>CM076577.1:140045950-140703853 GCA_034641835.2 Pinus albicaulis | reverse complement strand
TGTAAGCTCCTAAACAAATAACTTCAGAATAAGAATTAAAGGTTGATTACTCCTACTTAAGGAGAAGTTCAAATGGTGGAACTAGGCACCAATCCTCAAATTCAATGTTCCACTAGTCATCAGACTTCTTAAAAATGAGAAAATTTCATTTTGTAACGTTTTAAAAGAATTTTTAGTAACAAATAGTTAAGTAGTTAAATATGTTTTGGTAGTTACATTTGTAACTAATTTTAATGTAATATTTAAAATACATGAGAACCGCTAGAAAATGGTTCAAAGTTTTGGCATTTTGAGTACTTGTGTAATCACTTTGGATTCCTTGGAGATAATAATAAAAGTCACCAAGTTGATTCTAGTATGTATTGGTACATTGTAGTATGCATTTTTTCTCTTATGTGTTTTCCATATTCATTTTCCTTATTTGAAGCACGTGTATGATAGTAGTAGATTTATTTGAGAAAGTTACACATTTATTTTATGTATCTTTAATAGTTATAATGGATACTTGTAAGTTCTATTCAAAGAAATATTAATAGGATCTCCGCTTCTTCTACACTTCCATTCTTAATCTAAATCATTAAAAATTTCATCTTAGAGTTTTAAATTTGGATCTTATTAAAGGGCCCAACTTATAAACCCTAGCCTCTTATCAGTTCCGATTTCCAGCAAAGAAATTAAAGTCTTGCTAATATAAGCATAATTTTGGCATAAAGATCCATCTCCAAGATTAAGTTCTGTTACAAAAGTGAATATACCACCTCTGGTAATATTTTAATAAAATTTTAACAATATTTTAAAATTTTTGAAACAATTGTGTGTATGTCTCAGGAATGGGTTCCATTTCATCCAGGAATAGTCTCTAGGGTGATAAGCCAAGGTATGGTGGGAAACATTTTCCACCAAAAGTGGGTGACCCCATAGGAGAATTTTTCTCCCATATTTTTCTTCAGTAAAAAGTTAACGAACCCTCAAAACCATTAGTGTAGCCAATGCATTGTCCCATTTTATATCTTCTCCTTGATCTGGTCGTATGTTCCCTCATCCATATGTCGAGAGCATGTGTTTGAAAGTGAGAAATCCAATACTAAAGGTATGTTTTTCATTGTGTAATCAGGTGCTTATGATTGTTTTGTCTCAGGCACTTTGGGAATGGATTGTTGGGTGACTTGGAAGAAGGAATGGTTTTGATTGTAGTCTTGTTCCCTCACCTTAAATGGGGGGTTAATCATCAATCCTAGCCATGTGAGATCTCCCCTAATGGATTATATATTCAGGAAGGGCACTACTTGGAAAACCTTGATTTTGGTATCGTGGTACCAGGACTCCTCCCTTCAGTGAAAGTCTATAAAGAGAAGGGGACCTTACTAAAGCAACAATGGGACGTTGTTCTGTTGTTGTCACTTAGTCTAGTAGTTGTCCCTTAGTTTTTTCCCTTCCTTAGGGCCCTACTAGATTGTGTGCTAACAAGAAACATTCCATCGATATGGTGGGAGAAATTACACTGATGTATTACCCTAGGAAAATTCCATTTATCCTATCATGTTCCAACCATATTCCAACCAATTTTAAAATTAGAATGTATTTTTTTTTTCATTGGCTAGATATGGCAAACAAGGGTATGTTTCCTCTACTTTATGTTGCAAGAAATGCAAATTGACATATAAAAAAAATAATATCCAAAAAAATTATTGAAAGTGAACTATTAATACTTCATTCTCCATCCACATAACAAATTCAGTCCACTTTTTGTTTTGTAATATGACCTTTTTGAATTTTTTTGGATAACAACGATATTTGTCCTCTTGTTAAATCATGGACTAGTTAAAATAATTAATATGCAATCATTTATTTATTTTTCTAGGAAATAAAAAAATATCATTTCACATAACAAATATACTTATAAAGGTACAAATCAAGGCTTGTAGACCTTTCTAGCCACTTTGATCCATGGCCCTTTGTTTTGCAAGCCTATCCTTGGAGGCCTTATCCTAAAACATATACTAATTGAATTTAACTATGCACAGATTAAATATAAATATCGTATAAGAAATTTGATATAGTCTTATGAGAAAATTAAAATACCTAGATACTCTCCTCAATAGACTTCCTTTGTTCATCCAAATTCTCATAGGTTTTTACAGGTTCTTTCCATACTTTTATAATTTCATCAATTGGACTTCTTTTGAGCCTTTTCTCGGGTGAGCATTTTTTGATATTCTTTGTTTGGTTGCACCTAAATATCTTGGAGTTCTAGGACATTTGTTGTTCAAAATTTTTTACATACCAACCTATGATAAATTTATTCTTCATGTCGTGAATTACTGCTTTCTGTAGGTGCAACAATATCTTTGAGAATGAAAAATGGAGATGGTATTTGAACCATTGAAGGCATGAATCCTTCATCCTATTCACAAAAAATTTCCCAGCATCTAATATATGGATTTTCCCTAAAACCATGTTGTATTCTATCTTTTTATCATGGCTACAAATGCAAGATTCATAATTTGGCATGGAAGAAGAGATTTGTGTCCCAAGAGTGAATTGGGAATTGGAAGTATCTATTTCCTATTCGAAATTCTTAGTGGTTATGCCTAATTACTTACTCCTTGGTATTCTACTCGATCCGAGAGTGGTTGGGGAATTATTTTATTCCCTTTGAGCCATTTGACACACTTACAATGTTTCAGTTGTTTTAGTTGATCATTTTTCTATGTATCTAGCAAGCGTTTTCAAGTCCACACCGTCAAGTTTGTTAACTGCCTCTATCCCCAATATCGGAGCCAAGGCATCTTTCTCCTTGTCAGTCTCATGTACTGAGATATATAAAATAAAGTTTTATTTATAAATTTTGGAATAAAAAAAATAAAAAAAAATAAAGCCAAAAATCAAAGAAATAATTTAAACAATTACATCTCTATAAATTCACAATGAATTACCTCCTTCTGTCCACTATTTTCTCCATTCCCTATGCTCGATATTTTGAGGCTAGGATAGAAAATACTATATGTGGAGGTGAGCCAAGGGAAATAATTTGCAAGGAAGGAGATCAAATAGCATTGGATGGAAGGAAAATAGCGTGTGCGAAGGGAAACAATTTGAGCCGAGGCAAGCAATCTGGTCATCACATACACACTATCTAACTAAATTTTCACCAAAAATTTATGATAATAAAACCATTCTACACCAATACATGAATACATATCCCACAATTTCACCCTAAATCCACCCTTTTTTCATGGAACTGACAAAGCCTTACTCTGCAGCTCCAATTTCTGGACCAAAAAGGGAAAAAAATAAAAATCCTATGTAAGCTCCATTTGAATCCTTAAGTTTACTGTGAAGTTCCAATTTATAGACCAAAAATGGAGAAAAATAAAAATCCCATGTAATATCCATCTAAATCATTAAGATCCTTTAAAATCCACTAATATCATCAAAATCTGTCAATTTTTTTTGCAGTATTCGAATTGTCGCCACGAATCCAAGAAAAGAAGGAAATATCGAAACTATCCATCCGCAACAGAACAGGTGGAATTTGAATCTCCCTGATCGAGACCTAGGTGGTGGCAGAGGAGCCTATTATTTTCTTTCTTGATTCTACACCTACCAACAGTGAAAAAAATTCTCAAGGGAGAAAAGAAAGAGTGATTTTTTTTAGTTCAATAGTTGGAGGGTATTTAATTTTGATGTTTTGGCCCAAGATAATTTTAAAATTTCGGCTTTCCCATCACTAAATATTTCAATTCTCCCAAAGAATATTTTAGTGCTGACTCAGGTGAAAAAATTTGATCATGTTGGGGCGTCAAAATTGGCGAAAATGGTGCCTAGTCTAGCGCCCTCAAGTTGTTTTTTTCCATAAAAATAGACATAGAAATGTTACACGAATATATTATTATTCTGAAATAAAATACAATATTAATAGAATACATTCGGTAGAATAAACATAATTTCAATAATCTACTACATTCATTATAAAATAATTTAATTATCTTTAAAATGATTACATAAAATAAGTTATGAGGAATGAAACAAACTTGATATACACACTAGTGGTAAAGTGTATTACATGGGGAAAAAATTCCAATCTCAATTAATATTTATGTTGTAAGGAAAAAATATACTCTATTAAAAATATACTCTACCAATAATTATGCCCCTACACTTGTTTTTTTCATTGCTGATAATTGGACTTAATTGGTGTACTAAAAATCATTTTCATTGTTGTATATTAAAGCATCTAGAGGAGGCCATGAAAATAGGACATGGAAAATGTAGAACTACTAAATCACATAGAGGAAATTGGGTTGGAGAAGATATGACAATGGAATATGTAGATACAATACAGGTAAGAAGACAAATCAACCTCAACCAGAGGAGGAAGACCTTTATGATTTCACAAATACTACAACATAGAGGAGAGAAAGTTAATTTTTTTCCATGATGCCTTTTGGGTCAAATTTATTGGTTTAAAATGCACATGAATGGTCATTAAATGTGATTTTACGATCAAGGGAATTTTTTCAATTTTTTTCCATGATGCCGTTTGGGTCAAATTTATTGGTTTAAAATGCACATGAATGGTCATTAAATGTGATTTTACGATCAAGGGAAATGTTTTAAAATTAGGGTGGCCTTATGGGATAGGGATGTTGAATACTTTTCTTGTTGAAATTTTGGCTCGATGTATATACCTAGGGTCATAAAATAATTTTTGTTTTTCAACTCCAAATTAACATGTTATCAATATGTCAAATATTTGAATAAAGAGAAGTTTTTTGTTGGATAGAATATTCATTGAATTGATATAATTGGTGTACTAAACATTATTGGCTATGTTGTGTAGTACAAGAGCCAAATAAATCCATGGAAATAGATCATTTCATATCAAATGACGACACAATGGATGATGCGGGACATCAGGTACTCAAATTTTCACTTAGTAAAATTTGATATAATGGGATTTTGTGATATGTCCATATTTTTCCATCATATTATTAAAATTTATAGTGTATTATCCAATCTTGAGTCACACAAACCCTTCTTTTTACCCTATGAAATCCATGCAATTTGGAGTATTATTGAACAAAAGAAATACATATGTGAAAAAAAAAACATTTAATTTTATTAATGTTTATGGTTTTCAAGCTTATGTGATTATCGCTTATTGAAGAAATCTCCGGATTCTCCACAGTGTTATAAAACAATGGTCGACATTTCGAATCCCAACGGGGATCCATATTAATACTCTCCAAGTTGAATCATTCAATTTGGCCTTGAAATGAAGCTTGGGAGTGCATTTTTGTGAACCAGGCCAAAGTTGCCTTGCTTCACTAAAATGCACGCCCAAGCCTCATTTATTGGCCAATCTGATTGATTCAAATTATAGATTGTTTATTTCATTATTTTAAACAGTTTCACATTGTTATATATTTACTAACTAGTAGAGTAATAATAGTGTTAATTTTATTATGGCTAGAAGTCTCTACTGTAGATAATTGCATTTTAAAACATTTTCAACTTTCTCACATTGTATTTACCCCATATCATCATAAGAAATTATGCACAAAGAACATTAGAAATAATAATGAAACAAAAAAATCATAGGTTTGTCATGATATCACTCTCATAGGTCTGTTATGATATCTCAGTCATAGGGCTCAACATATCTACTTCAATCTATGTCATAATATTTTCTCATATCATAGATAAGAAAGCCCAAATATGCCATTGTCATACCCAAGAAATAAGGCCAATTAGGGCACTATTATACCATAAGACTAAGGCCCATTAGCATGCTGTTACACCACGAGACTGAGGTCCATTAGGGCACTATTACACCATAAGATTGAGGCCCATTAGGGCACTGTTACACCACAAGAATGAGATACAAATTTTTAGACCCATAGGATGGAATGATCATTATGTCACTGCAATTAATTACATGTCTTGGTGTACATTTATTTGAGGCACACAAACCCTTCCTTTTACCCTATGAAATCCATGCAATTTGAAGTATTCTTGAAAATATATATATATATATATATATATATATATATATATATATATATATATATATATGTGAAAAATTAAATATATTTTATTTTATTAATGTTACTATATAAGTAGAAAAATACCCTCCAAGTTGAATCATTCAATTTGGCCTTGAAATGAAAGTTGGACGTTCATTTTTATGAAGCAATCCAAAATTTCCTTTCTTCACTAAAATGCATGCCCAAGCTTAATTTATTTTCCAATATGATTGATTCAAATTGTAGATTGTTTACTTAATGATTTTAAACACTTTTTCATTGTTCCAACATTCTAAGTTTTCTTCGACTTTCCTTATGTGAGAGTTGTGTATAAGTGGGAAACATAGTTATGCCAGATATTTGTCAGACATGCTCCATGGTTATATATTAAGGTTAGGTATTGTATAATAATTTCCCATTTAAAATTTCGTTACCAAGAGTGTAATTGGTTTTTATTAGGGAGTGGATATTTTTTTCTAATTGAACATTAGCAGATATGATTAATTGCTACATTGACAGACTTGGATAAAGGAAAGAAAGTAATTTTTTTCCATGAGGCATTTCAGGTCAATGTTGAAAATGCACATGAATGGTGATTAAATGTGATTCTTTGAACAAGGGAAAATTTTGAAAATTAGGATGGCCACATGGGATAGAGATGTTGGATACTTTTCTTGTCGAAAATTTGGTTCGATGTATATACCTAGGGTCTTAATTCTTTTTTTTCAACTCCAATTAACATGATATCAATATGTCAAATATATGAATAAGGTGAAGTTTGGTTTTGGATATCATATTCATTTAGATGATATAATTTGTGTACTAATCATTATTGACTATTTTTTGTATTACAGGATCCAAATTAGGTCATGGTAACAAATTGTGTCATATCAAATGAGGACACAATGGATGACGCAGGACATTATATACTCAAATTTTCACTTAACTTAGTAAAAATTGATATAATGGAATTTTGTGATACATCCATATTTTTTCATGATAGTATTAAAATTTATAGTGTATTACCCAATATTGACATAAATTAATGCATGTTGTTGAGTATTTTAGATGGATATTAGAGAAAATGTAGAGCCCGATCCTTCAACTAGAAAAATAAAAAGATGTGTATGTGGATGTGGACCTAAAACTATTAAATAATGTAGCAGATAGTGGGTGGAAGTGGATATGACAATGGTTCTTTAATACATAAAATGATTGCACTGAATAAGAGGTTGGTTAGGAATATAGTACATGGGATGAATACTTTGAGAAAATTATTTTTTGTGGATGTTCTATATGTCGTGGAAAGAAACAATTCAAATGAGAAATTGTACAAAGAAATTACATAGATGATGAGTTTCCAATGGGTGTTGCAGGATAAAAATCCTTAGGGTCAGGGTTGAGAACCCCAACAAATATACGGGAATCAATCAACAAGAAGCCAACAATCACACATTCCTAATACATAAACTACTAAATTCGGGTTAGGAGAAAGTACCCGTAGGGTCCAAACCCTCTCCTTCCTCCAAGGCTATAAGACCTGCAAAAAAGTTCAGAGAAGCATCTATACAACAAGTAGTTCAAATTATTTTCATGATATGAATGTTAGATCATTAAATATAAAGATGTAAATCATGAATAATAAATTATAAGATAATAACATGAATTATAACATAAGCCCATAACATTCAGGAACAAGAAAAAGATTCTTTATTAATATAGAAAAATGAATATGGAATAATACAACCTGATTCGATCGCGACTCCAAGAAAAAAATTACTCAGGATTCGTCCAACCGAAGCCTCAACTATCATCTCTCAAGCATATACACATGTACGTCATATAATGGAAGATGAACATCTCTATGAGGAAACAAGGGTTTCCTATGACTGAGAGTGCATGAAGAACAAGGAAAATCAGACTTGATCGGGGACCAATAGACTCTAATATCAATATCCTATCTCTTCTTCTCCCTTTAGGACTTCCCATGAGGTGTATATATATCACCCAAAAGTAGTTGATTCAGTTAGGCCATATGCTCTTGTAGGTGTGATTTCAGTGAAACCCTTAAACCTTGCCCAAAAAATAGGATATTATATATTTTTTCATATTTTAAATTATATACATAGGTTCTATATGGATGCACCTGTGTGTGTACGCATTTTTTGAAGGGAAAATTCACGTATGGAATTCAAAACATTTTTTTTAATAAAGTGATCAAGTTTGAAGGGAAAGGGATTCCCAAGGCCATAGAAGAGAGCATTAGAACTACAAGAGTGCTAAATGATGCTATAACAGATGCCCCTTAATATATGAGGTCAGAAGGGGTACATGATGGCCGAAATGGATTAAGTGTATCAAGGAATCATGTGAGGACTAGGGAGGATATCACCATATTCCAGCTTTCCAAAAACCAATGGAAGAGATCAGAAAGAAAGATTGTGTCTGAGGCAGGCATACCCATGCTCAGAGATAGTAAAGTATGTCCGCTGATCAAGTGTAGAGTGGATCCAATACATATACAAGTACAAAGAGAACTGAGAAGTACATAGTGGATCATCCAATCATAGCTGCATAAGCCTCACATAAAGGCTATGTATCAATATCACATATGGTAGAAAATATGATCAATGGTGCTCAAGGAAATGTCTGATCACTGATGTAGCATAATTGATCCTCAAAGTACCAAGTCATAAAGCTAGAATAATGGTACTGCACGTAACTCAGGTGCCAACATATAGGATGTTTCTATGATGAACTGCAACATATAAGGTGGGTGGTGTCACTAGCAGGAAACTGAAGGACCTTTCAAGTGAATCGGAATGCTGACACAGCCCAAGGTCTTCACCGACCACATATGGTACATTTATACACTATGGGAATGAATGAGCTAAAGTCGACCATGTGAGAAATCATTTTATTACAGGGCATTGATTTATACCATTGAAAAACGTGAGACGGCTCACTAATAATGATGATGAGAGTCAAGGTACCCCAGTAAAATATAACAAGTGTGAATAAGTGAGTTGAATTTGAACACTTGAGAGAATATACCAATCAGGAGACATTAATGTATTCTCACTGTCGATAGTGAAGGAGTCTTCCACTGATGACTGCAAACCCTAAGGTACTGAAAAAGGACTCCATATATTGTTCCTAGAGAAATGAGTTGTAGTCGATGGGAAAATATCTGTTGGAAGGAAGGCATTAAGGCATCCCACATCAACCCATAGGCCAATAATTTGGAAGGAATCGAATGAAAAGAGAGATGAAGAAACCATTTCGAAGCACGTTTTCATTGTACACAAGATTTGGCTAGCACACAATATAAACCCTCGAAACCAACCAATAATGAAAGTTGACATAAAGGTGAGGAATCCACCAATAGGGACAAATGGAAACCAAGGTACTACATGAATCCCAATGTGTGATAATGTAAGATAACATCGAACAAAGGGGAAACGAATCAGTCAAATATCCATGATATTGATCGATGCTGAGCACAAGGTCACCTATCAATGATGTAAAATGGGACACGGTGCGACTCTAGGCATACTCTCGGAGCAATTTGTCAAAGTCGATAAGAGAAAACCTGCCAATAAGAAGTCAATGGAGACCTTCTTAACTAGAACGAGTGAAGGAACAAATAGCTTATGTGATACTGAACATAACTCTGATAGAATGGGTATGGCCAACTAAAAATGAGTTAAGAGACAACAAAAAATGGCTGACTCAATTTTACTTCCCTTGAACAAAATCATGAATCAAATGTGACTATATGGCAACATATGATAACTTTGTATAAGTTTGTCATGCAGGAGGCGGTAAAAAACTCTCCACTTGATTGGAAGAGATAACCAACTGGAGGAGTACTGACTCAATAACAAGGCTATGGCTCTCCTAAGTCAAACTAAAGTCCACCCCAATGGATGAAAGACTTGTTTTGAGTGTTATGTCCAAGGGCGACGCAACTGGCTCTTGCTGCCATGAAACATGGAAGTGAATTTCCCGCTCCCGCTCTTTTTGGAATATAATTTATTTTTTGTATTTTTCATATTTAAGTCCTAAAAAAGAATAAAATAATTTATATAGTACAGTGGAAAGAACGAGTGTCCAAATATAGATTCTCTAGTTCCTGGGATTGGAACATTCCTATGCTCAATGCAAGGTGACAAAACTGGTTAATGACACTCAAAGGAATGTTCTTTCCATGGGTGAAAGGTGTCAAGTTGCAGAGGCTAAGTGGTTGCACTGTTTAATTTGTAGAAAATCATGGGAAAAAAGTGGCTCATACATGAGTCCAAATGAAGCCAGATTAAGGCCAAAAGGGTAAAAATAGTCTACATGCAATGCAGTAGTAAAACTTAACATGTGGGATCCTCTAGGGTATATAACCAGAAATATAGCGAAGAAGAAGGATAATGAAGCTTCATCAAAAATTCATGGAGGGACTAAAGAGCACTCTGGAGCCTACACAATTTTGCAGCATGGGAAACATGTGATAGCGAGGATCTAACTAGGAAGCCCATGTAAAGGATGGCTATACCATTATGTCATGATTTTATAAGATGATGAGTGAAAGTGGTTTGAGAACCATAACATAATGGGGTCGATCCTATGGCAACATATCGCAGTATGAGGCTAGAATGCATAATGTAGCGGAAAAAGTGATATTCCCTAACCTATATGTGAGTGACGAAAATGATAACTTCCATGATGGATTTGCGATCATGGAATCGAAGTGGTGAAAAACATATAAAAGTCATCATTTTTACCCTAAAATACAACCTATCCCAAAGATCAAAGCCAAAAGGTCAAAATGTTTATAAAGTTATAACATAAAAATATAAAATTTATAAAAGTGGGTTTTAAAATTTGAATTTTTAATATAAATAGGGCCCTTTGGCTTGCCAAATTTCATTTGTTTTTGTATGATTTGAGTGCTTGAGATCTTGGAGAGCAATTTTGGAAACCAAATTCCACCAAATCTCTCAACCAAAGCATCAATCCAACCTCCAAGTAATCCTAGATCTGTTTTCTTAGTGAATTAAATGCATTTCAAGAGTTTTTCAATAAGTTTTCATCATAATTTTTTTTATTTATAATTTATATCTATGTGTACGAGGGTTGAATACTTTGAATTCATGTATAAAAATACCTATATGTGACTTTGTATAAAGGGAACCCACGTATGCACATACTGAAATGAAAAAATCATGATTTTTAATGGATGAATTCGATTGAAATTGCAGATGTCGATTAGCTGTAGAGAAAGAGAACATAGTGAAGTTGATAATGAAGTCATGAATGATCTATTAGCATTGGATGCATTGAGAGGATGTGTGTTATTAAAAATTTTCAATATGCCAAACATGAAAACCCAAACTAGATTGCTAGAGATGCTTATCAATTACGAGGACCTAGAAGAAGATGCTTTTATGATTGATCAACTGCCTTTGTAGATTGAGATAGAGGATATATATTTTATCACTGGACTTTATTGAAGAGGAGAACTAGTCAATCTGCAAGGGAAGGCCCAGGGGGGTCTCAATGTGGATTATTACATTGGTATATACTGCACACCAGAGACTGACAAGGTCAGATCACCGATTCCGATAAAAAATGTAGTAAGGATGCCTATAAAAATTATCCTTTTTACCATAGTCAAGGTAGTCAGTTCAACATCACTACACCAAGCTTATCGTCCTACCATGTCCTTGGCAGTAGATTACCTCTCAAAGTATTTTACTGTGTACAACACTCCTCACTAGCATGAAGAAGAAACTAACTTCAGTTTGAAAAGGTACGATGAAGCAATTTGGGTATGGTCCCATAATTTTCACATTTTTATTTTAGAAGGTACAAGGATTTCAACCCAAAGTGTTTTCAACCAATAGTAGCCCCAGAGATTTGAGGATAGGTAGATGGGTTGATCTGATGAAGAGACTAGGCGGTGGCGAAGTCCCTAGAACAACATTTGATGACAATTTTTTCCTTTGGTGTGAACAAAAAGTCATAGCTATAGAGGACTACCCTTATTCAGGCATGCAATTTCGATCATACCCAGATCTAGTGCTTCTCGAAGGTGCTGCATGGGGTGCCATTGGTAAATTTTTTAAGATTTTATGTTATTTGATTTTTATTTTTTTTGCATTTTAAGAATATGATATTAAAAAATAACATTTTTTACGAGACAAAAAATATTACAATATTATTTGATCATGATATAGATGTTGGACTAGGGAGACTTAAGGGTATATTTAGGAACATGCGTCATGGCAGAGACACGGAGAGCACAATAACAAAGACCGAGAGAGTCCTCCATACCATTCAGAGGAACTTGGAGATTTTGACTCTCGAGGTTCTTATGGCAGTCGTATAGGACCTTCCCGAGGCTATTCAGAGACATGTGGTAGGATTAGCACAAGAGTGGGTTTGGATCTTCCGTTGGGTGGCTAATTCCATCGTCTTTTTCTGTGACGCACATCCAAGGCAGGGTTTGCAGACTTACATGATAAATGACTGATATTTTATGGACATGATTGGGCTAACCTTGTACAAAAATTATATGCAAGCAAACTCTAAAAACAAAAAATAAAACAACAGCGAGAGCATATAATGTAAAACATATATACACAAAGATTTTCCCCTAGATTTCAAAATCAAGACTACCAGCTTGAATTTTCATCATATTCCTTTCAATGTTACAACACACACACACACACACACACACACACACATGTTGAAACATTCATAAACCCCAATCCATTAACCCTGAATTAGAACATAACCATAGTTCCCTTGATCGGATCTACAAAATACCATGAGAAAAAAACCATCATGCCCAAAACCATGTGCAATCACATGCACAAAAACATAGGCAGGTCTGCCCACCTAGTATAGAGTCCAATTTTTTTTCCCTAGGGCCTGCCCTAGACCCCGTGCAAGGGGGCTACCGCCCCCCTGCAAACCCCCCTCGATAGGGGGGGCTGCACCTCCCTTGTGACTCCCCTGCTATGCCCATCGCAAGCGTAGGAGGACTTGTTTTCCCCCTCTTGCCCCTCACTTCTCGTCTACAACTTGTCATGGAAATAATATAACACACACCCAAACACTTAAGCCCTAATTTTGTAATACATTTTTCTTGATTTTGTATAACTTTTGGACATATTATTTTTATTTATATACAAGAAGTTTCATGATGTGATGATCATATATACATATGAATTTGATTATTTTTTATTTTAATGTGATGAATGATTAATGTGCCAATCTAATGCTTGATTAGCTATAGAATCAAAAAATGAATTTTTATGATCGTGGAATATGAATAAAAGTAATAAAATTAAATGATCTTTGTAATAATCACACTCTTAGAAATTTCTAGTATAAAAAGGATCTATCACATGATAAATGTTTTTTAAATGAGACACCACCAGCTACGAGTCCAAATATACCACTAACGATTCAACACCAAGAGATATTGCTTCATATAGTAAGTTAATGATGACACTATATTCAACCATATTGTTTGAAGCACGACCAATACATATGCCTCTTGAAACTAATAACTAACCACATGGATAGTAAATTACCCAAGTGGCAAAAGACAAATTCTGGGTGTGTCTACTATCACAATCAACAAACCCTAGATACACGATGTCATCCATCGATACCTACCAAAGAAGATAAAAAATAGCGATATCACTATGAAAAATATATAAACATATGAAAAAGTATATACAATCTCTACAATAAAAAAAATGCTAGGAAAGAGCCTAGGCATAATACTTCTTAAGATAAATCCCATTTCTAGGCTCTGACAACGTGTTTTCATTGAATTCAACTAACTCATGGGATCCTTTCTTCAAGACCCTTTTAATGATGAATGAACCATACCACATAGGTTTGAATTTGCCTGCCCCTAAGGTGTCTTTGTCTTATTCATAGACGAAGACAAGGTTACCTTCAGAGAACACCCTGGGACGCACAACCTTATCATATTGGATTTTCAATCTCTTTTTATGGGCCTCATTTATTGTGGTTGTATCTTGACGTTTCTCATTAAGACGTTCCAAATGGATAAGGAATTATTCAAGACTAGATGTTTCTGGAAGAAGTTCTACCACTAGTTTAAGAGATGGAATCTCACATTCCACTAATAATATTGATTCCAAACCGTAAACTAGCTGAAAAGGAGTGAAACCCGTAGCGATCTTAATCAACATCTGGTATGCCCAATGTTTAGGATATAGAATGATATGCCAATAAAATATAGCTTTATTAATCATCCTTTGCAGGATAAATTTTAGTGATTTATTCACGGATTCAACCTAACCATTGGCTTGAGGATAGTATGGAGATGAATTCTCTTTTCGAAATCCCAATTTCAGAGCCAATTCGAACATCAGCTTATTCTGGAAATAATTACCATGGTCAGTGACGATCTCCTTTGGTATATTGAAATGAGAAATTACTTGGTTGAATAAGAAAAGAGCTACTGTCTCACCATCGTTTGCGAAAGTAGGCATAACTTTGACCTACTTAGTAAAGTAGTCCACCGCTACGATAATGTACTTATGACCCTTTGCCGAAGGTGGGTTACAAGTTGTAAAATCAATACCCACTTTGTGAAAGGATCGTCAGTGATAACAAGAAAATGCGGAGCTATATGAGCGAGCATTTTCCGAGTATAAACTCGACAAGTATGGAAATTTTTGACCGCTTCAACACAATCCTTGAAAATTGAGGGCCAAAAATAGCCTGCACGCAAGATTTTTTGGGCTGTAGCAAGCCCAGATAGATGACAACCACAAGATACACTGTGGAAGTAATTAAGCACATAATTAGTTTCTTATAAGGTTAACCAATGTATAAGGATTGAATCAATCCCACAATGGTACAAAGTGTCACTGATAATAATGTAATTTCTAGCTAAGTGACACAATTGTATGTGTTCATCCTTCAAAAAAGCGAGAGGAAAATTTGAAGTCTGGAGATATATTATGATATCTCCATACCAAGGATCTTGTGAAGAAATAAGCAAGATATGTTCATAAGGAAATGACTCTTCATAAACAACATCTTCTTCACAAGGCAACTCTAAGATCAATTCTGCAAATACTAACGATTTTTTAGATTTGGCTGACATGAATTTGAGATAAAATTATTGTAAAATAACAATCCATTCGTTATATTTTCCCCCAATCACTCACCTATTGAGAAAAAGATGAAATGGGTTGACATTAGACAAGATGAAATTTTTTATGAGCATAATATAGTGTCGCAGTTCCAAGACAACATGAACAACTGCCAAAAGCTAATTTATCTATATGAGAATATCATAGTTCAAGACTAACTAAACCTCAAATCAGATAATAAATCATGTGCTCACAAAGATAATTTCCTCTTGAACCATAACCATACCTATGGTTGATTCTACCACAACGAGATATAAGAGGAAATCCCTACTATAATCGGGTGGACTCAATAAAGGAGCAGAGTTCAAAGCTTTTTTTTAAGCATCAAATGAATGTTGAGATAAATCGTACCATAAAAATGGAACTCCTTTCTTCAATAATATCATAAAACCTTTGTAATCTCGGCATAATTGAAAATAAATCTCCTTAATAAATTATCTTTTCCTTGGAGGCTCTGAAGTTGATGGATAGTGGATTGGGGAGGAAATTGAAGTATTGCCTAAACCTTGAAGGGATCAACCCAAGTCCCTTCAGTAGATACAATGAATCCCAATAAATTATTGGATTTGATAGCTAAAACACATTTATTTGTATTCAAACAGATCTTGTAATAATGACATCATTCAAAAATCAAACGAAGGTGATGTGGATGATCAATTCTCTTTCGAGCACGAGTAACTAGGTCATCCAAATATTCTTCGATAATATTCTTGATGTCATGGAAAGCATATGAAATGGCCTGCTGAAAAGTCACTCCAACATTTTTAAGGAAAAAAGGAATCATTTTGAACACAAAGGTACCCTACGGAAAAATAAAAGTTGTATTATATTGATCTTTAGGATGAATATTAATCTCAAATTATATCTGAAAAAATTATATCCGATCGTAGTGAGAAATGCACTCCTTTGTGCAGGACACGATTGGAGTACCTCTAACGATGACATCACACAAGGGATTTGGGCCACATCTTCAACAATAGAGAAGTTCCAGGTAGCCTTGAAGGATTAATAGTCAAATTTTTTGTAGAGCCTTTCGGCATTTGAGGTATAGGTTCAACTACGGGCCTCTCAATATGGAGTGGCTCTAGAGCATTAGAAAAAACCTTAGCCTTAGAAGGTTCTAGCTCACCATAATCATGTGATATTGTAGCAACATCAACATGATATCTCACCATATACACATTATATGAGGTTTTCCCCTCCCAGTTTCCCCCTGTGGGGGTCCCAGTATTAGTAATCACGCTAAAAAGCATTTTTTGCCCTTGGGGAAAAGGGTTGGTTAGAAAAACCTAGGAGCCAGAAGGACCCTGCTGTGTTAAAAAGTGCTGAGTGTCCTGAATCATAGGGAAATGATGAGTTAAATCATCTCCACTACGTAATTTTCATTGAAATTTGACTTTCCTTTTTGAATATTTTTTTCCCTCCCCAATATTATTATTGGGTTTGTTTTAATTTCCCTTCACATCCTTAACCTTTTTCTTACAATGTCCCTTTTTATTCCCATAAGATTATTGATTTAATTTGGGGTTTGAAGATTAGCATAGTGTTAACATATAAAGGTTGAGAAGGCATAGGCACTGACAACGATGCCTAAACCGATGAAGCAGTTTGTAAGGACAACTGATGAAATTAAATTAGTAGGTTATCCTTGCTATTATTGATCGATTTGACTATTCCGCTGACATGGGGCCGTGGCTTGGGTTTGGCTAAATCAATCTTGGTTTAAGGAGAATCGTGCAGAATCTTCTAGAGGAATCTAGATTGAGAACATATGAGTTATAACTGTTGGGCTCTAAATATGACACAAGGATTTTAAAAACCATTCGATAAGGAATTCATTAGGGATATAAGCCTTAATGTGCCTCTTACTTCTACACCATTCTTGAATATGGTTAGAAATATTAGTTTCTTTGTCTTGTTGGAAACTAGCCAAAAACTTAGTTCCAACATCATATTAGACATAAAACTGAAAATGGTTTAAAAACATAGTAGCCAGCTTGCAAAATGTATCAAAGGTACCCCCATTGAGTTCTATATGCCATTTCACAACATTTCCAATTAGGGTTCATTGGAATAACCTCAGCCTAATTGAATCATTGATCAGGGACTTGGATGAACACCATAAGTGGAATGTTATTACATGATCTGTTGGATCCTCCCTAGACTTCCCTTTGAATTTTGGAATATCTGATGGAAGTTTGGTGGGAACCAGGGGCCAAGCTAGATTATATTGGATTATATAATTCATCAACTTTGAAATATCTAGCATATTTAGGGTTTCCAGGAATGGTAAGCACAAAGGAGTGGGATAATTCCACCCACCAAGAGTAGAATTTCTAACATTAAGAAAAGAGTACCTTGGATTTGTAGAGGCATGAGGTTTCCAAGGATTATTCATGGAAGAGGTTGAACCATAAGGAAATCCATCTGGCCTAGAGGTATTCAGAGGTTATCCACCCCCTGACTTAGGGTTACCAAACATAGGAAAGTTTCCTCCTAGCAAAGCATTGAAAGAAGAGGACATCCCCTAATAAGGATTCCATACATTGGATAAAGGACAAAATACCTATGAGGTCCCAACAAAGGGGAAAATAATACTCCCTTGTTAACGAAATAAATAATACTGATTCCCAGTCGCTAGACCACTAACAAAAGGGTTTACCCATCCTTTAATCCCTTGAAAAGGATTAAAATTATGAGCTTGAGTGGAGAAAGGTAATGATCCTATGTTCAAAGATGGGTTGGAATGAGGTATATTACCACTTCCAAAAGGGAATCACTGAAAATATGTTAAAATAGTTGGCATAGAAGTCATTGACATGGAAAAAACAAATGGGAAGGTTGAAGGAACTAAAGGAATCACACTATATGGCATCCCAAAAGGATTGGAACCAGTGTAAGAATAAAAATGTTGGGTGCCCCCACTCAAAACTGGAATGGAGGTAAACCCAAGAATTGTGGTATTAGGTGTGATAGTTGATATAAAAATTGTAACCCCCTCCTTCAACTGAAGGAGGGGTATGCATACCGGAAGTATCCTTAGCTGAAATCATGCTTCTAACATTCACCATCGAAAGAAAATAAGGAGACAAATAAGTGCTTTCTTGCCTATGAGTCGGGGTTCCAACGTATAATATAACATCTAGAAAATTAGAAGGAAGGGTTGAAGAAGGAGTCATGGGGGACTCAAGAATTGTATTTTTTAACCTTGTACATAAATTATCTGCAAACAAATCTTAAAAACAAAAAATAAACAATAGAGAGAGCATAAAACATAAAACATATATACACAGAGATTTTCCCCTGGATCCCAAATCAGGCCTACTAGCTTGATTTTTCATTATATTCCTTTTAATTTTACAACACATATATATACATGTCGAAGCATACATAAACCCCAATCCATTAACCCTAGATTAGAACATAACCATAGTTCCCTTGACAGGATCTACAAAATACCAATGGCTGAAAACCATCGTCCCCCAAAACCTTGTGAAAACCCATGCACAAAACCATGGGTGGGTCCGCCTATGAGTGGGTCCACACACCAAAAAAAATTTCCTGGGGCACTGCCCCGGACCCTGACAGGGGTGGCTGTCACCCCCCCTGTGACCCCCCTGCCGCGCGTGGAACTAGTCGTGAAAATAATATAACACATACCCAACATTCTACCACTTTTTGTTTTCTTTCCGCTGGGGGCCACACGAGAGCTTAGTCATTATCCCATCTCTGCAACACCCATTGTTTCTCTACACCAAGAGAACTTTTGAGTGCTCACAGATTTCGTCAATACATCTGCAACATTCTTCAAAGTGTTCACCTTTACCGAAAACACCCTTTTATCCTCAACCATATCTCTCACAAAGTGATATTTAACATCAATGTACTTTTTCATTGAATGATAAGCAGGGTTCTTAGCCAAAAAAATTGTATTTTGGCTATCACAGTCTATCCTTATAGCTCACTGCACCAACCCCATACTTGAACACAATCTCTACAACCATATTGTTTCCTTTCTTGCATGAGTGGCTTCCATGTATTCTACCTCTGTAGTTGAAAGATCCACTACAGACTATCTTTTACTCATCCAACTAACTGCACCTCCAAATAGGCTAAACACATACCCACTTGTAGATCTTCTTTGGTCCAGATCTCTATCCTAGTCTGCATCAACCAAACCATGAATGTCCAAAAATCTTTCCAATCCTAGTATTCTCTGGTAGCACAAACCATAATCATTGGTGCCACACAAATATCTGAAAACCCGCTTCAATGCTGTCCAATTCTCCTTCCTTGGATTTGACATAAACCTACTCAATACTCTCACTGCATGTGCAATGTCTGGTCTAGTACAAACCATTGCATACATCAGGCTACCCACTGCACTTTCATATGGAAAATGGGACATATCCTCCTCTTCTTCTTGTGTCTTGGGACACTTTTCAGCAGATAGCTTTACACCTACAGGAATAGGAACCTTCACTGGTTTACTATCTTGCATATTGAACCTCTGCAATATAGTCTCAAAATACTTCCTGTGCTTTAACCAGAGCTTCCTATTTGCCTAATCTCTCTTAATTTCCATGCCCAAATTATAGTTTGCAGCACCAAGATCCTTCATGTCAAATTTGGAGAACAGTTGGTCTTCAAATATTGGATAATTTCTTTGTCATTTTCAATCAACAACATATCATCCACATACAAGAAAAAATAAATAACACGGTCACCAAATAATTTAAAATAAACATAGTGATCCTCCTTTCTTCTAGTGAAGCCAAGTCCCCGTATATAGGTATCAAATTTATGATACGACATCCTTGGTTACTATTTTAACCCATACACAGAACTATTTAACCTGCATACCAGTTCTTTCTTCCCCTTCACCATAAATCCTTCAGGTTGTTTCATGTATATCTCTTCTTCCAGATCCCCGTGAAGAAATGTTGTCTTCACATCCATCTGTTCTATGTCAAAATAAAATGCAACAACAACAAATAAAAGTAATCTAATAGAAGTATCTTTGGCAACAGGAGAAAAAATATCACCAAAATCAATTCCCGACACCTGGGAATAAACGTTTTCTACCAACCGAGCTTTGTATTTCTCCACCTTGCCTTATACATTCATATTATTCTTAAACACCCATTTTCTCCTGATGGCCTTCCTTCCAACTGGCAACTCCACCAGATCCCAAGCCTCATTTTTATGCAAGGATGCCATTTCATCAACCATGGTCTCCTTCCAGAATTTTCCATCCTCTGAATCTACTACCTCCCCGATATTTCTAGGATCATCATCAGTTATAGTTAAGGAAAAACTTGAATAGAAAGCATATGGACTATACCTTTCTGGTTGCCTTCTTTTCCGAATTGATCTTCTCGTAGATGGAGTTTGTGGCTCTTCCTCTTCTGAATCTTCTTCTATTGTAGAGTCTGATTCATACTCCTTTATCTCAAACTCTACCTTCTTAGGTTCCTTTGGTAGGAGTTCATGTTTAACAACATCTTTCACCTCTCTAAACACCACATCTCGGTTGTACACAACCTTCCTTGTTTCTAGGTTCCAAAGCTTGTAACATCTTAAACCATCCTTATACCCAATAAAGATGCACCTTTCAGATTTATTATCCAACTTGGTCCTTTTTTGCTTTGGAACATGTACATATGCATCACATCCAAATACCCTTAGATGTGAAAGAGAGGGTTTCTTACTAGTCCATACCTCATGTGGAGTCTTATCTTCCAATAGTGATCAAGGTGATCTGTTAACCAAGTAACATGCAGTCTCCACTCTTTCTGCCCAGAATTCCTGTCCTAACCCAGTACCACTGAGCATGCTCCTTTCCTTTTCCATCAGAGTTTTGTTCATTCTTTCTGCAATTCCGTTTTTATAAGGTGTGTATGGATAAGTATTATGCCTTTCTATGCCACACTTCTTACATAATTCTTCAAATTCCTTCTTGAAAAACTCTCCACCATTATTTGTCCTCAACACCTTTATCTTCTTCTCTGTTTGGTTTTCCACCAGAGCCTTAAATTATTTAAATCTGTCAAAGACTTCAGATTTATTCCTCAAGAAATATATCCATGTATTACTTGAGAAGTCATCTATGAATGAAACATAGTACACAAAATTTCCTAGTGATGGAACTGACACAGGTCCAAACTCATCACCGTGCACAAGTTCTAATATCTTGTTCGCCCTCTTAGCACCAAAAGGAAATCTCACCCGATTCTGCTTCCCATATACACAATGTTCACAGAAATAGAAATCTAGAGAGATATTAGACATACCTTCTACCATACCATTTCTATGCAGTATCCGAAGGCCCTTCTCTCCAATATGTCCAAGCCTTTTATGCCATAGCATGGTCTTTTCTCTAGAGACTGCTAGGCTTTCCGCTCCACTTTCAGTAACCATAGAACTGTTACACCCATCAATAAAAGTGCTACCTTATATCTTGTACAGAGTTCCAATCCAAACTCCCCACATTAATACCAGTGCTCCCCGAACCATCTTACAAGTATCTTTCTCGAACACTTTTTTTACACCTACATCATCCATATTGCTTACACAAATCAGATTTCTGGCCAATGCAGGAATATGCAGAACACCAGGAAGTGCTCTAATCCTTCCACCTTGCAGCTTCAGCTTGAAATTTCCACGTCCGACGATTTTGGCCTTCCTATCATCCCATAATAATACATCACCACCATCATACTTCTCATACTCAGAGAACCACTCCCTATGGGGAGTGAAGTGAAAGGATGCACTTGAGTCAATCAACCATGCCCAATGATCTACATGTGTATTTGAAGAAGAAGCCAAATACACATCCCCACCTTCACCCTAGGTGGTTTTTTCCTCTGTAGAAGGGGAATCATTAGATCCCTTTCCTTTCTCAAGAGCTTTAAATCTGCAGTCCTTTTTGTAGTGCCCTTCCTTTCCACATTTCTAGCACACCTTTACAAGCTTTTTGGGAGATTTAGATCTCCCTCTAGATTTAGATTTCCCACTCGAAACCTTATTTTTGTTTTCGTTATGGGACCTTCCTCGTATATATAAGGCATATCCATTCTGACCCTCCATATTTCTCCATCTCATTTCCTCTGACAGCAAGGCTGAGACAATGTCATCAAAATTTAAGGTAGTTGTATTTCTACCTATTGCAATAACCAAACTGTCCCACGAGTCTGGTAGAGAACACAACAAACTGATGCACTTATATTCATCTAAGATTTTAATATCAATAGATGACAACTAACTTACCATAGTATTGAAGGCGTTCAAATGCTCTGTCACCAAGTCTCCATCCTTCATCCTTAGGTTATACAACTCTTTCCGCAGGAACAATTTATTCACCAAAGACTTAGATTGGTACAAAGTCCCAAGTTTATCCCACAAATTATTCATCGTAGCTTCCCCAAATACATTCAACAATACCGAATTTGAGACACACAACCATATTGTGCTCTTTGCCTTCCGATCCAACTTTTTCCAGTCTTCATCTGACATTGTCATTGGTTTAGTACCTAGATCTACCACGATCCACTGATCTTTATCCACCAGCAGATCCTCCATCTTGAGCTTCCACAACTCAAAACTCTGACCATTCAATTTCTAAATCTCTATCTTTCCACTTCTCGCCATCTTCTTTCACCGCAAGAATCGATCCCGCAGATCTCCCACTGAACAGGATCTACCATAGGCCCGAGAAAAAAACCCCTCAGCAGCAAAGGTGTCCCCTTGAAGCTGAAACAAATATGATACTAAATGTAGGTTTTAACCTTGTACAGAAATTATTTGCAAACGAATCTTAAAAAAATAAATAAACAATAGCGAGAGCATAAAACATAAAACATATATACACAGAGATTTTCCCCTAGATCCCAAATCGGGACTACCAGCTTGATTTTTCATTATATTCATTTTAGTGTTATAACACATATATATACATGCTGAAGCATACATAAACTCCAATCCATTAACCCTAGATTAGAACATCACCGTAGCTCCCTTGACCAGATCTACAAAATAAAAGGGGCCAAAAATCATTGTCCCCCAAAACCATGTGCAAACCCATGCACAAAACCATGGGTGGGTTTGCCTATGAGTGGGTCTACACACCAAAAAAAAATTCCCGAGGCGCTGCCCCGGACCCCAACAACGGGGGCTGCTGCCTCCCTATGACCCCCCTACTGCGCTCGACACAACATACAGTGCATTGAACTAGTCGTGGAAAGAATATAACACATACCCAACATGAATGTCTTCAATCTCAAGAAACCTAGTAAGGACCAGAGTGTTCCTGTCTAAATTATGACTTACACTAGGTTCACCATGTTAAACAATAGCCCCAAGAGGAGGATAAATCTACGATGCATTTGTTGCTACTGGTTGAAAATCACTAGCAAAAGCTCTCCTACGCCTTCTAGATGAAGGCTCAGAACTCATAGGTGAGAGCCCATGAAGCCTCTTATACTGAAAAATTGGTTGATCAACCACTTTTAATTATCTAAGAGAACTTTTAAAAACTCAAAAAATTACAACACTATGGAAATATAGGAGAAAATATCACTCACCAAAAATTTCGTAAAGATACAACCAAACAATCAAGTTACAGGTATTTCCGCTCTGGGTGAATAGGAATAGACACAAAAATACAAGAAAGTTAATATAAGGACCTTCTGAAGATAGGCTGGGATAATTATGGCCCAGTCTTACTAGTGAAGGTAAAAAAAAGAGTTACACTAACCTCGAGAGAAAATCCTTTGCCAGTGCAAGTACCTGAGATTCGCAAGGGCACCCTCCATAAGCACTAATGAGAGTGATACAACTTCTGCCTCAGGTACCATGGGTATTCCCCTCCTCAGTCACATAGGAAAGAAAACTAAGGTCACCAATTCTTATTGGAAGTTGGGAGGAATAGTCTAGGGCACATGATCCAACAAGTAGGAGAGGGGGTATTTCTCTTTCCTTGTCTTCACTTGCCCTCATGCTTAAATCTTATATTAGAAGATATTTCTTGGCCAACTTAATGAGACTAGATTCCACTCTTTAATCAACTTCTATGTTTCAATTTGGAGTGGCCTTGGAGGTTTACTCCCCACACACCTTGTTGTACCTTGGGAGACAATATCTGGCTGAGGAGAAATAAGTGCCCAAGACATTCATGTAAAATTGAAAAGGAATTAATTGATTGTCCCTTCATTTTATAAAACCGAAGAAATATGATTTAAAACCCTTTAAATTTCCATATGAGAACATGCTTCCACAAAGGCCTTCTGATTTTGAGTATAAATGATAGAAATAATAGAAATAAGGGAGGGCGGAAAGTTTCAGATAATGAGCTACGTTGTACATAATATTTTATCTTAAAATTTAGAGGAAATATGATTGACATGCAATGGAAATTAGAAAATAGGAGCACATCATTAAGGATTTTAACTTTAACTCACAAAACTGTAAAATTAAAGACCATCAAATTCATTATGAAATTTTAAGAGAAGAATATTAACACAAGATGTAACAAGAAATACTTATCATACCCAACAAATTCCGCAAATTCATGAGCATATGAAAGTGAAAGTAGAAAATTTTAGTTTCTTTTGAGGTCCAAAACTCCAAAAGCTCACTTATTCTTTCAAAGTATTTTTTATAGAAAAATTTCAAAAGGATAGTTATGAAATTTTCAACCTCCTAAACTACCTCAGGACTAACTTTCCTCGAAATATTACATTCGGAAAATGAAATTACATTGAGAATAAAAAAAAATTCTTCTAAACATTATAAAAAATAAAAATAAAACTTCATGGTGGAACATTATTTGTCATTGGATGATATTTACTTCAGGAGTAGTGGAAGGCCCCGCTCTTGCATCGACTGCTTAGGGTGACATCCATTCTCTGCACTTATTCCACATATATGTTTTTTCATTTTGGATCTTAATTAACTTGACATGATCCATCCTGAATTTAGTGATATTTTTGTATGTTCTATTTTCAATAAACAATATCCTCATCATCCAAAGAAGCTGAAAGTCTATGTGTAAATAATTAACAATGGTGACCCTTTTTAATACTTCCATATTTTCATATGTCATGCCAATTTTTATTTTGACTTATACAAGCAGTGTTTGAAAAGTATCCCAAGGTAGTAATTTTTCTTGCTCATCCCAGCATGATGGTAAGCCCACACTGGTTCTTTTTTCAAAAGCATTATTAAATTTCATTATAGATTCCTTCACTTCTTTTAATTTATTTTCAGCCATTTTTCTACATAAATTATTAATTGTAATCTTGTTGATTTATATTACATAATCAGTCATGTATTCAATCCCAAATTCCTTTAGTTTCTGTGCAGACTTGGAATTCATAAAATCAATTATATTCTTTGCAAACTGAGCTCTTTGCTATAATTGCTTCTTAGTAGCCATGATTACACCCTCTATTTCCCTGAAAATTATTGTATCCTCTTCCATAATAAGAAAAAAATCCCAAATATTTTTCATTGTAGTTATGATGTAATTCCATAATATCTCTCTTTCTTGGATAAGGGAAATGCTCCCTTTCACATTTTCTTTCAGTTCTTTGATCTCTTAGTAGGAAAGCTGGAAATCTTTCCTATACTTTTCAATAGTCTCCTTTTTCATGGAAAATTCATGCTTAATGTATTTAATGATCTTCATTGCATTATCAAAATCAATATAGTTCTTTTTCATTTCATTCTCAGCAAGCTTCAACTCAGTCATGACCTGAGTTAGTTTTGAAGCTGGTTCTTCTGAATCTGCTTGTACCAGAATTGTACAAACATGTGAGTCAAGTTTTTTCTACAATGAAGCATTCATTTATTTTAATTTTTCTACTTCTTCATTTCTATGTAACAATTCGTTAGTCAATAATTTCTTCTCTTTCTCAACCTGTGCTACTTCTGTAGCCATTGGATAATATAAAGAAGGTAATTTCAATTTATTCCGAAGTACTTAAATTTCTGCTTTAGCCCCTTGCAACAATTTTTGAACTACACTTATGTCTTCATGGTCAAATCCAACCTTAATACCTATCTTATTCAAATCTTGATTCTGATTTTCCAATTCTCTTGAATTTTCCTTTTCATACTTTAGCTAACCAACAAATTTATGCAACATTCATTCAACTTTGCTGGCACCTGAGAATGTTTTATTTAAATCATTGTAAATTTCACCAGTCTGCCTATGGATATTAATTTTATCAGGTAGAGTAATTTTATTGGCATATACAGTCAAATTAACAGTTCTAAAACCTGTTGATGAGGAGACAAATAATGTAGAAGGATGAGACAAGGAAATTCTGAGCTGAGTCCTTTCTAAATCCATGGTAGACAAAAATATTGTTTGATAATCAGAAGATGACCAGTGAGCTTCCATTTAAGCTTCCATGTTTTCTCTGATATTCTTATTTCTATCCCCAATTTGTGAAAACAATTGTTTAATTACTAGTAAATATCTCTGAATAACTTCATCTAGATTGGGAGAGGATGGTGTACATACTGTCTCCCCCAACTGCAATTGAAAACCATAAACTAATTATGTGCTATCCTCATCAGAAATTTTTGAAATTTTTGCTGCTCCATCCACATCTTCATCCAAATCCATGATTTCTTCTCTACCTATCTTCAAATTATTTTCACTTTGTATAAGGGTTTCAACCTCTAGTCCCCTTTTTGAAATCGACTGTCCTCAATTTTCCATCTTCTCAATCTATGGTTGAGCTTCATGTAAAAATGGAGCATATCCATATTATACCCTTCTGTTAGAAATGTCATGAAAATGATCATAAGCCCATTTATACCCCAATAACAAATCCATCCCTTCAAGAAGTTTCTAGACTTCTTCTGTTGCTTGCCTAGTGTTCATAGTGAAAGGACCCATAGTCCTTGATAATCTAAACAAATGACCTTTCTTGGATAGAGCAAAATTGACCTGATCCACATTTAAACCCTCTCTGATAAACTCCAAATAAAAAATCCTCATGCGAACAAAAGTTGGCAATCTATAAGGCTCAATTTCAACTCCATACAATCTAATCTCTGAATGATCTTCAAAGGAATACCAATCCCCTACTTTCATATTTTTTCTCAGTTGAAGAAAATATTGAGCCTTTGGCAACATAGAAGGTGTAGGTTAACTATTAATATTTGAATAGGCTACATAGAGAAATGAGGCAACAAACTCCATTAGGACTTAATTATTTGAGTTATTCCTAACCATATCAGTCCAAAAGAATACTGAATGCTTATTCTTATTGGAATCCATGATGTTTAACCCCAAGTGCATAAAATTTTACACATGAGTATATAAGAACAAATAGGTAATAAAATATGGGAATATGAAATAACCTGTGAGTGAAAGGTTCATGAATTGAGCATTGACTAACCCCTCCCAAAAATATGGTATATCTGGGACAACCTCAGGCTTCATCATTAAACTAAAAAGACCCAAAGTGACTCTATCAATGATTGATGCATCATCTCTTCCCAAAATCTTAGTTAAATTTTGAAGAACAGGTCTAACATATTCAACAAAAGTATTCAAGGGGAACTGATTTGACTCCAAATATAATGGCTTTCCACTTGGAATAAAATAAAATATAGTTTGGGCATACTCCTGACCTATCAAATCCTTAAGATATAATAGCAGGGTTCCCTTAGAGAAGGAAGCATATGAATTTTCATATGGGAAACTGAGTGTTCGATGAATTAGAAGAGAGGACACCTGGAAAATATTTCCCCTTGACTTATCCATTACGAAACATTCCTGTGGGTAATTGGTAGGCACTAACCAGTGGATAAATTTAGGAAAAAGGTGAGTTTCAAAGATAAAAGCTGCAAGAACCCTTGACCTGACTACGACTACATATAATGGAAAATTGGCCTAGTTTACAAGGATATGATGATAAGTTTCCAAATTATTCAAAGTGTAAACAATATTGAACATTTCCCTTTTGGTTTCCATGAGTGGAATGTGAGAGGATGACCGTGCTAAGACAACTTTGTTTGACATTTTTGTGTAATTGGAGTAGTGAGTGATTGTATTAAATACCTAGAGGTGGTAGGAAATGCTGACTGGGATATTTTTTGGAAAATTCAGAGGCCACGATAGCGTGAGAACATAATAAAAGTGCATAAACATGAGTTCAAACGAGTTTTATAGGTTGAATGTGAAAATTCAAAGGGGGAAAACCGAATTTAATGTTTCCGTAGAGAATTAAATTGGTTTTTCAGAGTGAAATTAATGGATGAAACAACATGCATGGGTGACAGGTGACGGAGGGATAGGTGACATTGCGGGATGAGTGGTGGGTTCAGGCTCACTTGCTGACGACATCATGTTGACTTGCTGACGAAATTTTTGGGGCAGTCGTTGGTACAGGGCATCGTTGGGGAGTTCCTCCGTAGACGATCTGAGCCATAGATCTAATATCAAAAAGCACGTTGAAAAGTCTTTGCAGAGGCACCTTTGCTATTATCCGTCATGTATTTTGTGCTATTGGGTTTGTCCCATCTCATGGGCCCCGTCGCACAACCCATCTTCGAAGCCAAACTTGTTCGAATTTTAATTCTTATGTTCATTGGATCCGAGTCCCACTATGAGGGTTATTGATGTGCTAATATTGATCAGTGTGTTAGACATGATTATTATTCTTAAACAAAATTCATTAATAAAACAAAACCCCAAGCGTATTCAAGATTTATCTTTTCTCTTTTTGCTTTGAAATTTGTTTTTTTTTAATACAAAAATACACTCTAAACACTTTTAATAGGAAAAATTAAAACTAGTTACAACACAACTATTCCATGACCCTAAATGCCCTATACTAGTTGATGTATCTATGGAAAAATAAAATTCTAGTTCATTTTAACTAAGCGCTTGATTTTAACGGTTGTCTTTTTAAAGTCACAGATACATGGAAGTGCAACTTATGATGTTTCTCATACAAAAAGAAACCAATAGAAAACCCAGCTACATTAAATCCAACGCTTTTTCTTTGATGAATAGTTATTTCTACAAAGGTTCTACGAAAACCTATGAAAGAAAAGACTCTTTTTTTTTCTTTTTAAAACACACTCACACACACACTAAAAATATATCAAAAACACTACAATTCTTATAGTGCAACTGCCTTAATGAAAACTGAAATGCTTAAATGAAATATTCTATGGAATATTCATAAAGTAAACAAATGTGTTCTTTAAAAAGACCAAAAGGAAAAAATTGACACAAAAGAAGGAAAAAATACGAGAAAAGTTCTCCCAAACCAAGAAAATTTCAACCTTAAGATAAAATTTCACACTTGTTCAAAAACTAAAAAGACCAAAAACCAAAACCAAAGAAAAGAAGGAAACAAAAAAAATGTTTTTATCTTTTTCTTTTAAAAGGAAAAATAATTTTTTGAGAAGACAAGCAACCAATAACTCCAAGATCATAATCAAGCACGAAAAACCCAAACTTCACAAGCCACAAGAAATCATGAAAATAATAAAACATAAAGTGAAGAGAGACCAAAAAATTGAATAAATTGATCTGAACAGAAACATAATGACTTCAACAAGCAAGAAATATTTCAGGAAACCCAAAAACTTTCCAAGATTGCAACAATACTTCTATAAAAAAAAACCAGATAGGTCAACTTAAAGAATGCAAAGAAAAGTAATGAAAATATTGGATTGCAAGTGAACAGAAAATGAATTCACTTGTTGGGAAAAATACTGAGAGGGGGGGAGGGGGGGGGGTGGTGGGGTGGGGTGAATTGGTATTTGGATCTGACTGAAAAATTATGCATTTAATTGTTTACTTATATTATTGCATCATTCATTCATCAGAATTTTAGTAAGCATTAAGCATGTGCAGTAATAACAGAATAAGCCATCACACATAAGCAAAACACATGAACACCAGTATTTAAGGTGGAAACCCAATTTGGGAGAAAACCACCGCTGCTATAGTCTCTGTCTTCAATATTTATTATAAAGAAAACTTCTTACAATTTTTGTGTTGGCGCAGACTTATACCAGCATGCAGGCACCCACCTGCATAAGGCTACAACCTTTTCTCGTTCTCCAGTCACTACTGGAAGGGATCTCCAACCCCCTGATTTTGACACCAGCTTGTACTGACAAAAAGCTTCCACTTTCATGCAGAAGACTTCAACCCTCAGATCCAACAAATTTATTCAATTCCTTCATCATACTTATGTTAGGTCTTCATTATTTCTTTGCAGATCTTCATAGAGATTCATCATTTCTAGATCTAGAGATCTTGAACCTTTATCAACTCCATAGGTGCATGATGGATTCATATTTTTCAGAGTTCAATTATGCAGATATCTCTTAAAGAGATTTATTCATTAACAACCCCTCCATGTGCACACCTTGTACTATAATCCTCTTCTCCTTATATAGTTTTCACCTTTATTAAAACCATGAGTAAAAACCACTAAACCGCTGATGGTATTCTTGGACGGGATCAATTAGATAATCCAGCGGGGTCTACCCAAGCCCCAAACACTTTCTTATTGTTCTATTTTCTTGATTTTGCAATTAGATAATTAATCTAAGGCTTTTTAATATCTCAATCTGAGATTGAGATATTAATCCAAAATTTTCTCCTTTAGTAAAGACCTTCGTATGTTGTCCCTCAGGTTTATTCGTTCCACCAATATACAAAATTATGGCCGAATCGCTTTTCGTCATAAATTATATTTAATTTAAACAAACCTTGGTTAAAACCTGCAAACATTTATTTAAAATGTCCCAATCAATATAATTTAAACTGGGCCCACAAATATATATAACCAACGAACGAATCACATACTCGCACCGTACTGGTTATCCTTTGCGCACCTTCCTCAAACGGACACTGTCCGATGGCTTCCTTCCAGATTGACGATGCACAACAATATCGTGCGACATCCTTGGTCGGACATTAACGTGCGATGGCACGCAGTGGAGGCGGTTTTCAAAAGTCGCTCAGGGACACGCGTCGGTCGATCTATGGAATCGCTCCCCCTCCTCAATTACCTCTTTCGTTGCAAAGGTGGTGTGATAAAAACCACTTCCAGCCTTAAACCACGTTCATTGTTCATTCGCAAGGTTCCGCCCCTCTACTCCAGGTTCCATCAGAGTACTTTCGCCAATTCGTTTCTCTGCATTATCAGTTCATATAACCACAATTACTGTTATACAGCTCCGATGAAATCCTTTCGGACTGTTCGACTCGGGTCTCTGCGTGCATTCGATCCACCATTCAGAATATGAATAAACACCTTACTCCATAATACAGAGGGTTATCACACGTTGATTCATTGTCTACCAGTTGTGATACACAATCGACCGTATTAACATTGGTACCTCTAACTGTATACAAAGCACCATCAAACCCCTCATAGGATTTCTTACTTATCACGGATTTCAATTATCCTCCATCAGGATGCATACATGAATTAATTCCACAGGGACTCAAATATCCTTCCTACTGAATTCAATTTTCTCCTTGACTGATACTGCTCTCTGTAGATGCACTCTCTCTCTGTTCTTCTCTGCTGACCTTTGTTCTCTATTCCTAGTTACTGTTTCAGATGCCAATTCCTTTTCCATCAATGACAATATTTCCAACAATCTCCCCCTTTGGCATTGATGGCAATACTCTTCCTCTGTTGTCTTATAGAAAAATACGCTTCCTCTGTTTGTCTTATAGAAGCCCCCCCCTTTTTTTTTCTTTTCCCCCCCCTTTGACATCAATGGCAAAGGGTTGATCAACAATACCATGATCCCCCTGAGATTATGCTGCATCTTCAAACATAATATTCAATGAAATAACAAAAAAAATGACTCAAGATGAGATCAAACTACAATAAATAAATAGAATGCCAACAATGCATCCTTTCCACATGACCAATGCTCCCCCTTAGCCTGTGCATTTTGAACACTTTCAACAGGAGCAGATCCAATTTAGTCTTCTGAATTTAAGCATATCTGATCTTCTGCATGGCAGAGACTACTCCCAGTTTTTGTCTGAGATATTCTAACACTTCCCTAGGTAAAGGTTTGGTAAATATATCAGCAACTTGTTCTTTGGAGGGAACATACTCTAACTTCACCTTTTGTTCAAGCACTTTTTCACGTAAGAAGTGATACTTGATGGGAATGTGCTTGGTCTTGGAATGCATAATAGGATTCTTTGAGATACTGATGGCACTTGTACTATCACACATAATGGAAATAGGAAGTGAACATTTGATTTGAATGTCTTGTAAGGTTTGCATCATCCAAAGAAGTTGAGTGCAACATGATGCGGCAGCCACATATTCTACTTCTGCTGTAGATAAGGCAATATAGCTTTACTTCTTGCTGAACCAAGATACTAACTGGGGCCCCATATAGAATGCACCACCACTAGTGCTTTTCCGATCATCAACATTTCTAGCCCAATCTGCATCAGCGTAAGCATGAAGAGTAAGATCAACATTCTTTGGATACCATAGTCCAAAGTCTTGAGTTCCTTGTAGATATTTGAATATTATTTTCACAGCCCGAAGTTGAGACTCTTTTGGATTAGCTTGGAATCGTCCAACAATCCCAACTGCATGCATAATGTCTGGTCTTGTCCCAGTGAGATACAATAGACTTCCTATCATAGATCTGTATTCTGGTTGATTCACCGTGGGGGAATCATCATTAGAACTGAGATTACATCCGGTTATCATTGGTGTACTTACAAGTTTGCAATATTCCATGCCATACTTATTCAAGATTTGCTTAATATATTTTTCTTGTGATAAGAATATGCCATTTGTTGCTTGTTGCACTTGCAAGCCAAGAAAGAATGTCAGTTCCCCAAGTAAAGACATTTCAAATTCTTGCTGCATATTAGAAGAAAATTTCTGACTCATAGACTCTTCATACTTCCAAAAATGATATCATCAACATATACAACCACAAATTAGTAGTTTATCATTTTCAGTTTTTGTGTATAAGTTGCTATTAGTAGACCCCTTTGAAAATCCTTTTTGATGAAGATATTTGTCAAGACGATAGTACCATGCCCTTGGAGCTTGTTTGAGACCATATATAGAATTTTTAAGTCTACAAAGAAGTTTTTCATCATTTCCCAAAATGAATCCTTCTGGTTGTTCTATATAGACTTCTTCTAGATCACTGTTGAGAAAAGTAGATTTAACATCCATTTGATAAACTTTGATTTGTTGGAAGCTTGAAAAAGCAAGAAACATTCTTATGGCTTCAAGTCTAGCTACAGGAGAAAAAATTTCTTCAAAGTCTATACCTTCTTGTTGAGCATACCCCTTGCAAACAAGTCTAGCTTTATTTCTTATAACATCCCCATTCTCATTTAACTTGTTTTTGAATATCCATTTAGTTCCAATGATATTTTTGTCATGAGGTCTTGGTACTAATTCCCAAGTGTGATTCTTTTCAATTTGATCAAGCTCTTCATTCATGGCTTGAATCCAACATTCATCTTTGCTAGCTTGATTGACATTGTGTGGTTCAATAGTGGATAGAAATTCTAGATAGCTAGAAGATCCTACAAGAGTCCTTCTTGTTTGTACACTTGATCCCTTTTCTCCCAAAATTTGAGATTCTGGATGATTCTTTTGAACATATCTGGATGGAGCTTTTTCAGATAAATCATCTTCGGGTTCTTCATTGGGTTCACTGTCTATATCATTCCTATTTGATGTAGACGGATATATGTCATCATCGTCTTCATCTGTTGTTTGTTTTTCTTCTTTTGTAGCTGCAAGAGACTCATCAATAATAACATCAATGCATTCAACAATCTTCCGAAGTCTTTTATTGTAACATTTATATGCCTTACTCCTAGAGGAGTAACCAAGAAATATTCCTTCATCTGCTCTAGGTTCAAACTTGCCAAGTTTTTCATCATTATTTTTGATAAAGCATTTGCTCCCAAAGACTCTAAAGTGCTTCACAGTGGGAGGATTACCATACCATAGTTCATATGGAGTTTTATCACTATTTACATGAACATGTGCCTTGTTAAGAATATTTACCGCTGTATGTGCTGCTTCTCCCCAAAATGTGTCAAGTGTTCCGGAATCATCAAGCATAGCTCTAGCCATTTGTTGAACTGTTCTATTCATTCTTTCTGCAAAACCATTTTGTTGTGGAGTGCCAGCTACAGAAAACTGTCTTTTTATGCCATGTTGTTCACAAAATTCAAGGAATTCATCTGATGTATATTCTCCTCCTCGATCAGATCTAAGACACTTGATTTTTAGATCTAATTCATTTTCAACCAGTGCTTTGAAGATCTCAAAATTTCTCAAATGCTTCATCTTTGTGTTTAATCAACCTAATCCAACACATTCTGGAGAAATCATCAATAAATAAGATATAGTATTGTTCACCTCGTGGTGAATTTTTCTTCACAGGTCCACATATATCAGTATAAATGAGTTCAAGAGGCTTACTTGATGAACCTTCCTTGGCATTAAATTGCACTCTAGTTTGCTTACCGAATTGGCAAGATTTGCATATGATACTTTTAGGTGGTGTAATATTGGGAAGATCATGAACAACTTTAAGTCTGCTTGATTTGCTGATTTGAGAGAAGCTCAGATGCCCCAACCTTCTATGCCATAGCCAGTTTTCTGAAGATTTACTCATGTAACATTGTTCTTTGTAGTTATTTAATACATACAGGTTTCTTGGAGTTCTGTTTCCTTTTATAATTATTTTACCTGTATCAAGATCACATACCACAAATTCTTTTGAACTAAAGACAACTTTAGTTCCTTGATCACACATTTGACTTACACTTAACAGGTTATGCTTTAATCCATACACATACATGACATTATTAGCTTTCACCTTTTCTTTTAGAAATACAGATCCTTTTCGCTTAATGACAGTAGGAGTGTCATTTCCAAATGTAACATTATTTTCTTTTTATAGAGCACTATATGCAAGAAGTTTGTTTTTGTCACCTGTCATGTGTTTTGAGCATACACTATCAATGTACCATTGATTTTCTTCTCCTTCTACAAATAAGGCTATGCCACAATTTTCAACCTATAATTCCTTATTTTTCCATACTTTGGAGCTTGAAGGAAGATGCTCTTTTGGCTGGACTTTGCTCCTGCATTCAGATTCTTCATGGCCAAAGTTATTGCAATAAGCACATTCAACTTCATTTTGAAGAGGAGAAAAGTTGTTATATGTATTCTTCTTTGTTCCAATATCAATTCTTTTCTTTCTTTCTTCTCTTTTCATGATGGTTTTATATGCGACACATTGAACAGCTTTATGACCAAAATTGTGACATGAGAAACATTGTCCATTGAAGAAGAAATTTTTGTGATCATGAAATATTCTACTTGAATTTACCTGTTGATTGTTGTTTCTTTGAAAGGTACTCCTGTTAGTGTTCTTTGAACTTAGATGATCATGCTTTATCTGTAAAGATTCTCTATTCCCTTGCTGAGGGGCAGAATGTTGTGTACTGGTTGTAGCTGCTTTTAGATAATTTGGTGCCGAAGCCTGAGAAGATTCTCTAATATATCCAAGAACTATCTTTAGAAGAGGAGAACGTTGTACCTTGATAATCTCATCCAAGGTTTCAGATCCTTTAGCAAATCTAAGATTCAAAGTCTTTACTTTCTCAATTTCCTTTCTTAGACTTTTTCACATTCTAATTTCTCATTATGTTTCTCCTTTTCTTGAAGCTGGCTCTTCAGAGTTTCTATGGATATTTTACTTTCTTCTAAGCATATTTTGAGTTGATTGATTTCATCAAGAAAATCATTGTTCTCTAAAGCATCCATAAAAGTATCATTTTCTTCTCTAGACTCTTTTTCAAATGCCATGAGAAGTCTAAGATCTTGTTCACATTCTTCCTCACTGTCTGATAACCCATCACTGTCTTCATGAGTATAGTAACTTTTTCTGTTTCTAAACCGATTCTTATTCCTTTTTGCTACTTCCTTTCCTTTTTCATGTGGTTCTTTATGAGGACACTTAGCAGGATAATGACCAACTCTTCCACAAGAAAAACATTTGAAAGGAAGCTTACCTCTGAACCGTCCTGTACCAAGTTGGAGTTTCTTTACAAAATTTACCTCATCTTCTTCTGAGATATACCCTAATCCTTCTGTCTCTTGTACTTCTTTCCATTTTTTAGAAGCTCTAAAGATGGCTTATTTGACTTCAGATGGTCCTCCTCTTCTCATTTCATATGCAGTTAGTATGCCATGAAGTTGCACCACAGTAAGATTTTGAAGATCCTGCTTTTCTTCAAGAGCCGAAAATTTTGACTCAAATTTTGTCGTTAGTGATCTTAAAACCTTATCAACCAAAATAGATTCGGTTATTGTTTCTCCCAGATTTCTCATACGATTTACAATATCATCAAGTCGTAAAAAGAAATTAGCAATGCTCTCCTCATTATGCATTTTTAGGTTCTCATATTGAATTCTGAGAGTTTGGAGTTTAGCACTTTTTACCTTTGCATCACCTTCATAGCTTAGAATGATTTTGACCCATATTGCCTTTGCTATATTCAGCTGCATGACTTTGACAAATTCTGATTCAGTTAGACTTCCCAATAGAGCATTAACCGCCTTTGCATTTTTTTCATAATTCTGTCTTTCCATTGGATCTGTTGGTATTGCGGCTGGATATTGATATCCTACTTCAACAATAGCCCATACGTCTGCACCCAGAGACTGAAGATAAGATCTCATCCTTGTTTTCCAGAAATTTAAATTGTTTCTGTTGAAGAGCGGAGGCCTAAAAGATAGTATTCCATCTTGATTGCTCATCTTAATCGATCTTCCTTCTAGCGGCTAAGCTTTTCAGAAGGACCTGCTCTAATACCAATTGTTGGGAAAAATACTGAGAAGGGGGGGGGGGGGTGAATCAGTATTTAGATCTGACTGAAAAATTATGCATTTAATTGCTTACTTAGATTATTGCATCATTCATTCATCAGAAGTTTAGTAAGCATTAAGCATGTGCAGTAATAACAGAATAAGCCATCACACATAAGCAACACACATGAACACTAGTATTTAAGGTGGAAACCTAATTTGGGAGAAAACCACTACTGATGTCGTCTCTGTCTTCATATTTTTATTATAAAGAAAACTTCTTACAATTTTTTTGCTGGCGCAGACTTATACCAGCACGCAGGCACCCACCTGCATAAGGCTACAACCTTTTCTCATTCTCCAGTCACTACTGGAAGGGAGCTCCAACCCCCTGATTTTGACACCAGCTTGTACTGACAGAAAGCTTCCACTTTCATCCAGAAGATTTCAACCCTCAGATCCAACAAATTTCTTCAATTTCTTCATCAGACTTACGTCAGGTCTTCATTATTTCTTTGTAGATCTTCATAGAGATTCATCATTTCTATATCTAGAGATATTGAACCTTTATCAACTCCATAGGTGCATGATGGATTCATATTTTTCAGAGTTCAATTATGAAGATATCTCTTAAAGATATTTATTCATTAACGACCCCTCCACGTGCACACCTTGTACTATAATCCTCTTCTCCTTATATAGTTTTTGCCTTTATTAAAACCATGAGTCAAAACCACTAAACCGCTGATGGTATTCTTGGACGGGATCAATTAGATAATCCAACGGGGTCTACCCAAGCCCCAAACACTTTCTTATTGTTCTATTTTCTTGATTTTGCAATTAGATAATTAATCTAAGGCTTTTTAATATCTCAATCTGAGATTGAGATATTAATCCAAAATTTTCTCCTTCAGTAATGACCTTCGTATGTCGTCCCTCAGGTTTATTCGTTCCACCAATATACAAAATGATGGCCCAATCACTTTTCGTCATAAATTATATTTAATTTAAACAAACCTTGGTTAAAACCTGCAAACATTGATTTGAAATGTCCCAATCAATATAATTTAAATTAGGCCCACAAATATATATAACCAACGACCCAATCACATACTCACACCGTACCGGTTATCCTTCGCGCACCTTCCTCAAACGGACACCGTCCGATGGATTCTTTCCAGATCGACGACGCACAACAATATCGCGCGGCATCCTTGGTCGGACATTAACGCGCGATGGTGCGCAGTGGAGGCGGTTTTCAAAAGTCGCTCGGGGACACGCGTCAGTCGATCTATGGAATCGCTCCCCCCTCCTCAATTACCGCTTTCGCTGCAAATGTGGAGCTATAAAAACCACTTCCAGCATTAAACCACGTTCACTATTCATTCGCAAGGTTCCGCCCCTCTACTCGAGGTTCCGTCAGCACACTTTCGCCAATTCGTTTCTCCACGTTATCAGTTCATATAACCACGATTACTGTTATACAACTCCGATGAAATCCTTTCGGACTGTTCGAGTCAGTTCTCTGCATGCATTCGATCCACCATTCGAAATATGAATAAACACCTTACTCCATAATACATAGGGTTATCACGCGTTGATTCATTGTCTACCAGTTGTGATACACAGTTGACCGTATTAACATTGGTACCTCTAACTGTATACAAAGCACCATCAAACCACTCATAAGATTTCTTAATTATCATAGATTTCAATTATTCTCCATTAGGATGCATACATGAATTAATTCCACAGGGACTAAAACATCCTTCCTACTAAATTCAATTTTCTCCTTGACTGATACTGCTCTTTGTAGATGCACTCTTTCTCTGTTCTTCTCTGCTGACCTTTGTTCTCTATTCCTAGTTACTGTTTCAGATGCCAATTCCTTTGCCATCAATGACAATATTTCCAACAAATATATTTGACAGGTGGTGGAGGGATAGGTGACATGGCAGGATGAGTGGTGGGGTCAGGCTCACTTGTTGACAACATCATGTTGACTTGCTGATGAAATTTTGGGGGCAGTCGTTGGTACAGGGCATCGTTGGGGAGTTCCTCCGTAGATGATCTAAGCCGTAGATATAATATCAAAAAGCACATTGAAAAGTATTTGCGGAGGCACCTTTGCTATTATCCGTCATTTAGTTTGTGCTATTGGGTTTGCCCATCTCGTGGGCCCCGTCGCACAACCCATCTTCGAAGCCAAACTTGTTCGACTTTTGATGCTTATGTTCATTGGATCCGAGTCCCACTATGAGGGTTATTGCTATGCTAATCTTGATCAGTGCGTTAAACATGATTATTATTCTTAAACAAAATTCATTAATAAAACAAAACCCCAAGCGTATTCAAGATTTATCTTTTCTCTTTTTGCTTTGAATTTTTTTTTTTTTTTTTAATACAAAAATACACTCTAAACACTTTTAATAGGAAAAATTAAAACTAGTTACAACACAACTATTCCATGACCCTAAATGCCCTATAATAGTTGATGTATCTACGGAAAAATAAAATTCTAGTTCATTTTAACTAAGCGCTTGATTTTAACGGTTGTCTTTTTAAAGTCACAGATACATGGAAGTGCAACTTATGATGTTTCTCATGCAAAAAGAAACCAATAGAAAACCCGGCTACATTAAATCCAACTCTTTTTCTTTGATGAAGAGTGATTTCTACAAAGGTTCTACGAAAACCTATGAAAGAAAAGACTCTTTTTTCTTTTCTTTTTAAAACACACTCACACACACACTAAAAATATATCGAAAAGACTACAATGCTTATAGTGCAACTACCTTAATGAAAACTAAAATGCTTAAATGCAAGATTCTATGGACTATTCGTAAAGTAAACAAATGTGTTCTTTAAAAAGACCAAAAGGAAAAAATTGACACAAAAGAAGGAAAAAATACGAGAAAAGTTCTCCCAAACCAAGAAAATTTCAACCTTAAGATAAAATTTCACACTTGTTCAAAAAATAAAAAGACCAAAAACCAAAACCAAAGAAAATAAGGAAACAAAAAAGATGTTTTTATCTTTTTCTTTTAAAAGGAAAAATAATTTTTTGAGAAGACAAGCAACCAATAACTCCAAGATCATAATCAAGCACAAAAGACCCAAAATTCACAAGCCACAAGAAATCATGAAAATAATAAAACATAAAGTGAAGAGAGACCAAAAAATTGAATAAATTGATCTGAACAGAAGCATAATGACTTCAACAAGCAAGAAATATTTCAGGAAACCCAAAAAATTTCCAAGATTGCAACAATACTTCTATAAAAAAAAAACCAAATAGGTCAACTTAAAGAATGCAAAGAAAAGTAATGAAAATATTGGATTACAAGTGAACAGAAAATGAATTCACTGCCCCAAAGACACAAAAGAGTCAAACATTTCACAAAGAAAGCATGAACCCAAAATTTAAACCCAAAACTTCAACAAAATGAAAACCCTAGGTTGAGAAGGCATTTTCACAAAAAGAGATAGGAAATATGATAATCAACAAGAAACAAGAATTTTATAGAATAATGATGACTCCAAGAAATTACTATAAACTAGGCAAGACCCTTTACTAGGAGCAGGATTTAAAAAAATCAACCAAAACCAAATATATGCGCATGTGCAGAGACAAAACTGTGTTTATACGTGAAAGTTCCTAAGGAAAATAGCATATACACATGTTTCTTTGAAATTAAACGTGTATGTACGTGTATCTATGTAATTAAAAGTGCATATATATATATATATATATACCAACAAAGTAAAATAAAAGGTAAAGGTCTGATCCATAAGATCATACTACCTGCCCAAACTGAAACCAAGTCAATGACACTGGAAAAATCAAGAAACCAAATAAAAAGGCCCAAATCAAGAGAGAAACAACCTTCATTAGGAACTAAAATATTGTATTCCCCAGTGGAGTCACCAATTCTATTGTGGGAGAAAGCTCCCTAGGGTCAAGGTTGAGAACCCCAACAGATCGAAGGGCATCAATCAACAAGAAGCCAACAATCACACAATCCTAATACATAAACTACTAAAGTCGAGTTAGGAGAAAGTACCCATAGGTCCTACGTTTGGTTTCGTTCCCATAGGGTCCAAACCCTCTACTTCCTCCAAGGCTATAAGACCTGCAACAAAGTTCAGACAAGAATGTATACAAAAAGTAGTTCAAATTATGTGCATGGTATGAATGTTAGATTATTAAACATAAAGATGTAAATCATGAATTATAAATTATAATATCATAACATGAATTATAACATAAGACCATAACATTCAGGAAAAATATAGAGCTTCTTTATTGATATCAACAAAAGAATATGGAAAAATACAACCTGATTCTACCACGACTCCAAGAAAAACCTTCCTCCGGATCCATCCAACCCAAGCCTCAACAATAATCTCTCAAGCATATACACACAGATGTCATATAATGGAAGATGAACATCTCTATGAGGAAACAAGGGTTTCCTATGACTAGGAGTGCAAGAGGCACAGGGAAACTCAGACTTGATCGGGGACCAATAGACTATAATATCGATATCCTATCTCTTCTTATGCCTTTAGGCCTTCCCATGAGGTGTATATATATCACCCAAAATTAGTTGATTCAGTTAAGCCACAATCTCCTATAGGTGGGCTTTTGGTGAAACCCGTAAACCTTGCACAAAAATATGATATTATATACTTTTTCATATTTTAAATTGTCTACGCGAGTTATATATGGATGTACATGCATCTGTATGTATTTTTTGAACGGCGGAGTCATGTATGGAATTAAAAACATTATTTTTAATAAAGTGATCAAGTCTAAAAGAAAAGGGCTAGCCAAGGCCATAGAAAAGAGCATCATAACTACATGAGTGCTAAATGATGCTATAACAATGGGTATTAAGGAATTGTGGTAAGGAATTTTCCAATTTGATTTAAATAATATGTATTCTTCTTTAAACACTATTTTATATTATGTAAATAATTAATTTTATTATTAATGATTACTTGCAGGATAAATTCATTGGTTTAAATTTTCTTGTAGCATTTCCACTTCCAATCTAGAGTCTGATTATCATCATATGATGAAACGTCTAACAAAAATATGTGCACATATACTAGCTCGGAAGATGAGGAAATGGTGAAAACAAGTAACATAACAATAAATAGTTTAAATATGCTTAATTGCTTAAAGACAAGGGGAAGGTGTAATACATGCCCTATGAAAATTAATGTTATGGATATGATCAATTTCCCTTGAGATTGAGATCAATTTACAAATATACATTTGATCGTTGGCTATATTGCGCTTGGCCCAATGATCAACAACTACCTAGAGTGTATGAGGCATTTCAATTTCGGGGATACAACTACATGATCCAATATTCATGGAGTGAATCTAGGCCTCTTTATTGTCCAAAATTTCCATGTGGGATCTAAACATAGAAACAATTCACAAAAACACACTAAGAGAATAATACAATATTATGGTTCATCATATCATACTGGTGAATGGAGAAGGCTAGCAGAATATAAGCCTAGTATGTCAGCATATGGTCTAAATTCAAATATGTATACACATCGTCTCCAATTGGAAAGTGGAAAATAAATGAATATAGGTAATATTATGTATATAGATGCATGTGCGTACACACACAAAAATATTGCAGGAATTATAAAAAAATAGTAAGGGAAGGGACCCTCCTGTAAGACCAAATCATTAATTTGTTGAAGTTAGAAAGGATAAATATGGATATATGGAAAGAGAGGTTGACAGATTGATAATGGTTGAGGCTATTATAGACCTTAACATTGGGTATACGTTATTTTTTAATTACCCCTTATTAAAACAAACCCTTGCGTGAAAGAAAGGGAAGAGCAAGGTCTCCCTAAGGATGTTCTTAAGGGAAGAAACCAAAGAAAAATTAATGAGTGTGGACTAGAATTTTATAAACTATGTTGTCAAAATTCCATTTTATTTTAAATTATTGTATAAGAAAGGTTGTTTATGAGATGTTGTTCCATTATTATATATACATATATATATATATATATATATATATATATATATATATATATATATATATATATATATATATATATACACATACATTTTATATTTTTATTTGTTAAGACATATTTCATTATATTTATTTGAAATTTGATACATTCATGTTTTATCCAATTGTTGCATAACATTAAATAATGCTTGTGTTTCTTGATAACTAGAAGATATTGATGATACACCTACTAATACCCAAGGTCAAACTGGGTTATTAATATTTGGAGGGATTGATCCAAACCATCCTTTAAACCATACATGGACAAGAAGTGCAATATTGAAGAGAACACTCACACCTGAGAAATTTGAAGAGTTGATTAGATTAACATACATCAATGACATGCCACCTAGCCTTAATGATGGTTATGATAGTGAAAATACAATGCATGAATAAGGATTGAATGAAATGGTAACATGCTTCTGTGTATGGAAACAATAATGATGATAATGATCATACGGTTGACAATAACGGTGATAACAGGTGTGATTACAACCAACATAATCTCGATGATAACAACTTGAACGACTCAATCAAGCAAGTAGCTAAGACACCCATGTTTAGATTAGGTGTAAGTAGAACCTCAAAAAATGCATGCAAATTAATATTATTAGAAATCAAGTCACTATTTGGTTGGTCAAACACATGATTCACTACCCTACTGAAGTGAGTTGAAATCTATTTCTTACTTCGTGTTGTCAATTGGTGTATGTAATTAATAAACATTCATCAACTTTTTTCATATTTATTTAATGGGATTTTAAAACCATATATTATATATAAACATTCCTATTATATATTAAAATATCAAACATGTTCATCATAAGTAAAAAATTCAATTGATTTAATCACAGGTAATCTTACAGGGCACTAAAAACTAAAATATTCCCTAAAGAGAATGTGTGGCCATCAAATTGCAAAGAAGCACATCAATTTTTTTTTGAGTTGGAAATTGAATATAAATAAATTTATTCATGTAAAAATGATTTCATTTTATACAGAGATGAATATCAAGACAAGGTAGAATTCCCTATATGCAAAGAGAAGAGATATCATATCAACGTACAAGGTCCTATAGTTCCAAAAAAGGTTTTAAGTCACATGCCAATTATACCTAGAATTCAACGAATGTTTTGTTGAAAGTCACTTGCACAATTGATGGAATTAAATGAAAAGAACATGATTAAATATGGATTCATGCGAATTATGGCCGACTCCAAAGAAATGAAGCACATCGAGGAAAAAATTCCAAGAAAATTCAAAGATGAACCTCATAGTATTAGGTTTGGTCTTACAATTGATGGAGTGTGCCCATTAACTTTCCCGAGATCAAATTATAAAATTTTTCCAATTAGATTGATAGTATATAGTATTCCCTCTTGGATGAGTGTTAGAAATGAGCACCTTATGTTGACTCTTATAGTTCTAGGAAAATATCAAGTAAAAAAATTTGACGTTTATCTTGCACCTTTTATTGATGAGATGCAACTATTATGGAAAGGCATAAGAATGTATGACATATCATGTCCTCCATAAAATAGGTCCTTCATGTTATATGGTGTGATTTTTTTGACTATTCATTATTTCCCAGGACTTGGTGTTTTTTCTAGTAAGATAAAATATTTACGTATTTACACTCATAATTTATTTTCATCTCAAATTTCATACTTACATTTGTAATATTATTTTAATGTTATTAACATTACTTATTGAATTATAGGGCTTCAAACAAAGGGGATATTTTCATGCCCAAGATGTGTAGAAAAATTTCAAGGGCGTTATTATAAATATCTACGTAAATTTAATTATGCAAACAACAAAGTTTTTCTACCAGTAGATCACAAGTTTAGAAATCGCTAGAAGAATCAATTTGATGGAAAAGTTGAAAATAGAGGCCCTCCTCTAATTATGGGTCTAGGTGATTGGATTAATAAGTATGAAGATACTGAATTGAAATCTTGGGAGGATTTTTTTGATCGGGGTGATTCAATTGAAGAACCAGAACAAGTTGTAGTTAATATGCTAGAAGGAATGAAAGGGAAATCTATATTTTATGAGCTCCCTTATTGGATGGATATATTAATATCTCACCTATTATATCCTGTGCACATCTTAAAAAATGTCACAAATTCTGTATTTCAACATATATGAGGCAAATAGAAGGACACCTTGTCTTCAAGGAGAGAGGTTGCTCTTTCATGTACCAAATTTGACATAATACATTTGTGGTCAAACAAGGAAAATGAAACATATGCAGAAGCTCCATGGATTTTGAAAAAAAGAGAGCTAAACCAACTAAAAAAAGTCATCCATTCAATGAGGACACCTACTAGCTATGGATCATAATTGGAAAAAACTTTTACAGTTGATGGAATATGACATGATTTAAAATACATGATCTTCATAATTTCATGAAGGTATTATGGCCTCATTTAAATTTTACTGGGAACATTTATTGAGTACAAAAGATAGTTTTATATTTTTTTGTGTGAGAAAAATTACTAATGACCTTTGATAAATTTGTTTGATAACATATCATGCAATTGAAAATTAGGGGGGATTCATGTCTTACCGTTGACTTAAGGAATGCCATAAGTTGATTGTCATCATTTTCAAGGTATGTTATATGAAATTTTCATGTGTGAGAGACATAGAGATATTATATTTCTTTTTAATTTTTGACTAAAGGTTCATACTAATTTTCTATATTCTTATATTAGGTGGGTGACCTCCAAGGATATCCACAAATTATAAGTGCCAAAATGGAATAAGGAAATTGCAGAATTTGTATGTGTATTTGAGAAGGAGCTCCCTACAAGTTTCATGGACCTACAAGTCCATTTAATTATACACCTAGTCAATGAAATTGAATTTGCAGGTGTCATATAAACAAGGTGGATGCTTTTCTTTGAGAGGTATATGAAAAATCTAAAAAGATATGTCTTACAGAAGGCACATCTAGAGGGTTGCATGGATGAAGGGTGTGTATTAAATGAGATTTTTTCTTCCTATGTGAATTCCTTAGTAAGGATTTTGAATATGGGCCACACTTCTGGGATGAAGAACGAGCATAAAATATTATTGATGGAGAAAAACCACAATATAATGGTGTTGAAGTAGAAATAAGTAAGTGCATTCATGATAACTTTGGTTTTTTTCCTTGAATTCATTAATTTACTCTTTGATTTATTTTTCAAATATACAACATGAAATTTGGAGTTTGAAATAAACATGTTGACATGTAATAGGTGTAGAATAAAGTTCTATATTTGACAAGTTCATTCATTATCACATGGAATTTATGAAAAATTTGATTGATTTATATGATAAAGAGAGAGAATTGTTAGAAGGAAGGAGACATTTTAAGAGATTGAACCCAAGGAATATTCCACTTCCCACTGGCCTGCTTGGGGAATGGGGCAACGATTACACATAACAATGGGTTCATGTAAAAATTCAAAATCAAATAGAAGATGCACGTATAGATTCAAACATAAAATAAGATGAAATCAACATGTGTAGAGGATGTGAAAGTATAATTTTGACCATATTAAGTATTTTAATATTCATCATTATATTTGTTTTTGTTGAAATAAATGGCATTTCACATGAGAGTAAATATCTTTCAATGTGGGCATATGTTCGACATTATCGTGTAGAAAGTGTAGATGTAAATATATGATAATTTGGTTATGGAATCATGGTTGATTTCAAGAAATATAGTTGATCAAGCTCAAAATATAAGAATATTATCGAAGGTAATCTACAATATTTTGGGAAAATCCAATAAATTATTGAGTTGGATTACCACTATTTTAAATGTTATATTTTTAAGTGTATATTGTATGAAGCATTTGAAAGGACACAAAGACATGATACACATAGTGGATTGTTTTCTATAGATTCCTCAAGGTTCCTACCAGAAGATAAGGAGCCTTATGCTCTACCAATTCATTATTAGCAGGTATTTCATTAACTCAAACAAGAAGCGAGAGTGATCATGAACATTATTAATTCATAGTTTATTTTATACAGACACACACACACACACACACACACACATATGTGTGTGTGTTTATTAAACAATACAATTGTTATAACATAGTTCTAATATATGTATGTCGTTCATGTGATGGTATTTTTTCTATGAAGATATTTTGGACTTGAAATGGATATTTGTCATACATTATGATCAAAGATAAATGCATGTATTTGACGATGCAATATTGGATACTCAGAGTAGAACAATGATTGCTAGCAAAATGAGAGAGAGGAATTAGAGAACACCGAAGAAATTGACATGCATGATGATGTTGAAGATGGTTATGTTAAGGCACAAGAAGATAAAAATTGAGAGTTAGATGATGTTATAGAAGAAAAAAATATGGATGGTATAGAAAATGATGATTCAAATAGATCTGGTAACAATATACATGGCCTGCAATAAAATTTAAATTATGATGAAGATGATGCAAATCAAGATGAGGATGATCATAATATTAAATACTTAAAAGAACATATGAACATTGAAAATGATATAATGGATGCCATTGTTGTAGAAAATAATTTTAATGAGCAAGTCTTCTAAATTTTTAGAATTATTTGTAATCCATGTTTAAAAAGTGATTATTTTTGTGGCCCAAACTTTGAAATTCTTTAGTATTATTTGCGTCGATACAAATTACCTATTGAAATATCCTTAAAGTGTTCAATATTTGGTATCAGTTATTGGCTCGATCGTGCGATAATGAGCTTGAGTCGAGCACGCAAGAAACAACTGAGCCAAAGGGAAATAATGATTCCTTTCGCTTGATCCAAGGCACCCAAAAAATGATGAAATATGGAACCAAGGTAAATTTCCCTCTAAACCACTCTCCTAGAATAAATGTGTTGAAGTTGAAAAAAGAGGGCCCGCAAAAGTGGAGGAAATGAGGAATCCTCAACAAAGGCATGAGGGATGATATTAATGTGATCAATGGACTAACACCAATGATGATGATGGAGGGAAATAAGATGAGTGGTGGACTGATGCCTTCCCTTTTCAGAGCATAATATGCATGGTTGACCTAGCAATGACTGACTCGATTCGAGAGGGGATGGTTTATTACTCATACAAAGGCTTTTCAAAGACATAGAAGTATAGTTGGAGGTAAATTATGAGAAAAATAGGATGAATGTGGCACATATATGGATGGAATACTACAACTAGACTCAATGGGTCTAAAAAATAACTCCATGAATGTAGTGGTGACTCATCTTAGATGCTCTGAACAAGGGTCACTCGATGATGCTGCCACCTTAGGGAGGCCCGAAGGGGACCATAAAAACATAAGTAAATAATGGGTAATCATGAAAAAAATCAACACATGAGCCGACAAGTGCAAAGGTAAACTGGTACCAGAGTACATGCATTGCATATGAATAAATTCGATTTTAACATGCAGCAAAGTGAAACCTCATGAAAAAAATGGCTTTTCGAGTAAATTTAAAATTACTAAAAACAAAAGGAGACCCATTATAGAAATTTGTAAGAGATTGCCAGCAATGTTTACGATTCATCATAACTGAGCTACAGTTTGGTCGCAATGGGTGACGTAAAAACTAGGGCTTTTCCTATAAAAGGACCTCTTTCCCCCAAATCCAATTCATTTTCATAATGAGTTGTTGGAGAATTTAGAGATGAGGAGAAGGCCATAAATCTTGGTGAGATCATAGAAGACAAACTGACCATCATAATTTGGATCTGCGAGTTTTAGGTATGTGGCCTTACTCATCTAGGGATGGCCTTAATGCTTCATGGAAGAATAGTTCCTGGTGAAGAATCAAGGTAAAAAAGGAATACATGAATGAAATACTAGAGAAGGTCTAGGATCATCCCCACCCACCAAGTAAAACATGGGGACTAGGTGGGAAAAGCGAAATCACATATATTATAATGTTTGAAAGTATAGTATTAAGCATCTACATTATGCAATGTGTATATGGCTCACCAGAGAGGTGGGTAGGACAAACTATCCAAGAAATGAAAGGATAATCGACCATAACTATATCATTTGGGTATAGGGAAAGAATTATATTGATCAAATGAGAAGGTGGATAGGGGTTCCATAATGCCCCCAAGCATGGGATACTTCCCCCAATTTATGATGATGGAGGGGATCAATCAGGTAGTCAAAGGTGGGAATGATGCCCCTAGTTGGAGGGGTTTGTGGAGTGCCATTGTGTTCCAAGTGATTAAATAATGGATTTAATAATTTGTTCATACTGACATGAGATCCTCTATAGGATGATGATGATACGGAATGGCATATGTGCTCCCCATTTTTGTATGTATCATGCTATGAACATGTTAGATGTATTAGAGTAGTGGACTCCAAACACATGTTGATGATGTGGTTCGCCATTTTTTTATTGGATGTATTATTGTGGGAAGAATGTATGATGGGTGAAATATGAGAAAGGAGGCTATGGATTACCAATCTCACTTAGCACTGCATATATGAATCAACTGGAAATAATTTCTAGGTTCACATACATGGTGTCACTATACCAAAAAGTGGCTTCAGATATAATGAACTAATGCTCACCTAGACAACACTGTGGATGAATTAAAAAAATATATAAGGGACTGGGTTGTTGATCTAATATGGAGGATTGATTAAGTGGATCATCCCTAGAATGATTTGAAGTGATGTGAGAGTCTATAGGTTCTTCTATATGGGGAATAATAATGGTACTAGAGTAAAAAATACTAGATGCACTAAGAGAGTTGCGGAGAATTTCTTCTCCTGGATTCTCAAAAGTGGATGAACCCTTAACAAAATATTGGGTTTCAATGAAATAGCCAAAAGGTGGATGTGGATCGAATTCATGGTTTTGAAGTAAGGGGTTATTGAACTAATCGACCTCACCATGGATGAATTCTTTGGACTCCACAACATATCTATCATGGGTTTGTTGTGGAAGGAGGTAAACACGATGGTTCATATCATCCCAAGGATATTCAGGGGTGGTCGTAGCTTCCATGATGTAGTGATTAGAATAAAATATGGGGGGAATGGAGGAAGAAGGAACACATGAGGAGGAACTAACTGAAGCATCTTCCCGAGAGAGAAGGTTCAAATGCACATCATCAAAATGGGGAGACATATGACTCGTATATGGGACATGAACAAAGTGTTCACTAAATAAGGTTCGACATAATCACAATATGAAACTACAAGAGTCCCAATACATAGATCCCATGGATGATGATAGGTAGAGAATAGGGGTGGAATTATCTTTCATATCAACATCGAGACGAGGGATCATGATGGGTGGTTGAGAAGCCTCTTATTCTGGTAAAAGAGTGGGCCCAAAACCCATAGGTAGAGGGGAAGTGGAATCACTATGTACGACATCTAACTTGCAAAGGACTTGAAATGTATCATGAAAGTATTCGAGATGGGGACCATGATGGGAATCCCGACCATAGTTATCACAATGGTTATTTGTGTATAAGGATATATTTTTCTTAGTTGACTTAGGTAAGGTGACATGGACACCAGGAATGTTAGAGTCAGGAAAGGTATCAGAGACCACATTTTTGATACGGGGGAGTTCAAAACAATTATTGGTGGAATTATCAACATCACATAAAACACATGGAGGTGTAGGCTTTGGCGGATTAGGAGGAGTTGGAGTTGGTTGGGGTGTCTTGTCTTTGGGCACCTTTTTCTGGGCCTTTTCCCCCTTACCAGATGCTTTCAAAACATAATTAGGTTCATGTTGAGGCTATTATGGGAATGAAGTAAAGGAAGGGGTAGGAAAAATAGTTTGAATCAAGGTCAAAGTAGTGTAAGGTTTGATTTGATCAGGAGGAGTGTTTATGAGAGGATCAATGTAACAGGTTGCAATCCCCAAGGTGATGTTAGGTAAAATAAATATAGCCATGACAAGTGTAGAAAATATTCCTGGTGGTGGGAATAAGAAAGGTATTTGACTAGAAGGGTAATGACTTGGGGGAACTTCTCCCGGATGGTTAAAACCTGGGGGAATGTTTTCGGGCTGGAAAGGACTAGGAGAGATACCAACAAAAGGAAATGGACTTTGAGGAATTATACCTGAAGGATGGGTTGACTTAGGAGAAGTAGGTTACAGAGGGGCTAGTTGTTGTGAAGTTATACCAGACCGCTAGTTCACAGCACATGAAACTTGAAGGATGCAAACCCTAGAAGAAATAGTCTCAGAAGGGGTAGGCGGTGGACCATAATAAGCACCAAGCAGTGTTGAATCTTTGTAGACTCCAGGTGAAACATTGGTGAGTGAAGGGATAGTCTTATTTCCAGTCATCGATGAGATAGTGTTTGAGGGGAAGTCTGAGACTTAGGATCATAGTAAGTCAACTAATTGATAGTGACGATATTTCCATTATGAGGAAAGAAAATCTTGTGAAAGACCGTATATGCGACAATGGAAATAGCATAAGTGTAACAATGACCCAAGAGGATGTTACAATCTAATGGGGAATCAATGATCTCAATGTCAATTGAGAATTCCTTGTCAGAAACACTAAGTGGACAATTGGGATATAAGCCGTGGGGTTGCAAGGGATGATCGTTCCAAGAACAGAGAGTGATATTGGATGGGGACAGATCAAGTGAACCTAGTTTCTTCCAAACACTAGTGGCCATCACACAGGTGGATGTGCCTTCGTCTATGATACATCACTAAAAAGTGGTGTTTCTTATGGAGACTAGTATTTGAAAGGAAAAAAATGAAGGAAGGGGGGGGATGTTCTGCTTTTTCAACGTCAAAGAAAATCATACGAGCGCCGGTAGTATCCACAACACCCAAATAATATAATAGAGATTTATGTTGGGATGGGAATGTATGGAGGACTTCCAACGTTGACACGGTAGCAAGGGACTGCGTCAAGTGATCTACCATGCTATAGGTATGGGCGACTTTAGAAGGAGTAGCGTTTCAACATAATGGACCTTTGGGAATAGTAGGGATAACCTCTACCTTAGGTGGAGGGATCTATAAGGTACCATTTGATGATGATAGAGGCTCGGTGGAACATGAGGTTGGGAATCAGCTGCTAACTTTGCAAAAGGCTTGTCATATTGGCGTGACCAAGTATGAAGGTTGAATTGTTTAATTTTGAATTTTTTAGGATTCATCATAAGGATCTGGTAATCATTTTGATGATATTGTGAAGGTTGGGTAGCTGCATGAGCTTATGCGGGTTGAGAAGCAATATATCCTTGATGAGGAGAAGGATTGGAAAGCACATCTGGTTGAGAAGAAGCAGGAGGAGGAGGAGGTGGAGTAATGAGTTGAGTTTATCTGGAAGAAGCTGCTTGAGCTTCCCATACTTGGTGACTTTAAGGAAAATGGGACACTCGTGAGTATAATTTCCAAATACACCGCAACATGCACAAGATTTATTCATATGAAGATCCTTTTTTTGTTGGAGTTGTTTGCCTTGTTGCGAGATCAAGCTGGCTTCACTAAGGTGCATTAGGTGGTGGACCCTGGTTACCCTGATTACCTTGAGATGGATGGTTCTGATTACCTTTCCCCATTTTCCATTTATTTGGGCTGGGGGGATTGGTTGCACTCTGCTAAGCATGCACTTGAACTTGTGGAGGAGCTTTCTGTTGTGGAAAAGATGGAGGGGACATGGGAGGCTGGGGCATTGGTGCCAGATGGGCTAGAGCTCTAGGCAGTGCATATAGATAGTAAGGAGAAGGGGAAACATTAGGATAAACATGTGGAGCAATAACTGGCCCTAGAATCTGTTGATTTAGATGGGGATATATGTATAAAGTACTTGGACTTTGATAAGTGTTGCCATGTGAAGTATTGGGAGGGGAATAGGTGTAAGAGGAACTGGTCCCTCCTTGGGGGTTGAACATAACTCATCGAAGGTGGAGCATATGATGGGGATTGAGGGTGTTAAATGGTTCCAATGATACCGTCTGTGGTATGATATTCCCTGAGTGTATTAGTAGCACCAGGCGGAGGTAGATTAGGAAGGACAATATAAACATATCTTGACTATTCATAGATCAGGTCATATTTCAAAGCTAATTGGAGCACATATTCCGCAGACTAGGGGAAGTGTGAGGTGAAATATTTATATATGGGGGCCAAAAGCGGTCTAAGGAACCAATCCATGTGAAAACGGTCTTCAGATTCAGGGGCCTTATACATGCTCCTCCTTCTATGCCATTCTTGAACATGGTCAGATAGGAAAGTGGAGAATTTTTAATAGAAAGGAGTTAAGAGTTTGGTACTGGTGTCATAACGGAGGGGTAACTGAACGTAGGATAGAAAGTATTTGGAAACATTTACCAGAGTGGAATGAGAGGCCCTGGGTTGATCAATATTTCACTTTGCAACAACTCTAGTAAGGGCATGTTGGAAGAGGAAAGACAGATGGAACCTTCACTGATATAATTGAATGAAGACCACATATGGAATGAGAGAACATGATTTTTTGGATCTTCTCCAAGATTTCCTTCAAAGTTGGGAATGTCAAAAGGAAGCTTAGTAGGCATAAAAATAAAATTAGGATCATGGAGAAAAGGGTCATTGATAAGCTGGCTAAAATAAGGGAGACTCAAAACAACCATAAAGGGTAGCAATGGAGGAGTGACCATACCTGTATATGTTCCTCTTGTGGGGTTAACTTGGTTAGTACCTTGGTTACCACCTTAGTTTCTCACACCCACATTGGTTCCTAACATGGTGGTAGTATGGGGTTGGGAAGACGTGAAATCAAAGGAATAACTAGAAGAATCAGTAGTACCAGAGCCAAAATGAGGACTCGTTGGAGGACTAGGAGGATGAACTCTAACTCGACGGGGGGGAGTAATATGTCCTAAAGGAAACTAGAGGGTGAAGTCCATGGAGTCTCTACGACAAATTCCTAGGGGCGTAATGATGTCAAGACAATGATGAATCAAAGGAAAAAAGGATGATAGGGGAAAAAAGAGAAACAAAGAACAAGTAAACACCTAGTGTAGTGGTTCCAAGTGTAAACTAACTATATTAAGATGCTACTCTAATTCAAGAAAACATGTCCTATCAAAGAGAAATGATCTCTAGCCTATAGGTAGTATAAATCCTCAAACAAGTCCTAAATCAATTGTTTTTGTTGGCCTTCAAAAATACTTCTTACCTAACAGAATCTGATCCCCGCAAGCAGAGTTTTCCAGAGAAAGGTGCGGTAGAGAACTAACTACTACTCACGACCAGTCCTATAGGGTTTTTTCCTATGATTGGTCACTACAATTACATTCATACCATGGGGGTGGTTGAGTCTTGAGATTCTTAGTGATCATACATCACACATAATTCCCTACCATGGGTTGGGTAGCCCCAAAGAGAACTGCTTGCATGATGACCTAGCCTAACACCCTCTGAATTGGGTTTCTAACACACTCCGAATTTGGACAGTGGGATGGTGAAGGATTTTAATCTCCATAATAAGTCAACTTCTATGTCTCAATGTAAGTGATCAAAGGATGTTATTGGAAACCTATCCCACCAATCCTACACCTAAATACACAAATTATTTGGCCCTGGTGCCCAAGTGGGATTAATCTATGTATATTATTATTACGTGGCTTGTTTCAAGTCTTTGATTAGCGGTGTTAACCAAGCTCGTGTTCGCATAGGGTGTGAAAATGTGTGCGAAAATTGTGATCAATGTATGATTTAATTGAGCATGTCTTGTGATGCCATGTAATGTTGAAATAAAGTGTTGAAAAACTATAAATTATGCTATAAATGGATAGTAAAATAAATAACCGATCCAAGAAAAAAATTCCCACCCAAAAAGGCTATCAAACAACTAAAAATGAGGAGGCAAAAAAGCTACTCAAAGATACACCAATGGCCTAAAATATCTAATGTCAAAGGGTCTCTAATCTAGAGGCACTAATCTACTCTAAATGGTGTAGACAAACAACAAAAATCAGAGGTGAAAAATGCTGCAAAGGATAGGCCTTGAAGCTCTATAACCTAGGACACACAAGGGGATCCTAAGGGGGAAAGGTAACAATAAAATATATAGGGAGTTAAATGGTGAAGAAACCCATCCCATAGGGTTGTAAAACAGTGGACCAGACCCAAAAAATATGTGGCTAAAAATGCTATTCCCTACACTCCTCAACTCAACAAATCTCTTCCTAAAAAGGTGGAGGTGTACTCTGAACCCTAGGGATTTTTTTTCCTTAGTAAAAGTAAAAAAAATAAGAGAATATAGGCCTATATAAGACTCAAAAGTGAAAATAAACACTTCCCAGTCCACACACAACACATTTGACAATTTTGAAAAATTCTGAAAATTTTTTTGAAAAATTCTGAATGTTTTTTTGAAAAAGTGCAAAACGTAGGTTCTAATCTAGAAAGAGTGCAAAACATAGAAAATTGGGCCAAAATTTCATTCTAGAATGCAAATAAGGGGTTTAAAAGTGCATTTTTCTCCTGGGACTCTCAGTTGAAAGATCTCTCCCAGATTGTGCCATCTCCTTCTCAGTTGGTATCTGTGACATGCAGAAAGAACTAGAAAACCAAGAGAATCCAAAAATTTTTCTAGAAAAAGAAAGGAGAGGTAAAAATAGAAATTGAGAGGTTAAAAATAGCTGAAGAAAATACTAAAAAACACTAAAATGATAGTCACCAAGGATATGAATTAATACACTTGTGGAGTCACCATTTGTTAGTGTAAATATTTTGGGAAGATGTACCAAAAATGCTTCACTTAAGTCACTGGTGACAGGTGACCCTAACGACAAAATATAGTTGTTTACGCTTTAGATCTACAATGAAAAAACAAGAAAACCCTGCAAAAAAATATTGTATGTGATCCAAAACATAAAACAAAAATAAATAACTGATGCAATAAACCAAAAGAAGAAGACTTTGAATAAATAGTATGTTTTTTAGAAAACACCTAGTGAAGGAGATCTACAACAAGGGTCTGCAAATCCCCCTAGTGGGATGGGTCCTTAGATGTACTTGTGATTTAATGATCTTTTCTCTCTCTTAATGTGTGAAAAACCCAAAATAGAAAATGGAACTCATGTGGGAGCTTAAATTTGAGAAAACTATAAGGATGACAATGATAGCAATCATGGTGAAGAATGAATGGAAAACCCTCTTATTTATAACATAATATTTGGTTGATCTCGAAAATGGGAAATAATAAAATATTATTGATCAAATCAAGATCTAATCGTTAGAAATACTTTATTTATATTTTTGGAGAGGGAAAACATATTCAAAATGATCAAATATCTTTATTTAGAACAAATTAACAAATAAAATGATTTATTAATTGAGTATTTTTCATATTCGAAATGTTAACCACAATAGCCATTTTTGTGTGTTGATGTTTCAAGTATATAATAAGACTCATTGTCAAGACAAATCCACAGAGAAGAGTATGAATGAATGGGAATATACATGGAATGGGAAAGCAAATGAAAAAGAGCCTACCACATAGCCTAAAAAATTTATTAATAAGAGAAGAGGTTATTATCATATATTTAATTATAAAAGGAATTCATTAACAAATAGTGTTAATATAAGGAAGGATTTATAACAAGGATAATGGAGAATATAATCCAGTTTTTTTTATAAGTATTACTTAATAATAATAATAATAATAATTATTAATGTATTTAATTAATAATGTAATGTTATGCTTATAAGGGTGAATAATTAATAAAGAATAAAGGATTATTTATAATATTTATTCAAATTTTAAATTTTGGATGATAATGTTTTAATTTTAGGGTCAATAATTAAGGATATTGATATATTATTTAATGTTTCCATTATTATGGAGAATATAATCCACGAAATATGATAAGTATGTAATATCCCCAAATAGGGAAATTCTAGAATAATGGGAATACCTTAAGATATTCCAAAATTGGAGATCTAGCAATACATGAACACAAACTGGAGTAGCAACGACAAATCAACTCATAGAATGTAAGAAGAGCACATAGCCATCATATTAAGTTACAACAATAGAAGGTATACAAGATCTTGAGGAAAGAGTTACTCAAGATAGGAAAAATCAGCCTCAAGAAACATGTACATAAAATATGAAAAACACTGCTACACAAGAATGCCCAAGGCTATGACAGCGCAGTTTTATAAGGAGAAACTGCTGCTAGAAAATGTAAATACATGGATATGGAATGATATAGCTTATACAATGTTGGGAGTGAAGATATAAGCTCCCAAACACAATCTCAATACAATCCTGGAAGGATTGGCTGAAATATGCAAAACTGCAAAAATGCCGGAGTTGCAGTCTCAAGACTGAGTAGCAGCTGCAACTCTAGAAATGGATGGAGATGGCTAAAGATGATGCATAAGATGAACAAGTGTACCTCCTCCAATGGATCTTCCAAGTGAAATTCTGATCCTATCACTGAAGATCTCACCCTCCAAACACTCTCTGCAATCCTCCCTGTAGATGCACACTGAAAATAACGCAATCTAGGAAAGAGACTGCATTGTAGGAGAAAGGAAATGTATTGGCCAAGTGCCAAGATCTACAATAAGCTCCAGAATCTTCCTCACTGGTGTCCCAAAGGAAATAAAGATTCCTCCTTTGAAAAACAAGCCCCGTAAGTGGTGTTGTCAACCCTCCACTGCAACACCCTGCAACATAACCCATCTCTCAACAGAAACTGCGCTATAGCTGAAGGAGGTAGCTTGGCCTCAAGCCTGGATGTGGATAAATGAAGTGCAAGCTCCTTTAAGAGGCCTCTCTTGAAAGGATAAGGAATTCCTAAATAGGAATGCCTTTGTGCTAAGCAGCACAACAACTCTACTAAACAACAAGAGAATGCACAAAGTCTAAACAGACCAAGAAATCAATAATACATAACATGAATAACAATGGCTACCTGGCCCTCCTTTTAAAAAAATGGAAGCCCTATCACCATGGGTCCCACTCATTAGGGTTTTCTCCACCAAGGAATCTTCCTCCCATTCATACTGCACTATCTCTCCAAGTGTTCTCCACCTCCTATCCCAGCGCTATTGACTTGGTCAAACTTGACCTTGTCCACATGCAAATGATCCTGTTCACACATGAGGGTGTGAAATCCAGCTCCTATGACTATCCCTTTTTACATTATGAGGGATTTTATTCATATTTTTAATATTCATGGGCTTCCTTACCCATTTATTAAGTTGTTAGGTGATAAGAACAAAAATCAATATTCCAATTTGCTGCATGCTAATTTTGGAATATTACAAAGTATTAATTATTATTAGTAGTAATAATACAAATTAATAATAATAATAATAATAATGAATTTAATTAATAATATTATATTATATCATGGTGATAAGGGTGAATAATAGAAAATGATGATAATTTTATAATTATAGGGGTTAATAATTAATAAGGATGATGAGTTTATGTATTATGGTGCCATGGTTATTAAACATTTTTAATTATTGAATCCTAAGAGTAAAGTTAATAGTCATTTTTTAATGAAATATTAACTTTAATATTTAATCTATGAAATTATTATTAGAGGGGATGTTATGCAGGGAAAACAAAAGGGAAATGGAGAAAAAATATTATTGAGGGGATGAATGTGAGGTAAGGAGGAAAATGATTAAAAAGGGGAGGGGAATAAAAAGAAAAGTGGAGAGGAGAAACGAGCCTAGTCATGGTTGTGAGTTGTGGAGCCTTGAGAGAGTAATGGGATCCAAATCCTACTTACCTCCAGACTCCCATCTCTATTAAGATTGCGAGGATGCTTAATAAACTCAAGGGCTTTGCAGATCTTCCATTTGTACTAATGTTTTTCATTAGCGATTATCTTGGTGTCTTTATGACACATGTGGTGACATGTATTATCTGAGTGCTCAACTAGTGTTTAATATCAATTTCTACCATTTTTAATGTCAATGCCATGTCCTTTGAGCATTATCTTGAAGGATCTTCATGTTTCACCTATGTAACATTCTCCATAGGAAAACATGAATTTATAAACACCCTTTTGATGGAGGAAGTCTAGAAATTATTTAACATATTTCATCCTTTGTCTAATGGTTGAAAAGGGTTTGAAAGAGGTTTCACATCTTTCTTTTTTATAACCTTGGCTAGCTTATATGTGACTCCTTGAATGTATGGAAGATAAGCGTTATTGTAATAATTTTGGGAGCTTGTTGCTAGAGGTATTACTCCCTTATTGGTCCTATCTCTTTTTATTATCTTAATGATATATTTATTTTTATACCCAATGCTTACAAAGAGCTCTCTCAAATACTCGATTGCTTCATCAACATGATTAGAGTCTTCTATTCTTAATGCTCTTCAGAATAGTGTTTTAAGCACATCCATATTTTGTGCCAGGTGACGGTGTGACTATACATGAAGGTAGTTACCAGTGTGTGCTTTCTTTCTCAATATGTTATGTCCAAGTGATCCATCTGTAGAAAATATCTAACACAAATATAATACCATGTAGAAATTATATCAATGGATTCAACCTGATCATGAAATGTACTAAAGAAAGATACTGAATCCTTATACAATATTTGTGGAATATAAAACACGATCACTCAATCACATGCAATTAAGAGAAAGGAAATTATCAATCACACAACACAAGATTTTCTTGGGGAAAGAACCTGCTCAAAACCCCTCTATCATATATTGTACATAGTCAAATAATCATGAAACAATACAATGCTTTCTCACACCGAGAACATCTTGCACTATCTTGACTGTCTCACTTTGATCCTGCTAAAAAATGTCTAGAAATTCTTAGGAAAAATTGACCAACACTTAACCAATTCTCAGCCATTACTTAGCCCAGTCTTGCTCATGCAATCCTTAGGCAATTAATCCCTATTAAATAGGATAATCAACCTTCCTTGATTACGGAATCCATATAGAGCCTTCCTCTGACTTTATAACTGCACCTGGGAGTTCGCCAAAAATAAAATTGATAGTTTAGTTGTATTAAACCTTTGTCTCAACTGGGTCTCCCCCATAATTGGCATGCATGTAACTAAAAATAGTGAATCATCAGTTACTTGGTAGATCACTACTGGTGAATTAAATATATTTTAATTCACTGGATCTTCCACTAGCTCATCAAATAGTTAGAATTAGTTAAACTGATTTTAACTCAATTAATGTGAGTTAACTAATTCCTTTCACACTACACCAGTGATACAACTGCAACTGGACCCTGTTAATAATAGAATCACTCTACATGCCTATCATTTGACCCTCAACTCGAAATTCTTGAGCTAACTAATTCTATCACATTTATTTAACTATTACAAGTTGTTATGAGATAAGATTACAATTAATTTTCCAATTTATTTAAAAATTGGTTGCACACTAATGTGTCACTAGGATCCATCACTGTGTGACCTATGATCCAACACTAGTGTGTGTGCAGTTTCATGTTGTTTCTGGATGCCAATTTCACTGTTTCTTGTTTCAAATTTCAACACTCCCTCTCAACAAGAAAGGAATCAATCTGTCCTCATTTGGTACCTTTGGAATGTTCCGCATGCAACACTGCTCTAGTGTTGTTTTCACATGAAACTCTCTTGAAACTGAATAGCCTCAAAACAACTAAATCAATATAATTCATCTTTCATCAAAGTCTTTTGATTGCTGCTAGCTACTGCACATGTCTACTGGACTCCCTGTGCTACTGCTGACATATGCATCCATGCAATCTGCATTGCTGCCAACTCTGATCTGCACTCCAGTATCTGACACCTCTCACTTTGATTTCTGTCTTCCTGACATTTGATTGCATCAATTTAACAGATCCTTCCAGCTATTACTGTACTGTGGGCTCCTCGTAGCCAGGTTCGATCCATGAGACACACCATCTCAATGGACCCTACCCAAATTTCTTCTTGGGATTAATTTTGCACATCGCCCCACCTCACACCTATAGGTATAGTTTCATGTACTCCCTCTACCCATCTAGCTCAAAATTTTCCCCTCTTGGAGGTCTTTGCTTAAGTGGAATCTTCCACTCGGTCTCCTCTCTTCCTCTCTAATTGTGGCTGATCCACAAACTTCTGAGACTGCTTCTAAGGCTACATGTTGAGAGATAATAGCTCCCTCTCAACCACCAAGTCATTAACCACTTATTTTCTCCTCAAATACTTGCATGAATCATCAACCTCGAGTGCATACAAGTTCTTGACTCTTGAACTGATCTGCTTCACCTGTCCCATGGCTATGTGTTTAAGGAACACCTTTCCTTTTCTAAACATCACCTTATAACCATGGTCTTCCAATATCGCTATGGAGACAATATTATTCCTTAAGCCTCAAACATACAAAACATTTTCTAGTTTGAGAGGGGAGCCATACTCTCTCTAAAAGGTAACTGCACCTATGCCGATCGCTTTATACCTCCCATCATCTCAAAACTCTATGTTTTGCTGGAGGTCCTTCTCCTCCAAGTCACTAAAGAGATCTCTATTCCCTGTCATATGGAACGAGGCACCACTGTATAGATACCACATGCATCCCATTGTAGTGATGGCCATGCATGCAATGAGAGTAAAATAAAGTTCGAATTGTGAAGCCAATGCTTCACCCACTGCAACTGCAGGATCCTTCTTTCTTACCTTCTTCTGTGGAGAATTAGAAGCATAGTACCCATGCTGGTGACAGTGAAAACATCTGATCTTGGACAAGTATTTCTTGCCCTCTTTGCCTTGGGATATCTTTCCCTTGGCCTTATTTTGTTTTCCCACTAATGCACAATCTTATTCTTTGTTTGTGTTGGAGCTCTCGTCTCTGGTGCCGCCACCTTATCTCTTCTATTACCAAATAAAACCATTGTCACTCCCAATAAGGTAGCTTCTCTCTCCCATTCACAGAGTCATGGTAACTGTGCTAGCTCTTGGGAAGGCCTAGAAGTGCTAGGCTGACCAATTAATCATCGAATACAGTCACACCAACACTTCCAAGCTCATCTCTACATTGAGTGAACTTCGCCAAGTATTTTGGTACCATCTCAGCCTCCTCCTTCTTGATCTTTCTGAGCTTTTACTTCAGTGCCAACTTCCTTTGGTCGCTGTTTTTCTAAAATAGATCTGTCAAGGCCTTCCACATAGCATATGGAGTTTCCTTCCCATGGAGACTCGAGACAATATGATCTCAAACTCCCTCTAATAAGATCCTCCTCGCCTTTTCTACCTTCTTCTGCCATGCATCAAGAAGTTGGGCATCTTCTACTGCGGGCTTGGAAATATCATTATCTATGAATTACTTCAACCCATTGTCCTCCAACATTGCCTCCATCTTGTCCTTCCATGCAATATAATTTGAACTACCCTCGAGTGCATATTCAAGTCTCAAGCCGTTGAAATACATCTTGATCCACTTATAGCTCCAAATAAAGTATCTGCAAATTTGAATACTATTCAACACAAACACAATTTTTTCTCCACTATTGTGATTCCTAGAGCTCTCATACCATGTAGAAAATATCTAACACAAATATAATACCATGTATTAATCATATCAATGGATTCAATCCAATCATGCAATGTACTAAAGCAAGATATTGAATCCTTCTACAATATTTGCGGAATATAAAACACGATCGCTCAACCACATGCAAGTAAGAGAAAGGAAATTATCAATCACACAACACAATATGTTCTTGGGGAAAGAACCTGCTCAAAACCCCTCTATCATATATTTTACATAGTCAAATAATCATGAAACAATACAATGTTTTTTCACGTCAAGAAAATCTTGCACTATCCTGACTGTCTCACTCTAATCCTGCTCAAAAATGTCTAGTAATTCTTAGGAAAAATTGACCAACACTTAGCCAATTCTCATCCCTTCCTTAGCCCAGCCTTGCTCATGCAATCCCTAGGAAATTAATCCATATTAAATAGGATAATAAACCTTGCTTGACTGCACAATCCCTATGGAGCCTTCCTTTGACTTTATAACTGCACCTAGGCAGTTCGGAAAAAATACAACTGATAGTTTGGTTGTCTTAAACCTTTGCCTCAACTGGGTCTCCACTATAATTGACATGCATGAAACTATAAATAGTGAATCATCAGTTACTTGGCAGATCACTATTGGTGAATTAAATCTATTTTAATTCATTTGATCTTCCACTAGCTCATCAAACAGTTAGAACTATTTTAACTAATTTTAACTCAATTAATGAGTTAACTGATCCCATTCACACTACACTAGTGCTACAACTCCAACTGGACCCTATTAGTAATAGAATCACTCTACATGCCTATCCTTTGACCCTCAACTAAAAATTCTTGAGCTAACTAAGTCTATCACACTTAGTTTACTATTACAAGTTGTTATGAGATAAGATTACAATTAATTTTCCAATTTATTTAAAAATTGGTTGCACACTAATGTGCCACTAGGATCCATCACTGTGTGATATTTGATCCCACACTAGTGTGTGTGCATTTTCATGTTGTTTTTGGATGCTAATTTAATTGTTTCTTGTTGCAAATTTCAACACCATCATCATTCTTAAGAAGGAGAATGTGAAAGAAATGGGTTCTATTGTTTTATTAAAATTCCATCGTGAATTGAATGTCTTTAGATAGACTGTTAAGGTGGTATATAAATTTACCTAATTCTTTGTCCCCATGAGGCAGGTTCACACTAGTGTCATCCTCTAACCTAATCTAGAATTATGGTTTTAGAGGGAAGGAATCAAGGGCCTTCTTTTCAATTTTCTCCATGAAAAGGTTGGCTACTATAGGGGATAGTGGGGACCACCATAGCTACTCCTGTATGCTTAAATAATTCACCTTGGAAGGTGAAGAATGTAGAGCGTAAATGAATTTCAACAAGCTTTGTAGTCAGGGGGGTAGTAACCTCTTTTACCACTTTGATCACTTCATCTAAAGGGATATTTGTGAAGAGATGGAAAAAGTTGAAACTTAAAATCTTATCATTAGGATATATCTTTTCTTTCTTAATAAGATCAATATAATGTTTAGAGTCTTTAATGTAAGATCTAGTCTTACCAACCAAAGGGGTTAAGGTGTTAGCAACATATTTTTCTAAGTCATAGGTGGGTGCCTCAATAGTATCCCTGATAGGTCTAAGGGGGGAACCTGCATTATGAATCTTAGGGGCTCCATAAATTTGAGGAATTATTTCATTATCAAGAGAAAGACACTTATTCATTATTTTTTCCAAGTTAGAATCATTGATGGAATTTTTGAGCATCCTAGTTGATGCAACCATATGACCACAAATACTCAAATGTGTAGACCCAAGACTTAGTCTGCCCAGATCCCATGACTTACTCTAACATATAGTGTGCTTTAAATTTTAAACACAACCTGCATACTTTCATTATATCTCTTATGGACCTTTTAAAATCCATTTTAAATTATCAAAACCAAATATGTGGAATTTCATATTAAAACCCAAATACCTTACCTTTATGCTCATTAACACATTAGCGCTTCATACTTACCTCATCACCCTTTTCTGCTTTTGTACGTGACCGATACACGTTTACCAAAGCCTTATCCGTGTTTTCTTATCGCAATTTCTTTGTGAAAATACTTATCACATATAGTCCTTATTATTATACTCATCGCATCGTAGACTCAAACTCATAACGTAGGCAATGTCGCAATTTATACTTCATCGCAATTTCATCACCCAAACAATATCACATATCACAAATCACAACCCCAAGAAATATTGCATATCACAAACTTTGGCTCATCGCAAATCACAGTGCGCATCCATACATAAATCCTTATCGCATTCTCAAGGCTCCTTCCACCAAATGCGATGTGCTCTAAAATTCTTAAAGCCGAATGCGATATAATATGGATTTTCCATTATTCTGCTTCATTTCTGCGATCTAATCTCGACCATCCATTCCACCTTCATGCTTTTGTTCATAAATCTCTGGCATTTTGGGGAAAAATCATAGTTTCTACCTTAAGAAAATATATTGTTTTCCTCCTACAATCACCTCTAGCCTGGTTTATCCACTTGCCATATCACTGTCCATGTTTGTTTGCAAATATTCCGCTGCAACACCTCCAAAACTCTATACTTTTAGTTTTTAGACTTCCACAATATGATCTCTACAAGGACACTATCCATTGGTCTTTCAACAAAACTATACTATTCACTGCTTTATAATTTAATTTCTCTGCCTCTCTACCACACAGAGTCCTCCTAAAATTGAATTCTAATCCTCATACTTTTAGTTACCTTTGACACAACTTCAATACAATTGGATGCTCTCTATTCTCCAAACTAATTTATAACTTCACACTACATCAAACATTAATTTTATAGATTCACTAATTTTAATCATATATCACGTAGGAATAAATTCCAATTCACAAGAGAGATAATTTCAGAGATACAAATCAATGCTCTATATCAATCATTGTTACACCATTTTTTGGTCATCTAACCTATTATCATTAGATGGACCCAAGTACACCATGTAAGACCAATTTTACCCTAAGTAAAATTTCTTTCACTATGTAAAATAACTTAATAAAACACATTTATTAGGTTGTTTATGGTCTAAACAGGAAACCCCAAAAGGAAATATTAAACAAACCTATATTTGTTTGATTTTACTCAAGGAATAATTAATTAAAAAATAATTTAATTATTATTCCTGGTCATGTTTAACCCAAAACAAAGAAATTAATTAGATAAATCTTTATTTATCTTATTATTTTCTAGGAATAATTTAATTCCTTGTTAAATATGACTAAATCACCCATAAATAATTAAATAAATCATTATTTATTTGATTATCTTTCAACCACTTCCTTAAAATGATAAATAAATCATTTATTTATTTATTATTCACAAATAAAGGGATTTGACCCAAGTCAAATACTTTTTTCCCTCCAACAAATATAATAAAATATTCCATAAAAGGTGGATCTAGATTTGGTTAACATTATTTTAATCATGCACCAAGATCTAGAATGACCCAATATTTTGTTATAAATAGGAGGATTTTTCCTACCATTCTTCACCTTTTGTTGCCTATTAGATCACTCTGGATCTATACACTTGGTCCCATTTTTCCATCATTTGCTGTGTGAGCTCCCATTGAGCTCTATTCTTTGCGTTGGGTTTTCTACACCAACAAGAGAGAGAAATCTTAGATCTGAAGTGCTGAGGACTTCCAAGAACCCATCCCACTGAGGAGAATTGGATACGCCTTCTTTTTTTCCTCCCAGGTGCCCAATTAATACAAAAATTCTTTCAAAAATTGATCTTGTCTTGTCTATTGGTATATGGAGCAAACCCTTGCTTTTACTGCTTAATGTCTTTCCATGCATAGATCTGGTTTTTTTGCAGCTCTTTTCTTGTTCAACTAACCACAGATTTGAAGATATTGGCAGCCACTTTTGTTATTAGGGCTATTAGTTATGAGTAGCTAAAGTGGTCCTTTTTCGTACACTTCGACAAAGGATTCATACTAACAAATGGCGACTCCACACGAGTTTTAAATTACGACCGCTGTCGTTTTTCATATTCCTGCATATCCAGCTACTTCAGACCCTAGGGTTTCTTTTCAGTTGTTTATTTTTCCTATTTTTATGTTTTTTTTCTCACATAAAACCCTAAAACATTAAAATTTTTAACTTCCGTGTGTTTCTGGCCCTATTGCGCAGGTAAGCGACATCAGCCGCAACTGAGACGACAACTTTTCCGAAAATCTGCCGCCGAGACAACCGGAACGGGAGGTCGCACTTTTCAGCCTAAAAACTACGACCTGGACCTCCAGGTCGCACTTTTCAGCCTCTTTTCTGCGACCTGCACTGAAAACAGGTCAGAACTTGCGACCTGCCAATTTTTCAGTGGTTTTTCTGCAATTTTTCTAGGTTTTGCTGAAGCTTCTGTCAGGGTTTTCCAGCCTCTGTCTCAGCCCGCTTTGACCTAGTTCTGATCTATTTTTACTCATCTAAGTGGGAACCTAGCCCCCTAGGGCTTTAGTACCCTCCACTTTTTGTGGAATATTTTTAGTTGTTTCAGCCGTCTATTCTTCAGAGTTTCAGCCTTCCCTTTTTCAGATCTGAAACCTCCTCCTCAGATCCCTTTAAATCAGCCTCTCTTCCTTTCAAATCACCTCTTGTCGTTTTGTTTGGACCTCTCTTTAGGACCTCCTCCCTGTCCTTTCCGCTTTTTGCTGATTTCCTCCCTTTTTCCAGCCACCTTGCCTCTGTCTCTTGGCTGTGATCTGCACCTCTTTTCAACAGCTTTATCCTTTAGATCCCTGTCCCTCCTGACCTTAGATCTATTGGCCTCTTTTCAGTGTGTTTTGACTAGATTTTTTCCCCTTTTTTAGACTAGTTTTGAGGGACCCGCCTTCTTGGGTTAGATAGATGCAATCGTAGCTATTAATTTTTTGTTATTTCAGCATTATATACTATTCTCTGCAGATTTATTTTCAGTTACGCAGCACATTTTTTCTTGCTCTCAAAACGAAAAGGGTTTTAAAAATTAAAATTAATGCACACCACACACTGACCCTAAGTGAAGAAGCGCCTGGTTAACACCTCCTGGCAAAGACTCTAAAATCAATTGTCACTACACATTTTCTGCCCTTGACCTCACTTGATTCTGTCCCTTTTTTCCCTTGTCGATTTCCTTCTTCCCGTCATCATTACGCCCCCAAGGCGCCTTTCCCGGAGACTTCTTGGCCTTCACCCTCAGTTTCCGGTCGATCGACCTGCTACGTCCCGCCGTCGTCGAGCCAGTCCTCCTCCGAGTTCGCACTCCGACTCCTCTCCTGATTCATTGGGTTCTCCTTCTCCTCCTGGTTCTCCCCCTGTCACCTTCACTCTGTCTGGTCTAGGGCCTAACGTTAGCGGTGCTCTAGGCCCTAATGCCAGAACCACTACTAGCGGAACCGCCACAGGAACTACCTCGGCCATATCCTTGCTGCCATACATTGCAGGCCTCATCCTCCCCGATTTCAATCAGTTGATCAATGACCCTATCCGCCACGATGTTGGTTGGCCTGCTATGCCAACCAAGCTCCCCTCTGAAATCCCTAAGTTCGAAGGCCTTGCTGGAGAAGATCCAACCAATCATGTCCGATCTTTCCACATGTGTTGTTCCTCCAATTCCATTACCGATGACTCCATCTGTCTTCGTTTGTTCCAATGCACGCTTATCGGTGAAGCTTCTAAATGGTATGTTGACCAAGCCACCTCTTCCCATACCACCTTTGCGACCATTGCCCAAGCCTTTTTATCTTACTTCCAGCTCCCTCTCCGATACGATACCGGTATGGAGCTCTTGACTTCCTTTAAGCAAACATCTTCGACCCGCCTTTCCACCCATGTTCAGGAATGGCGATGTAGACGCAGCTTATGTCGAGCTCCCCCCTTCGAAGATCAGATCTATATGGACTGGTTCCTTCGCTCTCTCCTAGCTCCCATCGGCAAAGATGTCGCCTCCCATTTCCCTCAAACTGAAGAAGCCGCCCTCCAAATAGCCTTGAAATATGACCTGATCTATGCCCAGTCCGGTTATGTTTATACCATCCTTCCTGACCTCCCCAGGCCCGATGGTGCTAATGCCCCGGGGGCATCTCATTCCGCCGACGGTATCGTTGGAGCCCTTTCCCATCCGTATGCTCAACCTCCTATGGGCTACGGTCTTCCTCACGGAGGGGCCAGCACCTCTAGCACTCTTCCCCCTCCCGGTAGCATGTACCCAGGATATGGCATGCCTCCTCCTTTTTCCCAACCTCCTGCTTACCTCAATGTTTCCCAACCTAACCATTATCCTTACCCGCAGCCTGGTGTGCCAGCTCCTCCAACATATGCACTTCCACCTCCCTTGCCTCCTCAACCCCAGCAGCAGCACCTACAACCCCCTTCAGGGAAAGTATTTGCGTAGCAGGGTGCGACTAATCCCCCTTCTTCTCAACGAAGGCGGAGAGGCAATCCAAATCAATCTGCCCCTCGTACTCGTGGACCCAATCCTCAAGGTTTTGACCCTAACACTGCTAACCAGCAACAGGGCACTCAGCCCAAGCCGGACAGGCCTCTTCGTACCAACAAGCCTTGTTCGTGTTGCGATGTTTACGGTCATTACACCCACAATTGTCCCCTTTTACCACAGATGCGGCAGATGTGGGAGTCTCAAGCCACATTGCGCAGACAACATGCCTCCCCTCACACTCCCCCTAATGTGTCCACTACTCAACCAGCTGTGTTTACTGATCCTTTCCCTCAGCAAGGATTCGTGGCTACCCAACCACCTGACGGGTGGGTCTCCACTCCACCCTTCATTTCTGGTTCCTCCGCTTACCAGATCCTCATGGTGACCTCTGATCCATCCCCAACCGTCGACCTTCACCCTCAAACTTGGTCTCGCCATTACCCCAAGCCTCTTGCTCAGTCTGCCCCCGAGCCTCCTTCTTCAGGTTCTACAGAGCCTCTTTCGACATCCAGTGGCCCCTTACATATCCCTCAACCCAAAGTTGAGGTTCATACCAAGATTCCTAAGGGACCCTTACGTCGAAACGCTACTTCCGGTCGAGCTGCTCATTCGTATAGCATAGTAGATGATTTGGCGCAATCTCCTGCTGCCATTTCCACATTGGAACTCCTCCAGTCGTGCCCTTCCCAAAAGAAGGCTCTACTATTTGCTGTGGGCACTGTAGATCCTGTTGATGACCAAATGATTGTTTTCAACGCCACTCAATCGGACCATCCTCCTCTTCCTCCTTCCGTCGCCTTCCAAATCCCAGTCAAAATATGGAACGCCAACGCTTCCCGGTGTATAATTGATGAGGGGGCATCCACCTGCGTGATGTCCGCTTCGGTTTGGAAGCAACTCGGATCCCCTGAGTTGGCCCCTTCCACGATCACCCTTCGAGCGTGGGACGGCCATACCTCCCAGCCCATTAGCATGTTTCGTAATTGTCCTATCACCCTCGCCGGTAAGACTGTTTGCGTTGACGTCAAAGTCATAGACACCCCGCTAGACTACAACATTCTATTAGGGCGAAGCTACACCTATGCTATGTCTGTTGTCCCATCCGCGGTTTTCCGCAAGATGTATTTCCCCCACAATGGAAAGATAGTCACCATTGACCAGTTGACATATCATGAGCCAAAATCTCAGACCTCACCTGAGATGACCATCTCTTCTGTAGCCAATAAGAAAACCGTCAATTCCTTGACCAGTGTCTCCCCCGGCATTTACAAAGATTCCTCCCTGCTTGGAAATTTTCCTAATCTCCCCCCTCCTCCTATCACTGATCCCAGCTTATCGAATGTTTGCATGATGCAATCGTCTCAGGCTGCCCTTAAGCGGCCTGCTTCGGCTAGTCAGAAACCTCCCCCTCGCCCTCCGCAACCCGCTCCTAGCCATTCATCTCAACCAGCCGGACCTCCTCCTTCTGGCCCTCCCCCTACAGCTGGTATCCCTGAACCCCTTTATCCTCCTGGATTGGTTCTCCCCGGCCTTAACCATCTCGGAGTCGTCCCTCCTGGTCATTACCCTGCTGGTCAGATACCTTTCCTGGCTCCCCCTCCCGGACTCTATTCTGTCCCCGTCATGGCCACCCTCTCTGTCCCTAACCTGACCTTGGGTATACCCGTCTGGTACCTTGACCCTCCAGCTGCTACCCCTCCTGGTCACCCCAAACCCTACATGGCTTTGACACCGGTTCAACCGGTCCCCCTCGCTTCCTCAGTTGCCACTGTGCCTCCAGCACCTCCACAGGACCCTTCTCCTGTCGTGACGGCTCCCGAGAAGAAAAGCAAAGCTCGCAAGGGGGCACCCAAAGACAAGACCACCCCGACTGACCTGGCCCCTCCTCCACCTACAAAGCCCTACGCCTTATGTGATGTTGTCGGCCACGCCACTCATGCTTGTCCTGAATTGCCCCGTATTCAACCCATGGTTAAAGTCGCGTTCCCCGAGTCTATGGCCCCTAAAGCATCCATTCCTTCTTCATCCGTAACCAAGAACCCCAAGACTCTCTGCACCAACAAACCCTGTGCTTTGTGCGGTGTCCATGGCCATTACTCCCACCATTGTCCTCACCTGACGCATTACCGCACCTCTTTAGAGGTAGTCCGAGAGTATGAGGTTGAACAAAATCAATCTGCCTCTCCCATACTCACGCAGTATGCTTCGGGCCAGCCTGAGGATCCCCCCGCTCCCATCGACATTCCCCCCCCCCCTGATGTTCAGATGACGGAGTCTACTACGACCATTCTTTACCTATCCTCCTCTGCGCGACCCTTGGAGCCCAGTCCCCCTGCATCCTCCCCTATTGTTTCGCCTGACCCCCTCTTTTTTACCCCTACACGAGATCACTCCACCCGTATCTCTGTTGACCTCCGCAGCCCGAGTCCTCACCACCCTTCCGATAGCCCTCATATACCACCCTCTAGTTTGTATATGAGTCATAGTCATCCTGCTCCTTGCACTCCCTCCCGTAGTTGCTGCTCGATGTCTTCTGTCTAGTCACGCTACCGTCATTGTATCTCCACCCCCCATTTGTTGTCTTGTGACACCATTCTGCAGGACCTCCCGTCCTCACCCTTTATCGGTTACGCCGATGGTGCAAGTCGTTACTCCCGGAATCTAGCCTCGGCAGGTTGGGCCATTTTCACACCCTTGCATACCCTTGTCCTCTCTAACGGGGTCTGCATTGGTACTGCCACCAACAATCAGGCCGAATATGATACAGTGCGTGGTCTCTTAGCCGATGCCCTCTTTCATCGCATCCTCCATCTTCACGTTCGTTTGGATTCCCTACTTCTTGTCATGCAACTAAATGGTGTTTATCGTGTGCATAACCCTGTGCTGTTTAGACAATATTTACGAGTGAAACTCTTGATACGTGAATTTGAAACCATAACTTTCAACCATGTACCTCGAGACCAGAATCACTATGTAGATAGTATAGCAACCATGTTCTAGATTGGCATTTATCACATGCATTTCATACAAGACAATAACATTTATAATCATTAAAAACCGATGCATATCCATAATATGTGTCACAAAACATGTGTTTAGAGTCCATATACTTTGATACATATGACACACCCATAACATGTTACAAAAAACTCAAAAATGGGGGCACCACCTACCCCTACATACACACTAGGGGGCACCACATGCCCCACACCTAATCACTATCTGGCGGATCCCGAGCCAATGGCTCTGCCCCTGCAGCCTGTAGATCATGCTTACCCTGACCGGCCATCGCCATGCGCCGCATGACACCTCACCATTCCGAGGGTAGACCAATACATGGCTCTATGTACTGGTCGTCTAAGTCCTGCCACCCGCGCTCTGATACTCCGGTCAGCAACCTTTCGCATCTATGGCGGATGTCCTCCAGAAGGGCGGCTGCATCCTCATTATGCGCTGCTCTCAACCCACTCAGACTTGCAGCTCTAGATGCTGCCGGTCGTCCCATATATCCGGCCGGTTTTACCGGAGCTATATCTGCATACCAAAAGTACATGAATCAGTACCCTAGCTACTATTCAAAAACTTTAACATGCCCGTTTGGCAAACTGTCTGCACCGTTGGAAAGCTCTCACCGAGCCCTCAAATGGGTATCTGTTATTTTTTTGTGATTTGATACTTCACCAGGACACATTTTGTCCAAGAAGGGTCACTTCACCTCTCCTTAAAATCGAATTTCCTCACTTACGAAACTTGTACTTGGGGCACCATTTTTCCTCCTTACTTGTCTTTGTTCGTGTCGATTTTCGTCATGAGTTACCATCTTGTACTCATTTTTTCATGGTCCCTCATTGGGCCTTTACTGTGTGGCACCACCATCGAGTCGCCCTTGTTTAGAGCATCCAAGTTGAGTCATCATCGCATTCATGGAGTCTATCCCGCGTTCCTTTGTACCCCGCTATAGCCCTCCATCCTTCATGGCTTGGTCTCTCTCTTGTGTCGCACATTATGGCCTTCAGTCCCACTGTCCCCTATCCCTTATGATCGTGCGTCAGTCACTGCCATGCCATTCATTCCCTTTATGCTCTAACAAGGGAAGTCGTCCATTCACTACTCAGTCCCTCCCATTTCACCATCATCATTAGTGTCAGTATGTCCGTCGCTCTACTATTTTCTCTCGTGCCTTAGATGAGGATCTCTCATTGCCTCACCTATGGCGGACCTCCTTCTGTCGACATCAGCTCATTCATTCCAGAAGCCAGGTCTCGAGGGTGGTGTACCTTGGTTCCAGCTTCCACTCTTGTTCGGTACCTCGGATCAGGCAAAGGGATCTCTCATTTCCCTTTGACTTGGTTGTTTCTCCACTCCAGCTCCTTTTAGCATGACCGAGATCCGTATACTTGATGGTTCAGTGATACAGCAGCAGCTCTTGATGATTCCCGGGTGTGTGTGAGATGTCTCAACCCTCATGAGGGGGTGGCCCTACAGGTAGCCCCCCACATGCCCGGATGACCTCCTCCGTGCAGCCTTCGATGAAGCTCCAGATATTTGATGATGTTGGCCTTAGCCACTTGCATCGCCTCTTTGATTTGCATGTATCAGTCAGATTTTGTGAGCCCTTCCCCATTTGCAGGGGGCATTTGGGTTGTATTTGTATCTCATGTACTCAGATATTATTGTATCAGTCCTGGCTGTTATCCTAGGCATAGCATGTATGAGGGATTCCTCATTGTATTTTTATCTGGCTCATGATTATGCCGACTGTACTTTATGGTTCAGTCCCTTGTTTACTGGACACACTATTCTTTTGTACTTTGTCTCAGTGGGCATAGGTATGCCTCCCCCGCCCCCTTTAGCACAGGTACCCTCTCATAAAAAGAGACTTGTTGCACCTGCGAGTCTCGTCTCCTCAGGGTCTAGTTCTTTAGCACACTATCTACCTTGCATTTCTCTCTCTGACTTCCCTTTTGTTGTCTAGTGATTGAGTTCTTACAACGTACTTCGGTCATACGATTTTCTCCTGACACTCGCACGCTGGGGGGCAATCTGTCACACCATCTTTTGGTCATCTAACCTAATATCATTAGATGGACCCAAGTACACCATGTAAGACCAATTTTACCCGAAGTAAAATTGCTTTCACTATGTAAAATAACTTAATAAACCACATTTATTAGGTTGTTTATGGTCTAAACAGGAAACCCCAAAAGGAAATATTAAACAAATCTATATTTGTTTGATTTTTCTCATGGAATAATTAATTAAACAATAATTTAATTATTACTCCTGGTCATGTTTAACCCAAAACAAAAAAATTAATTAGATAAATCTTTATTTATCTTATTATTTTCTAGGAATAACTATTTAAATCTTATTTAAATAATATTCCTTGTTAAATATGGCTAAATCACCCATAAATAATTAAATAAATCACTATTTATTTGATTATCCTTCAACCACTTCCTTAAAATGATAAATAAATCATTTATTTATTTATTACTCACAAATAAAGGGATTTGACCCAAGTCAAATCCCTTTTCCCTCCAACAAATATAATAAAATATTCCATAAAAGGTGGATCTAGATTTGGTTAATGTTATTTTAATCATGCACCAAGATCTAGAATGACCCAATATTTTGTTATAAATAGGAGGTTTTTTCCTACCATTCTTCACCTTTTGTTGCCTATTAGATCACTCTGGATCTATACACTTGGTCACATTTTTCCATCATTTGCTGTGTGAGCTCCCATTGAGCTCTATTCTTTGCATTGGGTTTTCTACACCAACAAGAGAGAGAAATCTTAGATCTGAAGTGCTGAGGACTTCCAAGAACCCATCCCACTGAGGAAAATTGGATACGCCTTCTTGTTTTCCTCCCAGGTGCCCAATTAATACAAAAATTCTTTCAAAAATTGTTCTTGTCTTGTCTATTGGTATATGGAGCAAACCCTTGTTTTTACTGCTTAATGTCTTTTCATGCATAGATCTGGTTTTTGCAGCTCTTTTCTTGTTCAATTAACCGCAGATCTGAAGATATTGGCAGCCACTTTTGTTGTTAGGGCTATTAGTTATGCGTAGCTAAAGTGGTCCTTTTTCGTACACTTCGACAAAGGATTCATACTAACAATCATATTCAAACATAAATCACTCAATATAAAATCTATGGATAGACTAAATCCTGATCTATTTATTACTCTTGCACTCTCTTTGAATTTTTTTTTTTCATTTCAATTGGCCTCCTACATATATCATCATGCTCTCACACACTTACCTCTACTCTTACTCTATTTTCCTCCTATCTAATCCAACCTCGAATGCCTTCAAGGCGTATCATATTTACAATGAAAGGATTCTAAACTAATTCAAGTCAGATCCTATAAAATATCCTCACCAAACTCCTAAAATCCCTAACTCAATCTCCAAGAGATATTTCAGCTCCATAAAATATGCATGAAATTTCTAACACCTAAGGTATCAAATGTTCTCACACATTCGAGAATAATCACAAATTAATCATCATTTTAATAATTAAAAAATTAGTGAATCTCTCCCTTCATAAAATAAACATCCCCTTAGGCTTCTTCAAAAATGAATTTATGGAGTAGGATGCTCCTGCATCATAATCCCATGGAATTTTTTTTTTAATGATCTCCGAATCATGAATTTTTTTTGTTGAAGTCATCTTGGTTTCCAAACTTTAAGTTGTTTCTCATCACTTGCTTTCCCATCTTGTTGCTGCCTTGTAGATGTATACATTCCTTATGGATCCCAATTTTTAAATTGTCTTTGTGCAGTCATCTTGCTCTTACTTGCATTAACAATCACCTACTTGTCGTTTATTTTGTTCCCTATTATCCACTTGAAAGCTTTTGTTTCCAATGTTGTCTTCTTTATCTCTGCCTGCTGCTAATTTCTGCCTCTTTAGACTGAATAATTTACTCCTTCACAAGATATATTACACTCAACCAATTTCTCTCTCAAGGTTTCAAAATATTTAAAACATTACTCAATGCACCTTTTATCAATTTTTTTATCTTGTGCTTCCACTATCAACATCATGGGTTGCCTCCAAGAGGTTATTTTCTGATCATGATGTATATCAGTCCACAATTCATTGGCAGAAGTTATAATATACCATTCCTCTGCTTCTCCTATTGTCCACACATCCAATGCTTTATGTGGAAGTCCTTAATCTTCAAACTAGCTTGACTGCTTGCTTGGTATGAAAACATAAAACCAGTCTCTTGTATGCTGATTTTCAATTGTGAAAAATTTCCCTTGAATTTCTTCACATTTCTAGTTGATCTTTGCATTCACATAATATTTATCTGCACTGTTAGCTTCGACATCATCAAATCTTTGGTCTTCACCTCCTTTTGGACTTGTGAACAAATTTTGTTCAAATTCTGCCATGTCTCTTTCTCTACAGTCCTCTTTGGCTTCAACAGTACCCTGCATAAGAGTTGTTAAAATTTTTCTTTCTTCATCCCAAATTCCATCCTGTTGGAAAAAATGCTCTTCATGCGAATCATCAACTAAATTTTTCTCAAAATCCTGAATAAAATAAAAATTCAAATATTTCATGATTTGATATCATGATCATCTGGTAATGATCATACATAATTACATCTTCAAAATTCTGATAATTCTCCTACAACCAATTCAAAAATTTAAAATCTAAATTGTCTTCAAGCCTATCCCTTTCATCTCTATCAATTTTCCAAACATTTCTTCCTTCCGCAAACCTAAATTCAAAATTCTTGTCACCCTGAAGAAATCTTTTCCATTCAGCCATCAATGTTCCAACCTTGTACTGTGAGAGAATTTCAAGAAATTTCTCCCACTTTTCTTCATAAAATTTCAAAAAATATGATTTCTTTGACCATTCTCCTTTCAGCTGCTCCATGGAAGGCCAATTTCTTCCATCTTCTGTACCTACACATTCAAAAAAAAATTAGAAATTACATTCTTCCTGACATTTCTTGGGTTCATGTTCAATTTCCAACATACATTTTTTTTTAGTTGAAATTTTCTATTACATGATCTTCTGCTTGTACTTGTTGTCCATCTTCTACAGTTCTCTGATCACAATCAACAAACTGATTCCTATCCCAATTAATTCTTGGTTCTGCATAAACCCCTTCATGACCTTTCAAAGCATAGCTCTATTCTATCCTTCCTTGAGAAATTTCTACAATTATTCTGCACGATTGTCTTCATAAGTTAGTCTCCTTCTTTTCCTGGCTGCATGAGATAACAATATCTCTTCTTCCTCGAGTCCTTGGCTGTTTCCTAGTCTTTGACTCTTTACAGTTTCTTTTTCATTGACAGAATTGTATTGAGTTGTACTCTCCTTATCAGCTCTCCCTTTTCCATAATTACACATCTTCAAGACATACATTGTCTCCTCCTTTGCCAATTTCTAATAGCTCTCAGTCATACAAACAATTTCTTCAGAGATATTTAGATACACTCTATAAAAAAATATACAACCAATAAATTATACCTCCCATCTTACTCTTATTTTCACAAAATTGTGAAATTTTGCTCTGATTTCTTTCATAACCTTCTTCAAGGTTGTCTTCATGACAAAAGGTTGAATTTTCTTCTTCTAAAACAATTCTTTGAAACTGTCCAAATATAGAATCAACTACCTCTTGCTGTCCTTTACAAACATAGTCCTTTTCTTTGACTGTTGCTCCTTCCTCCATTTCTTGCACTTGTTCAGCTCCATTTGCTTGATCTTTGGTACCTGGAATTTCACACTCACATAAACAATTAATGTGAAGTACATTAAAATTTTCTTCTTCACTTGATGTCATCGCCATCTCCTTTTTGTGTTGTCTAGAAAATCCATCATCCCATCACTCTCATCTTCATCCTCTCCTAGGATTGACCCTTCTTTAGGTTCACAAAAGTGAACTTCTTCTCTATGTTTATTTCTACTAGTTTTCTTTTCCTTCTTCATCCAAATCTTCATATTTTGCATCAACTTCTTCGAAAATAACCTCATAACAGGCCACTTGAATTTTTTCCTTACATTTACTCGATATTTCAGATCCTCTCTAATCTCCTTTTGTAACAGTTGTTCCAAATGATTGAGTTGTGCCCTTAACTCAAGCATCTCTCTATCAAATTCTTCATCATCTACTTTCCTTCTGCCCTCTGTTCTAGAATATTCTTTCCTCTTTATATGACTTAGTTCTAAGCCTTTCCTCTGACTGTCTAGAGTCATTTTCACCTTTACTCTTGTGAACTTTCCATGTCCACTTGGGAACTACACTAAAGCCTCTCTCTTGTGGCTAGTCTCAATTACTGCTACACAATCCCCTATCAAGCTTCCCTCTTGCGCTTGATCTCTTGGGATCACTTGGTTCTCTTTCCTCTAGAACCTTTTTGAGCATTCTCTTGCTCTTCTCTAGCTTTCTGCACTTCTTCTCCCTTTCTTCTTCTTCTGACTGTATGGCTGCTACAATTCCCTTGTCTGCTGCAACCTGCATATACACATTAGTATTCATCAAACTTCACCACTTAACAAGACCTTTTTTTTCATGATATTTCCTTTTTCTCACTCTTACCTTAGATGGAACGATCTGAAGTTGTACTTCTCTTCAGTCTTCAGGTAGCTTTTGCTAACTCTCCTCTGCAATTCACTACACTCTCCCACAATTTTACTGCCGAAAATTCACCTCTGTACTAAAAATTCAATCCCCATGCATAAGTTTCACTTATGCTGCCTCAAAGAGCGTTACAAGCTTTGTCCCCAATTCAAACCTGCAATATATAAAAATACATGTCTGTCAATTTCAAAATGACCTAAATTGAGCCTCCTTAAAAATATTTTAGAGCAAATCTTGCTCTGATACCAAAAATGATGCAACCATATGGCCATAAATAATCAAATGTGCAGACCTAAGACTTAGTTTTCCTAGATCCTAGGATTTACTCTAACATATAGTGTGCTTTAACTTTTAAACACACCCCACATAATTTTATTATATCTCTTATGGACATTTTAAAATCCATTTTAAATTATTGAAGCCAAATATGTGGAATTTCGGATTAAAACCCAAATACCTTACCTTTATGCTCATTAACAGTTTAGCGCTTCATACTTATCTTACGCCCTTTTCGACTTCTGTACGTGACTGATACACATTTACCGAAGCCTTCTCTGCGTTTGATTATCACAATTTATTTGCGCAAATACTTATCATAGATACTCCATATCATTATACTCATCGCATCGTGGACTCAAACGCAGAACCGAGGCAATGTCGCAATTTATACTTCATCGCATTTTCGACACACAAAAAATATCACATATCGCAAATTGCAACCCCAAGCAATATCACATATCGCAAACTTTGGCTTATCACAAATCGCAGTGCGCGTCCATACATAACTCCTCATCGCATTCTTAATGCTCCTTCCACCGAATGCGATGTGCGCTAAAATTCCTAAAGCTAAATGCGTTATAATTTGGATTTTCTATTCTCCCGCTTCATTTATGTGATCTAATCTCGACCATCCATTCCACCTTCAAACTTCTATTTAGAAATATTTGGAATTTTGGGGAAAATCATAGTTTGCTACCTTCAGAAAATATATTGTTTTCCTTCTGTGATCACCTCCAGTCTAGTTTATCTGCTTGCCATATCATTGTCCATGTTTGTTTGTAAATATTTCATTGGAACACCTCTGAAACTCTATCCTTTTAGTTTTTAGACTTCCGCAAGAAGATCTCTGAAAGGACACTATCCATTTGTCTTTCAACAAAACTGGACTATTCACTACTTGATAATTTAATTTCTCTGCATCTCTACCATGCAGAGTCCTCCTGAAATTGAATTCTAAACCTCATACTTTCTGTTACCTCGGACGCAACTTCAATCCACTTGATGCTCTCTATTCTCTAAACTAATTTATAACTTCACAATACATCACACAGTGAATTCAGAGTCTCACTAATTTCAATCATATATCATGCATGAAGAAATTACAATTCACAGCAGAGATAATTTCAGAGATACAAATAAATGCTCTCTATCAATCATATTCAAACATAAATGACTCAATACACAATCTATGGAGAGACTGAATCCTGATCTATTTCTTACTCTTGCACTCTCTTTGACCTTTTTTTTCATTTCAATTGGCCTCCTACATATATCATCATGCTCTCACACACTTACCTCTACTCTTACTCTATCTGCCTCCTATCTAATCCAACCTCGAATGCCTTCAAGGCATATCATATTTACACTGAAAGGATTCTGGACTAATTTCAGTTTAGATCCTATAAAATATCCTCACCAAAATCCTAAAATCCCTAACTCAATCTCCAAGAGATATTTCAACTTCATAAAATATGCATGAAACTTCTAACACCTAAGATCTCAAATGTTCTAACACATTCGAGAATAATCACAAATTAATCATCATTTTAATAATTAAAACATTAGGGAATCTCTCCCTTCATAAAATAAACATTCCCCTTAGGTTTCTTCAAAAATGAATTTATGGAGTAGGATTCTCCCGCATCACTAGTAATACTCGAAATGGGATTTTCTATAATTTTATTGTAACTGCCAGTACTGTACAGGTGGTATCTCATTTTGGAGATATAATCCTCTTTATCCATTACTATAGTTGTCCCTCCTTTGTTTGTTTTCAAAACGACTATGCTATCATTATTCCTTAAGCTTCTTAGAGCCCTTGGTTTCCCATGGTTCAAATTTCTCTTTGGAGGTTTTGCTTTTCTTAAAATAACCGCATAATCTTGCCTGGTTAGCTCTTTATCCTCATCCCTTAGATTTTGAATCCCATACTCAAGGCTATAAATAATTTCTTCACTCGGAATATGTTTGGGGGCTCTGGAAAAGTTTAGTTCTCTATTTAAGACCTCAACTTCGTCTAATTTTAGTTCATATGAAGAGATGTTCACAACATTTTTATTTATTGTATTTATGTTAACGTCAGAGTTCACAAATGCCAAATTAGTGTCATTATTATTATTATTATTATAGGGTTACAGGTAGTTGGACAATATTTTAGCCAAGATCCCAGTCTTAATGACAATTCATTATGGCAACTTGCCCGCAATAATGGATTGGATCGGCCACCCCGTGGCGGCAACCTTCCTTGTCTCCTTTAATTACTCTCCCGCATTCCTCCTCTTTCATCTACCTGTTGTTGACATCTATGTCACCGAGTTGGGTCTATCCTTTGTCTTCGAGTTTCGCAACGAACGAGGGTGCGGCACCAGGCACAAAAGCTATAGCGAGGAAATCATCCAGAGAACATCAAAGCCTCCCAAGCCCTCAAAAGAGCGGTGGAATGCTACGGTGATCTCAGCCGGGAAACGGTCGAGATTGCGGAGAAGAAGTAGAATTGGCCCGAGCACACACAGACGATATCAACATCAGCGAAGAGGTAGACTGGCTTGTGGATCCAGGAACCCCTTCCACTCGGCACACCCAATTCCTGCAAACGCAAGTGGTAGCTTGGCAAGTCAAGACAATGCTAGCCAAAGCCATAGCCATGCAAGGAGCTGCAGTGAAAGAAACATTCGCAGCCACGACCATTGCTTCAGCTCAGAACACTGCACGTCTCGACAAGCTGGAAATCGCACTGAATTCGCTCACCGCGGAGCTAAAACAGCAAGGCACGACCATGGAAAAGTTCGTCCGCAGATTCGAACTCTATCTCCGCCATGTTCAAAATGTATCCATCGAGCTGGCCACAGATGCAGAGCAAGCTACTGTAATCAGAAGGTTCAAGCCACGTGCCCCAACCCCAGGTGGTGAAGGCATACCTTCAGGCGAGGGAGGGCACTCGGGAGCATCTACTCCTAACATCTAAGTGGCGCAGCCATCTCTTCTTCTTGCTGCCATCAGGCCGACCCTGATTTTAGTAATCAAGCATCTCTTTAGTCGTTTTTATTCTTACTGGTATGTAACAGGCCTTTATGGCCATCGGAATTATGATAACCTCGTTTTGTCGTCGAAGGGGGTCCTGCGTGACAGCCCGGTAAATTTTGGTTTTGGTTAAGGGCTCAGGTGATCAATTGTCAAAGCTGAATAGCTGTGTATCGATAAGCTCTCTGAAATTTGCAGCAAAGCAGGCTCTGGAATCCAAGCCGTAAGTCTTCGCCTTCCTCTGTTGTAACCTCTGTTTATATCGTAATATAATGTTACTACTTACTTACAAAAAAAAAAAAAAAAAAAAAAAAATATTTTAGCCAAGATAACCGATTGCGCTTCATTGCTGGCGGTGGGAACCATGCTTCCTTCCGCAACACTGTATGTACGGCCTAAACCGATGTCAATTAATACGCTATTTGACTTAACGCTTGCATCTCTTTGACAACCGATAGTATGCATGCTTGCGGTTTCCATACACTCCTACGTATACTTATTCGTATAGTTATGTAATAGCATACTATTATTGTTTACACCTGGGCATACTTCACGTGATTTTACTAGTGTGCAAAACAATTTCTTATCCGCGACTGCAACACCGTGACCTCCTTTATGCCAATTATTTATATGGATTAGTGTATTTCTTACTGTATTACTATTTTCTATTACGTGTTGATTAAGTCCCCACTCATTTTCGACGAAAAAATATCCGACATTTTGACAACTGTTCAAACGAGCTTCCAACGTATTAATTTTCTTCTCTTGTTTATCTTTGACCCTACGACCTTCTCTATCCACTCTTTGAGTTTCCACAACAACCACAATGATCCATAAGTTGGGACGAATCAAAAGAGAAAGCTCAAGATGTCTTTTGTATGCCATCGATGAAAGTCGGTCAAGGAAAAACAAATTCGATGAATTTCATGACGAATTAGTGATAATCTTAGACAATTGAATGCCATAACATTATGGTGGCTGCGAAGTCTATGTTTTATACATTCGAAGGAAGGGATAATGTTAAAGTATCGAATAGATCAACCTCTCTTCTTTGAATTTTTACCCTGATATCTTCAAGAGTACGAATCTCAGTTCAAATGTCCCATACAAGAAGGAACTAATCAGTGTTTGAATATTTCTGTGGTGTAAATCTTGAGTATTTTGCATATTCAGATTATTCATTACAATAGTCATTTTTGTGTGTCAACGTTTCAAATTTATAACAAAACTCATCGTCAAGACAAATCCATAGAGAAGAGTAAGAATGAAAGGAAATATATATGTAATGGAAAAAAATAAAAAATAATCAACCAAAAAATTTATTAATAAGAGGAGAGGTTATTATCATATATTTAATTATAATAAGAACTCATTAATAATGTAATACTTTGTTTATAAAAGTGAATAATTGATAAAGAATAAAAGATTATTTATAATATTTATTCAAATTTTATTTGTTTTGATGATAATGTTTTTAAGAATGATGAGATATTATTTAATGTTTCCATTATTATGGAGAATATAATCCACAAAATAATATAAGTATTAATTATTATTATTATTAGTAATAATAAAAATTAATAATAATAATGCATTTAATTAATAATATAATACCATGTTTATAAGGGTGAATGATAGAAAAGGATGATAATGATATAATTATAGGGGTCATTTATTAATAATGATGACGAGTTTATGTATTAGGGTGCCATGGTTATTAAAAAAATTTAATTATTGAATCCTAAGAGTAAAGTTAATAGTCATTATTTAATGAAATATTAATTTTAATATTTAAGTGAGGAAATTATTATTAGAGGGGACGTTATAGAGGGAAAATGGAAGGGAAATGGAGCAATAATATTACTGAGGGGATGAATGCGAGGGAAGGTGGAAAATGATTAAAAAGGGGAGGGGGAATAAAAAGAAAAGTGGAGAAAAGGAGAAACCAACTTAGTCATGGTTGTGAGTTGTGAAGTCTTGAGCGATTAAGGGGATCCAACTCCTACTTACCTCCAAACCCCATGTATATTAAGATTGCGAGGGTGCTTATCATAAAAATAAATAAAATTTGAATAATATTATAAATAATCCTTTATTTTTTATCAATTATTCACCCTTATAAACGTAATATTACATTATTAATTAAATGCATTAATAATAATAATAATAGCAGTAATAAGTAATACTTCTATTTTTTTTTGGATTATATTCTCCATTATCCTTATTATAAATCCTTCCTTATATTAACCATATTATTAATGAATTCCTTTTATAATTAAATATAGGATAATAACCTCTACTCTTATTAATAAAAAATTTAGGCTATGTGGTCGGCTCTTTTTCATTTCCTTTCCCCATTTCATATATATTCCACTTCATTTCTACTCTTCTCTATGGATTTATCCTGATGATGAGTCTTGTTATAGACTTGAAACATCGACACACAGAAATAGCTACTCTGGTTAATAATCCCAACATGCAATATACTCAAGATTCTCACCACAAAAATCTTCAAATGGTGATTTATTATTTGTTTCGCGAGGATTAAGAAAGATGCGAAATTGAAATAATTATTAAATAATGGTTTAATAATTATTCCAACAATAGAATTAAGGAATAATAAATAAATAATTATTTATTTAATTATTCCTATGTGATTTAGTCAAATTTGATAAGTAATAATTATCAAATAATGATTTAATTATTATTCCCATAGAAAATTAAATAAATAATGATTTATTCAGTTATTCTCATTGGGTTTCTTAATTTTAATCATAAATAATTTAATAAAAAATGTTTACTAAGTTATTTTCCATGGTGAAAGTGATTTTACTATGGTAAAATTAATCCTAGATGATGTATTTCGATCCACCTAGTTAGAAATAACTAGGTGATAACAATGGTTATTGGTCATTGGTTGATAATGGTTTAGACTCAGATTGAACTAGGATAAAGAGCTTATTAAATAAAAATACATTAAATATGCAATTGTTAAAAAATATAATTACATATATCATGTATGTAAAACAATATAAATCCAAACCATTAGGCTACATGTATGCAAAATTTGTTCATTAATTTATATAAAACAAATTGAAATATTTCACCAAGCCTAAGCAAAAAAAAAAATTATGGGAAAAATTAGAAAAAAATAATTGTATTAATGTTCTTTATGAGTAAAAAATACTCTCCAAGTCGAATCATTTAATTTTTCCTTGGAATGAAGGCTAGCTATACATTTTTTTCAAACAAGCCAAAATTACCTTGTTTCACTAAAATGCACAACATGCTTCATTTCTTGGCCAATATGGTTGATTCCAATTATATAATGTTTATATAATAACTAAGTAAAGATATTATGTTTTTTTCTTAATATTTTGGAATGCTTGAGCTGGAGTTGATAATTTCTTGAGAATTGAAGCCTTTTTTTTGTACTATTTTGTCAGTCTTAGAAGGATATTTTGTCTGGTGAAATAAGGATATGTGGATTATATTCCTAGATATGTTGATATATACAATCTTATTATGAATCTATTTTTTTATGCTGCTAAATTTGTATCTCCTGCAAGCTTTATGCAATTTTCTTATTAATAGAAAAAACCAACCTGGAGAAGAATGGAGAGACCTTTCCAGGAAGCCCACATATTTGCTTGGTTAATTGAGGTAGTGCCAATGCATGATTTTTTTACTATTTTGGTTAAAAATTACACCCCCAGCTCTAGCAACCCCCAAATTATCTTCTGAGGCACTCTATGGTAAATTTTTCCATATGATGCATTGGGCATATTGTAAATTTGTTCTACTATGGAAATAAGACATATTTTGTATTTAAAATAGAAATTTAGTACATTCCATAACACATATTTATCGGTTTAGTAAGTTATAAACTTATAAAATTCCATTAAATTTTCCAAAAGTAAAAGAGTAACTAGATCTCAGTGATACCACAACTAGATAAAAACTCCATGAAGGAGACATATAAGTAAGTACTCAAAAAAGACTAGAAATTTATTCAAAAATGCATGTTAACAGGAAATACTGACACACACACACACACACACACACACACACACACACACACACACACACACATTACATGTTGAAATGTGTCTACACAGATACAACACCTAAAAATTTATATTCTGAAACTCGAGGATTCTTTGGAGGATTTTTCAAGCCCTCCTCTTGAGAAGACGAGTGTCTCTTTCCTTCTATGGAGAGTTGTGATTGTTCGGGCACTACAACAAACACAACCATTGATCCTTGTTGAAGTTCTCTAATTTTCCTTTCATAATTTTCTCTTATATTGGAATTTTCTTGTCTTAGTCTGTTTAATAAATACACATTCTTCTTATCTTTTTTCTTATGCTTAGTTTCATTCCTTTCAATGTTTTCCCTTTTAGATTTCAGTTGATATCTATATTTGATCAATTCCTGAGTGAGTTGTTTTATCATTCTCAAGCTCTTTTTCCCTCGATTGTTGTTGATTTGTTAATTGTTGTTTTTTTCCCTCTCTAATTGTTGCTACAAATTGGAAACTTGGGATTTCAAAATTTGTATCTCCATGTCACATCCCAAACGCTGTGACTTTCAATCACTCATGAGATTGTTGTGTATCTATATTATTATTTTTTCTCTCTCAACCACCATTTTCTTCAATGATTGAAAAATTGGTGGTGAGACATACATATTAGCCACACAATTCATGGTTAAGACAATGGCATCTAAAACCTTCACTTGTGCTTTTAGCTTGCATTTCTCCATGTCCTTTGAAGGTATTTCTTTTACTCTTGTATCCCTACTTGTACCTTTACCTTTAGCCCCACTCTCAGTACCAACTTCTATAAATCACCTATATTTTTTCATTTCAAGTTCTTTAATATCCTATTTTTCCCTAGAAATTTCAAGATATCTCTCTCTCAACTTATTAGCTTTCCTATGATAGTTTTTCTCCAAATTAGTCACTCTTTTCTTGTATTGTTCAACCTCTAATTCTTGCTTATGTTATTCCTAATATTTAGATTTATTTTCAATTTCAACCTTTAAATATTCATTAAATTTATATTTTTCATTTCATAACTTGACTAATTTATCCTTAAAAGTATCTAAAGTTTCCAATGGAGCTATATTGAAAACCTCTGGTCTTCTTCTCAACTCATCTTCAATTTCACAATTTTTTTCATCCTATGTAGCCTGAACTTTCTTGAGCTTTTCATATAGTTCACCTATCTCTGTTATACCTTTTTCACTCATTCTAGATACCTGATTATGCAATTCATCAATAAATTTATCCTTGGAATTTAAGGTTTTCACTGATTTTTATGTTTTGTGCACAATTGTTGATTCCAACATTGCAATATTATTCATGCATTCAACAATATACTTCTCCTTTAGTTTGTAATTTTCCTTCCAATTGTATATAGAGGAAGAATCCTCCATTGCAACTTGTTTGTAATGGATCATTATATCATATCTAAGAAAATAAATCTAATATCGAAACTATATGTTGGATTGTGAACATTTAAACTTGGAGATGTAGATGTTGAATCACCCATAAAAGGGAAATTTTACTAAGGTGCTAACTATCTAGAAGGAATTCTGTCTATTATAGAAAAATCATCACTGCATGTTTACATGTAATGGTTCATACCTTCCTTCTCCTCATCTTCATCCACACACACATGTAATTATCCTATAACACTAGCAGTTATATCTTTAGCATGGAAAAGTATATCAACAAAATTTTCCACACCTTCAACAGGAGTCTGTTTAGGTTCTTCCTTAATGGTTTTCTTTGGTTTTTATTTCCTATTGTTTTAACACCTGGTTGATACAAATCACTAATTTTCTACAGTGTTCCAAGGAAAATGAACTTAACCTTCTTAATTTTACTTTCTTACAGGGTATAATATAATTTTTTAGCCAAAAAATGAGGGACATATATGGCTATACCTTAAACCCAATGAATAACTAGCCTCATGTAGTCACCGAAAATATCATTCTTGCGATGATTCATAATTTTCCTAAGAAAAAAATTGAATCAAGGATATGTATAGTCCTTTGGGAACATCTTTCATTTTTAATCCATTCCTTGGAACATATACTTTTTTCCCACATATTTTATTGGCCATTTCAATATTTTCTTACTTAGGGGTTTTCTTGGAGTCAAATATTTCTCCCCCTGTGTGTGGAATTTTTATTGCTCTTGCAACTAGATCAAAGTTTCGGTTAATCTTATGCCCAAATATTTTTAATTCCATGGCTTCATCATCATAATTTTATATGACCTCATTTATCTCATAATTTTTGAAATCGAACTATCCAAATATAAATTTATAAACCTCCTCTCTTCTCAAGATATCTAACATACCCAATGGAAAATTGTTTGTATCTCTCCATATATCGACACATTATTTGAATTTTTTGACTGTGAACTTCTCTTATGAACCCCGTGTGTCAACTACTTGTGGGGAAGAGAACTCACTTATTTAAATTGAGGTCATCGTTGTTTGGGTTCAAGGCATGCTAGCTGAATGCAAGAATGCACACTACATAGACAACAAGGAATGCATGCTTAATGTAATAATGCATGTTGAATAAACCGTGACGAATGCACACGAAAATGAGTTTTTTTTTAACTAGTTAATTTATTTTTCTATAAATCACTTTTATAAATAAAAATATATTTATTAAGTGAATAAAATTGTTTAAAAGGTGCTTTAACGTTTCTCCTTTACTCCTACTTTTTCTTAGACATAGAATTACAAATTTAAATTTAATATTTAGATATAAGATACATTTTTTTTTTAAATAGGGTTGTAATACTTTGATGGCATGTAATATGGGCATCACTTCTTTCCATGGGTAGAATTGACCAAATTTCCATAATGCAATTGGTTATTCATAAATGATTGTAAATGTCCCTTTTGCATTAAAATGACACCCAAACCTGTTTATAGTAAATGTCCTAGTCACTTGACATAATACTAAACTTAAAATCCTAAAATATATGTACAATATAGAAAAAACCTAAAATAGACCCTACAAACCCTAGGTGTTATCTCTTTATGTATCCCTTGGAAACATTTAAACTTGATTAGTAATAAAATAAGGTCATCAGTCCTTAATTAATTACAAGGTTTTAACCAAGAAACTAAAAGTTCAAACTATTAATATTAAAATTTTATTTTTCTTAGTCCATCACCTTGTTCCCAAACATTCTTGTTGTGCATTTATTTGAGGCACAAAAACCCGACCTTTTACCCTTTGAAATCCATGCAATTTGGAGTATTTTTGAACAATACAAACATATCGGTGAAAATTAAAAATATTTAATTGTATTAATGTTACCTACGAGTAAAAAATACTCCCCAAGTTGAATAATTCAATTTGGCCTTAAAATGAAGACCGAGCATGCATTTTTGTGAAGCAGGCCAAAATGGTCATGTTTCACTAAAATGCACACCGAAGATTAATTTATTAGCCAATCTGGTTGATTCAAATTGTATATTTTTTATTTAATGATTTTACACATGTTTGCATTGGTATATATTTACTTAGACTTCATTTCCAAACAAGAAATAAGAACTAGTCCTACTTGTCTCCATTCTCCTTACCTATTTTTCTTCAAACCCTATCTAGGCCAGTTGACCTAATCATAAACTTAAAACCCTAAAATAAATCCTACACACCCTAGAAGATATCTCTTTATCTATCCCTTGGAAACATTTGAACCTAATTACTACTAAAATAAGGTCACCCAACCTTACTGATAGTGTTTTAACCAAGAAACTACAAGTTTAAACTATTAAAATTCAAGTTTTTTTTTTCTTAGTCCATCACCTTGTTCCCAAACAAATCCGGTGTGCATTTATTTGAGGCAAAGAAACCCTACCTTTTACCCTTTGAAATCCATGCAATTTGGAGTATTTTTTAAAAACAAAAACATATATGTGAAAAATTTAGAATATTTAATGTAGTAATGTTACCTATGAATAAACAAATTTCTCTCCAAGTTGAATAATTCAATTTGTTCTTGAAATGAAGGTTGGGTGTGATTTTTTGTGAACCAGGCCAAAATTGCCTTGTTTCACTACAATGAATTCCCAAGCTTCATTTATTGGCCAATATGGTTGATTCAAATTGAATATTTTTTATTTAATGGTTTTACACACTTTTTCATTGTTACAACATTTTATGTTTTTCTTCGACTTGCCTTATGTGAAAGTTGTATACAAGTGAAAAACATAGTTATGTAGGATATTTGTCAAACATGATGCTGGGTTATATCCTAAGGTTAGGTATTGTACAATCATGTCCCATTTTAAATTTCATTACCAAGAGTGTAATTGGTTTGTCTCAGGAGTGCACATTTGTTCTAACTTCATCATTCGCAGATATGATGAATTGATGCATTGGAAGACTTGGATTTTAGTGATTAATATTTCTTTTAGGATAATGAGTATAATTTTGTATAAAATTTTTGTATCTTAAGGATGGAATGATCATTGTTTTTCTTCCACTTAATTACAAATCATGATGTGCATTTATTTAAGGCACACAATCCCCATCTTTTACCCTATAAAATCAATCCAATTTGGAGTATTATGCACAATAGAAATTTAATGAGGATGAATTATTCTCCACCTAAATTTAATGAGGATGTACTTCATGCTATGTGGGGAATCATGTTCACCACACATTTCAAAGGTATCTTAGGTCATGTATAAACAGGGAGAGACTTCTAATTTGTAAATTGTAACACATTGGTGACAAGAGGAAGGATTTCACTCTCTTTCACCTTTTGATTTTTCTTGTTTGGAATTTTGATACTATTGAGGAAGAGTAGCATTGTTGTTGAATTAAAGTTCACTATGATGAAATTTGTTGGTTTATGAGGCACTACGTGTTTTTATGAGATTGGTTTTAATTTGTCATCTTTTAATATTTGTTTAACATTTGAATGATATGTATTTTCTTGATGTATTATCATGGCATGTTAGCACCTAGGTGGATCTTAAATACTAAATAATATTAGAAAGTCCCTATTTGATAGTGAATCCGATAAGTTCCTTCATTATCTTAAACCCTAGAATTCTAGTCACCATTTTCATGTGTGTTGGGAATTCCTATTCAGGATTTTTCCAATCCATGAGTGGCATTGAAAACTTAGATCTACTTAGGCTTCATTGCCAAACACTAAATATGAACTAGTCCTATTTGTCTCCATTTTCCTTACCTATTTATCTTCAAGCCCTAACTAGGTCACTTGACCTAATCTTCAACTTTAAACCATAAAAACATGTACAATATAGAAAAACCTTAAAATATACCCTTGAAATCTTAAGTGCTATCTCTTTATCCATCCCTTGGAAACATTTAAACCTAATTACTATTAAAATAAGGTCATCCAACCTTATAACATTTTAAACAATAAACTAAAAGTTTCAAATATTAATATTAAAACTTGATTTTTCTTAGTCTATCCCCTTGTTTGCAAACATTCCTGGTGTGCATTTATTTTAGGCACACAAAGCTTGCCTTTTACCTTATGAAATCCATGAAATTTGGTGTATCCTTGAACAAAAAAATATATATGTGAAAAATTAAAAAATATTTAATTGTATCAATTTTACCTATGATTAAAAAAATACTCTCCAAGTTGAATCATTCAATTTGGCCTTGAAATTAAGGCAGAGAGGGAATTTGTGTGAAACATGCCAAAATTGCCTTGCTTCACTACACCTTCACTAAAATGCATGCTCAAGATTCATTTATTGGCTAATATGATTTATTAAAATTCCAGATTGTTTATTTAATGATTTTACACACTTTTACACTGTTATATCCCTATTTTGAGATTAAATATTTATACTTCACATTTCATACAACATTCTAAGTTTTTCTTCGAATTGCCTTATGTGAAAGTTGTGTATAAGTGGGAAACATAGTTATGTAGGATATTTTTCAGACATGATGCAAGGTTATATCCTAAGGTTAGGAATTGTCCAATAATGTCCCATTTCAAATTTCATTACCAAGAGTGTAATTGATTTGGCCTGGGAGTGCATATTTGTTCTGACTGTGATCATTACCAGATATGATTAATTACTATTCTGATAGACTTGGATTTCAATGTATAACATTTCCTTTAAGAAAATGACTATGATATGTTACATAAAATGGTTTTATATTTAGGTTGGAATGATTATTAACGCACAATCAATTAAGTATAGGTCCCAGAGTGCATTATTTGAGGCACACAAACCTTCAATTTAACCCTATGAAATTGATCAAATTTGGCATATTCTTGCACAATATAAATTTATATGTGAAAAATTACAATTCATTATGAGTAAAAAAGTATTTTCCAATCTGAATCATTCAATTTGGCCTTGTAATGAAGTAAGGGCATGTATTTTTGTGAAGTAGGCCAAAATTTCTTGCTTCACTAAAATGCATGCTAAGGCTTCATAAATTCGAAAATATGATTGATTCAAATTGTAGATAGTTTATTTAATCAATTTATACACTTTTGAATTATTATATGTTTACTTTGATCCTTAAATAATTCCGCTTCAGATTTTATACAACATTCCAAGTTTTTCTTCAAATTACATTATGTCAAAGTTTTTTATAGGTTTTACTTCAACTTGTTTTTGGGTAGAACAATTGTCCTTTTAATTTAGATAAATAATTCCAACTCTTCACATTAATTGTCAATATAGGTAGGTTTTGTTATTACAAGGATTTTACAAAAAGTACATGCAAGGGAAAATCTGACTAGTGCTAATGAATGTCAAACTCAATCGTTGTAATCACAATCTCAACAACTCAAGACTATGGTTGTTACACTCTCAAACCTTGTTCACACTCTCAAGAGATAAACACATAATGTAGAATAAAACCACTATGTCACACCATCACTCTTATTCAAAAAATAAGAGCACTCCTGGAAACCATTCTCTCAACAAATTCTAAAAAAATTAAATGGACACACCATCAAACTATAAAAATAATTAAATGACTTTCACACTAACAAAGGGACTAGTCCAGGGCCTATGCTGTTACAAAATATAAAGGTTATAATTTTGAAATCATCAAAGTATGGAAAATACTAATATTAACAGTAACAAAATCACACATGAATTACAACTGAGAGGAAATAAGTCAAACAACTATAATACCTTCCCAGCCAGTGATCCCTGCTAACAAGGAGCATTAGGGGAATTTTGAGGTCTAAAATGGGCCTCCTAAGGAAATAATAAAATAATAGCTAAAAATGATAAATAATATTTATGAATTTGCAATTCACTTTTTGCACCACAATCCATGTAACAATGGTTAAATTAAATTCAAAAGTTGTACCAAAATAAAATTAATAAACAAATTGTATTGATGTGACTATAAATAAGAATGAGTGTTTCAAGAAAAAGTTATTATCATTGAACAAATAATGCATTTTTCCTTTGTACTTAAATAACTTAAAATAAAATATAATTATAAATTCATAAATTCTTAATTATATAATATGTTATTTATTAAAATTTATATTATTTAAATTGTATAATAACATGTAATTAATGTACTATATATAAATTAATATAATAAATGTAATATATTATTTTATGTATGAATTTTATTCAAAAAATGTGAAATGACATTTATTATGAGTACTTTAGTTTGACTTTAAAAGTACTTACAGCACTACCATGGTTAACCATGAGTTTTTATCCACCATTGAGAATGTGACAAGTAAATACCTTTAACTCAAGCAATTCCACCTCAACCATTAGGGTTGATGTCATCCCCTAAAATGTGATTGATTCTCATAAAGTGAATTTTGATTGTACATTTTCCTTACGAGACACATTTTAGACCTCAAAATTCGCCTAATGGACCCTTCCTTCCTAGCAGGGGATGGTACACTACACAACACACAAGCTAGTAAAAAAAAAAGTATGACACCACAAATGATTGAAATTGCATTAATGAAACATCCAAGATTACATTGTTGGTGTTCTCCCCCTCTATTATTATCTATTTGTTTCTATATGTCTATCTTGTGCGGGCAGAGAGTACACCTCTTTATAATTTCATATTGAAATGATAATATCATCATGAGAATATCTCGATTCTCATGTGATCTAAATTAAAAATACACATTAATAATTTGATAAAAATTTCCAAGGTTAGGACAAAGCTATAAAAAATTTTCCAAATTACAATAATTATCAATAGAAAATCCTAATTATTTCAACTGCACTATACATAAACTTCTCCTTTCACAGTCAAAATATCTTTTTTCCAGATGCTTTAAAAATTGATCTTCATAACTAATTGAAGGATGTCAACGCATCCAAAATATATCTTCATGTGTAAGAACAATTCTCGACAATTCCTTGTCCTATCCTTGGTGAAGAAAAACTTGAAAGTGTAATCCTGCAACAACATCTCAACAAATCACAACCCCTGTAACATGCTAGATGTTAGTTTTACAAGAAAAATAGCCTAAAAAAATAGTTATCATACCAAATTACAATTATAATTGGATTATAAAGATGAAATATAAAAAGAGACATACCTAGGTTGATAATGGTTGTTATAGTGGCAGAGTATGGTATCGATAATAAAAAAAGGTAAAGAAAAGGTAGGAAAATGAGTGCCAAATATGCCAATTTCATGTCCCAAAATATCCCTGCAACTTGAGTATCTGCATGTCCATATTTGCATGATTTCATGTCCCAACGAATCCGTCTCGATCTGCTTCAACTGTTGGTTCTTATGTAACAACAACATCTTCAGCAGGTTCTTGTGGAACAATGGTTTGGAATTCTTCATCTTACTCTCCAACTTGAATTCCAACTGAAACAATGGTTGGCCTTTCACAATTTTCTTCCTCTATCACTTCCTTACATCTGTCACATAATCTATTTGACATTACTTCTGCCACTTCTTCCAAGGCTTCTAATCCATTTTGTTTTCGAGAATAAATCTTCCCTTAAACCATGGTAAGTTGTTTCCTCACTACAAGGAAAATACCCTCTAGCGGATTTTTTTGAGGAACCCCTTATAAAAATACCCTAGAAATTCGTTTCTAGCGAGGGTTACTATAGGAGGTTCGCGGGTGGAGGTTTTTGCGGATGTTTTTCATCTGGTACGCTTATCATCCTAAACCACATCGGTGCATTCAACAAGAGAAAGCACCCATGCACACAAAAAATTGGCACACCAGACATCATGTGCTCCGTACACATCCACCCGGTGCGTCTTATTACTATAGCACACTGGTGCTTTAAAAATCTTCCACACTGGTGCGTCATAAAACCCCACAGAAAAATAGAAACCACTCGGTGTGGTCTTAAGAAAATGCACCAGTACACCTATAAAATCTTGCGCACCAGAACAGGGTTAAATAAAAAAACATTACGGCCAAAAAAATACATTTTTCACTTTTTTCAGTACTCCAGAGCTCTGAAGCACCAGTGAAATTTATCATTCTCTGAGCCGCCCTGACATTGGTGCTCCCATTGCACCCATTGAACGCACTGCTGATGTGCATTGCCCACCAATCTCCAACTTGAATTTTGCAAAATGGTGAGAAAATTTTCTTTTGCAAATTATACAACTAATATGCCTCCTCGACGGCCAAATGTACATGTATTTTTCTTGTTTTTCCATAATTAAGCCTTTTAGCATATTAGGATTTCAAATTACCTTAAAATTAACCATTTAAAAGAAAAAAAAAATTGTCACGCAGTGTGCTCGAGCCATTTGGCTCATACCAGTCGCGGTGTTTCCCGTAAATTTACAGGCCGCACTGCAACTGGTGCGAATGGTATCCGCAGTGGTTCTAGGGTGGTACCGAAGGCGCACCATGTTATTTTAAAATTAAAAAAAAAGTATGGTGCGGTCGGTTACCCAGCCACACCGTTGACCATGTGGAATAGCGGCAATGCGGTGCGTTGACTTAAATATCTACCCTGGGGCAGGTATTTTTGTCAGTGCACTGCATTCCACATTTCGATAGGGTCAACTGTGCGGCCCGGTAAAAGATCGCACCATTGACTATGTATTGATTTCAGGAGGTCGGTGCGCTGATCAAACTATATGCCCCAGGGCGTAGAGTTGAGTCAGTGCACCATACTCCCGACACCGTCCATAGTCAACGGTGCACTGAAAATTTTCAGGTGCACCGCAGCCAGTGCGCTGAACATTTTTTGGTGCACCGTTTCCAGTGCGCGACAAAAAAAGATGCACTGGTACTGGTGCATGTCTGTTTTTTGTGGTGCACCTGTTGTTTTTTTTCCTAAAAAAATTATATATGTATATTCCTAAATACATGTCTCATTTAATAAAAAAATTGTATTTAATATGTAAATCATTTAGAGACATGAAAGGAGAGAATAGGGGGAATAACAAGAACAACAGGCAGACTAGTATAACATGATTTTCCTATGGGAGACACAAGGGAGGGAGAGGGATGCGTACCCTCACCCTATTACAGCAGCTACCCAGGGGCTCCTAAGGTAGGTAGGCCTCCTAAGGTTCTATGAGGCTACTTCCCTAAAGGGCCATGGTCTGTTTTTGAGACATCTTATCCGCAGGTGGAATTCCCACCTATAGGATTTTTGGGTTGGTCCTAACCAGTGGCACGTGCCCATTGAGGAGGACATATATTTCATTATAGGGCTCCGAGGATAGGGGTGGATTTTCCCTCGTTCCCAGAGGTTCCAGTTGGCTATGCAGTAGGGAGTTAGTTGGTGTACTCCCAGAGATACATTAGTGCAGATATACTATCTCCTTCAGATTTTCAAGTCCCCAGAGGTTAGTTACGTATTGGGGCATTTGGTAGTGAGGAGGTGAGGTGCCTCTCACTTCTGATTTCATCCATTTCACACAACACCAGTGATGGGAAACACATTAGTTGCTCGTTTCTATATTATGTTGATTCTTTAGTACATGAGCCATGACTTGTCAAGTGGTCTGCCATTTGTTTGCGGCTGTTCTATATAGCCTTAGATAGATGTTGTGCTCATGCACAAGGGAGGGTCAACTTCCATTTTTCTTAAGAGCCATTTTGTTTATTTTTTGAGAGGTTTCCAGAGATGAGGCCTAATTTTGTTTGGCAACCTCGTAGGTCAATGTTTGAGGCACGTATGCACATGTGGGGACAAATGATTCCCAAGAGGGGCAAGATTGTGTTTCCAATGAGGATATCACATGACGCACTGGAGTTGCTAGCCAGTGTTGATGATCATCCCTGCATTATGGTCCCCTGTCCTTACGCTGGTTTGGATTGGTGAGGGTTTGTCAACATCCTCTTCACATATGATGAGCCGCCTGATGATAGAGGTAATATTACTGTTTTATTTAAATTTATTCTAACATGTTTTTTAACTCGTTTTTATTAAATTGTGTAACGAAGTTGTCTAATTATTCTTGTGTACTTGTTTATATTTTGCAGACATTGGGTCTTTTTTTGGCGAGGACATGCCAGCACCACCACATGATCCAGGTGTGGATCTTGATGACGATCAAGGTATGCCAGATGTTGAGGATCATTAGGAGCTCAGTGCAGAGAGATCTGCTCCTGCTAGTGCGTGGGTACCGCCTTTTGCTAGGCATGGTAGGCTTGATAGCAGATACAGGATGGAGTTGGGCGACCAACTCACTGTATTGATTGTTGAGGCGGGCATCAGGCCCACTACTATGAGATACATACAGGTCGATGGTAGCTTGTTACATATGTGGAGAGGCATGCCGTGTGACATTTACAGCCTGATGCGGCATGTCGTAGGAGCTACAACCTTAGTTACGTGGCTCAGGAGGATCGTTGCACGTTATAGGCATGTTCGAGATGCAGTACGTGATGGAAAGTCCGCGAGAAACGACGCATCAATTGATGATCGTTCACCTCGTGCCGTGCCAGATGAGAATCCTCCACTAGGATCGAGAACCAATCATCATGGAGAGCAGGTTGGACAATCGACCACGACCAGTCAGTATCCTGTAGCATCCAGCTGTACTCATGATCATGAGTAGGCTGGACCATCGACCATGTCGATTCATCACAGTGAGCAGCTGACAGTTGATCTAGATCAGCAGGCACGAGATGATTATCATGTATCTGAGCTTGTCGAGGCTGCACCATTGACTGAGCATGCCTCGACTAGTACTGCTATTGATGATGTACCACCAGCTGATCCACCACATTTATATTACAGTTGTATATTTTGAAATTATTTAGTTATATATATATATATATATATATATGGTCCATGTATTTTATGTTCATGTTGCACTCGTACTTAATTTACATGTTGGTGATCCTCATGATGTGTATATTGTTAGGTCATGTTAGATATGTTCATTTAATGTGCAACTTACAGATAGATGTGTATGTGATAGCAGTTATTTCACATGGGATGTATATTTGATGTTTTTGTTGTGATGATGTTATATAATGTTAATTGTGTTTTGTTAGATGATCATAATCATGATGATTTTAGCTAATTTGAATGCGTTTTTTAGTCAAATATGATGTTTGTACGATGGTTATCATGAACACGATGTTTATTGTGAAATGATTGTAATTGTAATTTTAATTGTAGTTGTATGTGAAATTGTAAAATTATAATTGTAATTGTATGCAAAATATTTGTAAAATTTTAATTGTATTAATGTGAAATGATTTTATTAAAGTTTTTAAATTTGTAAATTTGTAAAATTTTAAATAATTGTAAAATAATAAATCTAGAAGACTATGAATTATTATAACATAATAAAGTTTAGAAAATAATGCAAATAAATTCATGTAATTTAGAATTATCATTATTTTATTATGATCTTACATACCAAAAAAAGAACTTTATACAGTACGCCATTGTTTTTGAGATCAACATAATTACAAATTATCAAGTGAAATATTGATTTTAACATTAACACAATGAAAATTACCAATTAATTCAAAGTACATATTATAATGTTTCGAAAAACCCATCTTAAAAAGTATAAACATTGATGAAATAACACATGTTCCATATAACTCTCGGTTCTCATGATCACCCTCATTATCTTCCAGCTCGCATGGCATGATAACACTATTGTTCTCAAAAATATGTTTTGATCTAGGGTCATCTCTCAATACGAACCACCAATCCATATCCAACACATCTGGGTAAAAAAACAACTGGTTTTAGTGTTTGAGGAAAACATAGAGCTCGTTAGCTTCATCCCACATCTTTCTAGAGTTGATATATATCAACCTACTATCACGATCTTCCTTTACATTATTCTGATAAAAGGTGTCCCACCACTTGCACCTAGAAATAACACATTGGAAAGAAGAGAAATCCACTTCAATGATCTCTTATATCTTTTTGACGTAACCTAATGTCCCTTGTACTAGGTTTTGATCACTGTGGCTAGATTGACTAGATTGATCAAAATCAACTTCCACTCCACAGTCTTGTGTGATGTTTCTAGCATCGGCATTTTCTGTGTGAAAATGGTGTCCATATGCCCACATAGATGGGAACAAATGCACCTATTATAAAAAAGTTAAAAAAATCATAGTGTCATGTGTCTTATAATAACCCAACAGTTAAAATATGAAATATAGATGTCTTATAAATTTCAAATTTACATATAAACTAAATATATTATTATCGAGTTGCTGCACCCAATCCCTACATTTAGCGCATCCTCTTAAGCATGCGGGTAATGACCTGTTGCACTGTATTTCTATCTGACTTGGTCAGCAACCCAACTGTTGGGGCATATTTTTGGCATATTTTCTTTTAAATGATCGGGATAAGGCACAATTCTACCATTCAACCATATGAATTATTTCTTGTCACTATCTCTTTCCATCCTCTTTTGTTCGTACAATGTGACCCACGATTGTGTCGCTTCAGAATTTTAAAGAATGAATTTATTGATTACTTCAATTTATGCAATTGCTGATGAAATCAAATCAACCTTATATGGTACTTAGAGATCAAAATATACATTATATCTAAGTTCAACATGAATATTTATTTTGTGTAAATTTGAAAAATTATAAGTCGCTTACTCTTTATCAAGCACTTTTTTCCACTCATTTGGAGCAACTCCCCTTCTCTTTTGTCTTCATCCCTTTCATCGTCCCAAATCACCACGCCTGGACTATTGTCAATCTTATTGATGTACTCATTGGCATAATAGAAATACTCATACAATATGTACCCCTCTGCCATAGACCCCTCAGGTTTTTCCCTTTGTCGAACAAAACCTTTCAATTTATTCATGTACCTCTCTAAGAATAACATCCAACAGTAAGAAACCACCCCAAATAATTCAACCCCATCTACTAGGTGGATTAGAAGATGAACCTGTAAGCCCATGAAACTCGTTGGTAGTTCCTTCTCAAACATACAAACAATCTAAACTATCTCTTGACACCACCGTGGAATTCTAGCCACAAGAATATCCTTTGCATGATCCAACATACAAATGTAGATAATTTAGATATGGCACATCCTAGGTCTTGAGGGAATTCATGTTTCACACACCCACGCATGAACAAAGGATAATGACAATGAAAATTTATAAACACATGCAATAATATAAAAAATTAGTTATGTTTTAGTATCCCCGCATGGGATAAAATTTATTAATATAAAAAATAATAAAATCACGCTTTTGACATTATACGTACTCTTAGAAGATTCAAATGGTCATGCAATTTCAACCTCAAAAAATTGTTATCCACGGTGAAGCAGCGCCGTAGTGAATACCCGTATGAAGTTGGCACCCTCACACCCATTATAACTTACTTTGCAAAGAAATATCATCTTTTTTAAAAATCCATGGGACATCACCTTCTTTAAAAAACCATGAAGTAGAGGGACCAACGCCTGCCTCTAATCCTATACTTTCTAATCGTCTTGGCTAATGTTTCTTTTTAGTTCTTGAAGTAATAAGATCTTTCCTAACAACCAATGTGTCACTTTTTTCGATGATATGTGCCTCCATAAAGAAGATGAATTTTTATTAAATATATGCATGGGATCTAATAAGTGGGTAATCTTAATATGATCCCAATATGGGAGGTTATAAAAGATAGATTTTCTTTTCATCTCAATGGACAATTTCTCAACATAGGTGTCAAAGAATTCTAGATCATAGAACATAGGCTCCCAATTTGAATTGAACATTTCTATGAAATACTTATCCTTTTATCTTTCATATGCTCTAAGCCATTCAGCTAGTGCCATTATTGGAGGCCTTTGGGTTCTCTCTCATTTACCATTGAAAGTGGATGTTTCTCTTCTATAAGGGTGTTCTTTTGGGAGGAATACCCTAGAGAAATTATACACTAGCTTTCGTACGTCCTTGGACCATCTAGCTTTCAGAGAAGGTCCAAAACATTTACATCCAAAATACCCTTTTGTTACAGGACCTATGAGATTACTGTATACAATTAATATGCATGGCACGTTAAATAATATCATGAATATCAGAACAATTACACCGAATTAAATAACTTATATGTGAAAAAATATTGTTACATATATAAACAAATCAATAAATTAAACATGTAATTTACCATAGCAAACTCCTAAGCCTGGATAATCATGTGTCCTGTAAGCACATATGCCATACAACGTAAAACTCCTCTCTGCTCCAATGGGTTTTGATACATCTTATACATTTATCCCATCCCATAATTCCTTCAATTCATCTACCAATGGTTGTAAGTAGACATCCATATTATTCACTTGTCTTCTACCAGGGACTATGAGAGCCAAAATATGATGTTCATTCTTCACGGACAACCATGGGGGGATATTGTTATTAATCACTACTACAGGCCAAACAGAATAGTTTGTGTTATGGTGGGAATATGGGTTGACGCCATCCATGGCTATGCTAAGTCGTAGACTTCGTACTTCATCCTTGAATTTTTCAGGCCATGTATCCCCTATATGATTCATGGATATTGAATCAGTTGGGATTCACATAACTCCCAACTCACTTCTGTGTGAGGCATGCCATCCCTGCAACATATCTAATTATTTGCAATGAAAGAGCCTTTGAATCCTTGGGATTATAGGCATGTGCCTAAATATCTTAAGAGGAGGACCAATACGTGATTTACCCTTCTTTGTTTATTTATCAAACCTCTCATGCCCACATTTCGAACATATCTCTTTGTCTACATATTATCCTATATATAGAATACAATAATTTGGACATGCATGATACAATATGTACTCAACACCCAACATTTTCAACAATTTCTTTGCGTCTTCGCAGCTACTAGAAGGACATTATCACTCGGAAGAACCTTATATTTGAATAACTTGTAGTTGCTGATCATGGAAAAATATATTAATAAATGTACATTAATGCTGATATAATTATTAATGTTCATAAAATTTACCATTTGTAATGTTCATTGAACTGTACTAATTATATTTCTCAAATTTATATAAGGGAGGAATTTATGGTAACTTACCTCAAAATTTCCAAGAAATATGCATTCGACAAGCCAAAATTTGCTTTCAAGTTGTACAGTAACAACGTTGTCCCCAATTGGGTATAATTTGACTGATCTCCAGGTCCAAAGAGAGTGGTGGTGGAAGCAAATTTAAGGCTTTCGAAAAAGGTGTCAGCGATATGAGAATCATCCCTAGCTGATCATCTTTTTGGAATGAATCTAACAAAATTACCTCCATGGTAGTCATATCCCTTAAGTAATCTCCATACCAACCTCTATTTGATTGCCTCCATTGCTAGCTTGTAAAGAACTAGTATTACTGTAGTCATTCCTAATTGGTGAATCTGGACATAGCGGGAATTGAATCGGTGGTTGATTCAATCATTCTTGGTATCGTTCCTCTTCGATTTTTTCTCTTAATTCAGTCTTCTCTCAATTTGAAATTTTCATGGGGTGCAATGGAAGATGGTAGATAGGTCTCTCATCATCAATAGAATCCTAATAATTTAAAAAAAAAATTGAACATGATTAGTACAAAATATATGATATCAATTACTAACCACGTTGACAATATTGCATGATTAATTGGTTTTACGTTGAAATAATTACATTAATCAATATACAAAACATTATAATTATTACCATCATTAATGTCCTAGGATTGTGGCTAGAAGATGCAATATTGTTACAATTGGAAGGGTGAAGCGGCTGTTAATTTTCATCTACCAAATGTGCCTTGCGTTATGCTGCTCCTGATAAGGGCTTCCGACGTTTTGGATTTGACGTTTGAATATTTTGTGCATCTGAAATCGATTCTGAATCTGTGTGAACCTGAAAATTTGTATACATTATAAATTTAATTAAGTTATGCATGATTGACATGGGTAAAAAACATAAATTCAATTAGATAATGAAAATATAAATAAAATTTGAAGTAAATATTACGTCTCGAGATGGATAGGAAGAACTATGCGATGGACTTTGATAAATATTATGGAACGAGCTGGATTTGAATAATTGTCCATTCGATATAATTATTATATTTTCTCCCTGCATTTGAGCAAAATCAACAATAAATTTTGGTGCACACACCTAAAAGTAATTTCGGTGAATTTAAAATAGACTTCTTGTTATCCGTGCTAATCTATAGACCACCACACCAGTGCATTTTCGTTAATGTGCACTGGTGCCGTGATATAAACAGACGCACCGGTGTAGTGATATTTAGTGACGCACAGACGATGAATAATCGCAAATAAAAAAAATTGCAACTCTACTTTATTTAAGTGAAAAAAAAAGCGGTAAATTGAAAAATGGACGGAAAAATATTTTTGAAAATCTAATTTCATAAAACAATTCTTTAAATAATAAAAACTTTTCATTATTTCACTATTTTTGCAAAAAAATATAGCTAGATATTTGCAGGAGACATACCTGGAGCAACAAAGCATGAGAGCACTATGGAGCAATGAAATACGTTTGAACAGAAGTATTCAGGCAATCAGAATTCCAAACCTCTAGTGATTCAAACCATGTAGCATAAAATTTCAAACAATCTCGTGATTAAAGTTTATTGTTTTTTTTTACTTTTTCTGCAGCTTTTTTTATGTAGTAAGAAAAAAATTTCAATTTCTTTTTCATCTAAAAAAAAAAGAAAATTCCATTTTTACCCTGAACACTACATTCTTTTTTTTTTTTGTTTCTGCACTTTCTTGTCCTTGTTTCTGTGATTTCAGAATTATGGCTTTTCATTTTAGATTTCTAGGGTTTTTGTATTGCTATATATAGGCCTAATACATCCAACCCATGGGACGACTTGCATAGTCGGATCCCAATCCATGTCAGCCCTACGTAACCTATCCCACTGGTGCAATGTATTATCCCAACGCATAGCGAAAGTACTATGATAAATTTAAAAACAATTTTTTTTTATAATCAGTGCGCCATATGTAAAATAGGGCATCGACGTAATATTTCAATATGGCGCACCGCGAACATGATATTTCACAAAAAAATGTTTTATTGTGTTAATCAGTGCACCATGTAACATATAACAAACCACACTGAGTCTCCTAGTTGACAGAGAGCACCTTATGGTGGTCACTTGTTTGCGCGGGGTGTTTATGCTACAAAAACTAACACTGGACGTTTTTTATTATTTTCTCTGTGTTAATCGGTGCAGTGGTTAACATATAATGCACCAGTTCTCCTTGTTGACATAGACAACCATACGGTCTATTATACTGTTTGTGTGGTGTGTTTATAAGACACCCATGCACCGACGTCGGTGCGTACACCCTGAATGACTCATCAGTTTCTTGAGTTTTGTTTTTACTTTACTTGAAAATTTGACAATTTATTTATAAAATATATTTATGTATGATATGGTACAAGTTTCATATTGATAAATAAATGGCTTACAAGAGATCAAGTAACAAAAATACTGATAACACATCAAGAAAATAAAAAATGCAAGTTCTTTGTAAATTCTTTACAAAAAAATTTCTTTTGAACTATATGTAAGTTTAACTAATATGTATTGTTTACTATGTATCATGCAGAGCCACAAAATGATGAAGTTGGATAAGATTTTTTTTGATCTAGGACCAGAAGAGCATAAAATATTGATGGAAAAATTGCAAAAGGATGAATCAGGTGAATGAAAAAATACTATCGATCAAATATGAGTTTCTTTTTTTAATTTTCATTAATAATATACTTAAAATTATTAGATAACATGTGTCAAACAATATATTAATTCACATATGTTTAATGTTCTATAGGGACCAAAAAATCAGAAAAGGAATGTTGTTCTAAGAAAAGAAAAAAATATAAAACATGTAAATGAAAATGAATTGCTCCTTAGCTCATCTGGAGTGGTGTTGGAGGTTAACGAAAGGGGGAAAAACTTTTACAAAAGTTTGAGGGATCTAGTGGAACGAATGTATTGACTTTCTTTCCACTTACAATACAAAAATCAATCCAATGATTCCAAGAACCAAATTTTATCTAAACTATAGGAAGAGTTTCCAGAGAATTGGTCAATGAGACATGTTAGAATTTTAATAGCAAAAACGTACAACAACAAAAAAGAAGGAATGAAAAAGTAAACTTCCTTTAAATTTTTGTCTAGAATTATTTATAAATATCACTTTTACTATATTTACTTTTCATATATCAATATAAAAATTAAATAGTATATTGTCATTTTACATTTTCAGGAAGATTATGAAAATTTCAAAAGATGAACGAGTTGATATCAAAAATATGCCAGTAGGAATGTCCAAAAAGGTGTACAAGGAGATGGTCAAAGAAATGAACAAAATTGCATTGCAGGAGGAGCCATCTCAACAACAACATGCTTCAAATGTAATATGTAATCATTGAATTTTTCGATCATTAGGTACAACAAATAAAAAAATTATCATTAAATATTAATTTTCAAGTATTTTCGTGCAGAAAAGAAAAGAAAATGGAACCCATTCAGTGCCTAAAACAAGAAGACAACCAAGAAAAGGGTTGATATCTAAGTTTGTGAGTAATTGTTACTTTCTTATAAAAACTTAACTAGGTTTTGTTTTTGTATTTTTTAAGTTGTTTTACAAAAATCATCTTTGAATGTCTTCAAACAGGTGCTAACATACAAAGAAGAACCATAAGACGAATTGATTTTCATTGGGTTAAATATGGGTTGTGAGTATATGTTGGCATAATAGAAATTACTTGAGGAATTTGTAAGCATCTATTGATCTTGTTTTACTTAGCTCCATCTATAATTAATGGAACAAAAAAATATTTTATATTAAATATATGATTTTTTATGGCATATAAAACTTGTAGGAAAAAAAGTATGGAACTATGCCAATAGATGAAATCTTGAAAGATGGAATATTACATGGTTTTGAAAGAATGTGTATAGTTCATGAGTCAATTGTTGCTATGGTATGTCATTTCTTTTCAATTTACATTGATGTATATTATTTAATATTTCAATTTTCATTATTATCACCAATGTATATACACTCATTACAGTTTATTTTTATGTTTGTAGATGGAATGTGATGAAGGTCAAGAAAACAATCAACACCATGAATAAGACATTTATTGAAATAACCCAAGTCATGGAAGTAGCTCTAGCAGTGACAACAATTCAAGCGAAGATTGATGATCACTACGTTTGGATATCAAAGCAAGGCGTTGTATTTTATAAAATATTTTTCTGTGACATCAGACATTTTATTTAATGTAATGGACATAGTGTCCCAATTGAAAGACAAAATGATACCAATAACTGTCCCATTTTGTATGCATTAGGGGAACTTTGAGGTCTAAAATGGGCCTCCAAAGAAAAATTTACAACAAAAATAAACTTTATAAGAACCAATAGGATTCAAGATGATCATGTCAACCATGGGGGATGATTCACCATTTTTTAAGTAAAAGGGTATAAATATTAAAAAATATAACATAATAAAATTACTTTTCCAAATTGTATTTTCAACTTATCTCCCAAAGTTTTTACTCAATTTCGAGCGGGAGTACCCGTTGGATGCAAAATTTAATTCCTTGTCCAAGGAGTACCCATGTTGCATACTTTCGATGGATCCTACTATGTGAAAAAAGAGAAATACATGAAAAAACATGATTGCAATCACGTTTTTCATGTATTTCTCATTTTTCATATAGCATGGTCCATCGAAATTATGCAACATAGGTACTCCTTGGATGAGGAATTAAATTTTTCATCCAACGAGTACTCCAGCTCAAAATTTGAGTAAAAACTTTGGGAGATAAGTTGAAAATACGAGTTGAAAAAGTAGTTTTTTCTTTTTTCCCTCTAAAATTTGATGATGTCATCAAATCTTATTAGATTTTCTCCACTATTATTTTATAATTTCCTTAGGAGGCCCATTTTAGACCTCAAAATTCCCCTAATGACAAATATTGTCATATATATATATATATATATATATATATATATATATATATATATATATATATATATTAAAATGTGTTTTAATTTATTTTATTGTGTTCTCCATTGTTGTGTGAAATGTAACACCACTGATTAAATTTATGGATGATTAAATATTATAATGAAGAGATGTGAAATTTGATGATACGATATAACAAATTAATCCAAACATCACATTCAAATTCACTAATAAAAATTTAATTCATATGAATATTGTTATAAGATATGTGTCGTCTTTTGATGAATAATGAATTTTAAAAAATCATAATAATTATGATATGATATAACAAATTAATCCAAACATCACATTCAAATGAATTAAAAAAATTAATTAATATGATACTGTTATAAGATGTGTCGACTTTTGATGAATAATGAATTTTTAAAAATCACAATAATTGCATTGTTACAAGTCGATGTTTCTAAAAAATACAAAATGAACACCGGTGCATGTCAGTTACTGTACCCCGGCGCGTTTGTATGATACAGCTCACATGTGCCTTTCTATGACCTATATGCACCGCACAAATACCAATACCAATTTTTAATCTCGGTGCATTTGTGAGATACTACACATCGATGCGTTTATGTGAGTCTATGCACTAGGGCATTTGTATGACCTATGGGCACTGCACAAATACCAATACGAATTAGAAAAAACAATGTGTTTTTCGGATACTGTGCACTTATGTGTTTCTATAACTCGACGTACTGGTGCATTTAGACAACCTATGGGCACTGCACAATTCCCAATACCAATTAGAATAACCTCGTGTGTTGTATCACCAACACTGCGCCCCAGTGCGGTTTTGTACCTTGATGGCCCGGTGCATGCACCTTCGACCACGTTGGGCCACCTTCTAGATGATGCACACCGGTGCGTTGACACCTTTGTAGTGCACTGATGAAAAAAACATTTGTAATAACCTCTGGCCACCCAGTTTTTTTAGTTTTGTTGAAATTTTGTTAAAAGCTCCGCTAAAACCTCTAGTACCATAAACAGATATTGTAGCAAATGTTTTTTTGACCAGTTTGGCCATTTTTATAACACTAAAAACCTCCTTTATAACCTCCGCTAGAGGGTCTTTTCCTTGTAGTACCTTAAATTCTCATTTTCCTCCTTCAATTTGTTAATTTTTTGAATAAGTAGGCTAGCTTTAGACTTAGTTGGTAAAGATACATTTTCTTGTTCCTTTTTGTGCTCCTCCTCTTTGTTTTCTTTCCTCATGTTCCTTATATTCAGGTGGAACAAGCTTAACTTCAAGTGTCGAGGTATGTTCATTTTGTTTTCCCTCAAACTCCTTTGGTTCTATTGTATCATTACATTCCTCAGATATCAGGATAGCTAATGGTGTAAAAATTATCCACTCTCTCTTTATGGGATTCTTTCCAGCCAATAGATTATTCAGTTTCCTCTTTTTCACGATAGTTTGTACAATATTTCGTAGATTCCCTGGGAATTTTTGTTTTAGGAACTCCTTATTTAGTTGAAACTATTCCAAGCACCCCTGTTTCAACAGTCTCTACCTCATGCCCTTCTTCCTTAACAAGGAATCCATGATAACTGTACTCATATTGTCCAATGGATATATCCACGGGTTCTTTAGTGCATGCAATTTTACCTTCAAATGATGTACCAAAAAATTTTCTTATGGAACACCATCTCTTAGGGTTTCTATGACAGGGTCTAGGAAGTGTAACTACTCTTATTTGTTTAGGAAGTTTAGCTACTCTACTTTGTCTGGGAGGTGTAACTACTCTATCATCTGGTGTTGTTTCAACACTTACCTTTCGTTCTTCACTTTATGGGTTCTTCAACTTCTTATTTTTCACCGTAGTTTGTACAAGAGTATATTTTTCAGATACTTCCATAGATTCCTTGGGAATTTCTATTTCAAGAACCCCTTCTTCAGCTGACATTTTTCCAGGTACCCCTATTTCAGAAGTCTCTACCTTAGGCACTTCTTCCTCTATAGGGAATCCATAATAACTATGCTCAGATTTCCCATTGGATATATCCACATGTTCTTTAGTGCATGCTATTTTTCCTTCAGCATATGTACCAAGATAAATTGTTATGGAACTCCATCTCTTACTATTTTGCGACGGAGTCTAGGAGGTGTAACATCTCTTCTTTATATAGGAAGTGTAGCTTCTCTATTTTATATGGGAGGTATAATTTCTCTATCTTCTGGTGTTGTTTGAACACTTACCTCCTGTTCTTCACTTTCACTTTCCTTTTTTTAAGTGGCTAGTGCATGTGACCTTTCCAATAAACTAGTCCATGTGCTTCCCTACTGTTGCAGTGAATTAATTATGATTAACTTGATTAGTGCATGGTTGGTTAAGAAACTCTTTGGATGTCTTTCTATACACATCACCTCTGGCATATGTTGTAAATATTTTAGAAAGTAATAGGGTAAATTTATTAGATTTTCATTACGAATATGTGCCAATAACTGAAAATGATAATTGAATATTATCCCAAAATGTCCCTCAGAAGTAATGGACTTACAAATAAAGAAATTCACATCATCCCAAGGGTGGGAAGGGATGTTATATCAATACCTCTCCCCTTGATCCTTAATTTTTTTCCTCTCTATAAAAATGTTTCCCTAGCTATTGTAACTACTATTTTCCTAGAAAACCAACGAGCCTCTGTATGAGGTAAAGCTGTCACCCTAGAAATTATGTCCTCTGTAACACAAATTTTGAATCCTTTAACCCCTAAATTCTTCTCTTGCAGAGCCTATGTGAATTCCATAACAATATGTTTGTTGAAACCCTGCAACTTATCAAAGTAGAATAACCACCCTACCTTCTTAAATATTTATAGGGCTTCTGGAGGGTGTAGTAGCACATCAGTGGAGTCTGCTTCATGATGAAGTGTCTCTACTCCCATGGCTGTTTCAAATACTGTTACTTCTCAAAACTACTTAGAGATAGTTATTAGGTGGCACTTGTTCATTACAAACACTTTGGTAGAGAATATAAATTGAATGAAATTTGGAAATGGGTAGGGAATAATTAAGGTTACCCTTCCAACGAATTCAGTATTTTAATCATAAATGAAAACTACCACAAATGATTTCCAAGTAGTCACATTGATTTTCATTAGTAGTGGGTAATTACCGATTTACAATAAGTGTATTGTGCATCTTCTAGATGATAATTACCGAATTTGGATATAGTCATAGTGTATCGTACATTACATATCGTACACTTCTCCCCCCAACTTAATTACAAAATCCATACTTGGCATGTGTAACAATTTTTTTTTATATCCACTGCCATAATGAGGAGAAAAATATGATGTTAAAAAGGAATCTAAGAAGGAAGCTACAAAGGAAGCTAAAATGGATGCTAAAAATAGTACCATAACAAGGAGAAAAATAGGACATTACAGGGGAAGCTATACATGAAGCTACATAAAGAGCTAAAAAAGAGGCTAAAATGGGGGCTTTAGGCAACACTAAATAGCACCAACTATCTATGATCAACGAGTAAAATTCCAAAATTATCTCCATCCCTTTAAATAGTGCTGATTTTTTCAAAAAGTAGAAAAAAATACACTAAAACATTCATTGGAAGAAAAAAAGGGAGCTAAAGAGGAAGCTAATCACAAGTATTTTTTGTAGTGATTGCAACAATTTCTCTCGTCTAATGGGAAAACATTTGTTGAATTTGGATCCTAGTGAGCCACTTGACTTGGTAAAGAAGTTGCCCTACTTTAACAATCTAATAGAGTTTAATGTGTTGCTGGTGGGTATGCTTTGTCTTTCCACAATACAATCCACTGTAGAATGTTCAACACAATCGTGATTGAGTTCTATGGGGGCTAATTCCTCGATTGCATTCAAGGTGTCTAACATGTTGAGAAACCAATAGGATATAAAGTTAGGGTTTATTTCTCTTACTTAGTAATTTCTTGTGAATATTTTTTGGCTTCTTACTTTTATTATTATGTTCTCTTCATCAACCAATTACGAAAACATATAAAACATGAAGATCACAAGTGAAAAAGGACACAAAGATTCAGGCTCCAAGCCAGGGCAAAACCCCATAAGGGGGAAAGAAAAAAAACTTCTCTTCTTATAGGATCAAATACATGGCCTTTCGTCACTTAGCACATGTCCATAAACATCACATTATCAAAGGAGTTCATGATATGTTTGAACTACAATATCCAAAAACTCCAAAGTGAGATATCCAATATCCAAAAACTAAGAGAAAGATTTCCACATAGATCCCAAGTCAACCCTCCACCAAGTCCTATTCAACAAGTCAAAGTCAAATAAATCATTACTGTTCAAACTTCATAAAAGATGATCAAATACAGAATTCGAACCTGTAACGTTGTCTTGCAATTTTAGACCTATAGTTCTATTAGATTTTTTGCACGTGTGAGTAAAAGCATACTGGAAAATAGAGCTTTCTCTTGCTCTTTACTTCACATTATTTCCCTTCTTCTTGGTTGGTCTTCTTCTCTTCTTAGCACATAACTCAATGTGGTTAATTGGTGTTCAAATGAGGTCGAACTGCTCTCTATATATACACATCTAGGACGTCGAACTTCTCCCTATATATACACATCCAGTAGGTCAAACTTCTCTCTAATATACATATCCAGGAGGTCGAATATGTTCTTTTCTAGGCCAACTTGACCAGGAGGGATGACTTGGTCAAGTGGATGAAAATTTTGAATATTTCACTCAACTAAAATTATTTTTCCTTTTTCTTACAAAATTCGAAATGGGACTTTAACTCAAATAATCTTTTAACTCATCATAGATTTTTATTTTGACTCAAATAGCCCTAGAGGCATGAAGAAAAAGCTTTGATTAGAAATAAATAATAATGAAAATTTATTTTCTTCCTTTTGCTTTTACATGAAATACATATTGATACAAGTACTATGATAATTATGAAGACCAAACTTAGTTATATTTACAACACTCCCTCTTAACTAGGGAGGTATTCATAATAAATCAACAAGATACCATGGTACTATCAAATTAAAATAGTCTCATGAAAATAGTTCAGATTGATAAGCATATCATTAGAGAAATTTTGAGGTCTAAACTAGACCTCCTAAGAAAAATTTACAAACAAAATATACTTTATAAGAACCAATAGGATTCAAGATGACGATTTCAACCATGGGGGAGGATTCACCATTTTTGGGGTAAAAAGGTAAAAATATTAAAAAATAATAAAATAACTAAACTAATTTTTCAACTTGTATTTTCAACTTATATCCCTAAGGTTTTACTCAAATTTCGAGGGGGATTACTCGTTGGATAAAAAATTTAATTCCTTATCTAAGGAGTACTCATGTTGCATACTTTCCATGTACCCTATTACACGAAAAATGAGAAATACATGAAAACAAATGATTGCAATCACATTTTTCATTTATTTCTCATTTTTCACGTAGAAGGGTCCATTGAAAATATGAAACATGGTTACTCCTTGGATGAGGCATCAAATTTTGAATCCAACAAGTGTTCCCATCCAAAATTTGAGTAAACCCATAGGGAGATAAGTTGAAAATATGAGTTGAAAAAATAGGTTTTTTTCCCCCTAAAATTTGATGTAGTCTAATATTATTTTATTATTTCATCTATTATTTTATAATTTCCTTAGGAGGCCAATTTTAGATCTCAAAATTCCCCTAATGTCATCATCATAACTGACATTGTCAAACATAGCAAGGCCTTGATTGAAAAGCTCTATCTCTCCACTAGATCAGAGCATAATGTTGGGAGGCATAAATTTGGACACCATCACCGCCTCTCTTCAGGAACATTCCCCATCCGGATTTTCACCAAGTATGTCATCACACAACTATTCTTATCTTGGATTCCCAATCCTCAAAGAATATCAATCCTTAGGAATACTCTTATCTTGGATACCCTATCCTCAAAGAGTATTAGTCCTTGGGACCACTCCAATCATGGATACCATTCATCAAGGAGTATTGGTCCCATATGCTTATCCATACTCCATTCTCCCTACTAGTGTCTTCACTAGGATTATGACTACTAGTCCTAGCCATAGTACATGAAACATGGAGAATACAATGTCCACCATCACTCCCTCTCAACCAGGGAGAAAATCATTCCTCCCTCTCAAATAGGGATACATAACCATAAGCCTTAGCTTGTCTAATTATACATCAATAAATCAACTACTTTTTCTTCCATGGAGATCTAATTTTACCTTGTCATCTCCCATTTGTACCATACTCTAGAATCATAAAACACCTAGACATCTTCTGGGTTATTAGATAATCTTCATATTGAAGGTAGTTCATTAAAAAAATTATGGAGCCAAAATTCTTCAAAACTAATTGCACAAGCGTTCCCATACTCTTCATTCATAACATAATTATTCTCACACGTTTTTCCAAGAAATTATATCAGCTTCTAATCATCAACAGTATCTCTATTATCATCAATATTGTCAATCAATGTGTTCTTGGATCAAACCAATCAAATTCTCATATAAAAATATTAAAACTATATTACTTATTTCCAAAGGGTCTTGTCATTAATATGTCATATTCTCTTTTTTATCATAAATTACTTTGGATTTTCTACCAAACTTCAATTAGTACTGCATCCATCCAGGATCTGTCATCTTCCTCTTAGCTGAGATAGGAAAACTTATTTCCTTGACTTCTTTGATGCATACTTCAAGCTACCTTTTTCTTGTCTATATGCTTTTCTATTTTATTCTGAATCATCCTTATTTTAGTCAAAAATAGATAGATATTGTGTTGACCTACAACCTATGTTATAATAATATGAAATAAAAAAAGAAAAAGTGCATAACAATAATGATAAAATAAAGTAGGTATAGAATACTTATCCTTTTGAAGAGAGTCATAACCCTCTTAATCTTGTATATATTCATCGGTCTTGTCCTCACATCATCATGATGTCATTCTTGTCAATCTCAAAAGCTATATTTTCATTTTAGAACATAAATGGTTAGTTAGGGTTTCTATTCTAGGGTTTCCTATCTCAAATTTTTTCTAGGGTTTATAAACCCTAAATGCCAAAATTCTACAAGACCTCAAAAACTGCAAGTTCTACAAACCCTATATTCTTCATAGCCTAATGATACTATTAACATGCCTTTTATCCATTTCATTTATTGATCACAAGGTGTTGTATTCATATGTAATGAAATACTTGGTGTGCTAACATATCAACAATCTATTATATGTCACGATCTCTAATATATTTATGCAAACCCTATATTTCAAATGATAATTTCCATGACCTAATGAATGAAATGTACACAAAAATAATACATACCTCTACAACCATACCTTGCCTCTTCTTCACAAATATTCAGTCCTTTTCTTTATCTTCAATTGTCAAGTGCCAACTTTTTTCATCAAAAGTGTTTCAATTCTTTCATAGAAATTTTGTTGTGATGCTTACTTTATATTGGTTCCTTTTAAACAAGTTGGATTTAATGATGTAGTAGGTCCTTCTGTTATGAACTAGAAGAGAGGTAATGTAGCTTACTCCTTTTTCCTTCAAGCAAGGATGTGATCAATGATATATTTTATCCTTCAGGATTTTGATAGGTTGGCTTCATGGTGCCATTCAATCATCTATTAATTATAGGAAAGGAGTCTTGGTAACTTCTTATGCTTCATCAAGCTTAAGATATCTTGAAATATATCTTTATACACGAATATATAACACTGCTACGGATGGTTAGAGTTCATAAGTATAGGGATTATCAAGTTTGGAAGATAATTCATCTCTTTTTAATTGAGTTTCGACTTCTAATGATAATTTTAGTTCCTTTTATAGATGCAGTTCCTCCAACTTCATATCACAATTCACACTTCTATTCTTCATATGAATTTTTTCCTTCAATTTTTTAGGTATATGACTGTAGAACTTGTATACAATTATAGTGCCACCAAATATTTTGGATGCCATGGTAATAATATAATGTCATTGTAAGGTTTGTATAGGTTCAATAAATTTCTCTTTGTTTCGTATATAATTTTTTGTTCTTGGTATAGTCCTTCAGAAAGTTTGGATGCCTTGGACCTTTTAAAAATGTTTGGATCATATTATACTCAGGTAGTTCAGAGATTCGAATATCTTCCACAAATATTTCATAGTTTCAATACTTCACACACATTGAATTTCTAGATATACTTTGATCCTTTTATAAATATGACCCTTATTAGCTTGACCTTCAATCTCGAGCTAGAAGAGAATTCTTCATATTTTTTGGCTCGAGGGGTCCTGACCCAGGTTCAGAGTTCAAGGTTTGCCAACAAACCACTATACTACTGGCCCTTTTGGTAGTGACCCACTTGCGCAGGTCAAAGTCTCACCCGAAGTAGTATGGGTGGGTGCTAGAACCAGGTTTCCGCACCCTGAGAAAGGGTAGGTAAGGCAAGTAGAGCTGAGTTCGGCCCTGTGATACCCATATTTCCTCTTTCTGAGCAGGATATAGAGGTCTCTTTTCGCATCCACGTGTGCAAGGTCAACTATACTACAATGTATGATAATTATATACTTTTATGACAGTAGCACAATATTGCATAAATAGAATAGGACAGATCTAAATGCAGTAAACACACTTACATAGAAATTTCACAGCTGAATATAGAATACGCATAATATAATAATTACCAATGATTCACATAAACAATACACATAGATTCAGTTCTCAATAGCCTTTATTATTCATCAATTCATCAATTCCCTCTTACAATACCTATCCCAGCCTGCACACACAGTAGCAGGATCTGCACACAACAGGACTCTGGATCTCTGCACACACAGCCAGCAGGATTCCTTTCCCCAAAAACCCAAATAGATCTACTAAGCCACAAGTCACATCAATATCTCCTTATTTCTCTTCTCCTTACAATCCCAAAATGTCCCTCTATTTATAAAAATCTTTCCTAAGTTTTCCTATGGTCTGCAAACTGTGGTTTTCGGACCCCAGGTTTACCCTTTAATCCATTACAATGCTTTCAGGGCTTTGACCCAACCCAAAACCCCTACGCTAGACTAAATATAATAAAAAATATATAAAATCAGACCAGTTTCGCAGCTCATAGGAGACCTTGTTCCAACAGTCCCCCAACAAAATCTTGTGACTCATCTTGAGTCACTGCGGCCGCAGGTCTGCCAATCGCCCCTAGAGCTATTTAATGACCAGCGTGCGTATCCTGTTTGTGTGTCAGTGTCCTATCCCAGGTGGGTCGATCCTGCCTGAGCCAATTATCCCGGCCATATAGTAATTTAGCCCTGTATGTCTTGAGCTGACTACCATTGACATATCCTGGTAACATATCACCATGCAGGGTAGCTAACCAGACTTCTCCACCATCCATGATTTCCTTAACAGTGTAGGGACCAAGCCAGTGCTGTCGAAATTTCCTTGGGTATTTCAAAAATTGGCTATCGTATAAGAGGACTAGGTCTCCTTATACGAATGTCTTTTGGCGAATATGTCGATCATGAGAGGCTTTATTGCGAGCCTTCTGGACTTTCTGATGAAAGTTAGCAATGAGCCGATCTTCCTCCAATGCCAAAAGTTGTGCAAGGCATTCCTCCATTATATCAGGTTCTGCCATATTTGTAAATGCTGCGATACGTAGGCGAGGAACAATGTATTCTATTGGCATAATGGCCTCCTTTCCATAGACCATCCGAAAGGGGGTCCTTCCTGTTAGCTTCTTGTAGGTCGTCTGGTAGGTCGATAGAATAGAGGGGATGCGTACATCCTAGTCACTACGATCAGCATTACAGACCTTGGTCAATGCCTGCTCTAATATTTTGTTGAAAGCCTCGACCGCCCCGTTTACTTGTGGATGGTATGGTGTACTTTTCACATGATGGATCCAGAATTCCTCATTCAGGGCTTGTATCATTTCGTTAATGAAGTGCATGCCTCTGTCACTCATTAGGATCTTTGGGCAACCAAACCTCGTCAGAATTTTTTCAAAGATGAAGTGTGCAGTAGTATCTGCATTACAATCCTTCACCGCTTGCGCTTCAGCCAATCGAGTGACATAGTCAGTGGAAGTAATAATGTAGTGCGCACCAGTCTTCTTGCCTGGTGGATTGATGGGTCCTACGAAATCAATGGCCCATTTTTCAAATTCTTGCAAAGCCATTTGAGGTTGCAATGGAATTTCATCTCTGCGTGAGGGTCGTCCTGTCCGCTGGCATGTATCGCATGATTTACAATAGATATGAGAATCATGATGTAGGGTATGGCACCATAACCCAGCTCTCAAGATCTTTTGTGCAGTTTATTTTCCTGCATAGTGGCCTCCCACGACGCCTTCGTGTGCCTCTGCCAAAATAGCATGTCGTTCGTGTTCCAGGATGTATCTACGCAGTACTTCATCAGTGCCTAGCTTGTATAACTGGTCGGCGATGATAGTAAATTCATCTGCCTGCGTAACCAAATCCTTCTTCTACTGCACTGAATACTCTGCGAAGGCTACGCCTGTAGTCAGGAACTCAATGATATCAGCAAAGTGTGTGTCAAAAACCTTAATGGAAAACAGTTGTGCATCTAGTAATCCTTCCTACAAGTTAGTGGGTTCCTCCCCCATCTCAATGCGGGACAGATGATCTAGACCCGCATTTAGCCTTCCGGGTTTGACGATGATTTCAAAATCATATTCCTAAAATAGTAACAGCCATCGGCAAATCTTTGCCCCCAACACAGGCTTGTTCACAAGGTATTTTAAAGCCGAATGATTGGTAAACATCTTAAAGTGTCTACCCAATAGATAGTGTCGATATTTCTGTAATGCGTATACCATAGCCAGTCCCTCTTGTTGATATTCAACAAGATGATGAGCTTAGTGAAAAGAGTCGCCTTCACTAAGTGGGCCCGCAGGCTATTTTTGGCACAAGACTATTTTTAGACATGATGATCGTATTTCAGAAGTTGAAGGATGCTATTTGTGGATGTTTGTTCAAATTGGAAAAATATATGAAATTATATTTTTATAATATTGGGCGAAGTCTATTTATAGATCGCTGATCTAAAAATAGATGCATGTCGATTATTATTAGCTCTTAATAATAATCTGACTCTAAAAAACAACTTTTTCTCTTGGAGCACTTCAGTTCAGTGCACGGATGTGGCACATTAGTGGGCTGAGGGAATTATGCAAATCCCAAGGTTTTACTGGAGCTAATGCATGGAGGACTCAGTTAGAACACAAGTGGCAGAGTTATGACACAGTTGGAAGAAGTAGTTATGGAGTTGTATTCAGTTTAACTTAGTTAGACTCAGTTGAGATAGTTGTATCTAGTCTAACTAAATGATACACTAGCGAGAGTGGAATGAATTAATTAGTTAATTAATTCACAAATAGTAACTCATTAATCAATTGAACAATACATCAGTTAACTACAATGCATGGTAGTTTCAATGGAGACCCAGTGGAGAGATAGGTGAAAGGGAAAGATAGACTATCTGTTGTGACTATAGTGATGCATTGATTGCATCATACACACATTGGAGTTGCCAATGAGGATTACACAGTCAAGGAAAGGGTAATTCAAATTCATTTAGAGCTATTCTTCAGTAGGGATTGCGCAATGGAGGCAGGATACCAGGTGGCAAAGATCAGTGTATGGATTTGCAATATTGGGCCTGATTAGTGTATGATGATTGTATTGTACTGAGAGCTTATGATAAGCTTTGTATGCTTTGTATGAGATTTTCATATCATCTCCATGTTACATAATATATAGTTGGGGTTTTCTGCTTCAGGCTTTCCCAATTAAAAACTGTGTTATGTGCAATTGATTATTTTTGTTTTTGCTTCACATGTGTGTGCAATTAATTGTTTCCGCAAAAGATTAACAAGTGGAATAGATTCATTATCTTGCATAAAGTTAAATAGTGTGAGATCAGGTGGATCTAGGACATATGCATGCTTATTGCATATAATTTCTACATGGTATCAGAGAATTTTTTATTGAATATTGCAATTGTGAAGTGATTTTGTGTTGGTGGAAAATTCTAATTTGCTACAGAAGATTCTTGGTGCAGAAATCGAGTATACATTGAAATGTCTTTCAACGGGTTGAGATTAAAGTATGCCCTTGATGGGAGATCGAATTACATAGCCTGGAAGGATAGGATGGAGGTGGTGTTGGAGGATAATGGGCTGAAGGAGTTCATCGATAGCGATGTTCCTAAGTCGGGATCTAGCGATGTTGCATTACTTGATGCATGGAAAAAGAAGACAACAAAGACGAGAAGGATTCTGTTGGAAGGTGTGAAGGACCATATTGTTTCCAGCATTCATAGGAAAGCCACTCCATTATTAATTTGGAAGGCTTTGACAGACTTGTTCCAAAGCAGAAGTGACAAGAGGAAGTTGGCGCTTAAAGACAAGCTCAGAAAAATAAAAATAGAGAAGGGCGACAGTATTCCAAAATACCTCACGAAGTTTTTCCACTGCAAGGATGAAATGGAAAGTGTGGGGGTTACTGTTGATGAAGAAGACTTGGTGAGCTTCGATCTCCTTGGGCTTCCGAAGAGTTGGCATAGCTATGAAGACTCTGTCAATGGATGGGAGAAACTGCCACGATGGGAGTGACTTTGGTCGGATCTCGTGTAGGAGGAGATAAGGCGAGGTACCAGGGATGAATCTTCATCGAAGAATGAAGATGAAGAGAATTTCGCTTTGGCTGCCAAATGAAGGAAAGGGAAGGGGAAGAAATATTCTTCGAAATATGGTGCTAATGGCAAGAAGTAGGATTTGTCCAAAGTGAAGTGTTTTCACTGTCACGAGCATGGAAATTTCGCCACGAACTGTCCACAGAAGAAGAAGAACAAGCAGGCTGTTGGATCTGCAGCTGGAGAGGCCTTAGCCTCAAAATTTGAGCTTGATTTCTCCTTGATCGCTTGCTTGGTTTCAATATGCATGGTATTGGTGTGGTATCTTGATAGTGGTGCGTCTTTCCATATGATGGGAGACAAATATTTGTTTAGTGACTTGGAGGAGAAGGACCTCCAGATGCATATCGAGATGGGAAATGATGGTAATTGGGACCATTACCTTTGAGAGGGATTCTGGTAATCCATTCTTGTTGAAGAATGTCATGCATGTTCCAGGTCTGAAGAAGAACTTGGTCTCGGTCACAATGCTGGAAGACAAGGGTTATGATGTTGTTTTCAGTGAGGGAAAAGCCTTCCTTCGACATAAAACAATGGGTCTAACCAAGAAGATAGGGGTTTGAATTAAGAATCTCTACAAGATAGAGGTATATGGCTACGCTGCAATGGTGGGAAAAGCAGAAAAAGTGGTGAGCCAGGATGAGAGCGAATTATGGCACAGGAGATTGGGCCATCTTCACCATGGTGCTTTGAAGATTTTGCAGCAAATTTCTACTGGACTTCCCAAGGGTACTCTTGTGTAGTTAGATCAGTGCAAGGGATGTACTATGGGTAAGTTTGTGAAGACCAGCTTTCATGAGAAGGAGAACAGTGCTTCGGTGATCCTATAGAGAATTCACACAGACATGTGTGGACCATTCTCAGTTGAGAAGGAGAACAATGCTTCAGTGATCCTGTAGAGAATTCACACAAATATGTGTGGACCATTATCGGTTGCTTCAATAGAAAAAAATAGGTATTATGTGATATTTGTTGATGACTATTATCGTAGATGTTGGATCTTCTTCATGCAGAAGAAGAGTGAAACGTTCTCAAAATTCTGTGAGTTCAAGGCATTGGTGGAGAAGGAGTTGGGGAAGTAAGTGAAAGCTCTACAGAGCGATAATGGTGGTGAATACATCTCTGGAGAATTCAAATACTTCTGTAGCAAAGAAGTAATTCGAAGAGAACTCATAGTGCCTCATAAACCACAACAGAATGGGGTCGCAGAGAGAAAGAGCAGAACGATCATGGGTGTTGCATGAGCGATGTTGCATGACCAGGGCCTACCGATGCACTTGTGGGTGGAAGCATGAAACACTGTGGTTTATGTGCAAAACCATTGTTCTCATAGAGTACTTGGCATGAGTACACTTGAAGAAGCTTTTACTAGTAAGAAGCTTGATATTTCTCATTTGAAGATTTTTGGCTCACATGTTTACATTCATGTGACGAAGGACACTAGGAAGAAGCTGGAGCTAACTACAGAAGTTGGGATATTTTCGGGGTACAAAGAAACACCCCATAACTATCGTGTGTATTTTCCAGATAGTCGGATGACTGTTGTGTGACGGGATATAAAATTCAATGAGGTGAAAGCCATGAATTTGTCGCTTGAGAGGGAGCTACACTTGCATGTGGAGGAGGAACTTCTTGTTCCCAAAGATGAGCCTATGGATGTGGATCAAGCACAGGAGGAGATTCATGGAGTGGAGGATTCCACTCATGCAGATCCAAACATTAGACAAGGCAAAAAGTGTACCACAGAAGCTGAGAGACTGAAGCTTGATGTGGCACAGAATGTAGGAGTCCCTACATCACAACGCAGATAGAGATAGTCACCTGACCAATTTGCTAGATACATGGCTCTTATGAGAAAGTGTATCGTGATAGAGCCATATTCTTTTGAAGAAGCAGTGCAGGAGCCCACATGGGTAGATTCCATGGTAGAGGAGTATGACTCCATTGTCAGAAACAGTGCTTGGGAGATTGTTCCAAGGCCATTGGGAAAATCAGTTGTAGGATCAAGATGGATCTAAAAGGTAAAGCAAGCTGCTGATGGGAGCGTCGAGAAGTATAAGAAACGATTTATTGCCCATGGATTCTCATAGATTGAGGGGATTGACAATGAAGAAACCTTTACACCTGTTGCGCGGTATTCTTCCATACAGAGCGTCCTTGCTCTCTCAACGTAGATGGGTTGGCACATTCATCAGATGGATGTGAAGACTACATTCCTTAATGGGATCATTGAGGAAGGGGTGTACATTGAGTATCCTAAAGGATTTGAGATCTTCAGTAGCGAGTCACATGTTTGCAGACTCAAAACAACGCTGTATGGGCTGAAACAAGCACCCTGTGCTTGGTACACTCAGATTGACAGCTATTTCACTGGACTTGGCTTCACCAAGAGTGAGGCGGATGCAAACCTGTACCAGATTTTGGTTGAGGGTAAGCTTTTAATCATTGTACTTTATGTTGATGATTTAATACTAATAGGTGATGAGCAGTTGATACACTCATGCAAGGCAGATCTTGCAAAGGAGTTTGAGATGAAGGATTTGGGCCTCCTTCATTATTTCCTTGGATTGGAAATATGGCAGTGGGAAGGTGAACTATTTGTGTCTCAAGGAAAGTATGCCCAGGAGATACTGGAGAAGTTTCACAAGCAAGGATGCAAGCCTATCGAAACTCCTCTTCCAGTAAATTGGAAGAAAGAGGATGCTACATCGACAGAGGTAGTGGATGCCACTGTTTATCGACAGTTGGTGGGTTCGCTCATGTATTTTGTCAATACAAGACAGGACATATGCTATGTGGTGAACTAGATTTCACAAGCGATGGTTAAGCCTACCGAGCTCTTTTGGAAGGCAGGCAAACATGTCTTGAGATATCCCAGGGGCACATCTGAGTATGGTTTATGGTACAAACAGAAGGATGAGGTGAAGTTGCATGGCTTCACGGATGTAGATTGGGCAGGAAGCCCAAAAAATAGAAAGAGAACATCAGGAGGGATTTTTAGTATTGGATCTATGACAGTTTCTTGGTACAACAGGAAACAAAGATCCATGGCACTCAGTTCAGTGGAAGTAGAATACACGGCAGCAAGTCAAGCTGCATGTGAAGCTATTTGGATGAGGAAGATTCTAGTTAGTTTGTTCGGTTCACATTTAGATCCCACAGTGATACATTGTGATAATAAGAGTTTCATTAAAATCTCGGTTAATCATGTGTTTCATTATAGATCTAAACATATTGATATCTGGTATCATCATATCAGAGATTGTGTGCAGCGGAAGATCATGTTACTTCAGTACATTCCTACGGAGGATCAGGATGCAGATATTTTGACGAAGGTGCTCACGAGGAGCAAATTCGAATACCATAGAGGCAGGATCAGGGTGAAGGATAATACCTATATTTTTGAGAGGGAGTGTTAAGATTCAACAAGATGATGAGCTTAGTGAAAAGAGTCACCTTCACTAAGTGGGCCCGCAGGCTATTTTTGGCGAAAGTCTATTTTTAGACTATGTCTATTTTTAGACATGATGATCATATTTCAGAAGTTGTAGGATGCTATTTTTGGATGGTTAGTCAAGTTGGAAAAATAGATGAAATTATATTTTTAGAATATTGGGCGAAGTCTATTTATAGATCGCTGATCTAAAAATAGATGCATGTCGATTATTATTAGCTCTTAATAATAATCTAACTCTAAACAACAACTTATTCTCTTGGAGCACTTCAGTTCAGTGCACAGAAGTGGCACATTAGTGGACTGAGGGAATTATGCAATTCCCAAGGGTTTACTAGAGCTAATGCATGGATGACTTAGTTAGAACTCAAGTGGCAGAGTTATGACACAGTTGGAAGAAGTAGTTATGGAGTTGTATTCAGTTTAACTCAGTTAGACTCAGTTGAGATACTTGTATCTAGTCTAACTGAATTATACACTAGTGAGAGTGGAGTGAATTAATTAGTTCATTAATTCAAAAATAATAACTCATTAATAAACTGAACAATGCATCAGTTAACTATAGTGCATGGCAGTTTCAGTGGAGACCCAGTGGAGAGATAGGTGAAAGGGCAAGATAGACTATCTGTTGTGACTATAGTGATGCATTGATTGCATCACACACACATTGGAGTTTCCAATGAGGAATGCGCAGTCAAGGCAAGGGTAATTCAAATTCATTCAGAGCTATCCTTCAACAGGGATTTCGTAGTGGAGGCAGGCTAGCAAGCGGAAAATATCGGTGCATGGATTTGCAAGATTGGGCCTTATTAGTGTATGACGATTGTACTGTCCTGAGAGCTTGTGATAAGCTTTGTATGATTTGTATGAGATTTTCATATGATCTCCATGTTACATAATATATAGTTGGGGTTTTCAGCTTCAGGCTTTCCTGGTTAAAAATTGTGTTATGTGCGATTGATTATTTTTGTTTATGCTTCACATGTGTGTGCAAATAATTGTTTCTGCAAAATATTAACAAGTGGAATAGATTCAGTATCTTGCATAAAATTAAATAGTGTGAGATCAGGTGGATCTAGGACATATGCATGCTTAGTGCATATAATCTCTACACCTCTTGTTCGGTGGTAGAGTAGTTGTGCTCTGCACCCGAGAGCTTTCGACTAGCAAAGGCAACTGGGTGATCAATATCCCCCTCCCCAGGTTGAGTTAGGAAAACACTCAAGGTGATGCCTGATGTGTCCACATGTACATGAAATTCCTTCAACCAATCAGGAAATATTAGTATGGGTGCAGAGATCATCTTCTCTTTGAGTAGCTCAAAACTCTTATGACATTCATCATTCCAAAAAAAGGAAACATCCTTTTTAAGCAGTTTTTCCATTGGTGTTGTGATCACTGCATACCCCTTAATGAATTTTCTGTAATAGCCCGTGTGTCTCAGAATTGAACACAGCTATTTCTCCATTTTTGGGACTTCAAGGTTTATAATTATGGATACCTTCGCAAGCTCAACCATCAACCCTTGCCAGCATACTATGTGCCCAAGCAAGATTCCAAAAGGCATGCAGAATATACACTTCTTGATATTCAAAGAAATATAGTGCTTTTGGCATGCATGAAACATTAAGCAGAGGTTGGAGACATGCTCCTTTACCAAGCCGAATATCGTCCAGTCATCAAAATAAACCTTCAGGAACTTATGGATAAATTCCTTGAATACAGCAACCACTACTCTTGAGAAGATAGCGGGTGCATTCTTGAGACCAAAGGGAATGAATGTATACTAAAAGGACCCCCATTCTGTTGCAAATGTAGTCTTACTATGATCTCTAGGTGCAATTCGGATCTGATGGTACCTTGAGAACCCATTGGTGAAGGAATAGGCTTCCTGTCCGCCCACGCTATCAAGGATTTTGTCTGAGAAATGCGTAGGGAAGGGGTCATGTACACAACCGTCATTTAACTTGCGTAGGTCTACGCAGATTCGTATATATCCCTTTGTCTTATTCTCCCGGATGACCATCAGACTTACCCAATCCAACTTTTCGACCAGTTCAATGATACCTGTAGCAAGAATTTTGTTCAGTTCTTCTTTGACATTTTGCTTATATTTAGGGTTCAGTCGGTAAGATCGCTACTTTACAGGGCATGCCTCTGGTTTCAGAGTGATGAGCATAACGCTTAGGTCCCCTATGATTCCCTTGAGCTCGGAAAACTTTTTCAGGAATAAGTCCTGATATTCCGTAAGTAGCTCCTCAATTTTTCCTACGGTTCCTTCATCCCAATAGTCCCCAATTTTGGCCAATTTAGAATGTTCTTCTAACCTTATATTAATTTCACATAGCTTGAGAGGTTGAGTCACATAAATATTCTGCAGCAGAGGTCCAATGACTGTGCGTTCCCCCTCGGATTCTGGGACAGAGACGTTCCGAGGATTATCTTCCTCTTCTTCTATCGCCAAGCTCCGGTAGTTGACTATGTCTTGCATCTGTGCTTCCCATGTCAGGACTTCAAGTGCGGTGTGATGGTGCGAGTTATTAAATACAAAAGCATCAATGTCCTATAGAGCTTTGTCGAGCGCCTCCATCCCCCCAATTAGCCTGAGCATAGGGTATGGGTCTACATCTTCTACAATATGAATTACTTCGAAATCAGCCTAGGCTCTAACCCCGGCGATATCTACCATGATTTTTAATAGTCTCGCTAGAGGTATAATCTTCCACTGATTGGCCATACGCAGTTGGATATTGGACCACTCCAATTTGGGTTCTCCCATTTGCTGCCAAGTTTGCTTAGGTAGCATGTTTGCATTTGACCCCAAGTCTAAGACAACCTGATCTACCTCATGATTGCCGATTCGGGCAGTTAATCTCATCTCCTTACCGGTGTGTTTCCTATATCTGCCTAAATTGTGCATGTATTGAACTTCTGGAGATAGGTGGGACTGCCCTATGCAACTATCTATCACTACCTAAAGGTTTTCTTCGATCCGTGGGTGGCGTAATAGCTTTATACATGCCTGCAAGAATGGTCTCACCTCGTCATCCGCTTTGAGGTGCGCAGTTGTCTACATATTCTACATAGTAGAGTCTCTTGTCTCGGTACTGTCCTGGTGGATTGCGGTAATTATTTCATGTCCCGGTTCACGGTCCAACCCTTCTTGGTTGACAGGTGCCTGTTGGATAGGAGGACCCCTTGCAACCCCCTCTGTAGGCTCCCTGGTGGCCATCCCACTGCGTGTTGTAACATTTTCACTCGGATTTCTGTCCTGTAGTTCTTCCTTAACTCTTTGTACATTCTGCGTTGGTGTTGGCTATTTTTCTTGCATTTTTTCTATCAATATTGGGTAGTATTCAATCTCATGGTCCAGCTGTCGGTAATATTTGCAGGATTTCCTGGCAGGATTTGGGTAGTACCTTGCAAAGTGTCCTATTTCTCCAATATATTAGATTCCCCCATCCTCATCATGCACTTCCTCCCCGACCTTCCCTGCTCCTTGGTAGAGAGCCACCAAAGCTCGCGGGAGATCTAGGCGACATAGGGTCTGACTGTACCCTATATAAGTTTCCTCGATCTACCACCATCTCATACGTTTGACAGTTCTACTCATCATGTCCTACTGACTGACAGAATCTACACCAGTGTTGCTTGAGTTCGCCCATACTTAGCCGGGGGTACTGGGCTATATCGTGCAGTCCTGCTACTCGGCAGTCATCGCACCACAATGAAGATCCGCTTGAGCCTGGATGTAGTGGAATAGGGCCCCCTACCTGCATGTAATCTGCCAGTAGTGGGTACTGATCCTTCGTATGTCCAGGTGCCTGACAGTGTATGCACCATAGATCTGTACTAGCTCCTTTTCCCCATTCCTTCCGTAGGTTCTAAATATCTATGTGCATAGCTCCGAGCTGCTCCTAAATTTGTTGTACTCCTACCGAAGTGTCTTCTCTAGGCGTGGCTTCTAATTTCATGGTGGCTTCCAAAGATTTTTCCTGTGATTCAAAGGTCTGGTGGCCCATAGGTACACGCAAGTGAGGTAGCAACATAGCGACGAACCATTCAGTATGTTATCTGTCGTCATACTTAAATCCTCTCTCTCTAATCACTTTTTTTAGCCTTTGATCAGCTTCCCATACAGACTCAGTTGTTCCTTGCTTGAAATTTTTCATGTCTTCTACGATCTAAGAGTAGGACTTAGGTTTTCGGAACTATTTTTTTATGGCATCCTTAATATATTGAATGGATGTGCTCCCGTTTTGAGATATGTACCGCATATACTAGTCCAGTCCTCTCTCTTCGAAGGCCAGGGAAAGTTGCACCCTTTTCACAGTATCGCTCACCACACCTTGCACAGTCCATACCGAGTCTTAGAAAAACCAAAATCAGTCCATGTCCTCATCTCCCACACCTTTAAAGGTAGGTAATTTCAAGTGCACTGCCATGTCTTCTTCCTTGTCAAGCCTTCAATACTTCTCTTGGCATTACCCGATCCCTTACTCAAAATGCTCCAGGTCCTGGAAATAAAACCATTTGTTGGCTTGAGGGGTCTTGACCCAGGTTCGGAGTTCAAGGTTTGCCAAAAAACCCTTATACTACTGGCCCTTTCGGCAGTGACCCGCTTGCACAGGTCAAAGTATCACCTGAAGTAGTATGCGTGGGTGCTGGAACCAGGTTTCTGCACCCTGAGAAAGGGTAGGTAAGGTAAGCAAAGCTGCGTCCGGCCCTGTGATACCCAGATCGCCTCTTTCTGAGCAGGATCTAGAGGTCTCTTTTCGCATCCGCGTGTGCAAGATCAACTATACTACAATTTATGATAATTATATACTTCTATGACAGTAGCACAATATTGCATAAATAGAACAGGACAAATCTAAATGTAGTAAACAAACTTACACAGAAATTTTGCATCTGAATATAGAATATGCATAATACAGTAATTACCAATGATTCACATAAACAATACACATAGATTCAGTTCTCAACAGCCTTTCTTATTCATCAATTCCCTCTTACAATACCTGTCCCAACTTGCACACACAGCAGCAGGGTCCACACATAATAGGACTTTGGATCTCCACGCACACAGCCAGCAGGAGTCCTTTCCCCAACAACCCAAACAGATCTACTAAACCACAAGTCGCATCAATATCTCCTTATTTCTCTTCTCCTTACAATCCCAAAATGTCCCTGTATTTATAAAAATCTTTCCTAAGTTTTCCTATGGTCCGTAAACCATGGGTTTCGAACCCCAGGTTTACCCTTTAACCCATTACAATGCTTTTAGGGCTTTGACCCACCCCAAAACCCTACGCTAGACTAAATATAATAAAAAATATAAAAAATCGAACCAATTTCGCTGCTCATAGGAGACCCTGTTCCAACAATATTTCTTCATAACTAATTCGGATTACATAGGTTACAAATGTTACCATAGATTTGGATTTTGGACATATGTTATCATTATTTTGATGTCATCATCAAGTATTCAAGGAGATGCCTTCCATGCATAGTTTGGATGCTATATATGGTATTCTTAACTTGAATAGTGATATTTCCTTAGAATTATTTGTACAACTTCTTTATATGAGCGTGCCACTAAAAAATTTCATAGTACTATGCTTATTGTGCTATAGAATTCATGTTATTTTAAATAACAAGCATCATTCTTATAGGAATATTGATGTTTATTGTAACAAAACCCTCTGACATTTACATGCTTTTACAAGCCCTTTGGGTAAATATGATGCAAATTTCCACTATGACATGACCTGACCTCCTATTTCCAGTTAAGGAAGTGTGACATACAAACTAACCACAAACTAACATCCTACAAGGACTACATATCACCCAGGAGCAGAAGAAATTCCCCAGGTTATCAATCCATGAGCTGGAACCTTGTTTCACTGATGTAGACCCCAAAATTCACCCTTGACACTACTTCCATGCGATTATGAGGCTATAATCACACTCACAGGATTAACTACAGTTAGTTACGACCTAAAATCCTCAGTTTTAAGCATGTAGTCCTGAGATTTTTGCCATCTTTTTAAGCCAACCTCCAGAACACTACTCAAAATTTCCCGTGATTCAGACTTATGCAGGAACATAATAAAATACATAAATACACATAAACTTAGAGATGCAATATAAATAATACTTCATTTCATTAATATCACATAACTGAAATATTCTTACAGACATAATGGAAATAAACTAGCTAGGGTGTTGGTAGCTTATCTCTGAGAAGAGATGTCATGACTACAGGCCTCTGAACTATGTTACAATGAGGCTAGAAGTCATATTTATTATTGAGAAAAAATGGAAAATCCTAAATGTCCAAAAAACTAACCCTAGGAGATGAAACACCAAAGTATGGGCCCCGTTGGGGTAAATTGGTACATCAATTTCCCGGGGTCGTAAATTTGGCATACGATCTTCGTTTGATGCACATGATACCTCGTTAGAAATATCTATCCGAGGACTAAATATACTGATAGCGAATATCAAGTCAAAGACTCATACTTTTTTGGAGGGTTTCTTTCCCAAAAAACGTTTTTTAGGGCCTCAAAACGGCTCCAGAAGTTCAAGGGCTGAAAAACTTCCAAAAATAGTAAACTGTGCTACAATTAAGGAAACTTACAAAATAAAAGAAAAAATGGTGGGGTCCAAGTGGAAGTGGCCACCAATATCCACCTATATCAGCCCGAGACTTTCCAAAATATTTTTAACATGATATCAAAGATAAAAATTCAAACTTGAGTTGGAAACTTGACCTATAATGCCTAGAACACACTAGCCATTTCTTCAAACATATGTTCAACATGTGAGTTACAGGTCACGAATGCATCTCTGATTGTAAATATTTTTACTTTAGCTAAAAATCACTGAGAAGGTCTAATGCATTCTCAAGTAGCTACAAATACACTTGTTATCCTATTCATTCATCAACCATTCATTAAATTTATCAAAGTATAACAGGATCCATAACTAGAACATATCTTAGATAAAGCTTATAACCAACATATATAAAAAAAAATAACCATGATAGAATAAACATCAAAGAAACATAATAACAATTACAAATTCCTATAAGTCATAATAGAAAAATAATTGTTATTAACATATGCAAAAGCCAACCAAGTCAGGGACTTCCACATACCACCTAACCATAGATTGAGTTGAACTTAATATTTATTTTAGCCAATCATCCCCATGCCATATTACAAGCATGAATATGGGATATCATGGAATAAACTAAGACAAAAACAACCAATGGAATATAGATATTAAACCACCCCCACCCTTAAACTATCGTGATCTCGCCAAAACTGGTCAAGAGATCACAAAAACAAAACAATCTTGGATGCCTCATAATTAATTCACCATACCTTGAGTAATTTTCCTGTATCCACCCACCTATTGAGGGATTTCTAGAGAAAACGATCTCCACCGGGAATTTTCCTGATACCACCTCACTTGGTTCCAAAATATCCTGACAATCCAAAGCTCAACAAAGAAATGAATCCCATCACACGATGGCTATCCAGGAATTGGAAAGGAAAGTCGTAAACCATTGTTAAACTTGAAAAAACCTATTCCAATGATAACAAATTAACAAAATACAAAAAATCATGAACCATGCATTCACACCTTAGCTAGGAAAGCACACATGAAACCTATTACTTGCACAATCTTCCTGCTGAAACTATTGATCCAACCTTCTACTTGCTTCCTTTGATTTCTCCTCTTGGAGTTATCTATCTCTCTTTTATCACTTGACCCAATCTAAAAATGACAAAATATCAACCAAATTATCAAAATTTGTGAACTGGATCTCTGAAGCATTTTTATCACTCATGTTTCTATTTTCTTCATTTTACTTCATTTTACTCTAATTCCCCTCTCATGAAAACCTATGTCTCTTCACCTTATTTTTCTCCTATTTTCCTTTATTTTCATAAATAAATTCCAATTAATTTCTCTTTTCCCTTGCCAATGCATGTTCCAATTTCCATATACATTAATAAACCGAAAGTGATGCCCACTATAGTTATTATCCAAGCATTCAACTTGGAATACGTGTCCCATGACCTAGGTCTTATTTTTCCTTTATTAACCATTATTACATCAACTTTTAACCAGGGGCTATTAGAAAACCATCCCCCTTAGGGGAACACTATCCTCGGTGTTCTATGACACTTATAACCATCAAACCACTGAAAACAAATAATACTGCCTATGTATCTTTATAACATAACTTGATGGAGTATTTACAATGAACAATTACTGCAAACCATGACTGACATGATAAACATGCCAATTATACTTCTTATTGTAACTTTATAACACAAATCATTACAGTATCTACAACCATACACATATATACATACATATACCAAAACTCATTTTATTTACCCAACAAATAATTAAGGATACAAAGCTCGCATCTGATCCACCATCTCCCATGTAGATTCATTGGGCCCAAAGTGCTTCCACTACACTTTAACTTGCTCGATTTCTTAGTTCCAAAGCATGAGTCATTTTCCCTGCAATAGGCATTGTGTTTATGCTTGAATTATCCCTCTAATTCCACTTTCAATATAGACCAGTAAATCACATGATTAACATCCTTGAAATATTTCTTAATAAATGAAACATGGAAAACATCATGGAATTTCATTGTGAGAGGAAGTGCAAGTCGGTAGGCCACTGGTCTAATTCTCTTAAGGATCTCGAAAGGCCTACAATACTAAGGTGAAAACTTGGCACATTAACCAATTCTCAAGGAGCTCCTCTTGGGCTTGATGTGCAAGTACACATACTCCCAAACCTGAAAGTCCTTAAATACCTTGTTCTCATCTGTATAAATCTTATACCTATCCTATGTTGCCTTCAAATTCCTCTTAATAACCTACATTTATTGTTCCATCTCTGCCAACATGTTTGGTCCAATTAACACCCTGTTCAATGAATCAGTCTAGCTAATAGGATTATTACAACTCCACCCATAAATAAATTAAAAAATAAGTTATATTCAAGGACTCATGATACCCATTATTATAATAAAACTCTACGAGTGGAAGATACTCTTCCCACTTCCTCTACTGATGCATGAAATACATCCTCAACATGTCCTCAAGAATTTTGTTAACCCTCTCCGTTTGTCCATATGTTTGTGGATGATAAGATTTAATGAAAGTAAACACTAACCCTAAACCTGCAAATAAATACTTTCAAAACCTAGAAGTGAACTTGGCATCTCTTTCTAATATGATCTTCTTAGGAACACCATGCAACCTCACTATATCCATGATGAAAATATAAGATACCTCATTGGATGAATTTGTAGACTTAACTACCGCATGAAGTGAGATTTCTTACTTAACCTACCAACCACAACCATAATGGATTCATGCTACTTTGATGTCCTACAAAAACCTGTAATGAAGTCCATGGAAATGAACTCCCATTTCTACTCTGGAATCAGAATCAATTGTAATAAACCACCTGGATGCTTACACTCTGATTTTATCTTCTTAAAATCCAAACATATTGCAACAAACTCAACCACCTATTTCTTCAAATTCGAACAATGATACAATTTATTAACTGCTGCCACTGTCTTCTGATATCCAGGGTAACCTGAATACGTCTTAACAAGAAACTCCCTCAAGATAATCTTCTTGAGATCACATTAATTTGAAACGTAACTCCTGTTTATGAATCTGACTATTCCATCTACTTTGAGATGATACTCCTCATCCCTATTACCTTCACCATGTTGTTGTAAATTGTGCCTCAACTATTAATACCTATAATCATGATGTCCTTCCTATGAGATCTACTCCTAGAAATATATCCCATAAGAACTCACTGTTGCAATATGATTCACTTGCACTATTCTACTGAGAGCATTTACAACCCTATTCTCCTTGCCCTTAATGTACTTGATCTCAAAGTAAAACTCATCGAGAGTATCCAACCATCTAGCTTGCCTGAAATTCATATTAGGTTTGTCAAAAAAGTACCTCAGTCCACTATGATCGCTCATCAAGAAAAAAGTCCTACCAAGACAATAATGTATCCACATCTTCAATGCATGAATGATAGCTGCCAAATCAAGATCATGTATCACATATTTCTACTCATTCTCATTAGACTTCCTTGAATCATAACATACTACCTATCCTTCCTGCATCAAGACTCCACCAAGTCCTCTCTTGCAAGCATTTGTACATACCACAAACTCTTTTCTAGGATTTGTAATCTTCAATACCAAAGAATTTGTAAAGAAATGATTTCAACTACTCAAAAATAGTTGCACACTCCTTAGTCCATTCAAGCTTCTTGCCTATTCACTGCAAAGATGTAATAGGATAGGAAATATGTGAAAAGTTCATGATGGACCTCCTATAATAACCCAATATTCCCATGAATGATCTAACCTCATCCAAATTACTAGGAGCTAACCACTCCATGATAACTCTGATCTTTTATGGGTCCAGTACTATACCTTTCTAAGAAACATGTCCCAAGTAATGTACTTATGTTTGAAAGAAACTGCACTTACTGATCTTGGCATACAACTGATTCTCCCTCAGAAATATTATCGTTGCTACTAGTTTCTCTGCATGCTCTTCATCATTCTTAGAATATACCAATATATCATCATTAAATACTATCACAAACTTATCTAGATAAGGATGCAACACACTATTCATAAAACACATGAAAGTAGCTGGAGCATTAGTAAGACCAAACAGAACTACTACAAACTCATAATTCCCATATCTGGTACGGAATTTCATCTTGTAAATGTATTATTTTTTGATGCATACCTGATAATATACCGATCTCAGGTTAATCTTCAATAACACTTCTGCTCCATTCAACTGATCAAATAAATCATCAATCCATGGTAAAGGGTACTTTTTCTTGATCGTCACCTTGTTCAAATACCTGTAATCAATACACAACTTGAGAGTACCATCCTTATTCTTCACAAACAATATTGGTGGACCCCAAGATGACACACTTGACCTATTGTATCCCTTATCAAACATTTACTGAAGCTACAACTTCAATTCCACTAATTCTATAGTGTGCATCCTGTAAGGTGCCTTAGATTCTAGTGTTACTTATGGTACCGACTCAATAGAAACTTACACTTCCCTATGCTGCAGTAACTTGAAAATATCTACTAGAAATACATATTGAAACTACTACAAAACCAAATACCTCTTCAAGGATTCAAAATCCTCAACATCCTTCCCTTTCTCACTAGAAACATGCACTACAAATAATATACACCCTTTCTCACTAGAAACATGCACTACAAATAATATACACCCTTTCTCGCAATTGTGCTTTGCTTGCATAGATGTAACCATTCTCACTAATGTAGGATTCTTATTTCCCTACAATATTCTCTTCTCTCCATCATCATCCAATCACTCTATATTCTTCTCCTAGTAATTCACCTTAATCTTGTGAAGGTACAACCAATCCATACCTAAAAGCATACTGTATGAACCTAAAGGAAGCATATTCAAATGTGCTAACGTAGGCATACCATTCAAGTCAAATGCACAAGCTCTCACCCAATGATGAACTCTCTTCTTGGCCCTTGTAGCCAACTGCACCAACCAAGGATTTTCATGCACTTATTTTCTCAAGCCACACTTATCCAATAGGTCGAGATTAACATAAATATAATTAAAACCAGGATCAATCAAAATGGAAAAAAATCAATCATAGAGCTTACCTTCCATCTCAATAATTTATGCCTAGTGATCCTCTTTCTTGTTATCAAATGTTGCATAAGTTTGAGGAATTCTTTGAGCAACATCCCCAACTATTTACACCTCTCGAGCACTATAGATCTAAGGTATGCCACCTGGATACAATGAATAATACTTCTTACGATGATCCTTGCCATAAATCCAACACTACACCAGTTCTCTGCCACTAACCTTATTCTGATACTCTCTAGGATGAGATCTATGTCCCTTCTCTATTGTATTGAACTTCTTATAAGGAGCCACATTCTCTTTCTCACCTACATCCTGAGATATTTTCGGCTTCAAAGGCCATTTTATTTTGGTTTTTTCATTTATTTATAGTCACGCATAGGCTCAGTATTGCGCTTTGACTACTCATAGCAATGCTTCAAGTTTCCAATGAATTCATCCAATGACTAAGGCTCATCATACTCAATCTAATCCTTGAATGCTAATGGCAGTCCACTCATGAACCTTTGAACCTTCATCTTCTCATCCCTTATATAAGGCACATACCTCAAAAAATTCAGAAACTTAGTTGTGTAATGTTAATTTTTCATAGAACCCATCATTAGATCATATAAATCCTTAGCCTTACCATCATAGTATCTCTCAGAAAAGTAATTCTTCTTGAAGAGTCATTTGAAATCATGCCAACTCAAATCCTTTGTCCTGATGCCTCTAACATGCTTCAAAAATTCCCACCAAATGTACACCTTTCCCTTCAGACTTATCAAAGTATCTATTATATCAGGAGAATACTCTTCCCTATGATGCTCAGTTGATATATAAGGAGAGTCACATGAACTGTAGTCGACCATTCTGCTTGTCATATCTAATCTTGTTCTTACTGCAAACATACCATGTCAGATTACCAAATATAAGCATAATCAACATACCTTTATAAAGTTTAGGGGAGGCTATATAGTTTTCATAATCAGTCCACATACGCATGATACGCATGTATATATAAATAATGACACCAACATATCAACCTATCGACACCATGCACTATAACATCGACCATATACATGACAACCATAGCTACTACAATGCATACATGTGACAAACATACATGCATAACAATCACATCTTTCCCATCCAATTCGAGTACTTGAACCTAGAAGATTCAATACCAATATGTAACAAACCCCTCCCACATTTACTTACTTTTACAATCCCTCTAGCTAAATGTGAAGCAAAGTTCCATTATGACATGACCTAGCCTCCTAGTTCTAGTTAAGGAAGTGGGGCCTATAAAATAACCACAAACAAATATCCTACAGAGACTATATATCACCTAGGAGTTGAAGAAACACCCCAGGTGATCAATCCATGAATTGGAACCTTGTTTCATTAACCTAAACCCCCAACCACACCTTTGAAACTACTTCCATGTAGTTATGAGGATATAACCACACTTACAGGCTTAGCTCCATGTGGTTATGGCCTAAAATCCTTAGTTCTGAGAGTGCGGTCCTGAGATTTGTGCCATATTTTTAGGCCAACCTCCAGACCACTACCCAAAATTACTTGAGACTTTCCAAAATAATTATTAAAATGATATAAAAGATTAAAATTCAAACTTGAGTCAGAAACTTGACCTAGACTCTCGAGAACACACTAGAAATTTCGTCAACCATATGGTAAACTTGTGAGTTACAGGTCATGAATGCACATATAGGGGTGAATATCTTTACTTTAGTTGAAAATCACCGTGAAGGTATAATTCCTTCTCAAGTAGCTGCAAACACATTTATTAGCCCATGCATTCATCAACCATTCTTTAACTTTATCAAAGTATATCAAGATCCATAATTAGAACATATCTTAGATCCAGATTATAACCATCATATAACCAGAATATTGACCATGAAAGAATAACCATCAAAGAAACATAATAACAAGTACAAATTCCCATAAGTAACAATAGAAAAATAACTCTTATTAACATATGAAAAATCCAACTAAGTCAAGGACTTCCACATACTACTCGACCTTAGATTGAGTTGAACCAAATATTTCTTTTAGCCAATCACCCCCATGCCATATTCCAAGCATGAATGTGAGATATCTTTGGATAAACCAAGACATAAACAACCAAGGGAATCCAGACGTTAAACCACCTCCACCCTCAAACTACTATGATCTCGCCAAAACCAGTCAAGAGATCACAAAACCCAAACAAGATTGGATGCCTCAGAATTCCTTCACCATAACTTGAGGATTTTTCCTATCTCCACCCACTTGTCGAGGGCTTCTCGGAGAAAACCATCTCCACTCCAACCCTTGGGAATTTTCCTTAGATAACCTCACCCAGTTTCAAAATCTTTCGGAAATCCAAAGCTCAACCAGGAAATGAATCCAATCACACCATGGTTATCTAGGAAATGGAAAGGCAAGGCTTAAACCATTTTCAAACCCAAAAAAACCCATTCTAATGACAAAAATTGAACCAAATACTAAAAATGCATGAACCATGCATTCATACCTCAGCTAGGAAATCACACATGCAACCTGTTACCAAAATATTCCTGTTGAAGCTGTTGATACAAAATTCTCCTTGCTTCATTTTCTTTCTCCTCTTGGTGCTCTCTCTCTCTTTTCTCACTTGACCTAGGCTAAAACTGAAAAAACCTCAGCCAAACTATCAAAAGTTGTGAACTAATTCCTTGAATCCTTTTTATCTCTCATGCCTCTATTTTCTTCATTTTCCTTCATTTTCCTCTAATCTCCCTCCATGAAAATATGTGTCTCTTCACCTTCATTTTCTCCTATTTTCCTTTATTTTAATAAGTAATTTCCTCTTTTCCTTTTCCAATTTAAATCGAAAGTGATTCCCACTATAGTGCTTTTCCAAAAGTTCAACCTGGAATACCTATCCGGTGACCTTGATCTTATTTTTCCTTTATTAACCTTTATTACCTGAAATTTTAATTCGAGGTTGTTACATGGATGATAATTTCAATGCCATGACTTCGGGTTATTACTCATCATAGAATATTTAGACTTAAAAAATGGAGCTCAGATTATATGTCATAGAGATATAAATTAAAGCTCCACAAAAATGATAACTAAGACTTCTATTTTTTATTGGTATTGTACTTGAGTGAGAGAGAGAATCTTATTATTTCTTGCCTTGTGTTGGTACCTTTCCCTTTAACACATTAAATGATGTAAAAATTTGTCTATTGATGGTGCTTTCAGGAGCCTTCTTGTTGCAACAACGTCGTCAAAATTTGATGATCTTCAATTACTAGAATGATGATCTAAGAATCTTATTCTTCAAAATGCCAACAATGTGTGATATTCAAATTTATTTCCATTTACCTTAGCTTTGATGCCATGTTGAGAAACCAATAGGCTAGTAAGTTAGGGTTGATTTCTCTTACTTTATAATTTCTTGTTAATATTTGTTGGCTTCTTAATTTTATTATTATGTTATATTCATCAAACAATTACGAAAACATATAAAACATTAAGATAACAAGAGAAAAATAACACAAAGATGTATCCTCCAATCCAGGGAAAAACTGTATAAGGGGGAAAAAACCAAACAACTTATCTTCTTATAGAATAAAATCAAAGTGAGATATCCAAGACCCAAAAACCAAGACCAAGATTGCCACATAGATCCCAAGTCCACCCTCCACCAAGTCCTCTTCAACATGTCAAAGTCAACTAAATAAATGTTGGTCAAACATAATAAAAACTGATCAAATTACCGAATTCACACCTGACTTCATCCTGTAATTTTAGACATGTAGTGCTGCTAGTTTTTTCACAAGTGTGACTAAAAGTAGACTAGAAAACTGAGCTTTATCTTGTTTTTGAATTCACATTTTTTCGCTTCTTCTTCCTTGGTATTCTTCTCTTCTTAGCACAAAACACGATTTGGTAAATTGGTGTCCCAATGAGGTCGAAATGATATCTATATATTCACATCCAGGAAGTCGAATAGTTTCCTTTTTGGGCAAACTTGTCTAGGAGGGATGACTTGGTCTAGTGGATGACAAATTGGACTTTTTGACTCAAATAAAATTAATTTTCCTTTTTCTTACAATAGTCCAAATGGGACTTTGACTCAGATAGTGTTTTGACTCATCATAAATTTTTCTTTTGAATCTAATAACCCCACAAGCATGAAGAATATGCTTTTAATAAAAATAAATAAAAAATAAAATAAAATTTTATTCTTTTTTATTTTACATGAAATACATATTGATACAAGTACAATTATAATTATGAATAATGAACCTAGTTACATTTTCAACATAACATGGTGGAATTAACTCCACATTAAATATTAGGTGTAATCCAATGAAAGGGGGAATACTCAATTCAAAAATATTTTTACCCATGACCCTTATGATTCTGCAAGGTCCATATCAAAGTGGTTGGAGCTTCCTATGGGAGCTTATGTTGAACCCCATGTCGATCCTTTCATTAATTTTACTTGGAATTGGCTTTATGTATGGTATCATGGACCTATTGTTGGACTTTTTAGATCCATTCAAAAACTTTGGCTACTCGATCATCCTCGACCTCAACATGGGAGGATCGTGCTAGTGAAGATGCAATGGGCATAGATACAGAAATTGTGGCTCATGGTTGGAACCCCAAGTGCACCTGAAAAGGTACGTGGCTAATACAGTTTAATAGGGCTATGTTATAGCTATGTTGAACATATGGAAATATTTCATCCCATGTACAGAAATTCTTGGATTTGTACATGTGAAAGATATGCACAATCATCCTATTGACATATTTTGTTTGTCTATATGATTATGGATGAAATGCAATTTATTTGGACAAATTGGTATCCATGAGAGACCATAAGATGGACCAAAACGTTATAAGGAACTTTCTATCCTTATCCAAATTGATGGCCCGAGGTATCCAAAAGTGAACCCAAACATGATCAAATAATTTGGTAGTGGCTTCAACTATGATACTCTTATTGCATGATACCAACATGGTTATCTTAGAGAAACAACTGAAAACCACAAACACATAATCATTACCATTTTTGGTGGATGTAAAAAATGACATGTAATCCATGGAGTGTGATGTAAAGGGCTTGTTTGGGGTAGGTAAAGGAGTGTACAACCCATTCTTATTGATGGTTGTTTTAGAAATGAAAAATTAGTGCACAATATAAACATATTGTCAAAGGTTTGGCTAGTAGAAATATTTCTAAAGTTTTGCTACTGTATTCTCCACACCAAAAGGGCTTTTCCACCTAACTATAATATTCCTCCTAGATAAAATTTGAATGCTTGCTTGAAGGAACACAAAGGTGGCCTAGGTAGCATAAGAGCGCATCTTGGAGGTGGAAGTATATAATTTTTTTTCCTGTGATTAACATCTGGTATGTGGTAGTGAAGTCAAAGTCACTGTTGTATAATTGTGGCCACCTAGAGGTCTCATGTCCACAAGAGTTAAGAACTGTGGTAAGCACCACAACTAGGGGCTGATTGAGGCAATATGCCATATGATTTGTGTTGCCCTTATTATATTTTATGTTCAAGTGGAATTGATGTAGGAATGTGGACCACTTTTGATGACACTCATCCTGTAACTTTATTTTTTCTGCATATATTGTAGAGGCCTATGATTAGTGTGGACCTGATAATGTCCTACCCTAGAATTTAATGTTTCCATTTTCAGTAGGCCTACACGATGGAGTAAATTTCCTTTTCATAGGCAGGGTATCTCTAGATAGTATCATGAATTGTTTTACTGTGATAGGGCATTGGATTTCCTTGGTGAATGATGAATGCATCAATATCATGGTTAAATTAATTTTCCTTAATCTCAAATTCTTGTTATAGGTTTTCTAGGGTGAGGAATGGTGTAGAGAAAAAGTGGTGTTTCATATTCTCGAATGATTTTTTCTATGACTTATACCTAGAAAACTTTTATTTTTATCCACACTTGGTTACCGAACTTAAGGTCTAAGTGATATGAGAGAACCCTAACACAAACCTTCGATAGAAGTTAGCAAGGCCTAAGAAGATATAAATCTCTATTAGAGTCATTATAAATGACCAATTCCAAATTAATTTTATCTTGTCTTGGTCCACGTGCACCCCATTTTCATCCATAATGTATCCAAAATATTAAATTCTTTGCATCACAAATTATCATTTCTCTAGATTAACATACAACTTGTGTTTTTTTAGGGTGCTAAAGACTTGTTGAATGTGCTATAAATATTCTACCTAGGTTCTTCCGAAGATGAGGATTTCGTCCAAATATACAACCATAAAATAGTTTGTGAATGATCACAGGATATCATCCATCATCCTCATGAATGTTGCTGGAGCATTAGTCAAGCCAAAGGGCATGTAAAACCACTTGAAAATGCCTTGTTTAGATTTGAATATTGTCTTTCATACATAAGTTTGTTCAATTTTCACTTGGTGGTAGCCTAACTTCAGATCAATATTATTAAAGAACTTGGCACCCTTAAGCTAGTCAAGAAGATCACCAATCCTAGGGATTGAGTATTTGTTCTCAAATTTATTTATTTTGAGGGATATATAATCAATACAAAGTATCCATGTCTCATCATCCTTCTTCATAAACATAATTGGACTCCCACAAGGTGAGGAACTTGGTCAAATGTGGCCGTTTTAAATGAGCTTAGAGATCTAACATTTTATTTCGTCATTCTCCAAGAGAGAGCATATATATATTGGGCCATTCGATAAATGATCACTAGATATCAAGTCAATTGAGTGATTGACCTGAAAATTTAAGACACCCCCAGAGTTGAAGTGAATATATCTCCATGTGTCTCTACAATATTGTCCACTTACTTCTATTGTGTAGAGGGACCTCATGGAGAGGTTGTTGTGGTTGTAGTGACATTCCTTTCACCTTCTCACCGAAACATGAAGAGAATTGTAATATTCTAAATTAGCCATGAGCTAGTTGGAATATTAATTTTTGTTTTTTCTTTCTTGTTTAATGAGTAAAAGGATATGGAGATCCATACATCTCCTTAATATGAATAAAATCAGTGCCAATGTGAAAGGAAGACATATTAGCAGCTTAATTGAGCACCCTTAGGTGTGAAAAGGAGCTAGAACACATATACTGGGTCAACCTTGACCAAATAAACAATGTTGTTAGGGAGAAGTGGCATTCATTATGGGACAACACAATTTTAGATGGAGACTGTTTGCGTGAAAGTAGTGTCATAAATGAATGGGGATTAGGGTTATAAAGCTCATCACTTATATAAGGAAGAGGATGGAAGCCATATTTCATTATGTTGATGTATTTGATATTTCTGAATATATGGTCTGTTTAGACATATAGATTTCTTCGGTTGTTTAGCTAAGATTGAAGTGTTGTTTAGTACAGGGTGTTCCTAGTTGGGAATCCCATCTCTATCCTTGAGAGGCCTCATAGGAAGATAATTGCACTACCATTCCACAATCAATAATCAGGCCAAAGCTTCAGCTTGTGGTACAACGTATTTTCTGTTGAGAGATGTGTTGAGTTGCAGGTTGCAGCAGTGGAGACTAGATCCGGGTGATTTCTGATCTTTTTTTTAGTGGAGGAACGTTTCCTTCCATTGGGAGGCTGTTTAGGAAGGTCCTTGAGCCCTATTGAAACATTTGGCATTAGGAAAATTATTTATTTTCCCCTGCAACACAATTTCTATCTTGGACTGCATTAGTTTCAAGGAGGAGTTGTAGGATGGTTTCAGTACACCATTTGGGGAGGAGGTTTTGCTAGAGAAGGGATCAGACTTTCATCTAGAGAATATATTGGAGGAGGCTGCATTATTTGTCATATCATATCAGCCCCATGTATCCAGTTTATATGTTGCAATAAATCTTTAGCCCTAGGTCTTTGATTCCCATCTTGTATAGTGGTGTATTTCTAAAAACCATTTTTGGGATTCTTCTTTGGAGGTTGTATAGAGCCTAGATCTGTACTTGTTGTATCTATTGAGGCATATAGTAACCCATAATATTTGTATGTTCATTTTCTATAGCAGTTCACTTTATGACTGTGATGTAGCAGTATTCCAAAATTTTTGATATAGTAGCAACACCTTTTATTGAGGGTTTTCTTTATTGGAGGCTTGTTTAATCTTGTATCATGCTTTGTGGCCCATTATTTTATACATATATTCTATTATTATAATGAATGGAAGGTCTCCATATTGGTCTCTTGTTTTGATCTAAGTTTACACTACTAATTCAAGCATTTTGCACTATATTCCTGCTTTTCCCATTTGGGAATATTACATTGGTATCAGAGCATAATCTTGGCTTAGCCTGAGCATCTTAAGCCAATATGTCATCAGAAGAAGGATATCCTCTCATAGATAGAGAGAAGAGGTATCTCAGAAGAAGAAACCAGAAGTTTTACTATACAGATGATAAAGAAGACAAGGGTAAAACCCCTTTATCAGGAGGAATGAAAGGGAAGGAGTTCTTAAGACTTATTTTCCAAACTATGCAAGGCATTAACAAAGACATCATAGAGATGAGGATGGAGAGATATATATATATTCTCCAAGAGATCTTATACATGAATAAAGCTCCATATTTTCACATTATGGGTGTGAGCATGAAACTACACCATCAGATCTACAATGTGGTACTATGCCTACATTCTTGGCAAGAGAAGAAGATGAAGGAGAAACACCAATGGAGAAGACTCTTGGTGACTATCTCCAAGAATATAAATCTCAGTCTAGAAGATTCAAGGAACATCTAAACTTCCAATGGTTTTGTCATCTTAAATAAGCTAGAAGACCTAGTAACCACAATAGAAGAAGAGGGTGCATGAAGCACACTTTGGGTAGATATATTCTACCTACTTTTGATGTTTCACCCAAGAGCACAGCCAAGGCTTGGGTAAAGAATCTAGACACATATTTCCAGCTGCATCAAGTTTAAGAAGAAGAAGCCATTAGAGTAGAAGCGCTACATCTTGAAGGTAAGGCTTATGCCTGCTGGTTTTATGAATCTTCTTCCTTAAATAATGAAAATATATCTACTTATGCAAATTTCACTAAGATTTTAATGAAAAGATTTGATCTAAAACTTTCTGAAACTTCCTTGGGTGAGCAAACCAAGCTCAAGAAATCAGAACCTTTGCATCAGTTGGAGGGATCCATGAAACCAACTCCATTTTATAACATTTTTGAGGGGGTTAAAGATTTGCAACATGTTTTTCCAAAGGCAAAAGCCCCACTTTAGGAGGAACTCTCTTCTCAAGAATAAGACATGAGGATTCATCCTTCAAGAGGAGATCAATATAAAGGATTTATTAATGATGAAGTATTTTCCATTGATGTGGAGAAGGAGGAGGGAGAGATGGAAATTTCCTCGAGCTCTATGACAATAGGGGGAGACTTAATTCTATTTGGAGACGGAGATGAAGAAATTGATTCAACTAGAGGAGCTCTTATGTCTTTGAAAGAATTTCCAAAGGATATTAAATATGAATATGAGGAGCAGTGTGTGTCTACGTTGATAGGCAATGAGACAAAAAAATGGAGGAAGTGTGTTCCAACATTGAATATAGTCTTGGGGACACACACTATGATATATCATTCCCTTGTGATCAAGACTTTTGACACCAATGAGATTTTGGGTGTACATGGGGTGATTACATCTGAAGAAGACACCTTATACTGTGAGATCTTGTAGAAGGTAGGAGAAGATGAGAAGGAGGGCTAGCATCCAGTGATTGGGAACATACACAACCATCCTTTTCGGGAGGTTTATGCACAGAAGCAGGACGATGATTTGCACAGTGAGAGTAGGGACAAATCATTCCACTCACATATACAACCTTCTATAGGCCTTGATGTTTCATTACATGGAGGAATTCCACCAGGGATACCCCTTGATTGGAATATAATAAAAGAGTTCTCTCAAAATGTTGCACCACTCATAGATCTAGGAGGAGTGGGATCATTGGGAGGTCATGGTAAAACTTTTAGAGTATTGGGTAGACTCAAGGAGGAGGGAGACATTCTCCCAACATCATCATTACCCACTATCATCTCAAATATTCTGCTGAGAAAGGAGCAGCAGAGGGAGGATAACATCCTTCAAAGATGTCACTTTGGCATGGGAGATGTAAAAGAGGAGGAAAAATACATGATAGATGCTTTCTATGACAAATCATCAGCGTTGTCACTTTGGAGGATAGATCCATATTGGAAATCCCAGCTATTGGTGGATTATTCCAAGGATCTTTGCACTTGTATGATACTTGATGACCAACTACAAGAGGAAGGATATCCAGTCAGAGATGAGGTCATCTACTCTCATGGTAGGATATTTTTGTTTAGATCTTCCAAGCTCAAGGAGAATTTACTACATGCAACACATCAAGATTTTCTCTTTAGCCATACTTATTCCATGAGAGCATACAACACCATCATGGAGGGTTATACTTGGGAAGGCTTTGAAGAGGAGATATATCATCATTTTAGGATATGCATGGATCATGTAGAGATGGAGGAGATACATAAATCTTTGATGGAGTTATCACAACCACCTCTTTCCTCTTGGGGAATGAGAGGGGATCTATCTATGAGCCATCCCATTTATGTGAGAAGAGTATATGGTAAAGATCTTGTTTCTATGCATAATGATTTATGTGATGAATAGTTGCATTCCTTTACCATACATGTGTGGGCCATTGTTCCAAGGGGGAGAATTCTTCCTTATAAACTTCATGGTCAAATTTGGGCCATAAACTGTGTTGAGGAGGGCCACTCCCTAGGAGGATATAGGGAGATGATATATCATTTCAAGTGTGTACCAAAGGCACCAAACATTTCTCACCTTTTCAAGACTTGTGAGAAAACTTGGGTAGCAAGTAAGTGGTGGGGAAACCACTTACCATATCACTATCTGATGCAGTTAGGAGACATACTATGCTGGTTCCATATGTGGGAATATGACCCACCTCCATTTTTTCATATTGTTGTTTATATGTACTTGGTTTTGATCCCATACATTGATGATGTTCTTATTATTTTTATGGGAATGATTGGAGGGAGGGTGGGAGGATTGAATGTGCCCTTTGGAAGTGAGATTATCCATGTTCATTATGCTACATGTTTCAAGGAGGGCATTGGGAAAACCATGATTTTTTCATTGGATCTATTGGTTCCTTGTGGGATGAGTTAATTACATCTCATGAGAACTTGGGAGGAGCATGTCACGGAGGGATGGATTGGGAGACACTTGGCTTATAAGGGAAGCTTATCACATGGAGGTGTCACCAGTGGTGGAGGAGAAGAGTTGCAACACTTACCTTTACAGTTGCTTGAGGATAAGAAACATTTGGGAGGTGAGGAGTGTAATATTCCCAATTAGCCATGACGTAGGTGGAATATTAATTTTTGTTTTTTCTTTCTTGTTTAATGAATAAAAGGATATGGAGATCCATAAATATCCTTAATATGAATAAAATCAGTGCCAATGTGAACGGAATAAATCTTGGTAGCTTAATTGAGAACCCTTAGGTGTGAAAAGGGGTTGGAACACATAGGCTGGGTCAACCTTGACCAAATCAACAACGTTGTCATGGAGGAGTGGCATTCATTATGGGACATCACAGTTTTAGATGGAGAATCTTTGCATGGAGGTAGTGTCACAAATTAATGGGGCTTAGGGTTAGAAATCTTGTCACTTATATAAGGAAGAGGATGGCAGCCATATTTCATTATCTTGATGTATTTGATATTTCTGAATATATGGTATGTTTAGACTTATAGCTTTCTTCAGTTGTTTAGCTAAGATTGAAGTGTTGTTTAGCAAAGGGTGTTCCTGGTCAAGAATCCCACCACTATCCTTGAGAGGCCTCATAGGAAAATAATTGCACTACCATTCCACAATCAGGCATTAGACCAAAGCTTCAGTATTGTGGTACATCGCACTTTCTGTTGAGAGATGTGTTGACTTGCAGGTTGCAGCAGTGGAGACTAGATCCAGGTGATTTCTAATCTGTTTTTTAGTGGAGGAAGGTTTCCTTCCATTGGGAGGCTAGTGAGGAAGGCCCTTGAGCCTTATTGTAGCATTTGGCATAAGGGAACTTATTTATTTTCCCCTACAACACAGTTTCTAGCTTGGACTGCGTTATTTTCAGGGAGGAGTTGTAGGGTGGTTTCAGTACACCATTTGGGGAGGAGGTTTTCTAGAGAAGGGATCAACCTTTCATCTAGAGGATCTATTGGAGGAGGCTGCATTATTTTTCATATTAGATCAGCCCCATATTTCCATTTTATATGTTGCAGTGAATCTCCAGCCCTAAGGCTTTGATTCCCATCTTGTATAGTGGTGTATTTCTGAAAACCCTTCTTGGGGTTCTTCTTTGGAGGTTGTATAGAGCCTAGACCTGTACTTATTGTATCTATTGAGGCATATATCATCCCATGATATTTTTATGTTCATTTTCTGTAGTAGTGAACTTTATGACTGCGTTGTAGCAGTATTCCGATATTTTTGATATAGTAGCAACACCTCTTATTGAGGGTTTTCTTCATTGGAGGCTTATTGTGTCTTGTTATATGCTTTGTGGCCCATTATTTTGTACTATTTTTCTACTATTATAATGAATAATAAGACTCCATATTGGCCTCCATTATTTATGTCATGACTTACATTGCTATATCCATGGTTTTTCACTATATTCCTGCTTTTCCCATTTGGGAATATTACAAGAACAAACCTTACATTATGGTAAATTTACTTTTGGAATTGCTTTCCTGAGATCAATGAAATCACAGTGGTTGGATCTAGCTCTATTATATTGTAGAGTTGATACCTAAGAGTAACAATCACACTACATGAACAAGACTCACAAGCAACATGTTGTTTTCGCATATAAGGTTGTCCTAAATAAAATCACAGACTTCAAATGGGACAACATCAAATAGTACCTCATGTTTCAAGGTCTTGACGTTGTAGGACACATGACATTTTTGGATGCCACATATGTTTTTTCCATGGCTCAACCAGCTAATGGTGTATGGTTGATGGTGTGGTACTTTTGACAACTACAATCTCTTAATGACCTCAACTAGTATCATGTTATTTTTTCTCCCACTATCAATGAAGAAATGGAGTGGGGTTTACTTCACCCACATTTGTGAATGGAAGAGGCGCTCCCATTATTCAAGCTCCTCTAGATATTTTGGTTGGATATTTGTGGTTGTGATGGTAGAAATGGGTTCTACATTTATGATTCACTTTCCTTTATCCCGCTCAAAACTAGAATTAGATCTAGATTATGTTTCATTTTCTTTAAGTTCCACTAACAATGATTATTTCCAATGACATTCATCAATGTTGTGCTAGGGGATTTTTTGGAATTTGTTGGCTCATTGATTTGTCATCATTTGAACATCGTTTATAATTATCCATTTAACAATCTATGTCATTCCTTCACTCATTGATGACTCAATTTACCACATTTTCCTATAAAAACACCACAATATATTTCTAATGCTCAAAGTGGTTAATTATTGTTTATTTTCTTTATTTTTGATGAATTAATTAGACTTACACTTTGATTTCACTAATGATAGTTTACTATCTCTGTTCTTGTAGCTAGTTTTAGTATCCATCTCCGTGATCAAGGTATCAACACAATTCTAGAAGGAAATCAGACACATGAGTTTTGTTTCTAAGACCCCCAATATGGATTTGTGTTGTTAAAAAATTTCTCAGGTCACACTTGTGAGCCTCCAACACTTGATCAAAGGAAATGTGTAGTAGTCTTTTGGAAGTCAATTTCTAACATGATTTATGAGAAAATGAAGATGAATTATGAAAAAATAAAACATAGTTTTTTTGGAGAACAAGCCCATTTAGGCTCTATGTGACCAGTTTCCTCAAAATGTGAAGGATCTAAGATTTTTTCTTGACTCTTTGAACCTTATTTTCCCAGACTTCATGAATGGATGGTTTTCAAAATGTCATATAATTCCCATTCAACAAATAGGTTGAAATGAGATTGTTTTAGTGAATTTGTGGCAGGGGATTATCTTTTGATATAATATCCATTAAAATTCATTTGATCTCATCAAGATCTACATTATCTGCAGTTTGTTACTTTGTCCCAAATTGGAGCAGCAAAATACTCAAAAAATTGTTGTCCATAAACTCTATAAATACCTATGATTTCTTTATTATATACAATATTTTGATGTATAATAACTTCATATTGTTAACATATTCATGCTTTAACTCTTGCCAATGCATATCAATTTTCTATATATGAGTTAAGTTAACAAGTCGCAAATTCGAAAGTTTCTCTACCATGTTCGACCTAAAAAGGAGGGCCCCCTATGTTAGGATGTACGATGATTCTCATTTGGATGAATTTTATTTCCTTTAATAGTGTAGTTTATCTCGTTTTATGTCATGTTCATAGAGATAATACTCTTATTTTTATTATTTCTTGCTCATAGCTCATAGTTTAAAAACTTTATTACAATAAAAAACTAGTTATAACACAATGATCACTTATTTTTATTTCTTGCATTTTGCTTTGAATTGATTCAACAATGTGATTTTAAGTGCTTATGTGTGTCAATACAATGAAGGAAAATCACATGAATCTTCTAATTGAATAGGAATTAATCTTTAAATCTACAAAATTTTGAAAGAATTTTGTTTTGAAATCATTAAAAATTATCTACATGATGGTTATGAGGATCTATAAGTGTTTTAGAACCGTCATTATATTGAGTTATCTAGTTCTCAATTTCTTTTCATTTACTAGAATTTGTTTTCAATGTAAATTTTTATTAGATAGATTCAAAGTGGAATCCTATCATATATGTTGCATTACATTTCACAATCACACAAATCCATATTGATGAATTAAATGTAACAAAATTCTTGTTCAATTGAATTGATTAACATTTTTGGTACTGTTGTCGGGAAAGTGTACATAGGATTTAGTTTCTAATCTAGATTTCCTTTAAACTATGCAACTTGGTGGAGGAGAAATGGTAAGATGAGAGGTAATAAATTGCACATAACCACAATGAGGTTTCTCCAAAGCCTTGATTTTTCCTTTCATGAAAGTGTGTTTCCTTTATTTATGAACTAGATTGTGCCAAAAAATAACTTGGTGACAACAAGGTCTTAGTAGCATGAGGAACTAAATGTGTGGTTTTATTTGATTTTTTAATTGATTTAATTTAATTTGTCTCAATAGGTTAAAATTCAATTATTTTGAAGGTTTTGTAAGAAGCCTCCATTGACTAATCCATGTGATAGATAGGGATTATTAACCAAGAAGAAGAATTCAAGAATGTTCAAGGATTAGTTGATTAAAGAAGAATGCTACTCCAATAAATATCTCAAATCCTAGAAACAACTAGAAACATCTATGCATATAGGGATGAGTAAATCTTGACAATGATTAGAAACATACCCGCACTCCAGGAAGTAATAGAAGAGAAAAAATTCCATGAGAAACACCCATAAGAAGAAGATATAGAGAATACCAAAGACTCATGTACCACATGTGATGGAGATAAGTCATTAGAACATAATATTTTGGAGTCCCTAACACACCTATCATCAGATCCTTTTTTCATTCAAGAGATCGGCCATCCTAAAATAGAATATCTAAATGTCATGTGTTGGAACACCTAATCCTACATGGGTAGGTGTGGAATATGAAAAGTTACAATGGAGTCCAAGTGACCTTGGAATGTGAAATCAAGAGTCACACCATTGTATTATAAATGTACATATTTGTATAATGGAAAATAAGGAAGCCTCACGCTTATCTTTCATTGTGTGTTGAGTTTGTGTGTGTGCATTCTTCTCCTCATACACCATGTGTGTGCTTCAACATGGTGTTTAACATGGTATCAGAGCGGGCGATTTCTGGCCCTGCTCCACTTTGAGTGAGCCATTTGTGTTTATGGCCTATGCATATCTGCAAAAATTGTTGGTTTTTTTGCAGCACTCAAGTGTTTGTAGCAGTGTTTTTGCCGCCATTCAGAAGCATTCAGAAGAAAGAGCAGCATTCAGTGATTCTGCTTGGAAGAAGAAGAAGCATTCAACAGTGGTTTGGAGAAAAGCAGCATTGTGCCCATATGAAGGTTTTCATTCTCATTTTTCCTGCAATTTCTATTAATTTCTGCATTGAAAAGTTGCTGGAAAACTCTGTTTAAAGAGGGTTTCTGAAGTAGAAGTTTCTGGCTTTTTAATGGAAAAGAATTTTGAGTTTTTCTGTTGCTGAGCTATTGGAAAGATTTCTGAGTTTTACTGTTGCAATAATTTGGAAAATTCTGCAATTCTGGGTTTCTCCGCTGCTGGAAAATTCTACTGCTGACTTCATTTTTGCATTTTGTCCATTCTGCTGTGTATTCAAAAGAAAGTTCTGCTACTGTTTAGAGTTACTCCTCTGTTGTTTTTAATTAAAATAAATAAATAAATAAAAAAACTTCTGCAATCCAGCCTTTCGGCCCCCTCAATCTGCAAAATCTGCACTCAACTACCCCACTACTCCCTTACATACAGCGCTTTCCTAAGCTCCAGCGCTCTACGCCTCCCACAAATCCCTTACGCCCTCACTCCATTCCCTTCCCTGGCCTTACGGCCCTTCCCTTACGAATTTTGGCTCGCTCAAGGCTCTCACAGCTGGCCTCTCAACGCTACACGCTTTCATTATACCAAACCCCGCCCCCTCTCTGCATATCTACACCGCTCTGCAACTTAGCAATGCTCCACACCACCCACAGCGCCTCTCAAACTCTGCCCCAATCCACAACTCGCCTTCCCATATCTGCAACTACCCCTGCTCGCTTCCCCTATCTGTTCCATACGCCCTCACTGCTCTACTCGCGCTCCAAAAAGCCCAGCTTTCTCGCGGCATACTCACACCTATCACTCAATACGCCTCTGCAATCACAATCCGCTTGCCCGACCCCTCAGCCTTCCGGCCTTCCCCTTACCCACGCGCTATTAAACGTTTCATTTTTAAATTTTTTTAACTCCGCCCCCTTTTCAAAATAGTCAGTGTTGTATTTCGACCTTTGAATTTTTTAATAAATCCCGTCCATTTTAATTACTCCCTCCCATTTCATTTTTTAAAACATATATAATACGACTCACATATGTTTAATACCGCCCAATCTACACCATCGCTCCTTATCCCTCCACTTTCACTCGCTCCCCAACGTGTCTCCATTCCACAAATGTTAAATTCGATATTTTAATTTCTATACAACACCCCCCCTCCCATTAATCCCCTTATTTATTAATCCCCCTTCCCTTTTTACTTTCGTGCATTTCAAATTCCCCTTTCCACCCATTTTAAATTAATACCCTCCATTTTAATAATTTTTAATCCCTTTCCCTTTTAATTCCCCTTCTCCCATTTTTAATTATTCCCATTTTTTTTAATTAATTTTTAATTTAAAAAAAAAAAAACAGCAGAGAGAGAGGAGAGAGAAGATTTGAACAACAGAAAAAGAGGAATGACATGTGAGCAGAATTGAAGAAATGACATGGACTATACATATAGTAGAAGAAATTGCAGAATTGACATTTTATGATTTGTGGCATATATAAGAGGGTGATTTTTTGAAGATTTTTACATGAGAAGACAAGTTTGCCATCATTTGAACAGCTATTTGAAGAAAGTTTTCAGCTGCCTTAAAGGCCTCTTGCACAAGTTGTTTTTGCTGCACATTTTTTGAGCTAACATTGTATTTTGAGTTGAATTTGCCTCTTTATTCATAGTTGGAATCAGTGAATTTGAGTTGTTGATGTAAGTCATTGTTGATTTCCCTCCATCATCTGAGGAGCACACTTTGTACTTTGAGAATTTCTTGAGTCATTTATATTTGTTGTTGAATCACATTGTAAACGGGTGCATTTTCGGTTGAAGCCGACACCCTTTCATTCATTTTTGAGCCTAAATTGTTGAAAATGGCCAAAATCAATGAGGCATTAATGTTGTTGAATGACCTCATTCATTCCAATGTTGATGATGTGATAAAAATGAGCAAGCATGCTCTTTGTAACATTCAAAATTGTTTGCTAGATGCACAAGAGAAGATTGAGTTTTTGCAGTTGGAATCTCAGCTCCAACAAGACGAACTTCAACAAAAGAGTCACCATTCTGAACCTGTTTCTGTTCAGAACATTGTGAAAGACTCCCATCAGCAGCAAGTCAGCAAAGTTCCAGTTGATTCCCATTCAGTTCCTTGTACTAGAGCAGATTTACATGCAGATGCAGCCACTCAGCTTGCACTTCCTAAGCCCATCATCAGACCTTGGGAAGAGCTTGTCCACAACAAGCACAGAACTGGTCTTGGATATGACAAGGATGTGTCCTTTCATATTCCAGACTACACAAAGCCTATCAAATTTCAGAGTGCCGGATTCATGTATGACAGTTCACCTACAGCTGTTCCAGATCCTGTTCCACTTCCACAACATATTGAGAAATGCCAACACTGTGATCGAGTTGGCCATATGAAAGATCACTGTTTTGATCTTCATCCATGCAAGCACTGTGGTCGGCACACTCATTCTTCAGATAGATGCTTCAGACATAAGCCTCCTGCAAGAACCAAGATTCATCTTGGATGGATCGCTTCTTGGCAATGGGCATCGGCAGCCAAGAAGATGTTTACGACACATGTTAGAACTTGTTCACGCATATTGAGAAAACTTGCAGTTGAGTTTTCGCCATCATCTCACCTTGTCCCTGACAGGGGGGAAAATGGTGGTCATGTACAAGCTTCGACGACAGATCAAGCGAGCCTGAGCCACAATCTCTCATTCCATGTTCAGAGTTGTAGCCAACAGTTCAAGAGAGCCTGAGCCACAATTCATCATTTCGGATTCAGAGATGTAGCCAGAGACACGGATGCCCATGAGCATACCTTCGGTTGGTAGATAACCTAAAACCATCATTTTCGGTTGGTGGATAACCTAAAACCATCATTTTCGGTTGGTGGAAAACCTTAAAACATCATCTTTGGTTGGTGGATAACCTAAAACCATCACAGGTAGTAGACCTCCCTTCTTTTAGGTTGAAGGTCTCCCTTTCATATATGAGGAACACTTCCTCTAGCAGAAGCCTTCAGCTTCTTGCCGGTTTGGAAGAGTTACGGAATTATATGACAAGTTTTGCGTTCCGGTGTTTGTGGTCATCCTAAAACCACCTTTTATGCCAACATTTCACGGAGTTGATTCGGCCAGTGCGCCCATGCATACTTTGCATATTTGTATTACAACTCTTTTCTTGGACTCACACATACCCCTTCGGATTAAGGGGGGATGTTGGAACACCTAATCCTACATGGGTAGGTGTGGAATATGAAAAGTTACAATGGAGTCCAAGTGACCTTGGAATGTGAAACCAAGAGTCACACCATTGTATTATAAATGTACATATTTGTATAATGGAAAATAAGGAAGCCTCACGCTTATCTTTCATTGTGTGTTGAGTTTGTGTGTGTGCATTCTTCTCCTCATACACCATGTGTGTGCTTCAACATGGTGTTTAACATCATGAAAGAAGAGACATACAATATAGTGATACAAATGAGAAAGAGATCCAAGGGAATCATGACTACGTTGAAATTTTGTTCCAGGAAATTATTAGGGTGGAACACAAATATCTTCTTCAATAGTTCTTGACAGCAACTCAATCAAAGCATCTAATATTTCATGTTATGGTATATACCAAAGAAAATATTTCAAACTTGAATATGAGCATACTAGTTATCTTGTTACACACATGGCTTCACTGGAAGTATTCATATACTTGAGAAAATGAATTATTTCTTCAAGTATGGTAGGATATTGTAGTGAATAAACAAATAAAATAGTAAAGAGAAAAAATAAGTCTTGTTGTGAAAACCAATTTACTGACACAACTGGACATGAGATTTTCTTGAAAACTAGGAAACTTGTTGTGAGCAAAGTTCACAATAAGTTATGTAAGTTCATGTTGGTTTCAATATTTTTTTATGGTTCTTAAAATCACTTTTGGATCTATTCTTGAGTTGGTTGATGTGGGATTTCTTAAGGCCAACCTTCCAACATATCTGAGTCCCATCAACTTCAACACCTTTTATGGGACCAAGATCGGACATTGTTTTGAGTGCCTTGGAGTTGTGCATACATTAATGAAAAATATCCTCATTGAAAAAAATGGGAATAAAAAAATGTCTCTTGATTTCCAGATCTTGTAGGTGATTCAAATTCAACACATTCATTCATACCTGTCAAGATGCACTCTTGTCCCTTGGTGCTCGTTGACATTTTTGGTGAGTTGTCTCACATTAGATAACAATTCTCATCAATGATCAATAATCCAATGAATTATTTTATGTTTTAATTCAACTAAATCCATTCACATAGATTGAATTGTACAAATCCAGGTTATATGTGAAAGACTATATGGTTTATGATATCTACAAAAACTTGAAACAATTAATTCTCTTGTCTTAAAGTTTGTTATAGCAACATGTTCATATTTTATTTCAATAAAGATTGTCATTCAAACAACAATATGACACAACCACCATAAATCCTCTTTATTCATTTTATTTTTCCAATAATTCAACAAATTTAGATCAATTATCATAGTCAATAGCAACTTGCTCATTCTCAGAAATTCAAATGTAGTCTTGACTCAATATACTTCATCTTCAATCCCTAGTCAACATACATCATGTTTCATAGTTTCTACTTCAACAGAAAACCCAAGAATTCATGGAGCAACATATCGGACTCAAAATGAGACAACTTTAAGAAGAAGAACATAAACAATTACATGAACTTACTATTCCTGTAGCTACAAAAAACCTTCTGTAGCTATGGAAAATTGTTGTAGGATGTTGTTTTATGGATGCGGAAACCTGTGTCACAAGAATTTTTTGCACTAATATTGCAAGTAAATGAGGTTGAATTAAAAAATTTAGAGACATGATTTTTTCTAAGAATATGTTAAATTAAGTAAAACATAGAACACCATTTAAAAAATTCAAATTTGAGGGATATTCGAGTAAGGTTTTAAGGCCATTTTTTAATTTTTACCACTGTGCAGAAATAAAGCTAGAATTCAATATTTTTGCATAGCCTCTTTTTTTCATAAAATTGAAATTGTGAATGCATGCAATGGTAAATAGGTAAAACTACACTATTTCCCTTTTGAAACACTCATTTTGGCTTTATAATGAGTTCATGGTGTATATTTTTGTGCAACATTGAATACAATGAAAGTTGTTTTCAAAATCGTTAGAAACTCGAGATTCAAGAATCAAAGTTCATTGGTAAAATATTTCTATACAAATCCCGACAACTCTTACTTCAACATTCTAAGCTCAATACAGAGGTAAAATTGAGGTAAAATCTAGGTAAAACTTTTGAGTTTGTTGAAAATTTAGGAAAATGCGATGAATAACCATTGTAGATGAGACCTTCCAATTACCATTGATACACTCCATTATTATCAACCAATTCTTCCATCATTAACTCATTTTTCATGCCAAATTTATGCTCTGGTATTTTTTCACCAAGGAAATCATCAAAAGGTAGCACATAGGAAATGTGCCCTATGAGAAATAGCTTTGGTTTACATATTTACTAAACTTGGTAGAAGATTTTTGATATTTTGGCGGGAAACAATTTTTATTTTAATATGGCCAGTTCTTTGGTTGATATTTTATTAAGTCACTCCTAGGTTTCATTATTCCACTCATTTTTCCTATTACATTTTCTATCTACTTTGGCGGATTTTGTTTCCAATTTGTTATGAAAAGATAAGAATGCATGATTATATCTAGAACCCTATGAATATTTTTCTTCTGCAATTGGAATTATTATTGGTTGGAGTGTTGGTCCATTGAGACAAATTGTGAGGAGTTGGTCAATTCAAATCTTGGAGAATTATATTCTCAATTTTCTCCATAAAGTGTTGATGCTCCTCTTTGGTGTATTTTTAAAGATATTGTGATGCATGTTGTACCAATAATGTTTTCTTTGTTGAGATTTATCATGCCAAAAATTCAGATATGAATTGGTATGCTCGTCCTTGGTTGGAACTACTTATGCTTGTTCCAAGTGCTCTTTTTCACTTATTGTTGTCAAGATTAATTTGGAGAGGGATAAGCCAATGACCACCATTACTATTACAACTATATTTGAAGAGGAAGAGTTGCCATAAGGAGTTGTTTTAAATTGAATTTTGTGACAAAAATTTACCAACAAGAATGGGTTACCATTAGAGAAACTTTGAGGTATAAAATGGTCCTCTTAAGGAATATTATAAAATAATAGTGGAAATAATAAAATGAGATTAGATGACATCATCAAATTTTGGAAGGACAAAACAAAAAAATATTTTTTCAACTCATATTTTTAACTTATCTCCCTACAATTTTACTCAAATTTTGAGTGGGATCACTCATTGGATGTAGAATTTAATTATTCATTCAAGGAGTACCCATGTTGCATACTTTTAATGGACCCTGCTACATAAAAAAACATGATTGCAATCACAATTTTCATGTATTTCTTATTTTTCATGTAGTAGGGTCCATCAAAAGTATGCAACATGGGTACTACTTGGACGGGGAATTAATGTTTTCATCCAACGAGTTCTCCCACTCAAAATTTGAGTAAAACCATAAGTAGATAAGTTGAAAATACAAATTGAAAAAGTAATTTTTTTATTTTTTAATCTTTTTACTTTTTTACTCTAAAAATGGTGAATCATCCCCCATGGTTGAGATCATCATCTTGAATCCTATTGGTTCTTATAAAGTTTATTTTGGTTGTACTTTATTGTTTTGAGGCCCATTTTAGACCTGAAAATTTCTCTAATGCATATGTTCCTAAGAAATTGAAGAGTTACATAGGAGAATGAAGATAATTTATTTCCAAGGCATTTCCAAGAAAATTGATCTCATGGTAGCAGTCATCATTCACATGTGATAGTGTAGGCCTACAAGCCTCCACAAAAAGAACTAATTGTGTTATTATAACATATACAAATTATTTATTTTCTTTTTAGCTAGATAGATCATTATTGGAGCTATTTTCAAAAATTATGGGGAGAAAGGATGGTTGCTCATCAAGGAAAGGTGCTTCAATGCATTTGTATAAGAGGGAAAATAAATTTTATGGAGAGAATGGAATTGTGGGAGAAAAAAAACCTCTTAGTTATGGGTTAGCGTTTTCCCCAAAATATGAAAAAGTGGATTCTATAATGGTGCAACAAATAAGGGATAGCTCTATGAAGCATTTAATATGGCTGCATTGTGTAACTTACCAGTGGTTTTTGTTTGTGATAATAATCACTATGGAACAAGAAAAAAATAATGGTGAACATCAAAATATATAACATACTATAAGCAAGAATATTATGTACCAGGTCTCAGGATTGTTGGCATGGATATCCTTGCAGTGAAACAAATTATGCAATTTTTGAAGAAACATGCACTAAACCACCATATATCACAAGGTAGCAACTTTATATTGGGAAAGTTAATTCTCATATAGTTCCCATACATTTCATGGAAATTTTGTAGCAAAACCTATTTTAATAATATCATACCTCCCCAACATGATTCTTATCATGAAATTGTTGCAAAAAAGAAATATGACATCAACAATAAGATTTATTCGCAAATACTGATCAATAGACAATAAAAATAAAATGTGGTGGATGCATTTGACATATGTTGAAGCATGTGGAAATCTGCAACAATTTGAGTAGCAACACATAAATGTCCAAGTTGGAATTTTTGTCGGTAACATGAGAAATGATAATAGGTGAATTTCCAATCTCATTAGTTTGATATGAATTCTTCAACCACAACAGAAGGAACTAATATATCACCAAGATTGTTGGGAATAGTTTTGTTGGGGTTCATCATGATCAAGAGCACATATATTAGCAGTTCAATTTCAAGGTGAAAGAATATTTTTTGCATCCTTTGGATAAGCAAATAAAGAAGCTCCAATTGAATTGATAGAAAAGGAGGAGGTAGAAGAGCTCATTATTATAATTTCAAAGTCATATGATAAAAATTACTCTATTTGCATGAGAAAATGCAAATGTGTCAGTGTGGGGGAGATGTTGGGTAATTGATTTTTCACCATTTTACCATCATTTACAGTCATCCATTTAACCATTTGTATCATTACTTCATGCATTGATTACTCCATATACCAAAATATTCTATAAAAACACCATGATACATTTATAATTCTCAAAGAGGTTAATTGAAATGTATTTTATTTATTTTTCATGAATTAATTAGGATCAAATTTTAAATTCTACTTATGAAATTTTACCATATTTTTTATTGAAGCTAGTTTCAGTAGCCATCTCCTTGATCGAGGTATCAACAGAGTTCTAGAAGGAAATTGGGCACACAGGTTTTGTATCTAAGACTCCCAATGTAATGCCTCCTCCCACATTTACTTGATTTTACAACTCCCCAGGTTAAACATGAGCTAAGTGATACTATGACACGACCTGACCTCCAAGTTCTAGTGGTGAATGTGGGCCTACAAACTGAAAACCCTATGACATCCCATAGGGACTACAAATGACCCAGGAGTCAAAAAACCACCCCAAGTTATCAATCCCTAACTTTGAACCATTTTTCACAAACCTAACTCAATAACTTCACTCTTGACACATTGTGAATTTGGTTATGAGGCTATAAACACACACATAAGAATTATTCCATGCAATGTTTACCTAAATTCCCTAGTTTTGTGCCAACAATTTTGAGATCTAATCCACTTTTCCAGGCTAGCCTCCATATCAATACCAAAAACTTCCCATAAATTTCCAGAAACATAAAAAAGATGCTAACAATGATAACCATTCAGAACATGAACAAGAAATAACCTAGCCCTGCCTAATCCATGATAGCATTTCATCTGATCATAAAATTTTAAACTTCATATGAGAATCACCAAAAAGGCATAATTCCCTATCAAGAGAGCTTCAATAACACTTGTTACCCCATGCATTCATTAACCACTAAAAAACTTATAGAAGAAAAAACAAGAGCCATATATAGAGAACATCATAGAACCATGCTTATAAATAGCATATAAGAAAAATAGAAACCATGAAAATTCAACCATAAGATCACTTAATAACCAATACATGTGCTCATAATCACAATGAGGAAGATAACTTGTATTAACATATGAAAAATTCAACCAAGATAGGGACTTCTACATAGCACATGGCCATAGATTGTGCTGAACCAAATATTTCTTTTATCCAGTCACCCCCATGCCATATTCCAATCATGAATATGGGGTAAAACAATACATAACCAAAAAAGGACTCCATATTTTAAACCACCTCCACCCTTAAGCTACCATGATATCAACAAAATTGGTCTCGAGATCACAAAACCAAACCAAGCTTAGATGCCTTATAATTTATTCACCATACCTTGAGGAATTTTCATGTCTCTACCCACATGTCGAGGGCTTCTAAGAGAAAACCATATCCACCCCCAACCATTGGGATTTTCCTTAGACCACCTCACTCAGTTCCAAAACCTTTCGACAACCCAAAGCTCAACCAAGAATGAATCCCATCCTACTGTGGCTATCTAGGAAATGGAAAGGCAAGGCTAAAAACACTATAAAACCAGGAAAAACCCATGCCAATGAGAGAAACCATAACCAAATAACCAAATGAATTGACCATGCACTATAATCCATGCATGATAAATCACACATGCACACTGTTACTTGCAATTTATATCCTTAGTTGTCGTCGTCCAAACTTCCTCTTACGCTCCCTTGCTTTCCTTGCTTGCTTTTACAAGTGATTTTTCTTTCTCCTTTGCCGATCTTGATCAAGATATGAGCCAAAAGCTATCAATTATTTCTCAGGTGCTTTTTTATCATTTATTTCAAGTCTCTTCCTTTGATTCTTTTTTTTCTTTCATTTTCCTTCATTTTCCCTCTAATTTAGCTTACATGCATATTTGTGTCTCTTCACCTTCCTTTTCTCCTATTTTCCTTTATTTTCATAATTAAATGTCATTTATTGCATCTTTCATTTTCCAATGTATTTTCCAAAATTCAAATTGGAATACATATCCCATGCCCACTATAAGTTTACTTTGTCAATTTGTATCTACATTATTGACTGTAGGCTTAGATTAGTGATCTATGTTGTTCAAGCCAAATATGGGTTTTGAGAAATGTATAAATCTGATGTATTTCACTTTGTAAAGGAGGTTGGGTTGGGATTGCTATTGAAAGCAAGATATTAGACTCTACTTGACTGTAATTTCTAGATTAATAAAATAGTCTATGTTCTATTTACCTTTCTTAGAAGCTTCTTCGACTTTTGGAGTTGTGAGTGAGGGTGTTACACCAATTTTTGGTCATCTAACCTGTTACTATTACATGGACCAAAGTACACCATGTAAGACCAATTTTACCCTAAGTAAAATTGCTTTCACTATGAAAAACAACTTAGTAATCCATAATTTATTAAGTTGTTTATGGTCTAAATAGGAAACCCCATGAGGAAATATTGAATAAATCCATATTTGTTTGATTTTCCTCAAGGGATAATTAGTTAAAAAATAGTTAAAATAATATTCAAGGTCATATTTAACCCAAAACAGGACAATTAATGAGATAAATCACTATTTATCTTATTATTTTCTAGGAATAATTATTTAAACATCATTTAAATAATATTGCTTGTTAAATTCGACAAAATAATTTATAAATAATTGAATAAATCACTATTTATTTAATTATTACTCAATCACATTCTTAAAATAATAAATAAATCATTTATTTATTTATTATTTACAAATAAAGGGATTTGACCAAATTCAAATTCTTTTTCCCTCCCATAAATATAATAAAATATTCCATAAAAGTTGGATCTAGATTTGGTTAATAATATTTTAACTATGCACCAATATCTAGACTAACTCAATATTTTGTTACAAATAGAAGGGTTTTTCCATTAACTCACTACCTTTTGTTGCCTAAAGATCACTCTAGATCTATACTTTTGGTCTGACTAATTTGATCCTCCATCATTGTCATATATATTTTTTTTAATCTTTTTTCTTGTGAAATCCCCTTGAGTTCCATTTTTGTCTGGGTTTTCTACACCATCAAAAGAGAAGGATCTTAGATCTAAAGCACCAAGGACATACAAGAACCCATCCCATTGAGGGGGACTAGTAACATATTTCTATGTTCCCTTCCCAGGTGTCATAGTTACAAAAATTATTTAAAAATATTCTTGTCTTGTCTATTGGATGCATGGAGCAACTCTTGCTTTTTATTTGTTGTTTAATGTATTTTACTGCATAGATCTAGATTTTGTATCATTTATCTTGGTCAAATAACTGCAGATATAAAGAAATTGGCAACCATATTTGATGTTAGGGCTGTTTTTTATGCACGGCTAAAGTGGGATTTTTTTCATACGCTTGCGATTAGAATTCACACTAACAACTGGCGACTCCACAAGGGTTTATAATTACGACTGTTGTCATTTTTCATATCCCTACATGACCAACTTCATCAACCCCTAGGGTTTTTCTTCAGTTTTTTGTTTTTCTTTTCTTGATGTTGTTTTTAACCTTTAAAACCCTAAAGCAGTTAAAATTCTAACTTTCGTGTGTTTCCGGACCTATTGCGCAAGTGACAGGTATCAGCCGTAGCTGAGACAACACTTTTTTCTAAAGCCTGCTCCCGAGAGTGTCGAAAGTGTAAGTTGCACTTTTTGGGCCAAAACCTGCTACCTCAACCTTCAGGACGCAGAAAAAAGCCTCAAACCTGTGACCTCTGCTGAAAACAGTTCAGAAACTGAAACCTGTACTTATTGCGGGAATTTTTCTGTTATTTTTCTAGGTTTGTCTGGGCTATCGTTTAGGGTTGTCTGACCTCCATCTCCACCCATATTGGACCTGTACTTGCTATTTTTTACTCGTTTAAGTAGGAACCTAACCCCCTAGGGCTTCAGTACGCTTCCACCTTTCGAGGAGGAGTTTAGCTGAAGCAGGTCGTCTGAGATTTCAGTGTGTTCAACCTTTTTTTCAGATCTGATCCTGTACCTTCAGATCAATTTCAGATTGGTTATTCATCCATCCAAAACACCTCTTTTTAGTTTTTTTTGGTCCTCCTCTAGGGTCCCCTCCATTTCCCTTAAGTTTGTAGCCTTTCTCCACCTCATTTAATGCAACACTTTTCCCTCTAGTTTTTTGATACTTTTTGCACCTATTTCCAGCAGATCTGACCTTTCAATCATTGTCCCTCCTGACTTTAGATCCATTGGCTATTTTTGCGTGTTTTGACTAGATTTTTCCCACCCATAGACTAGTTGTTCGGAAGCCCTCCTTCCTGGATTTAGATTGATGCATCTTTAGCTGTTTATTTTATGTTATATTCAGTTTACTTTACTGTTATTTGCAAATTTATTTATAGTTATACAACAAATTTTTTATTTTTTCTCTACACACGTCTGGGTTTAAAAATTAAAATTAACACACTTACACACACACACCCTAAGTGAAGTGCGCATGGTTTACACCACCAGGCCAAGAATATAACATTGTAATAATTTGATCACACACCTCTCTGCCCTTGTTTCGACATTGTAATCATTTGATCCTACACCTCCTTGCCCTTGTTGGTCTCTCTTCCTTCTGTGATCCATTTTTTTTCTTCCATCATTGTGCCCCCAAGGTGTTTATCCCAAAGACTTCTTGGCCTTCATCCTCAGTTTCCATTAGGAAGACTTACTCCTCCGCATAGGATTTGAGTTAGTGCTCCACTGAGTCCCCATTCTGACTCCACTTCTGGTTCATCGGGTTCCCCTTCTAGTTCTATCCCCAGCTCTCCTCCTGTCACCTTCACCATCTCTAGTTCAGGACCTAATGCCAGTGGTAGCCCTGGCCCTAATGCTGGGAATACTAATAGTGGGACCACAATAGGAACTATCCCGGCTACTCCCTTGCTCCCTTATATTGCAGGTCTTAGTCTTCCTAATTTTAACTAGTTGGTTAGTGACCCCATACACCATGATCCAGGTTTTCCTGCTATGCCAACCAATCTCCCTTCCGACATCCCCAAGTTTTAAGGTCTTGCTGGAGAGGATCCTACAAACCATGTTCAACATTTCCACAATTGGTGTTCGCCTAACTCCATCACCGATGACTTTGTCTGTCTTCAGTTGTTCCACTATACACTTACTGGAGAAGCTTCTAAGTGGTATATTCATCAGGCTTCCTCCTCTCATACTACGTTTGTGACTCTTGCCTGAGCTTTTCTGTCTTACTTCCAGCTTCCCCTTCGTTATGACACTGGTATCAAACTTTTGACCTCTTTCTGTCAATCGTTTATGACTTGCCTATCCAATCATGTCTAGGAATGGCGAAGAAGAAAGAGCCTATGTCAAGCCCCTACCTTCGAAGACCGTGTCTACATGGACTGGTTTCTCAGATCCCTTCTTCCTGCTATTGGAAAAGATGTCGCACCTCATTTCCCTCAGACCGAAGAATCTTCTCTCCAGGTTGCATTGAAATATGACCTGATCTATACACAGTATAGTTATGTTTATACCATATTACTGATCTCCCTAGACCCAGTGGTCCCAACACACCAGGGGCATCCCATGTTGCCGACGGTACCCTTGGAGCCCTTTCTCATCTGTACACCCATCCTCCCATGGGATATGGTTTCCCTCAGGGAGGGTCTAGCTCCTCCAGCACTTTTCCCCCTCCTAGTAGCATGTATCCAGGATATTGCATGCCTTCTCCTTTTTCCCAACCTTTTTACCAATAACCACAATGTTTCCCAACATTATTATTATCCGTATCCATAGCTTGGTGCTCCAGCTCCTCCAGCATTAGCACCTCAGCCTCCCTTGCCTTCTCAACCCCTACAAAATCAGCCACCAGCCCCCAGGGGAATGTGTATGTATAGCAGGGTGCGACTAATCCTCATACTTCCAAAAAGAAGAGGAAAGGAAACCAAAATCAATCTGCCCAGGTAATCCAGGACCTAATCCCCAAGAGAATACACCTAACACTACTAACCATCAACATGGCACTTAGCCCATCCAGGACATGCATGTTCGCATGAATAAGCCTTATTCTTGTTGCGGTGTCTATGGTCACCACACCTATGATTGTACTCTTTTACCTCATATGCGTTAGATGTGGAAGAATCAAGAAGCATCGCGAGGACAACAGGCCTCCCCTTCGGTTCCTCCCAATGTTGCACCTATCCAGCTGGCTGTGTTTACTAATCCTTTCCCCCAGCAAGGATTAGTGGGTACCCAACCCCCTGAAGGTCAGTAGGCCACTCAAATTCCTCCATCGGGTACCTCTGATTACCAGATTCTCATGATGAACTCTGACCAACCCATTACCATTGACCTCAACCTTCAGAATTGGTCCCGTTAGTACAACAATCCTCTTGCTACGTCTACCCTTGCACCCCCTTCTTCAGGTCCCACAGAGCCTCTTTCGACAACCAATGGTCCTTTACAGATCCTTTAGCCTAAGGAAGAGGTTCATACCAAGATCCCCAAGGGTCCATTATGCCGAAATGATGCTTCTGGAAAAGCTACCCATTCGTATAGTATAGTAGATGATTTGGAGCAATCCCCTGCTACCATCTCAACACTGGAACTCCTCCAGTCATGCCCTTCACAATGAAAATCTCTACTAACTTCCATGGGCACTATGAATCCGTTAGATGATTTTTTTATCGTCTTTGATGTTGACTGGTCATAACATCCTCCCCTTCCTGCTTCCGTCGCCTTTCAAATCCCTGTCAAGGTCTGGAATGCCAATGTCTCCCTTTGTATCATTGATGAGGGGGAATCCACCTGTGTGATGTCCGCTTCGGTTTGGAAGCAACTCAGATCTCCAGAGTTGGCCCCTTCCACTATCACCCTCCGAGCGTGGGATGGCCACTCTTCCCAGCCCATTGGGCTGTTCTGCAATTGTCCTATTACTCTTGCGGGGAAGACTATTTGTGTTGACATAGAAGTCATTGATGCCCCCTTAGATTACAACATTATATTGGGCCGTAGCTACACTTATGCAATGTCTGGTGTCACATCTGTGGTTCACCGCAATATGTTATTTCATGACAATGAAAATATTGTCACCATCGACTAGTTGACATATTACGAACCAAAGTCTCAGACCTCCCCTAAGTCCATCATCTCTTTGGTGGCAAATAAAAAAATAGTCAAACCTTTTACTAGTGTTTCACCCAGAGTCTACAAAGACTCTTCTTTGCTTGGATATTTCTCTGGTCTTTCTCTCCTGTCTCTGATCCCATCTCCTCAAACGTTTTCATGATGCAATCATCCCAGTCTGACCTCAAGCAACCCACTTCGACTAGTCAGTAGCCCCGCCCTCTGCAACCTACTCCTAGCACCTCGACTCAGCCTTCAGGACCCCCCCCTCTAGGCCCCTCATCTGCAGCTAGTATCCATGCGCCTCCCTACCCTCCTGGCATAGTTCCTCCTAGTCTTAACCATCTTGGAGTTGTCCCGCCTGGCCATTACCCCTCTGGTCAGATATCATTTTTAGCTCCCCCTCCTCGAGTATTTTCAATACCTATTATGGCTACCTTATCTCTTCCTAACATGACCCTAGGGATCCCAGTCTGGTACATTGATCCCCCAGCCACTATCCCGCCTAGTCAGCCCAAACCTTATCTTGCTTTGACCCTGGTTCAACCGGTCCCCATGACCCCTCCCTTTTCTTTTGTGCCTCAGCCACCTCAACAAGAACCTACTTCTATTGTGACAACTTCAGTTGAAGGGGGCAAAGCTCGCAAGAAGGCACTTAAAGACAAGGCCGCCATGACAACCACTACTCCACCTCAGCCTCCAAAGCATACCACCCGGTGTGATTTGTTTGATGTTGTCGGTCATGCCACCCATACCTATCTTGAATTGCCTCACCTCAAGCCCATGGTAAACGAAGCATTTCCAGTGTCTCATATCCCTAAGGTCTATGTCACTATACCCGATTTAGTCCCGAAACTCAAGTCTTTGCACAAAAATCATCCTTGTTCTTTGTGTGATTTCTATGGCCACTATACTCACCTCTGTCCACGCCTCGAGGAATTATGCACCTATCTAGCAGCAGTTAGCCAATTCGAGGCCAAGTGCAACTAGTCCACCACTCACTTATTTTCACGTTTTTCTTTAGAAAAACTAGAGGACACATCCACTCCTATTGAAATTTCCCCTCCTGATGTCAGGATGATGGAGTCTTCGGCCACTGTCCACTACCTGTCATCATCTATGAGATCCTTAGTGGAAGAGCCCCTGGGACTTCCCCTTACGATTCACCTGACCTCCTTTCAACAATCACCTTGGGCTCAACATCATTGGATCCTTTATCTACTTGTTCTTCAGTCACCCTTTGTGACGATGTGCATGTGAACCTTTCTTCTCATGATGACGAGTCAGGTAGCTTTGCCACGTCATGTGGTTTTTCTTCCACCAGTCACCCCATATTCTATTACGATGATGACATTATGGAAGCCATCACCACCCCTGACTTTATCTATCCCCCCTTACATCGAAACCATACATTCGAACCACATACACCTTGTGGTAATTACATTGACACACAATGTCTTGGTAAGGGGGCACCCATATTTGAGAGTCCAGGAGAACTAATTCCCCACAACACTCATAGTGTATACGGTTGTGTCGACTCTAGTACCATCATTATTTCTCATTTAAAAGAACCTCTAGAGTCCAATATCACTTCATATCACTCTAGGAATGATCCCCCTCATCATTTCTTCCTCTTACATTAGCAACCCAGTCCCCTAGACATTCTTGTTGACCAACCTATGTGTTTTCTTGGTGAGCACCAGTTCATTATCTCCAAATATAATCTTTGGGATAGTGAAACCATGTATGTGAACCCAGAAATATATTCCATTTGCTTCATATATGTAGTACCAAAAGACATTGGTAATCCTCCATTCCCTTTCTCGAACTGCATAACCATAACGAAAACAAATGGCATACCACATTATAAAAATGTGTTTAGATTCCCCTTTTTATAAATACATTTTGGCATGACCATAACATGCTTGGGGGAACCTATGCCCCTCAATGATAAAAATCCCAGCTCTCAGCCAAAAACAACACTGAAACCCCCTTTCTCTGACAGGTCACACTTTTCAAGTCATTTCCTAGGATAGGTCGCAGTGTTTTGCCGAGTACTTGCTACCCAGGTCGTAGAACAAACCCCAAAAAGTGTGACCTGTCCTGTTCATGAGCTCTGAGTGCCTAAACTGAAATTTTGATCCCCTTCATTGAAAGAGTATGGTTAGGCCTCTTACCTACAACTGACGGATCTTGATTCCATCTGTCGGTTTGTTTGCTACAATAATCGCAAGATTTAGGGCCTTTTCTCCTCTCTACATTCACCATAGATACACTTGAAAATGAATTAAATTGGAGGGAAAATGCCTTATTAAAAGAAAAACCCCATATTTTTCTTTTTCCAGATGCAACCAAACCGTAGCTCCATTTTACAAACCATCAGAATTGTTGGAAAGCTCTCACCAAGCTCTCAAATGGGTATCCTTTATTTTTTTGTGATTTGATACTTCACTTGGACACATTTTTTCCATGAAGGGTGACTTCACCACTCCTAAAAATTGAATTTCTTCACTTGCAACACTTGTACATGGGGCATCACTTTGCCTCCATACTTGTCCATGCTCGTGTCGATTTTTGTCATGAGTAACCATCTTATACTCATGTTTTTATGGTCCCACATGACCTTTTTTGTGTGGTAGCATCATCGTGTCACCCTTGTTTATAGCATCCGAGTTGAGTCATAATCACATCCATGAAGTCTATCCTGAGTCCCTTTGTATCCCGCTATAGTCCTCCATCATTCATCTCTTTGTTCCTCTCTCGTGTCGCACATTATGGCCTTCATTCATATTGTCCCCTGTCCCCTTTGATATTGTGTTAGTTTCTTCCAGGTCATCCATGCCCTTCATGTTCTAACAAGGGAAGTTTTCAGTCCGCTACTCAGTACCCCCCATTCCATCATCATCCCTAGTGTTAGTTTATTAGTCACTCTACTATTATCTCTCGTGCCTTAGTTGAGGAACCCTTATTAGCTGACCTATGGCAGACCTCCTTCTATTGACATTAGCTCATTCATTCCAGAAGACAGGTCTATAGGGAGGTGTAACTTGGTTCCAGCTTCCACTCTTGTTTGGTGCCTCAGATAAGGAAAATGGACTCCTTATTACCATTTGACTTGATTGCTTCTCAGCTCCATCTCCATACAGCATGATCGAGATCTGTATACTTGATGGTTCAGTGATGCAACAGATTGTACCGGTGATTCCTGGGTGTGTGTGAGATGTTTCAGTCCTCATGAGGGGGTGGCTCTTCAAGTATCCCCCCACATGCTCGGATGACCTCTTCATTATAGCCTTCGATGCAGCTCCATAAATTTGATGGTTTCGGCCTCAGCCGCTTGAAACACCTTTTAGTTTGCATGTATCATTCAGATTTTCAAAGCCCTCTCCTATTTTACAGGGCCTCTTTAGTTGTACTTATATCTCATGTACTCATATATTATTGTATATTTCTTGGCTGTTATCCCAGGTACAATATGTATGTGGGATCCATTATCATGTTTTCATATGGCCCATGTTTATGCCAACATGTACTATATAGTTAAGTCCCTTTTTTACTAGATGCATTATTCTTTGTAGTTTGTTATCTTAGCGGGAATAGGTATGCCTCCCCTGCCTCTTGTAGAACAAGTACTCACTCATAAAAGAGACTTGTCGCACATGTAAGTCTCACCTCCTCAGGGTATTGTCCTGTAGCACTTTAGTCTACCTTATATTGCTCTCTCTCTGACTTCCCCTTAGGTGTCTGATGATTGAGTTCTTACAACATACTTCGGTCATACGATTAGCTCCTAACGCTCACACGCATTACACCAATTAGGTGTGGTTTCCTCTTTAGGCAATATGTTACACCAATTTTTGGTCATCTAACCTGTTACTATTAGATGTACCAAAGTACACCATGTAAGACCCATTTTACCCTAAGTAAAATTTCTTTCACTATGAAAAACAACTTAGTAATCCATAGTTTATTAAGTTGTTTATGGTCTAAATAGGAAACCCCATGAGGAAATATTGAATAAATCCATATTTTTTTTATTTTCCTCACAGGATAATTAGTTAAACAACAGTTTAATTAATATTCCTGGTCATATTTAACCCAAGACAGGAAAATTAATGAGACAAATCACTATTTATCTTTTTATTTTCTAGGAATAATTATTTGAACATCATTTAAATAATATTCCTTGTTAAATTTGACTAAATCATTTATAAATAATTGAATAAATCATTATTTATTTAATTATTACTCAACCACATTCTTAAAATAATAAATAAAACATTTATTTATTTATTATTTACAAATAAAGGGATTTGACCAAATTCAAATTCTTTTTCCCTCCAACAAATATAATAAAATATTCCATAAAAGTTGGATCTAGATTTGGTTAATAATATTTTAATTATGCACCAATATCTAGAATAACTCAATATTTTGTTATAAATAGAATGGTTTTTCCATTCATTCACTACCTTTTGTTGCCTAAAGATCACTCTAGATCTATACTTTTGGTCTGACTTTGATCCTCCATCATTGTCATATATATATATATATATATATATATATATATAGATATATATATATATATTTTAATCTTTTTGCTTGTGAACTCCCCTTGGGTTCCATTTTTGTTTGGGTTTTCTACACCATCAAGAGAGAAGGATATTAGATCTAAAGCGTTGTGGAAATACAAGAACCCATCCCATTGAGGGGTACTGGTAACATCTTTCTATGTTCCCTTCCCGGGTGTCATAAATAAAAAAATTATTTAAAAAATTTCTTGTCTTGTCTATTGGGTGCATGGAACAAATCTTGCTTTTATTTGTTGTTTAATGTATTTTACTGCATAGATCTAGATTTTGTAGCATTTATCTTGGTCAACTAACTATAGATATAAAGAAATGGGCAGCCATATTTGATGTTAGGTTTGTTTTTTATGCATAGCTAAAGTGGGATTTTTTTCGTATGCTTGCAATTAGAATTCACACTAACATAGGGAGGGCCCCCTTCGCACACAACTCCCACAACATAGTGTGTGTTTTATTTTTGTTTCATTTATGCATTAATAATTCCTATACACATCTAGTGCTTTCTTTCTGCATTTCCTGCAACAAACTGTTAATTGGTTAAGTGATTCAATTATTTATGTTAATGAGTTCTTTGCATTTGATCAATGTTTGGATTCATGCTCTTTAAGTTGGATTCTTGTTTGTGGTTGATCTTCTATTGTTGATCTTCTATCTTTTCCTGCATCAATATCAGCAAACCCAAGTGCTATATAGGGATTTTATAAGCAAATCCATAGCCATTGTTGCTAAAGTATTGATATAGGAAAGAAGCATAATTTGTTGATTGTTGTTTGATATTTATCTTTTCATTGTCAATATCATCAATCCTAAGTGCTGTAGAGGGATGATATATGACACCCCATAGCCATTGCTGCCAAGTATTGACATAGGAAAGAATAATTATTTGATGTGTGTATAATTTATTAACACTTGAATTAATCAGCCTGCATATACTTTGCACTGCATCTCATCAATTTACCTTCATGGGTTGACAATTTATGATTGGCAAATAATAAGCATATAATTTGACTCAACATTTTTGCGTCATTGCCGAGGAGGTGCTAAGGGATGATACTATAAGTGTTTTAGTTTGATTTTGTTGATTTTTTTCAGGACTGGGGGAGTCGAAGTGCAAAGATGAAGGGCAAAGCCCATGCACCCATAGAGGTCAGACACTCGCCAAAGCCATGTCCTGATTGTTTGGTAAGTTTTTTTAATTTTGTTTGAGTACTAGATGAATAGGGTCCAATATTTTCTATATTTTTCATGGTGGTGTGAGCACCACTTCATTTACTAATACACTGGCAAGAAAAAGGAAGTTTGAAAGAAACAAGGCAGTAAAGGAAGAAGAATTTGAATAAGAGGTCTACATTTTGGAGCAGATTGACACTTCCATAGCAGAACACTCTATTGGAGAATCTTCTATTGCTACCCATCTATAATCTCCCCTTTCAAGGAGGAAAAAATCTCTTCTCAGTGGTCAGCCTGAAAAAGAGTTCCTTGTGAACCCTGTATTTATTTGAAAATTACCAATAAATTAACCATTGTATTGGAAGAGACCAGGAGAACCATTTTTCTTAGGGAAATCAGACTAGAATATCTAGAGGACTTAAATCTAATCAGAGCAGGTGATGTATCGAAGCTGATTTATGACGATTGGTGTGAGATTTGTAAAAGATATTCAAGAGGAAATTACAAGGTTGTAGGAGGACCAATAGATCCTTCTTCCAAGCTTGTCAAATCAGTTTTCGGAGTTGGAGTAACCAACGCTGAAATGGGTAATTTATTTGAAAATTTTAAAACTGATATTCTTAGAAATTTATCTTCACAATTGGATGTTTTGTAGGCCAATAACAAATAGGAGAAATAGGATTAACTGGAGAAATACTTGGCGGTGTTCTTCTCCAAATGCCAAAAGAAACATGCTCTAAGGAAATCCCCTGCTGATAGTATCGAGGTATTTCAAATTTGTGAGGCTAAGCATTCCACTGATCAATGTCCTTCTCTTCCTGAAATTAAAGCAACATATATAGTAGATCAAGGAGTTGTAAATGCACTTTATGCAATGGCACCTCAGAGACCATGGCAGCCACGTCTTGCAGGTATGTCACAGTCAAATTTTCAATTGCCTTATGCTCAAAATCAGATGTGGAATGTTCCAATGCCTTAGAATCCTTTCCTTCCTCAACAACCTTGGCAGGGGAACTATTCTTATCCTACTACACAAATTTTACCAACTCAAAATTTTTATTCATAGCCCACACCGCAACAAATGATACAACAACTTCAATTGACCTCCCCACCAAATCAACCTCGTCCCACACATCTTCCTGCTCAACCAATGTCTAATCCCAATAATAAAATCAGCTGAACCGCTCACAACATTGGACTGGTCACTTATCCCACTTTTCATACCTACTGTATTACACCTTAGATGATGCAGGAAGTTTCTAACCTTGTGTTACAGAAATTTCCCACGTGTCTACAAGAAACGTCTGTTCCTGTAAAGCTGCAGGAATTACCTATGGAGCTGCAAGAAATCAACCTTAGGTTGGGAAAAGTGGTGACTCGGCCAGAAATAATGGAAGAGATTGTAGAGGAAGATACCTTAGATATGCCTGAAGAGGAAACCACACCTAAACCAACAAAAATATCCACCTCAAGGCCAGAAGAACCTTCCTCAACTCATATAGTCCAACCTCATTTTCCAGAGAGGTTGGAAATGGAAAAAAAAAAAAAAAAACCTGAATTTGATCTTGTATCTGAACTGAGAAATATGTGTCTCAAGATCCCATTACTGCAAGAAATAAAGGACATCCCAATATATGCCAAAAAAATGAGGGAACTATGTACCAAGAAACTGGGGAGACAAAATAAATAACCCTCAACAATTCAAGTAGGTGGAAAGCTTGCAAGTTTAATGTCTACCAGATTTGTTACTGAAAAATATGTGGATCCCAGAATCCCTGTGGTGACCACCTTCATAAATGGATACCCCATAAAGAACACTTTGATTGATTTAGGTGCAACCATCAATGTGATGACTATGGAAACTTTATCTCATATAGGATCCTTTGACTTATTACCCACTCCTACCATGTTAGAATTAGCAGATAGGTCTAAGGTAAAGTTAGAGGGGGTTTTAGAAGACATTGGCATCTCATTGGATTCTTGGGAGTACCCTGTAGATTTTTATGTTCTTCAATCTAAAACTAACTTGGGAGGGCACCCATTGATCTTGGGGAGAACATGGATAGCCATGGATGATGCCTACATAGGGTGTCATTAGGGGAATTTTGAGGTCTAAAATGGGCCTCCTAAGAAAAATGTACAACCAAAATAAACTTTATAAGAACCAATAGGATTGAAGATGATGATGTCAACCATGGGGGATGATTCACCATTTTTAAAGTAAAAGGGTAAAAATATTAAAAAATAATAAAATAATAAAACTACTTTTTCAACTCATATTTCAACTTATCTCCCAAATTTTTTACTCAAATATCGAAAGGGAGTACTCATTGGATGAAAAATTTAATTCTTCATCCAAGGAGTACCCATGTTGCATACTTTTGATGGACCCTGCTACATGAAAAATGAGAAATACATGAAAAACGTGATTGCGATGAGAAATACATGAAAAAATGTGATTGCAATCACGTTTTCATGTATTTCTCATGTTTCATGTACCTAAGTCCATAAAAAGTATGCAACATGGGTACTCCTTGGATGAGGAATTAAATTTTTCATCCAACGAGTACTCCCACTCAAAATTTGAGTAAAAAAGTTGAGACATAAGTTGAAAATATGAGTTGAAAAAGTAGTTTTTTCTTTTTTCCCTCTAAAATTTGATGATGCAATCAAATCTTATTTTATTATTTCCACTATTATTTTATAATTTCCTTAGGAGGCCCATTTTAGACCTCAAAATTCCACTAATGAGATCTGGAAACATGACTATCACTCGTGGGGTTGAAACAAAACATATCAACTTGTATCTCCCTGCTAAACCCCTTTTGAGATCAGAAAATACGCATTGGGTTGAAGAAGAAGAAGAACATGATTAAAAGGTACCCAACCAATTTTAACAATAGCCCAAGCCATGATTCTTAAGGAAAATTTTGAGGAAAATCTGATAAATTATTGTATTTCTAATCCTGATTTCCTGTAGCATTTAGAAGGACAGTCTAGTCATAATTTAGATATCATTACTGATATGAAATATTTTTATGAACGTAGTTCAACTTCTGAATTACTTTGAGCCCTATTATATGCATTTCCTGCATATTAAATGTCTAAATGGGGGAGTAAGGGTGTGGAAAATTTTCTTGAAAAATATTTAAAAATTAATTCTGCCTTAACTCATGAACAAGAAAAGCAATTAATTCAAACATTGAAAATTTTTTCAGATACATTTGCATGGGAATGTAGTGATATGAGAGGCACTCACCCAAACACACGCATTCATCACATCTATATAGAATAAAAATCTAGGCTTGTGAGACAACTACAAAGGAGGATGAGCCTTGCTTTAAGGGAAATTGTAGAAGATGAATTACAAATATTGTTAAATGTAGGATTCATCTATCCTATCTCAGATAGCCAGTGGGTATCCCCACTATTGAGCATTGGAAAAGGTATGAATTCACCATGTATTTTCTCACCTTTTTCCTTTAAACATAACTCTTTTTATTCTAGAAAGATGATTTATTGGACGATTATGATAGAATTGCAAAGACTAATGTTTATTGCGAAAATTGACTAAAGATTGCCTTTTATTCTAAAAATAGGAAACAAATGAAGTAAACCATCATTCGAAGGGAAAAGCTAAAGCAAGAGTAACTGATGTTCTCCCAGCAAAGGACTGTATCCAGACAAGAAGAAGGAAATCAGAACATATATCTAAAGGAAGACAGGGAACAACACGGCTACAGCCTAAGAAGACCAAGCGCTAGCTAAAAAAAGGAAAGGAGCAAATCCCTTAGGATCTTTCGATCCTGAGGGATCGTTTTTCGGTATTATCATTGTTTCTTGTCCTGTCCGTTGAATTGTTATAAAAGGCAGTGCCTGTATAAATCAGGGGATAGAATGATTTATGACTAAACACTCCTTTTGTAACTCTGTAATTTCTTAACTCTCGTGATCAAAAAGCGACTGTTGTAAATGCTATTTATGTCTTATTAATACAAGATCTTGTTGTCGTTCCATTTCTTAACTCTGGAGTAAAGCCCATCAGTGTTTCACTGGTGGCTAAGGGCCCAACCCTAGTGGATCGATCTGTTGTTTGTATCATTACCTTTCAGTTATGGTTGTGTGATAGTTTGTATTTGCTTTTATTACATTTTTCAAGTTAATTAGTTTACTGTTGAATTGTCTATTCATATTGGTGTGTTACATTGATGAATTGCATTGATGTTTCGTTCTAAAAAGAATCTTAATTCCGGTATCATTTATCTTTTTATTCTTTAACAGAGCTTTGTTTTTCAGTATTTGGTGTTCTATTTCAGTTTCTGTTCCATTTTCTATTTCGTTTGATTGTTGTTCATTTCAGATTGCTGATCAAGAGAGTTTGTTGTTGATATGATTTGTTGCTTAATAGGATTTTCTATTTAATAGAATTTTCTATTTGATTCCATTAGTTAGAGTTTTTTGTTCAGATTCATTAAATAGAATTTGTTGTTCAATTCTTCTAGTTACAGTTTGTTGTTCATTTACATTGCTGTTCAATTCCAGGTTTGCTGTTCATTTTAGATTAATTAGTTTACAGATTGCAAAGAGTTTGGTTTTGAGAGTTTGCCTAGTTTACTTTCATTAGCAGCCTTTAGTTCAATTTCTATTTCCTTTTAATTGGTTTAATACAGGATTATCAACTGTAAATAATATTGGTTATTGCTACCTACGTTCTCAGATTGATTATCTTGTTCTCGTTTGATTTCAATTCCATCAGTTTCTAAAGGAAAGAGTTATCATTACTGCATCCTTGACTGATGTTTGCTGAATGAATGATTGAATTTTCAAGCATTTAAGTTCATATAACTGTAGTTATATTTATTTTCCAAGCATCCATTTACTCTTGTATTTAGAACACTATACTACATATTTCAAGGCATTACTCTTAGATTGAATTGCAGCCTCAGACAGAGTACACTCTTGAAATAAAAAATAGTACCTAGATTGATAATTAATGTAGGATAAATAGGCATTTAAAAGACACCTTTTATACCTCAACATTTTTGCGCCGTTGCCGGGGAGAGTGTATGCCATTTAGAAAGAGTGATGCATTATTGATTTTTTCTGCTAGGGAAGAGTTCGGTATTAAAAATGGAAGGTAAGAACCTGCATACCGAGCACGGAACATACTTGTTCATTGGCCCTCTTCATAGCAGAATTGAGTAAAAAATTTTTAGGTAGGAATGAATGCTTGTGTTTTTCTGAATGAATAGAAAACATAAACAGAGAAAAATTCCTCCTAAACCCGAAAAACCTAAGGGACCGATGACCCTTGGGTGAACAAATTTCATCGACGAAATCCTAAAGAAAGCTGAATCTCAGCCATTAGTAGAACCTAGAGAAGTTACTTCTAGACAACCTACTAGTTCCCTTCAGGCCACAAAATCACCATCTGTAGCCTTTTCTGAGGTACATAGCCAAACAGAAGGAATTGAGCAAGATTCCGAAGAAATTGAGATTTCTCGCCTAATTTCTCTGCAAGAAGGGAAGTGTTGTCGACATCATTCAAAAACAAAGCTAAAGGACCTGAATCTCCTCAGATAGTAGATCAGCAAGGAACACTCATTATTCTAGATCAAGGGAGTGCTATCAAGGTCATTCCTATTCCTTCTAGTCAGCCTATGAATTCCCTTGAAATCCCAGAAGGATATTGGCACATATTCAATCAAATGGCCCAGAACCCGAACCAAAAAACTTCCACACTGATATCCCATTGTGGACACTGCAGTTAATGCACCTATGAAGGCCATTCCTCTTCAACATATTCCTACATTCCATGGCTTAACATTGGAAGATCTAGATGCATTTCTGTTTGAATTCGATGTATTATGCAGGGGGTATGAATATACCACCAATCCCCAAAAGTTAAAATTATTTCCTTACACATTAAAAGGAGCAATTTTACGATGGTTTATGGGGTTAGGTGGAGGTGTTATAAATGATTGGGATCAAATGAAAGCTGTATTTATAAAGAAATATCAGGATTATTGTAGGTCCAGGGAATTAAAATACAAAATATTTCAGATGACAACAAAACCTAATGAAACACTTGAGGAATATGTGGAACACTTTCAATACAACCTCCAGAGATCACCTTATGCATCTTTACCCTTACCTGATAATGTGTTAAAAACTACATTACTTAAAGGGATGAAGGAACAATGGGTTGAAACATTAAAAATTATGGGAAAAGGTGATATATATCAGGAAAATTTTACTGACATTATTGATTTATGTATCAGGAGTTTGAGAGGCAGCACAAGGCTAAAGTCAGTAGAACGTGATATGATCACAAGAGATAGTAAGATCTCTGGTGAAAGTATAACCCGCACAGAAATTGGCAATCTACTAGAAGATTTTAAAATGGATATTCTAGGGACTCTGACAACACAGTTTGACATTATTCAATGCAAACAAAAGCAAGCAGAAGCAGAGCAAAATTTAGCAATATTCTGCCCTAAATGCAGAAAGAAACACAGGCATAAAGAGTGCCCGTTGGATATAGTCAAATTTTGTGCTATATGCACAAAAGATAACTCCACAGAAGTTTGCCCCTCGCTCCCTGGATTGAAAGCAGTTTACAAGGAGGTGGAAGAAGAATCGGAATTGATATGCCTACTCAATTAATGCCGACAATGGCAGCCATGACAAACAAGCATGCCAATTGATCCATTCTCTTCTTTTCAGTCTCCTCAGTATAATGCTCAGCAATATAATGAAATGTGGAAAAATTAGCCACCTTTCCTCAATTGGTCACAACAGCCATTTCCTACATCACCATGGCCAAATCAAACAAATCAAACCAATTGGCCAAACTTTCCTTACTGTCCACCATTTTGGAAAAATAATGCTTACCAAACACAATGGTTCCCCTCCACTTCACAGTGTCATACCTGGCAGTCGACTGGAAAAGACCTACAAATCAGCCAGTTGTAACAATCCCTCTCCCTCAACCTACACTTCCATCACCTTATACATTGCCACAAAATCCCCAGACCAACTTAAGACTGCAACTCCTGGCCCAACCCAACCCAAACCCTAATAATAGGTCGGTTCAGCCTATTCAAATAATGGGACCATCAGAACCAAAAACTAAATTAAGGGAGTGCAATGACCTTCAATGAAGATCTAGGCGCATAATAAAACCATAGGGAGAAAAAAATGTTCAAGTTGAAGACCTGTTACCCGCAGAACAAACAATGCACAAGGAGAATGTGGTTAAACAACAAACTCAGGAACAAGCAACCACCTCTTCTCCACCGTTCCTAGAACGATTAATCATACCTCGCCCAATAGAATATTCTGAATTTGATCTTCTGGGAGAATTAAAAAATTTGTGTATAAAAATCCCTCTCCTCCAATCTATCCAAGACATCCCTATTTATGCAAATACCATCAAAGAACTATGTATAAGGAAGCCCAAGAGGAGAAAAATAACTAACCCAACTGTCCAAGTAGTCGGCACTCTATCTGATTTATTATTAGGAATGGAAACACCTATAAAGTATGAGGACCTAGGAAATCCTATAGTGATGGTGAAAATCAATGGGAAATTATTTCCAAATGCCTTAGTTGATTTGGGAGCTGCAATTAATATCCTAACAACCACCACTTGTCAAAAACTTGGCATTACATCATTAGATCCAACAACAACCTTATTAGAATTGGCTGACCGATCGGTAGTCAAACCAGAAGGTACACTACATGATGTAATGGTATCAGTAGATTCCTGGGAGTACCCTGCTGACTTCCTGATTATCAAGCCCAAAAAAAGGCTAGATGGACACTCGTTTATCCTAGGTAGGCCTTGGCTGGCAACTGTCGATGCTTACATTGGCTGCCGATAAGGCAACATGACTATAAAAAGGGGAAACTATGTCAAGAATTTAGCTTTATATCCCCCAGTCCAGCCAAGTCTATCAATAATAAAAAAATGGAAACAACCTGTATCATACCTCATGGAAAACATTAGATCACCATTAACCATAGAAGATGCCCTCGACTTTAAAGACCAAACATAGGATGACATTATTAACAGTGTCATCAATAAACCAAAAATTAGATCCCATTTGCAATGTCACATGATCAAGGCAGCATTTGATAATAAAGAAGAAGAAGATCCCATGAAAGACATTCATGATCAATCAATACCCACTACTTCTGTTTACAATAGAAAAATTATAGAAATTGAGCCAGGAAAAACCATAAACATTAACAAAAACCTGACTGCTGAACAAGAAGAGAAGTTGGTCCAACTACTGAAAAAATATAAGGGAGCTTTTGCATGGGATTATCTAGACATGAAGGGAATTAAACCCCAGTTATGTACGCACCACATTTATACAGAAAAATATGCTAGACCCATTCGCCAACCCCAAGGAAGATTAAACCCCCATCTGAAAGATATTGTGAAAACTGAATTACAAAAACTATTGGATGTCAACTTTATATACCCAATATCTGATAGTAACGGGGTCTCTCCATTAGTAGTGGTGCCCAAGAAGAACGGAAAGTGGAGGATATGTGTAGACTACAGAGAACTAAACAAAGCAACACATAAATACCACTTTCCCATTCCTTTTATCGACCAAGTACTAGACACATTAGCAAGAAAGAAATTCTTTTCTTTTCTAGATGGCTTCAGTGGATACAATCAAATTCAGATTGCCCCTAAAGACCAAGACAAAACTACTTTTACCTGTCCTTGGGGGACATTTGCTTACATAGTTTTACCCTTTGGTCTATGCAGTGCCCCTACTACATTTCAGAGGGCCATTCTTAGCATCTTTTCAGATTTAATAAATGAAGGGCCCGAAGTATATATGGATGATTTCACACCTTACGGAGATAATTTTGAGCTAGCATTAGAAACTTTGGAAAAGGTGTTACAAATATGTATTGACACCAGGCTCTGCTTAAGCCATGAAAAGTGTCACATGATGATGACCAAGGGACTCATCTTAGGTCATTATAACTCAACAGCTAGAATTCAGGTAGATCCAGCTAAAATTCAGATAATTTTTTTAATACTCACTCCTACCACACAAACAGAGGTACGTAGCTTTCTCGGATTTTTTGATTATTATAGAAGATTTATAGAGCATTATTCTCAAGTAGCTACACCTTTATATGCATTAATAGGAAATGTTGATTTAATTTGGACAGATAAATGCAACCATGCCTTTGAGGGTCTGAAAAAGCTTGTATCAACAGCCCCAGTGCTAAGGGGCCCAAATTGGGATTTTCCATTCCAAATTTCATCTGATGCCTCAGACACATCTATTGGAGCAGTCCTTGGGCAGGAAGAAGATAAAAAACCATATGCAATTTATTATATTAGAAAAAATCTATCTCCTGTTAAATTAAAATATACTGTGACTGAGAAAGAATTTTTAGCCGTAATACATGCTGTAAATAAATTTAGACATTATATAACTCGGTATCCTGTAGTTTTATATACAAATCACTCTTCCATAAAAATTTTAGCAAATAAACCTGTTACAAATGGTCGAGTAACAAGATGGTTTATTCTATTGCAGGAGTTCGACATCACAATAAAGGATCAACCTGGAAAAGAAAACCCTGTAGCTGATTTTCTGTCACGGATGCCAAAACCAAAAAATGCAGCAGTAGTTGAGGATCACTTCCTAGATGAACATTTTTTCGCTGTGACTGCTAGAATCCCATGGTATGTTGATATTTCAAATTACTTAGCAATATGTAAATTACCTAAGTATCTATTGCCCAATGAACGAAAACAGATAGTACAACATAGTACCTGATTCTCTTGGATTAGGGGCTACTTGTTTCATACAGGAGTGGATATGCACATCAAGAGATGCATCCAAGAAGATGAAATATTTGATATTCTAAAAGCATGCCATGATGGGCCCTGTGGCAGACATTTTGCAAATTGCGGGACTGGTCACAAAGTTTTACAAATAGGCTATTACTGGCCTACAATTTTTAAAGACACTAGAAAGTTTGTACAGGCCTGTGATAGTTGCAAAAGGGCAGGTCGCCCTGGACAGTCTGAAGAAATGCCTTTTAATCCATAGTTAGTAATTGAGCCATTCTAACGTTGGGCACTCAATTTTGTTGGTCCCATCAACCCGCCATCAAATCAGAAAACATACATACTAGTTGCAACAGAGTATGTTACTAAATGGGTTGAGGCAGAAGCACTTTCAAGAGCTACAGAGGACTCTGTAATACAATTCCTTTTCCACATATTTGTGCGATACGGCCTCCCAAGGGATGTAATTACAGATGGAGGACTGCAATTTGTAGGTAACAAAATCGCTGCAACATTAGAAAATTACCACATTCAGCACAAAATCACAACCCCTTACTACCCATAGGAAAATGGCCAGGTAGAGGGCATGAATAAAGTGATAGAATCTATACTGGAAAAAAAAATTGCATCACATAGATGTGACTGGGCTTATATACTGCCAGAAGCCCTCTAGGCGTACCGACCAACATGGAGAAATACCACTGGGTATTCCCCATATCAGTTCGTATTTGGAAAAGAACCCATCTTTCCAATAGAGTTTGAAATTCAGACATTAAAAACAACCTAGGAGGTGGGTTTAGATTTAAATGAAGCCCAGGTCAGAAGATTGCAACAAATCAATGAGTTAGATGAAATTAGGCTCTCTGCTCTTCAGCACACTGCATTAATTCAATAGCAGAGAGAAAAATGGCACGACGCCCTCATCAAATAGAAAATCTTCCACGAAGGGGATTGGGCACTCCTATATGACTCCAGGTTTCAGGATTTCCCAGGAAAACTCCAGACACGATGGCTTGGACCCTCGAGATACAAAATTTGCATGATAATGACACCATCACATTAACCACCATTGATGGATCTGGACATTCGTTCAAAGTAAATGGTCATCGAGTGCGACTTTACCATAAACCGCTTAATCGGGAGTCCTTTTACCAGCAATTAAGGGAAGATTCTACCATGTAGATACTTGCTGAGGGAGACAACTCCTCCTCAACACCCATTCACTGAATAATTTCCTTCATTTTGGAACTTGTACATAAAAACTTTTCTCTTTATCTTGCTTTCCTTTTGTGCAGATTTTGTTTCTTAAGTTGTTCCTTTTTAAGGAACAACAGTAGTTTCTTTCAAGAAACAACACGTTTGAGTGTTTCTTTTTGCTGTTCCTTTCCAGAGGAACAACAATTTTTTATGTTCCTTTCAAAAGGAACAATAGTTTTTTTGTTGCTTTTTTTTTTTTTTTTTTGTTCCTTTCCAAAGGAACAACAGTTTTTGTTGTTCCTTTCAAAAGGAACAACAGTTTTTGTTGCGAGCTTTTGCTGTTCCTTTCCAAAGGAATAGAATTTTTTTTGTTGTTCCTTTCTAAAGGAACAACAGTTTCTGTCGTGTGTTTTTGTTGTTCCCTTCCAAAGGAAAAATAGTTTTTGTTGTTCCTTTCCAAAGGAACAACAGTTTTTGCCCCGTGTTTTTTATGTTCCTTTCCAAAGGAACAACAAGTTTTGCTATTCCTTTCCAAAGGAACATCAATTTTTTTCCGCCTGTTTTTGTTGTTCCTTCCCAAAGGAATGGAATTTCCGCTGATTGTTTTTGTTGTTCCTTTCAAAAGGAACAACGTTTTCGAAGATTGTTTTTGTTGTTCCTTCCCAAAGGAACAACACTTTTTTGAGTGAATTTTTCTTATTTTAGAACATCATTTTGAGGATTTTTGTGAATTCTTCATGACTCTCTTAAAGGAAAACATACAATTTATGCAAGGATACACAAATTAGACTTTACTGGAATCAGCAAATCAAGAGAAATTGTCATTTTTAAGAAATTGTTTTGTAGTGATAAGAAAAAGGAAATGACACAACTATCTATATCACTTTGTTGTCTTTATTTTCACTAAAATTAATATGATCGGTTATCTTTATCATGTTGGTTCTTCCCTAAATTCTCATAACTCTCTTTGATTTTTATTTATCGAATAAGAATAAGGGAATATTTTCTCTATTGAGATGTTCAGACTTCTTCCACCATCCATACTCTTAAGGAGTGTTGAGCCATCCTCTATATATAAGTAGGGAAGTGCTATATGAAAGAAAAAAAAAATTCTCTATATAATTACTAACAATTCTATGATATGGCAGATGGAGGATAGGGGGTCTCATCAAGAGCCAACCTACCATGATCATAAGGAAGCAGTGAAGTGGCATTCCCATTATGGCCACCACACTAGGGATATGATCCAATGGATAGCTCAGAAAAAAAATAATAAAAACTCCTTGGAACAAGAGGTCTCATCACGAGCCGGCCTACCCACCTTTCACTCTTTCCTGGTGAATGACATTTTGATTCATCTGGTTCCCAAGCCAGCACAGTGGCTCCATCATGACATTACACAACACTTCCCTAGGCATAAATAAAGGATAATGGTTCCAAGGGTGAAAATGAAAATTTGTCAAGGTTATAGACACCTGTGGGCAACAGAGCTCTGTTGATGGTATTGGAGTCATATTTTTCACAAATCAATAGTAATTTTGAACCCTTTTCTTATATCTTTATCTAATATCAAATGAGAGTATTCCCCTAAACCCTTTGTTTTGAACCTATTATGCATGAAATTTATTTATAAATTTATCATAATAGTTTATGTGGGTAATGACCGCATAAGTACTTGCTTTCACATCAGTTGTCCCTTTCCCTTATTCTCGAATCATTACATAACGATTCCATATCTATTCACAATTTAATAATATGCATCGATTTCAGTAATGCAATAATTTGTTGATCATATCATAAGTATGTATGATTTTCAATGCTGTACAACTACTGTGCAGTACCTTGATCTTCTATTCGATGGTTGAGGACGACCTATCATCCTTCATGGGGGGTGTGGATGCCTTTTAATGCCTGCATGCAGGTCAAATTTATATATTCCTGGTAATAGTAAAAGCTTAACGGTATTGTTCCAATATACTGTGTTGTGCTGTTCCATTACATTACTGTGCATTTGTGAAGAATTAATAGTGTGCAGATAGAATGGGAGGACGACCAATTCGTAGTGAGCCATAGGTGCTAGCTGTTTCTAACGCTGCATGGGAAATTCTAGAAAGAGTAGGATGGATTACCTACCTCACAAGACTGCAACAACCCCATGAAATGGTAGCCATTGAATTTTTACAAAATTTGCAGGAAGGATACTCCATGATTAGAGGTAGGCAGATAGCAGTAACAGACGCAATAATCGGCGAGGTGTCTGGTCTGCCAGCGAAAGGAACCATATGGACGCATAAGAAAGTGAAGCTTCAAGAAGCCATGAACATTTTCTGGGATGAAGGGCATACCCTGGTCGTCAAAGGGAAAGGAGTTCAGCCGGTGATATTGGGAGAACCATGGAAAAAACTGGCGAAAGTAGTATAGAGCTACATAACATGTGATGGAAGAAAAGATGTGGTAAGACCTCGCCACCTTAAGTTATTAGCAGTATTAAAGCAAAAATGTTCTGTAAACCTGCCTGCATATTTAAATTTCTTATTGCATGATGTCGCCCAAAGTATAAGAAAGTCTCATCATATAGACATGGTGGTAAGCCACCATTGCTTAATCTGATTGATATTGAGTTACAGTCTTTCCCAACAACAGACTAGTTGGGAAGAACTGATATTTTTCAATTGACGGAGGACTAGCCCTACCTGCCCCAAAATGCAAAAGAATTACTAGCATGGCAGTAGAACCATCAAAACATAGACAATCCTCCAGGTTAAGGAGAATTAGGGGAATGATAGAAGGTCTTCAAGGTAACAGTAGCCATCCCTTAGAATTGCTCAGTTCGGAAGATGAACAACCCCCACAACTAGAAGAAGGAAGTCACCACACTAGTGAAGAAGAAGGAAATGGTGAAGAAGAAGAGAGTCACCACACTGGTGAGGAAGAAGAAATTCACCACACTGGTGAGGAAGAAGAGAGTCACCACACCAGTGGAGAAGAAGAAAGTCCCCATACCAATGCAGAAGAAGAAAGTCCCCATACCAGTGCAGAAGAAGGAAGTTACCACACCTGTGAAGGGGAAGAAGGTAATCACAGCAGTTAATATAAAAGAGAGGGGGCATAACCTCCCGAAATCACCATTGCAAGTCCACAGAGCCCATTTCAAGAGGACCAATTGGCCCAAATTTTGGCCAACATAAGCGAATACATACAACCCCACAGCCCACTGAACTTCAACATTGAGATAAACCAATTGCAGGAACAAGTTGTTACTAGTAAAGATACGGCCAAGGGAATGCTTGATGAAGTAGAAAAATAAAACCCTCAGGGAACAATAGAACTAGCTGGGGTTACTTCCCTTGAGAAATGTGGCCAGGAAGGTGTGAACACTAAAAAAGTGTTCCAAACTGAAAGCCCTCAGGGAACAATAGAACCAATCAAGGTTACTACCCCCGAAGAACGTAGCCGAGAGCATATGAACACTGAAGAAGTGTTCCAAGTAGAAAATAGAGAAGCAAGCCTGAGTGAAGGCATGGATACTGAAAAGCAAACCCCAGCTGAGCAATTGAGTATAGAGAAAGGAATAACTGTTCCTCCCAGGAGGAAAAAGAAAATAACCAAACTTGAGAAGCTGCGGAGGGAACAACAGAAGCTTCAAAAGCTAGTGGAAAAACTCAAACAGAGTATTAGGGTTCTCAAAATGAAGAAAACCCCCAAATGAGCCCCAAAAAAGAGGAACATAGCCACCAAATGAAGCCCAAAAAAGAGGAGAGTAGCCACCAAAACGAAGCCCCATATTATAGAGACTATGGAAACCCAAGCTGAGCCCAATCAAGAAAGCATGGAACAACAGGCAGTTGTTCCAAATGCAGCTACCCCAACTGAAAGCGCACAGGCCTGTAGTCAAAACATTTCTATTGACCCTACTATAGAAAAACTCCAAGAGGAGCTGGCACAGGATCAACATGCAAGAGAAAAACTTGAAGAGGAGACTGTTCCTAAAAAGAAATATCAAGAGTTACAGCAGCAAATGAAGAACATCCATGCATCAGATGCTAAAGCCTATGATAGGTGTCAGAAGGCAGAAGAGAAATCTGAAGAGGTAAGGAATAAATTAAAAATGGCTCGGAATCAAATGGATACTCTCTGCTCCTTATACACAGATGTTCTAGCTTGTAGATGCCCTACCAAGAATTATGCTTTGTTTTTATTAGAAAGATATTTACGGTTGAAAATTAAAGAAGTTAGGGCAGGAAATTCTATAGAATTAAACACTATAGATGATTTTGTAAAATGCTACAAACTCTATGGGGTTAAAGTCCAGTGTCTGCTATGTGAAGTCTATTTGCATAATTTTATATTGGAGGATGAAATTGAGATAAATCCCAGCCCTTTTGTGGGTGATATCCAATATCAAGCATTTATTTCATTTGTTGTCAATCAGTTGAAATGGCTCAAGGCCTATAATACTTTTTAGAGCCAAGAAAATGAGCTAGACCTTTGGGTTAGGGGTGAACCAAAACACCCATTACAACTATGGGCTAGGCAGAAGAGTCTAATCACAAAGGAGGGTGTGATCCAAGCATTGGGACCCGTCCATAAAGAAATTTTCTTGAATGGGGTAGAATATTTTCTATCTATCAGAGACCAGGTCTATACATCAGCTAAAGTCCGATGGAAGATTTCCAATCAGAATATTCAAGACAAAGAGCCATTTAATTATAGAAATTTTGGATTAGTTGCAGACCGTCTGGTTCTCTATAGCAACCTCATCTTGAGGGAAGGCCCATTCTAGCTAGGTTGTAGGTTTCAAAGTCCCATTATATGGTATCCTGCAACAGACTATTAAGTCATTTATGAGTTACCTGAAGGACAGACAGGGCATATCTTTGAAGCTTTAGTTGAAAATCATGGTTTTAGACCTCTTAATGAAAAACCCTCTCCAGCCTATTCTCTAACTGCTTTACATGTAAACTATGGTTTTCATGAGGACATGAAAAAGGGTAAGCAGGGAGGTGTGTTGAGCATTGGAAAAGGTATGAATTCACCATGTATTTTCTCATCTTTTTCCTTTAAACATAACTCTTTTTATTCTAGAAATATGATTTATTGGAGGATTATGATAGAATTACAAAGACTAATGTTTATTGCGAAAATTGACTAAATATTGAATTTTATTCTAAAAGTAGGAAACAAATGAAGTAAACCTTCATTCGAAGGGCAAAGCTAACACAGGAGTAACTACTGCTCCTCTAGCAAAGGACAGTATCCAGACAAGAAGAAGGAAATCAAAACGTATAGGTAAAGGAAGATAGGGAACAACACGACTACAGCCTAAGAAGACCAAGCGCTAGCTAAAAAAAGAAAAGGAGTGAATCCCTCAGGATATTTCAATCATGAGGGATCGTTGTTCGGTCTTATCGTTGTTTCTTGTCCTGTCCGCTGAATTGTTATAAAAGGTAGTGCCTGTAGAAGTCAGGGGACAGAATGATTTATGATTAAAAACTCCTTTTGTAACTCTGTAATTTCTTAACTCTCATGATCAGAGAGCGACTGTTGTAAATGCTATTTATGTCTGATTAATACAAGATATTGTTGTCGTTCCATTTCTTAACTCTAGAGTAAAGCCCAGCGGTGTTTCACTGTTGGCTAAGGGCCCGGCCCTGGTGGATCGATCTACTGTTTGTATCATTACCTTTTAGTTATCGTTGTGTGACAGTTTGTATTTGCTTTTATTACAGTTTGCAAGTTAATTAGTTTACTGTTGAATTGTCTATTGATATCGGTGTGTTACATTGATGAATTGCATTGTTGTTCCGTTCTAACAAAAATCTTAATTCCGGTATCATTTATCTTGTTATGCTTTAACATAGCTTTGTTGTTCAGTATTTGATGTTCTATTTCAGTTGTTATTCCATTTGTTGTTTCGTTTGATTGCTGTTCATTTCAGATTGCTGATCAAGAGAGTTTGTCGTCGACAGAATTTGTTGCTTAATAGGATTTTTTGTTTAATAGAATTTTCTATTTGATTCCATTAGTTAGAGTTCATTGTTCGGATTCATTAAATAGAATTTGATGTTCAATTCTTCTAGTTACATTTTGTTGTTCATTTACATTACTGTTCAATTCCAGGTTTGCTATTCATTTCAGATTAATTAGTTTACATATTGCAAAGAGTTTGGTTTTGTGAGTTTGCCTAGTTTACTTTCATTAGCAGCCTTTAGTTCAATTTCTGTTTCCTTTTAATCGCTTTAAGACAGGATTATCAACTGTAAAGAATATTGTTTATTGCTACCTACGTTCTCAGATTGATTATCTTGTTCCCATTTGATTTCAATTCCATCATTTTCTAAAGGAAAGAGTTATCATTACTACATCCTTGACTAATGTTTGCTGAATGAATAATTGAATTTTCAAGCATTTAAGTTCATGTCATTGTAGTTAGATTTCTTTTCCAAGCATCTGTTTACTCTTGTATTTAGAACACTATACTACATATTGCAAGGCATCACTCTTAGATTGAATTGCAACCTCATACAGAGTACACTCTTGAAATAAAAAATCGTACCTGGATTGATAATTAATGTAGGATAAATAGGCATTTAAAAGACACCTTTTATACCTCAACACCCACTAGTCATTGTCCCCAAGGAAAATGGTAAATGGAGAGTGTGTGTAGATTACAGGGAATTAAACAAAGTTACATTAAAATACCATTTCCCTTTATCGTTTATAGACCAAGTACTAGATACTCTAGTAGGGAAAAAGTAATTTTCCTTCCTATATGGATTCAACAGATACAATCATATTAGGACAACTCCTGAGGATCAGGAAAAGATAACATTTACATGTCCCCGGGGTACCTATCCATACAAATTATTACCATTTGTTCTATGCAACGCACCAACCACATTTTAATGGGCGGTCCTTGGTATTTTCTCTAATATTTTGTATGATTGTGTAGAAGTTTATATGGATTTTTTTACAGTTATGGGTGATACTTTTGAAGAAGCTTTACATAATATTGAAAAAGTTTTGCAGAGATTTAGAGAAATTAATCTTTCATCAAGTAATGAATGTTTTTTTATGATTATGATTGAAGGTATTGTTTTGGGTCATCATGTTTCTGCTGTAGGAATTAAGGTCGATCCAGAAAATATTGAGGTTATTGTAAAGCTTCCCCCACCAACCAATCAAAAGGGAGTTCGTAGTTTGCTTGGACATGTAGGTTACTACAAAAGGTTTGTTGAAAACTTTACAAAGGTAGCCTCTCCATTGTTTAATTTATCGACCAAAGAATCTGAATTTCATTGGAATGATGAGTGTCAAGCTGCATTTGATAAACTCAAGGAAAAGCTTTCTTCAACACATGTCTTGAGAGGCCCAGATTGGAATTTTCCTTTTCATATTTCCAGTAATGCCTCTGATTCATCCATAGGAGTAGTATTGGGTAAAAAGGAGGATCCTGTAACCCATGCCATTTATTTTATTAGTAAAAACTTGACTCATGTAGAACTTAATTACACAGTAACTGAAAAATAATTCCTTGTTGTGGTTTATGCTATTAACAAGTTTAGACATTACATCATGGGTTATGAAGTTTTTGTACACAAAGATCATTTTTCTATTCATTATCTCATGAATAAACCAGTCACTAATGGCAGAATTACTAGGTGGTTGTTGCTGCTACAGGAATTTGACATCACAGTATTGCATAGACAGGGAAAAGAAAACTAGGTAGTTGATTTCTTGTCTAGGCTCAACCATGCAGGTGAGGATGTTCCTGTTAATGACAACTTTCTAGATGAATTTTTTTTTCCATCATTGTTAAAACACCTTGGTTTGCAGACATGGCCAATTATATTGCTACAATAAAGTTTACACCTTACTTTTCATCTAATCAGAAAAAGAGAATCATTAGGAAAAGTGTTGATTATTCTTGGATTAGGGGAGATATTTTTCTTATTGGACTTGATTTGATTATCTGTAGGTGTGTCAGAGAAGATGAGATATATAACATCCTAAGAGTCTGTCATGATGAACCACATGGAGGAAACTTTGCAGACAAGCAGATAACTTATAATATCCTTCGATCATCTTATTAATGGCCAAATCTCTTTATGGATGCAAAGGAGTATGTTTGGAAGTGTGATAGCTGCCAGAGAATGGGGTGACTTGTACAATTAGATGAGATGCCTTTGTAGCCACAGGTTCTCATAGAACCATTCGAGAGGTGGGCTCTTGATTTTGTAGGTCCCATCAATCCTATATCCAAAGGTAAGAATTATATTTTGGTTTGTAATGATTATGTGAAAAAGTGGGTGGAGGCAAGAGCACTACCTAGAGAAATGAAAAAAAGATTGGCAACTTTTATTTTCTCTGATATTTTTGTAAGATCTGGAGTACCTAGGGAAATAGTTACTGATCAGGGTGCTTAGTTTGTGTTTAAGCTTATGTAGGAAATTGTGAAAAAATAGCAGATTACCCACCGGAAGTCCACCCCTTATCATCCATAGGCCAATGGGCAGGTGGAATCAACCAACAAGGTGCTGGAAACAATCCTTACCAAGACAGTGCAATTACACAATAAGGATTGGTTTGATAGAATTCTTGAGGCCTTGTGGGCTTACCAAATTACATGGAGGGGTACCACTAACTTCTCTCCATATGAACTAGTGTATGGAATTTTTTTTTTGCTGGCCATCGAATTTTAGATGAAAACCTTTAGAATGGCATCAAATTTGGTTATAACCTTGACGAAGCAGAACAACAGAGAATCTTGCAGCTTAATGAGTTAGATGAGATTAGGCAGGATGATTTTCAACATATTGACTTGATCCAAAAACAAAGAGCTAAATGGAACGACAAATACATCAAGAAGAAGCAATTCAAAGAGGGAGACTAGGCATTGTTGTATGATTCTAAATTTAAAAACTTCAAAGGAAAATTTAACATCTGTTGGCTAGGCCTCTATGAGATTGAGAAAGATTTTGATAATGGATTTGTTCGGATTAAAACTATTGATGATGAGAATGTTACGTTCTTGGTGAATGGGTACAGAATCAAGCTATATCAAAAACCCCAATCTAAGGAGGAATTTGTGGAAGAAATTGTGAAGAAGAAAGAGTTGGAGATGGTAAGGGAAGGGATCCTTCCTTCCAATGTCTCTTCCTGATTTCCCTGATAAACCATGAGAGGAATTTCTATTGGCTATAGGTTTATTCCTTTTTCTGGGCCCAATGGACTACTTACGGAAAAGGAACCCCTTGGAGTCTTATTTTCAGTATTTCAGACTCTCTAAAATTGAAATATGGTGAGCATGGACTGCCCTGGGCTCGTTAAAAACATAGCTCAGTAGATCCCTTGGGATCCTTTCAATAGAATTTGTTTTTCAGTTAATTTATGGATTGCTCGTGTTGGACTGATGTGGGATTTATAAAGGCCCTCCTTCCAACAATTCTAGCCCATCGACATCATCAAATTATCTGGGTGTAGGATTATATCCTTGTGATGCCTTGAAGCTTGTATGCCCCAATGACAGACTATCTCGCCAGTGGTAATGGAGAATCATCATGGCTTCTTTACTACTAGGTCCTAAAGGGGGTTCGACAACAACTCATACACTCACACATGATAGGATGCATCAGGGTACCTAGGTCCTCACTCTCATTAATGGTGATGGACCTTGCATTGGTTAAAAATTGACCTCAATGGATGGTAATACAATGAGGCCATTGCACATTCGACATTGACACATTCATTCATGTGCAATGGATTGTACACAATGGGTGGAGAAAGTGGTTCCTGCATATTCAAATTCAATTCCTACAAAAAGTTTAGCAGTTGTAGTTTTTAATTCCTGAAGAATATTCACAGTTATTTCAACTCTTGAAGAATGTTCATCAATTGCAGTTCAATTCCTGAAGATTATTTAATATTTATTTATGTAGAATGTTCTGCAGTTGTATTTTTAATTCCTGCAGAATTTTCGACAGTCAGTTTTAATTTTCTGTAGAACATTTGTTAGGCACAACAACACCTAGGTTTCCTGAAAAGACAAAAGAAAAGAAAAATCATTAAACACAACATTAGATTAAAATCATGTAATAAAGTCATAAAAATCATTAATTGTTTAAGGTCATGGATTATATGTTTGATATAATAGGTTATCATTGTAAGAGAAAGCTACGTCATTGAGGATAGGATCGTTGGTAACCCTTGCGGCTATGAGCCATTGCGGCATTAATCCCATGACCTGTCATCATCACGCCGACGATGGTTGTACTTCTGAGGTTTGTCCTACTGGTCAGATCATGATGGAAATCATGATCACGAACTGCTGCCAAAAAATCCTCGTATTTCCTATTTAGTTCCTTCCGTTGTCGAAACCATTGAATAAGTCTCGGACTATATTCCTGAAACCTGTATTTTCTTTGTTCCTTATGTCCTCATTTTCCCTATCTGTTTCCTCACTTACCTTTCCATTTTATCCTTTGCCATGTCTAAGCTCTGAGCCCCCATCCTATTCGAGCCACAGAGCCTTGCGTTGCTGGAAGTTGATCCTCGCAGCAAAGCGAGAATAGAAAAGGCGGGATGGTTGCCTTTCTTCTAGAGGTTTAATGGCCATAACTTTGAAGTAAAAAAATATTTTTCCCTAAACCTAAATGGGGATAAAGCATAGGTTGGAAACATACAGTTCAGATTGATGGAAGACTTGGTGGCACAGGCATGTGGAATTCCACAAGATGGAGAGTGATGGTTTAAAAACCACCACTTCAAAAAAGAAATGTGTGCATATTTCCTAGATAAGGATAACTAAAACCCCGACTGGAGTAAGAGGACTCCGAAGGATTTTTTAAGGAGAAAGTATCGCCAGTTAATATTTTTCCTGTAGAAGTATGTTACGTGTGAGGGTCTCTTTGGCCTCACATTCCTGTTTCATATTAGGCTTCTTGGATAGTTCCAAGACAAGCCCCTAAATTTTCCCTATTATTTAAAAATGTCATTGTTCAAATGTTCACAGTAACGAAAGAGAGGGTCACCCACATAGAGGAAAACCTCTACCATCACGAGTTGGTGAATATTATTCTAGTGGAATTCTCGCAGAAACAGAAAAAAACATGGGAGGACTTTCTAACAGAAAACCATTTTATGGATGATGGATATTCTGACTCCTCAGGAGTCAGGGAGGAAAATCCTATGCATAAACCAAAGAATAAATTGTAGACCCATGGACCAAAGGTGAAATAAGATGATAGGGATGACGAATATATGGTCACCGGTGAAACTACTGTGAAGGGCTCCCAGCAGAAGAGGCCTTCTACCCCTGCTAAATGATATACTAGAAGCCAAGCTGCTCAGCTGTTCATTAAGGATATATAAAAAGAAGGGATACCACCCAAAACTTTTACCAAGAAGAAAGAGAAGTCCCGTGGAAAGGCCAAGGGAAAGGATAAGGCAAACTCTGCTATATTCATTGACAAGGACACTGTGCCCTTTCAGGATCCTTCACTGAAGGGAAGTCAGGATGAAGCCATGAAAGCATAGGAGTATTTGAGTGTGCCCCAAACCTCATAGGGGCATCATGAGGGAGAGGTGACTCCATTGAAGAAACAGTCTCGACATATGCTGGAAGAGACCATTAAGGAACTTACCCTTTCAGAATAGGCCTTGAAAGAAGAGAACACGACCCTGAAGGAAAATAGCCTTAAGATGCAGAAAAAACATGAAGAGTGGCATGAGAAAGCAGCCCGCATCATGAAAAAGAAGTAGGCCTAGATCTACCACTTGAAGAAGAATAATGAAATGTACAGGGGACAAATTCAAGCGGAATCTATTCAGGCCTAGCTAGATCATCTGGCTGCAGTAGCTACAGCCTAGGAGAAAATTTGATTTTCTGTTTGAGGATTGCCTCAGTTTTGCTTGCATAGGGACATGCAAGATTTTTGGTGTGGGGGAGATGTTAAGTTTGAAATTTACCCATTTTTGACACCTATCCTAGCCTTTCCTCCCCTATTTTTGAACCCTTTTCTCTCTTTAATTATACCTAGTTCAGCTATGTTATCTAGTTTTGGCTAAAAAGGGTACCATAAGCCTAAGGTATGTTAAATTATCATAAGGAGTGTAATTTTATCTAAATTCGAGTATTATTTGATCTATTTGTGTATTTATTACATTACTACTCTAACAAGTCTAGAACACGTGCACAGGTTTTCTAGATTCGAATAGTTCCGCAAATCCTGTAGATAGCTCATGCAGTCGAGATTCCTGCAGACATTCCGGATTTCTTGCAGATATGCTGATTTCCTACAACGAGATCAATGGTTGACCATGTTCCACTCATCTCCAAATCGAGTAAAGACATGGGTTTTGAAGGGAATTTGTTGCATATGAAAGCCATCCTATTCACTATTCTGAATTCTCTTTTGCAACCAACCAAACCTCTAGATCATCTCCCGTGCCCACATGGAGAAATAGCTTCAGCCGTGCAACAAAAATCATCTAATCCATGCTTCCAGTCATGGATTAGACTCAACAGAAGTTTAATTTGTCAATTTGTATCTGTATCATTGGCTGTTGGCTTAAATTAGTGATCTACATTGTTCAAGCCAAATATGGGCTTTGAGAAACGTATAAATCTGATGTATTTCACTTTTTAAAGGAGGTTGGGTTGGGATTTCTGTTGACAGCAAGATATCAGATTGTACTTGACTGTAATTTCCAGACTAATAAAATATTCTATGTTCTATTTACCTTTCTGAGCAACTTCTTCGACTTTTGAAGGAGTTGTGAGTGAGGGAGGGCCCCCTTCGCTCACAACTCCTGCGGCATAGTGTGTGTTTTATTTCTATTTCATTTATGCATTGATAATTCCTGTACAAAACTAGTGATTTCTTTGTGCATTTCCTGCAACAAACTATTAATTGGTTAAGTAATTCAATTCTTTATGTTAATGAGTTCTTTTCATTTGATCAATTTTTGGATTCATGCTCTTTAAGTTGGATTATTGATTGTAGTTGATCTTCTATCTTTTCATGCATCAATATTAGCAAACCCAAGTGTTGTATAGGGATGTTATAAGCCACTCCATAGCCATTTATGCTAAAGTATTGATACAGGAAAGAAGCATGAGTTGTTGATTGTTGTTTGATCTTTATATTTTCATGGTCAACATCAACAATCCTAAGTGTTGTAGAGGGATGATATATGCCACTCCATAGCCATTACTGCTAAGTATTGACATAGGAAAGAAGCATTAGTTGATGTGTGTATAATTTATTAACACTTGAAATAATTATCCTACATATGATTTGCACTGCATCTCATATGTTTACCTTCTTGGGTTGACAATTTATGATTGGAAATTTATAAGCATATAATTTGACTCAACACCATCCTCAGTGTTCTATGACACCTATGACAAAAAAAATGCTGAAAAAAAAACATACTGCCTATGGAGATTTATATCATAGCTCAATGAAGTATTTACAATGGGATCTCGCTAGAAAAAAAAATAAACATACCGCTTAATGGAGATTTATAACATAGATTGATGCAGTAGTTATAATAGAAACACCTATACTTTTCACATTTGCTTCAACCAAAAAATAGACATAATTTCTATGGATCTTTATAACTCAAACTCGATACAATAATATTATAGAAATATACACATATAAAAGAATACGATGCCCGCATCACCAACAAGTGAATCCAAAGGCTCACACCTCAACCCTCAAATGTAGTACCAAGATTCACCTCCTTCTCAAGAAGTCTAAAATACACTGCTAAGATCAAAGTCTGCCTATAATTTCTAGCACTGCAATCCTTGCGCTAATTATTCTCTTAGTGAACAATTACCAACTCATTGTTCTAGGGCAAACTTCCAATGTGCTTCTTGTTCTATCTGGAAATGTTAATGACCAAAACAAATTCATTCTTCGACCTTTCATTCTATACTACACAATACCTTGGGAAATCTGATTACCCTTTTCCATATATTCAATCACCTTCCAAGTTCCCCTAGATCCCCTTCTTTGCTATAGAGTCCCTCGGGCGATTCATACCTTGGCAAGGTTTCCTTACATCAGAAGGTAAAAACACCAAGACATATCCCTACCTCAAAACCATCATACCAATCATAGCATGCTCATGGAAATCAATGGATACTATTGGGTACCAGTGTCCCACACTGACCCTGCTCATGAATGCTCCACCATCACACTATTTAATTTTCTAATTCGTTTTTTTGTTGCTTCTAATTGTCTTGTAGCTAGTTCCAACTATCCCAGACAAAGAAATTTCCATGCTTTCCTGTACCAAGCACATAATTTCCATTAGAATCAAAAGTAATTGAAATAAATTCAAATCCTACCTCATTGGTGGCCCTTCAATAAGTTACAATTGCAATTCTATTAACTTCCTATCATGACAAGTCAAACTAGCTCTTTGATTAAATCATGATATATTAACACATCACATCCGGTTATCTAAAAACTCAACCATCATAAATCAGAATCATAGATAATCTGCATAATTAAAAACTGAAATAAAAAATTTATACTTACCTTTATTAATTTTCCTTTCTATACACACATTGAACCAGTTTCCAAACTCAAAAAGCACCCAATGCCTTCTCTCCTATTTGATCATGTACACACACTCGATCTATTTCCAAACTTGGAAAAAACCTTGTTCCTTCTCTTCTCTTCTATTCCAAAGAAACACGGGAATCAAGAGACTATGCTTCCTCCTCCCTCAATATCAAGAACAAGGGCATCCAGAGAATAAATCACCTCTACCCTCAATATTAGCAACAAGGTAATACACATACTAAACTTCCTCTACCCTCAATACAAAAACTCAATATTGGTCTCTTTCCCAAGATGTAAAAGTCTCCAGGAACCAGTAACTCAACCCACAACCTCCAGGGAACCCAAGCTATTTCAGGGCTCTATAACATTTCTACCAACCCACAGGCTCTAGGTACTAGTAATTCAAGCCACAAACTCTAGGGAACCCAAGTTGTTCCAGGGCTCCAAAGAATTTGTTCCAACCTAGAACCATAGGGAACCTAAGAACGAATCCCCTTCACAACACATACACATACACCTACACCTGATGTTTGACACCAAACATACACCTACACCCAATGTACAACACCACACATACACTTACACCCGGTGTACAACACCACACATACACCTACACCTAGTGTACACCAAAAAACATACACCCACACCTACACCCGGTGTACAACACCACACATACACCTACACCTGGTGTACAATAACAACACATAAACATACACACAATACAACACAATGAATACACATTTCATAATACAATGACTACACAATACACATGACATAGTACCACATGTACACAACACAACATGTAAAACATGTACACAACACCACATGTACAACATGTACACAAAAAAAATACTGAAAATCATGGTACCACATTGTCTCTACTAGGAAACTTGGCCTCTAGAGAATTTCCCATGCATTACTGCATGCATCCACAACCAAATCTTAAGTTTGTGGCTCTTTACACTATCCATGCTTGTCCCAACATGCCACAAATCACACTGCTTTAACTCCGCTGATGTATCCTTCAAAATTTCCTACCATTACAAAAACATAGGAATAGTTATAAGCACACAATATCAAAATCATATCCACAATACTAACCTCATAGATCTTCCATGGCTACTCTACAATATACGAGTTACCTTACCTATTGTACCCAACACGCTACCCTACAACTGAACACCTGCACATATCATCTCGCAAGGGATTACAATTCCCTTGAAAAATCTAAATATAACTAAAAACCAACTATTATAAATGTATCTGATCAACCATATCACAGGTAGCTTCCTCAACCCACATTTTCTCCATGCACTTTAAATTTATTTATTTCTTGGTCTCAGAGCATGAGCTCCTTCTGCTACAAAATGCATTAAGGCTCTATGATACATCCACTATGCCATTCTGATACAAAGGGAAATATTTCCTGTGATGATCTCCGCCACGGATTCAACAATGCAATGGCTCTCTGCCATTTCCTTTATTTTGCTGCTCCGTAGTTTGAGACCCCTGTCCTCCCTCAACTACATTTAACTTCTTATATGAAGCCAATTTTTCCTTATCACCTTCATCCTGATATATGCCTTGCTTCTTAGACCATTTTCATTTATTATTCTCATTACCTTTCCACTCATGCTTGCACTTTGACTTCTCATAACAATGCTTCATATTTTTGGTGGATTCTTCTAGTGACTGAGGCGCATCAAAATAAATCCATTCCTTGAATGCTACTGGCCACACACTAATGAAAACATTTTCTTTATCGTCCTTAAGATAAGGTGCATGCCTTGACAACTCCAAGGATCTGCTACTGTACTCATCATCTGTCATGGAACCCATGTTCAGCACATAGAACTTCTCTAGAAAATACTATTGATCGCTCCTCCTATAAGTATTTTGGTGGTAATGGTGATGGTGTCTCTCAGAACTAGAACTAAAATAGAATCCATAAGCACTACCTCTCCTATCAGTTGTATCCAACTATTTTCCACCTCTAATTGTATCATCTTTGTCCAACTTGTATCGTGATCAAGACCTGCTACCATATGACCCATTAGTCCTTCCCTAGAATATTCCTTAGCTATCCCCATCTATGAAAATAGGATAGGATATGAAGGATCACTACATTAACCTCAAATTTCATTTCTTGAGCTTTGGAAAGTATTTCCTATGTATCAATCAACCTGCTATTATCTTCCTTGAAACTTTTGATTTCTGCCTTCAAACTTCTAAATGTATTTTCTATGTCAGGATAATACTCATATCCTTGTTTTTAAAATGATCTGTAAGGAGAGTCATGTGAACTGTAATCTTCCATTCTGCTTGTCATCTATGATATTATTCTTCCTGCAAACATGTCATGTTTGATAACCCAATTGTATACATAATAAAAATCATACCTTAGTGAAGTTCAGGGGACGCTATCTCATTTGCACAAATCAATTCAGATTAGCACGATATAAATGTATATATAATGGCATCAACATATCAACATCATGCATGTGTTGACAGTGCTGGAAACTGCCAAAATACAGGGGATCTCCCCGATATGGGGTCCCAATTAGACCTCACACCATTTGGTGTAGGAGTCCCATCTAGAAATATGACCTGACTACCATTTAATTAAATATTTTCCTTGGCTTAAGAAATTAGCATGAGAGAGAAGCACACATGTGATTTTGAATGAGAAAGAGAGCATGCCTTGTGAAATTTTCAATTGTAGATGTATCAAGGTTATTTCACTGTGAAGGAAATAAAGTGAGCCTAAAAAGAAAAATTAAGAGTACTAATCTAGTGGAGACACACACACATAAACACGAAAGAATAGTTGGACATCAAGTTAAGTACTTCACATAGATGCTACGATCGTTAAATCATCACAACACATTTTCAAAAAATTTAGCACCAAAGTCACCGAAATAGTTCAATTAATTTAATACATGTGAAATCCAACATAAACCACAAACATTAGAATAATAGTCTTAAAACATCCATGATATATGCATTAAAATATGCTGGAAAAATGACTTCAAGTATTAATAAAAAGTTCCAAGATACATAAGTACAACGAACATCGATAGCTCAAATAGTGGAGCATTAGAGCCACTACTTGCTCCCCAAAAGTACTATATCTATCTCTCCAATTCCTTGTGGGAGAAGCCAAGGTAAAAATTCCTTTGCTTGAGAAATGACGATCCTTTTATAACTTGAGGCATGACTATTCATATCCTCACGACTCTTGACTTTCCAACTTCTAATGACTTTTGAACTTCTATAACTCTTGAAATTCCAAATGAATTTTGGAATTACATATTACTCTTGGAATTACATGTCTTTTGGACTTACATACATGGCTCATTTGTCCATACATGACTCTTGGATCTCTACTTCTTTGTATTTACAATGATTACATCACATTGAACCTCAAAATTGTTCCTAATTTGACATACTTTTCCATCGTTTTTTCTTCCTTTTTCACAAACTCATGAACCTAATCAATGATAGTTGACATATTCCACATCTGAGAAGGAATATAGATTATCTCTAATTATGTAATGTTTCTTATTATTTAGATGAATTTCTATAATTAGCTACAAATTTGTGAAATTTTGTAGGTAAACTTTGTTTCTACAGCCACCGTTATTGTTTGACAGGTTTTGAGAAGCAAATGAAGAAGCGAGTCATATGATTATCTCTGAAATGATTCACACATGGATCTTATCCCACTTACATGTTTGAATTCAAGAAGGAATCATGCCTACGCTCGCAATCAAATATCATTCAAGGAACAAGATCAGCAGATGGAGGCTCTCGATTTTCTCTTACGTAGAAAATCAAGAGAGAGCCATGAAGAATTTTCTTCTAAATAGAATTCTAATTTTGGTTTTATTTTTCTATCCATAGGCGGAATTATCTCAAACAGTCAATTCAAAAACTTGTATAAATATTGGTCTGTTGAAACCGGGAATAAACTTAGTTTTTTTTATAATACGATGTTACTCTTTCAAACTCCGTTTTGCTAATAAGGAAGACCAATTCTAGATATTTGATGCACGGACAATCTAAATATATTTCACACTTGTTCTGTTGCAGAGGGCCCCTGCACGGAAAGGAGGTTTTTATAGTTGTTTTGTAGTTTAATTTTTTGTCAATTTCATAGTTTAATTTCATGTCGATTCGTATTTATATTCTTGTCTATTCATAGTTAATTTCTAATTATTTCATAGTCAGATTCTTGTCAATTCATAGTTTAAATTGCTCACTATTTTGTAGTTTAATTTCATGTCAGTTAGTTTTTATTTTTTATTTATTTATTTATTTATTTTTATTTTATTTTTTCTGAATTAGTTGTTTACTTTTACAGTTGACTGTTGCATGTTATGCTCGCCTCAATCATCTCATGAATGTGACTCTGTCATATTCCAATTGAATAGATTCGTGCATTTGGTTATACAACAACCATAGGCTTTAAGATTAAACATGTTTTGCACAATAGATAATCTATCATTTCTTGCTTGCTTTAGTTAAATTTGATTTTAATCAGCACAATAATTTAATTTCTTAGCAATTGAATTTATGATTTCGTTCCATGGAATGTAGAATACAATTAGATTAAATTTATCTTTCAAACATTATTAGATTTAAAACTAGGACAGAGTTAGATTAGAATCATGTTTTGGTTATTTTAAAAGTAGATCAAATGCTCTGTTTTCATAGAATTAATGCTTTCGATGGATAAGGTAGAATATGGTTTCATTTTTTTCATGTTGATAGATAGAAAATCATTTAAAGATTATTAGAATGCAATCATATTTAGAATAGTGCTTTTTTTAAATAATGAATCAGTTTAATTAGATGTTTTCCATAGATGTTTTGCTAGCCTAGAATAGGCCTAACATAGCTCATATTTTAACCATTCAAAGTTTGATTTATTTTTATGAAAAATAGATTAGTTAATTAACATTTCCTTTTCTTCCTTCTTTTAGATTTTATATTTCATTCATTTCATTAAGAGTAATTTGTAAATCAATTCCTTTTTCTTAGGATAAAAATAACATTTCCTTTTATTTCTTCTTTAAGATTAATTTTTTGTCATTAAAATTCATTTAGATTTGGTTGTTCACTAGCATTTAAAGATTTCATTAAGAAGATTTCATTTAAAGATTTCAATTTCGGTTCTTAACTTTAGGCATAAAATACAGAACCCCCAAAATAATATAAAACATACACAACGAAGTAAGAGAGAAGGCCATCTAAGCATATATAGTGCACCAAAATTCATCAGATTACTAACCTCAGTTGATAATTTATGATAGAAATTTAAGACATTAAATTGACTAAAAAATTTGGCACCGTTGCCAGGGAAGTGTAATTAGGAAGCCTTATTTCTTACATCTAAAAAAAATGATATGCGTAGAGAAAGAGACTCTAGGGGTAGATTCATAGCTAGAGGTAGAATTTTGATTCCACCAACACCACTCACTCCACCACGACCATGTAGTGCCATACCACCATCTCAAACTCATATTCAAATTTTCACTACAAGACATAGACTCCCTAAAGTCTTAAGGTCAGAAATCCAACCAGGAGATTCTCCAAATTCATCTACTGAGGCAGTCTTAGAAGAGGAATATCCTAGATCTCCAACAAAAGGGGTAACCTTTTTCACCTCTATAGGAGAAAATATTCTAGCTCAAGAGTTAGAAATACTTAGTGAGGAAGAAGAAGAAACTTTCTTCAATATCCCATTGATAGAAGGACCAGAGGAAGAACAAATAACCCTACAATTAGAACCTTGCATTATCTCTGAGGAATCTACAGTGGCAGGAGAGGAAGAAGGAGGAGGAGAAGTTCTTAATGGAGACACCTTAAGAATAGGAGGAGGAGGATGAGGTGGAGGAAAAGGTGGAGGACAAGGTGGAGGAAGAGGTAGAGGAAGAGGATACCCTAACATTTTTGGATTTCCTATAGTTGATGAGGATACAAATGCCACAATGAAAAACATTTCACCTTCTATCCTTCTGAATTTTCATGGATTAAGGAGTGAAGATCTTGAAACATTTTTATTTGAATTTTAGGTTTTATTTAGATCCTATGACTACTTAAAAGACACTCAAAAATTAAATCCATTTCCTACAACACTCAAGGGTGCAGTTTTAAAATGGTTCATGGGTTTGATAACAAAATATATTAGGACATGGGATGAGATGAAACAAGAATTTTTACAAAGATATCTAGACTATTGCACACCTATTAATAGGAAAGATGAAGTATTTAAAATGATGAAAAGAGAGGTTGAAAACTTGGAAGACTTAATTGAGAGATTCAATTACAATATAAAAATAGCTAAAATGGAACACCTAGATCAAGATACTTTAAAATCTCTCTTCTTGAAAGCCATCAGAGATGAATGGATAGATATTCTTAACATGATGGGAAAGGGAGATATCTCTCAACTACCATTACTGAAAATTTTGAATTATGCATTCATCTCTCAAGAGGAAAATAAAAAACTGGGAAAACATCAAGAGATCCTATTCTCTCTAGGGTGAATAAATCTGCAACTAGAACAATAAGTAGGGCAGAAATTTGAAATATGCTTGATGAATTTAAAACAAATAAATTAGGGAGTCTCATTGAACAAATAGAAATCCTAAAATTACAAAACAAGCAGAAAGCTGAAACTGATGCCTTAACTATTTTCTGTCCTAAATGTAGAAAGAAACATGCTTTAAGAGAATGTCCTCTTGATGTAAAATTCATAGATACCAGTGTTATTTGTGCAAAAAACCATGAAACAAAAAGATGTCCCTCTATACCAGGTCTTAAGGTTGTTTTCCAAGAACAAGTAGCTCCATCTCTAGTATAACCTCTTTGTTTTGTCTCTACAAGACCATGGTAGGAGCCACAAACTCAAGGTTTTAATAGTATAATGTATAATCGACCCCCACCAAACAATTGGAATTCATCATGGCAACAACCTTGGTCCCAGCCTCAACCTTGGACACAAGGAATGCTAAATCCTTATGGCATATACTCTCAGTATCACCAGTATCCACAATCGTATCCAAACTATCCTCCCCAACATTTTCCACGACAAAATAAACAACCCAAATTCCAAAATCAGAACCCAAAAAGTTCATTACCATTTCCACAAAGACCAAATCAACAACCTGCCCAACCATTACCAAACCCAAATTATAAAAATGCTCAAATTTCTTATAACATAGAAGGACAAAATTTTCCATCTTATATGATTACTCCACTAGATTTTAACAATGTACAACTTATATCTGGTAGGATATCAGAAAGGAAAAAGCCTTATGTTGTTATTCAAGAAAAATATGATCTTGAAGAATAAGTTTCTCTACAGCAAAATAAAAATTCTGGAGAAGGTACATCCCTTCAACAGAATCAAAATTCTAAAAATCTAAAACAAGAAAATCGAATAAACTCAACTCCTATCATAGAGTAACCTTCAGTATCTATTTCTAACCCTCCTTTTCCTGAAATATTATATATTGATAGAGGGATATATATAAAAAATTGTTGCCTAACTATGATTTTCTAAATGAATTAAAAAATGTCTGTATCAAAATCCCTTTTTTACATGCCATTAAAGAGGTTCCTATTCTAGATAAAATAATAAGAGAATTGAGCATAAAAAAAACCAGGAAGAAAAATAAAAGAAGTAAAAAGGATTCAATTAGTAGGAAAAATTGCTCACATTATGATGGGAAAAATAGCCATACACAAATATTTGGACCTAGGAATTCTAGTTGTAAAAATACATATCAATGGTATTGAGATTCCAAATACATTGATTGACTTAGGAGAAGCCATAAACATCATGAGAAAACAAACCATGGAACAACTTAGGCTTCCAAACCTTCAGTATACACCAACATTACTGCAATTAGCAAACATATCGGTAATCAAGCCAGATGGTGTATTAGAAGACATATATGTATCCTTGGACTCTTGGGAATATCCAATTGACTTTATGATCTTAACTCCCAAGAAAAACCTAGGGGGACATCCATTAATTTCAGGAAGACCTTGGTTAGCTATAGCTGATGATTTCATTAGTTGTAGATCCAGTGATATGTTTATTTCTGATGGTAATTCAACAAAGAAATTCACTCTATATCCTCAAGAAAAAACAATCACAGAAATATAAAATGAAGAATGGATGGATGATGACAATGATATACAACCTCTCTTTACTATTTCTCATATTAGTGAAGAAAGTCAAATTTTAAAGTCAATAGAAAATTTTGGAACATCTTCACAATGTGAAGATGAGCATTATTTTCAAGAAAAATGCAATATTGAATACTTGTCATCCAGAAATATGTCTTCATATTATATGGAATAATTTGGTAACTCTGTAGTTGAAATATTTCCAGGAAAATCTTTAAACATAAACAAAAACTTGGAGAAATTCCAACAAGAAGAGTTAATCAAAACATTGCAAAAAAATTCTTCTGCATATGCATGGGAGTACACTAACATGAAGGGAATTAATCTTGAAGCTTGCATACATCATATCTACATTGAGGAAAAATATAGGCCTATCAGAAAATCTCAAAGAAGGATGAATCCAAACCTTAGGGAAATTGTGAAAGAAGAATTGCAAAAATTGCTGAATGTAAACTTCATTTATCCAATTTCAGATAGTCAATGGGTTACTCCCTTGGTGATTGTACATAAAAATAATGGTAAATGGAGGGTATGAATTGATTATCGAGAATTGAATAAGGCTACTCTAAAATATGATTTCCCATTTCCTTTCATAGATCAAGTATTGGATACATTAGTAGGTAAGAAGTATTTCTCATTCTTGGATGGTTTGAGTGGTTACAATCAGATTCAAGTAACACCTGAAGACCAAGACAAAACCACATTCACCTATCCACTGGGAACCTATGCTTACCGAGTACTTCATTTTGGATTGTGTAATGCACCTGCAACATTCCAAAGGGCATTATTAGGAATTTTCTCTGATCTAATACACGATTGTGTGGAAGTATATATGGATGATTTTATAGTCCATGGAAATTATTTTGAAGAGGCTCTTGAAAATTTGGAAAAGGTTCTTAAAAGATGTAAAGAAGAAAATATTTCACTAAGTCATGAAAAATTCTTTATGATGTTTACTAAAGGAATTTTTTTAGGGCATCACATTTTAGGGAATGGAATTAAAGTAGACTCATCCAAATTTGAAGTCATCTCCAAATTATTAATTCCAAGTTGTCAAAAGGATGTTAGAATTTTTCTAGGATTTACAGGGTATTATAGAAGATTTATATAAAACTTCACGAAAATTGAATCCCCACTTTTCAAATAGCTTACCAAAGATTCTGAATTTAATTGGAATCCTTATTGTCAATTGGAATTTGAAACTTTAAAAGAAAAAATATATTAATCTCCCATATTAAGAGGACTGAATTGGAAAATACCTTTTCATATTTTAACCGATGCTTCAGATACAGCTTTGGGTGTTATATTAGGAAAAAAATATTTGATTCCCTATGCCATCTATTACACAAGTAAAATTTTGACTCCTGCTGAGTTAAGTTACACTGTAATTGAAAAAGAGTTTCTAGTTGTTTTCCATGCTATTAAAAAGTTTAAACACTACATCACCGACTATGAAACCTTTATTCACAAAGATCATTCTAAAATTAGGTATTTAATGAATAAATATATCAATAATGGCAGAATCACAAGATGGTTATTACTCCTGCAAGAATTTAACATCACCATTCTAGACCGTCCTGGAAAACAAAACACAGTTGCTGATTTCTTGTCTAGAATTTAAAACAAAAATAATGATACTCCAGTAGAGGATAATTTTCCTAATGAATATCTCTTTGAAATATCTACTAAATATCCATGGTTTTCAGACATTTCTAATTACTTAGCTACAGGAAAATTACCAGAATAATTCAAACAAGTGCATTATACTCATGGGTTAATGATGAATTGTATAAAATAGGTCAAGATCTCATCATCAGAAGATGTGTCAGAGAAGATGAAATATCTAAAATTCTGAAGGCATGCCATGATGAACTTTGTGGTGGAAACTTTGATGATAAGAGGAATTCCTATAAAATCCTTCATGTAGGATATTATTGCACATCCATCTTTAAATATGCCAAGGATTATGTCATGAGGTGTGACAACTGTCAGAGAATGGGGAAACTTGTTCCTATAGATGAAATGCCCTTACAACTTCAGTTACTCATCGAACACTTTGAGAAATGGGCCCTGGAATTTGTTGGACCAATCAATCCACCATCAAAACAAAAGATGTACATTCTGGTTTGCACTGATTATGTCAATAAATGGGTAGAGGATAAATAAATTTATTTTTCTAATGAAAAGTTTGTAGTTTCATTTCTCTTTGAGGATATTTTCACTTGTTTTAGTGTTCCAAGGGAAATTGTGACAGATTAGGGATCTCAGTTTCCATCGAGGATGGTGTAGAAGTTTGTGGATGAATATAAGATCAAATATAGAAAGTCAACTCCATATCATCCACAAGCAAATGGACAAGTGGAGTCCACCAATAAAGTGAGCTAAGTAATCCTCACAAATAATGTACATATACATAGGAAAGATTGGGTAGATAGGCTTCCTGAAGCCTTATGGGCCAACCAAAATACATGGAGGAATACAAAAGGACATACTCCCTATGAACTTGTTTATGGGAAGAAAGTCTTGTTTCCAATAGAATTACAGATCAAAACCTTCAAGACAATAGTTAGATTGGGACTTTATTTATCAGAAGCCCAAAAACACAGAATGGAGCAACTTAATGAACTTGATGAGATCAAGCAAGATGCAGTTCAAAGAACCAGCCTAGTTCAACAAAAAAGGTCTAGATGGCATGATAAGTACATAAAAGAAAGATAATTTCAAGAAGGAGATTGGGCACTTTTGTTCAACTGAAAATTCAAATACTTCCAAGGAAAATTTCAGACTCATTGGCTTGGGCCTTATGAGATCGAAAAAGTCTTTGACAATGGGGTATTCAGGATAAGGAAAATTGATGAAGAAAAGGTACCTTTTCTTGTGAATGGACATCAACTAAAAGTATATCATAAACCAATTACAAAGGAGGAATTTATCAAAAAATTTCAAGGCAATGCTGATATGAAGTTGGTGAAGAAGAATCCTTCTTCTTCCCCAAATTAGTCTTCTTTTTACTTTTCATATCTATAAAAAGAAAGAGAGAAAATAAAATATATATAATAAATTATATATATATATATATATATATAATTCAAAAAAAAAATGTTTAAGTATGAAAACAATCAATGATTCACATCCTTATATAGAAAATTCAAGGTGAAAATCAAAGTTCTGACATATATATATATATATATATATATATATATATATATATATATATAAAATTCAAAAAAAAAATGTTTAAGTATGAAAACAATCAATGATTCACATCCTTATATAGAAAATTCAAGGTGAAAATCAAAGTTCTGACATCTTATATTTTCTTCCATTCTAAAAATCCCAAATTCTTTGTTCCTGTTATTTTTCTGAAGCAATAAAAAAAGTAGTTACAGAATTGCTACATTTCTGCAACTTTGAGAAGAATCTGCATTTGTCATCACATTCTGCAGTTTTGTTACATTTTTCAGTCTATTGAAGCAGAACATACTGAATAGAAACAATTGAAGACTCCATTGAAGATCATGCTGAAATGACACCTAAGGAATCAACACAAAAAGAAGATCAACAAAGGTTAGTTCCAAGGTATGTTACAAAATTTATTTAAATAATAAGGTCTAAAAACATTAGTGTATATAATTTAAATGATCATATGTTGCTACCTCAATATGTCATCATTAAAACTGATTGTACTTATATTCACATCACAACTCCATAATCTAACCACTTCATTTGTATCATATCCCATAATGATCAAGGCCGAATTCATTCATTAATGATTAACGGTCATATCTCATTCCATAACACACTTATCCACGTTTCTAAACCCTCACCCGAATATAAATTTTTCCTACGTGTCTCTACAAACTCCTTTCAATACCCTTAACTCTGAGCCAAACCCTAAATCCACCTGGTCGAAGAAGAACAATTTTGAAGATGAAATTCCTTACTAGAGAGACATGGGTCTAATAGTGAGAACCGAACCCGTGGGAGAAAAAATCATGGAAGGTTATCGACAGATGAAGGAAATGCTACATAAGGTGCAATGGCTCCAGTTCATAGAGAAGTTCTATGGGTTCCATAAGGAGGTCACCAAGTCCTTTGCAAGATCCTTCGACGGGACAGAGCTCAAAATTGGGGACTTAAAGTTTTTAGTGACAAAGGCCTTCATATATGAAGCCACGGAACTTTTGAAAATTGGTAAAATATGGTTCAAGAACATGGAAATTCACAACGAAGAATGGAAGGTTTTTCTGAAGAATACAGGTATGGAAACTACTATTTTTAAGAAGGGAATTCCCATTACAACACTAAAAAAAATGGAGGAATGTGTTGTTAATTATACAAAAATTTGTTACTTGCGAAGGTAGATTTGGTTGTATGTTTTTCTACCATGCCAGACTGTTAATGAAATTCTTAGAGGATGAATAAATAAACCTCCCATACTTCCTACTGAATAGCCTAAATAAAATGTCAGCAAATGTGCAGAAAAGAGTCCAATTTATAGACAATGCCATGCATCATCATGGACTAATAAATATACTCATTGAATTCCATCTAAAGAGTATAGGAGACTCCTCGGAAAGTTTCCTAATCTGAAATCATTTTCAAGAAGAAGCACTAGAACAACCTAAGGATGAAAAAACCAAAAGAAGTAGGAGGATAAAGGTTGATACTTGCATTGAAGACAAGTCCTCACCTCAACCACAAGAAGAAGAAGAATAACTCACCATTGCAAAATTACTGAAAAATAAGAAACAAAGTGGAGTAAAAAAGAGAGGTAATGTAAAGGAAAAGGGAAAAGTTAAAAATTCAGAAATATTAAGCCCTTCACAACCAAGAAGAATCTCTATAATTCGTAAACCCTTGAATAAGACACCTCTACAGGAAGCAGAGTTTGTTAATTTAGATGAATAGCCCCAAGTACCATTGCCCATTACTGCCTCTCCTACACACAGTCCTATACACTCTCCTATACATAGTCCTATACACAGTCCGAGCAGAAGGACCCAAAAATTTACCCAGTATAATAGGATATTTATGACTATATTGAGTCCTTGGAGAAGAGACATGCAAAAGTAAATCCAAGTGTTGAAGAGTAGCCTATCAATCCATAAGAACCTTTGGTGAACACCTTGAAGCAAGAAATATATGAACTAGAGATACTAAACAGGCACATCAAGAAAGAAAATGAATCTCTGAAGGAACATAATCACTTGGAAAAGTTCATCAGTGACAATACTATCTTACATTTGGGGCTATGGTATAAAAAGAACAAGAAACTGAAGAAAAGGAATATATTTTTGAATAGAAAAGTCATCAGCTTGAAATAAAAACTCCTCATGAAGAAACCAAGAATTGAAATGAATTCAAGAAAAAGAAAGTTGGATGTACTGGTAGAGGTATAAGAACAAATGATGTAGAAGGTGAAGGCTCAAAATTTTTGGAATTTCATGAGGACATGCAATGGTCACTTAGTGGGGGTATGTTGAACCTAAAAATTGTTCCTAATTTGACATTCATTTCCATCATTTCTTATTCTTTTTTCACAAACTCATGAAATCAATCAGTGATAGTTGACATATTCCACATTTGAGAAGGCATATAGATGATCTCTACTTTATATTATAATGTTTATTATTATTTATATGAATTTCTCTAATTAGCTACATAATTCATGCAATTCTGTAGCTAAACTTTGTTTCTCCAGCCACCATTATTGTTTGACAGGTTTTGAGAAGCAAATGAAGAAGTGAGTCATATGGGTATCTCTGAAATTATCCACACATGGATCGTATCCCATTTACCTGTTCGAATTCAAGAAGGAATCATGCTTATGCTCATGGTCAAAGATCAATCAAGGAACGAGATCAGTAGATGAAGACTCTCGATTTTCTCTTACATAGAAAATAGAGAGAGAGCCATGAATAATTTACTTCTAAATAGACTTCTAATTTTAGTTTTATTTTGCTATCCATAGGAGGATTTGTCTCAAACAGTTAATTCAAAAACTTGTATAAATATTGGTCTATTTAAACTGGGAATAAGATTAGTTTTTTGTGATAATATGGTGTTACACTTTCAAACTCTATTTTTCTGATAAAGAAAATCAATTATAGGTCTTTGATGTGGGATAGTCTAAATATCTTTCACACTCATTCTACTGCGGAGGGCCCCTGCACGAAAATGAGGTTTTTATAGTTTTTTTATAGTTTAATTTTCTGTCAATTTCATATTTTAATTTCCTGTTGATTCGTAGTTATATTATCATCAATTCATAGTTAATTTTTCATTATTTCATAGTCAAATTTTTTTCAATTCATAGTTTAAATTGCTCATTGTTTTGTAGTTTAATTTCATGTCAATTAGTTTTAAAATGTTTTCTGAATTAGTTGTTTACATTTACAGTTGACTGTTGGATCTTATGCTCGCCTGAATCATCTCATGAATGTGACTCTGTCATCTTCCAATTGAATAGATTAGTGCATTCGGTTGTACAAAAACCATAGGCTTTAAGATTAAACATGCTTTTTGTAATAGATACACTGTCATTTCTTGCTTGCCTTAGTTAAATTTGATTTCAATCAGCACAGTTATTTAATTTCTTAGTAAGAATTTATGCTTTTGCTCCATGGAATGTAGAATAGAATTAGATTAAATTTATATTTCAATCATTCTTAGATTTAAAACTAGGACAGATTTAGATTAGAATTGTGTTTTGATTATTTTAAAAGTAGATCAAATGCTCTGTTTTCATAGAATTAATGGTTTCGAATAAGGTAGAATATGGTTTCATTTTTGTCATGTTGATAGATAAAAAATCATTTAAAGATCAGTATAATGCAATCAGATATAGAATAGTGCCTTTTTTAAATAATGAATTAATTTAATTAGATTTTTCCCATAGATATTTTGTGGGCCTATAATAAGCCTAACGTAGCTGAGATTTTAACCATTCAAGGTTTAATTTATTTTTACGCAAATAGATTAGTTAATTAGCATTTCCTTTTCTTCCTTATTTTATATTTTATATTTAATTCATTTCATTAAGAGTAATTTGTAAATAAATTCATTTTCTTAGAATAAAAATAACATTTCCTTTTATTTCTTCTTTAAGATCAAGTTTTTATCATTAAAATTCATTTAGATTTGGTTGTTCACTAACATTTAAAGATTTCATTTAAAAGCGTAGATTTCGTTCCTTAGATCAATTTCAGTTCTTAACTTTAGGCATAAAATACAAAACCTCCAAAACAATATAAAACATACACAACAAAGTAAGAAAGAAGGTCATCTAAGCATATATAGTGCAACACACTTCATCAGATTACTAACCTCAATCGATAATTTATGATAGAAATTTAAGACATTAATTGACTAAACACATTTTTATATCATAATTTAAAAATAATCACGTGGTTAGAACATGACAAATCACTATCATTAATGACTTGGACTAATAGTGACTGATGACATGGAATTTCTTGGGTATGTGACATGGCTACCACTTATGTCTTCGATCTTGCATGAAAATTTCATGTTGTTGATGTCTCCACCCTCCAAAGGGTCTTTGATCAGACTAATTCCTTTGGGTTGCTTTTATCATCAATATTTAAATTTTTTCTTCATTCTTGAATGTTTTCTTTAACTTCCTTCTTTTCCTAATCTTATTCATTCATCCTTTCCATGCTGTAATGGAATACCTACAACTGCAATTACTCATGGAAAGAAAACATTGACCTGGAAAATATCCCAATATAACATGTTTCATGCATATTTTATTGTTCATGACTTAATATTGGGCTTGGAAGAGAAAGGAGAAATTCTGGGTACAAGGGCGTGCTTCGAAATGTGGAAAAGATGAAGCTTCATGGCTTCAAGATGCACTCATGTGTTAAAAAGAGAGAGAAAAATAAATGGAGGGCACAAGGCATACGTCCGAAGAACGAAGTAGGAGAATTCATGATTCCCAAGTGTGTTTTGTGCTCAAGGGAGATAGGGAGGGCATAGGATGCACTGTTGAAGGATGAAGGGTTAGGCTTCAGGGCTAGGCTTCATGGTGTGCTCATGTGCTCAAGAGGATCAAGGAGGGAACATGCCACATTGCTGAAAGTTGAAAAAGTCATGATGTTGCTTCAATGATTTTCCATGCATTGGGAGCATGCTTTGTGATCCCGGAGGGCACAGGGTGCACTTCAGAAAAATGAAGGATTTCTAATAAAGGTTTAAGAGTGTGCTTTGTGCTCCTAGTTTAATGGGTTAACTTGTGCAATCGAAATTATATAAGTCTGGAAGATATAACAAGGGGAAAAACAATGAGTTTAGACATGAAATAAAGTGTGACATATACCAAGTCATCATTAAGACTCAGAAAGGCTTGGAAAATGAAAAATAAACATCAAAACACCAGTTTACAAACACTCCCCAAGTACAATGACCAAAGTGTGTGCGACTGCGAGAAAAAGTGTCGCATTACAACAAAAAAACGTGTTATGACCATGATGTAAATTAGAGATGTTAGAAACAATGTGATGAAACTTAAAAATGATCAATAACACTTGAAAATGTATATTAAATAGAAACAACAGTTGACGACCAAAGCGACACTTGATGCGAGAGTTGGGTAAGCTCCAAAATTTGAATGTAGTGAAATTTTGGAGGGTGTTGTAGAAATGAAAACAACATGACAACACAAAATACAGTGAAAACCATATGCATGATAACCATAACCACTATAATGCATGGATACAACTAACATGCATGCATAACCATCACATCTAACCCATCCATTCCATGTGTTTGAACCTGTAAGCTCTGATACCAATCTGTAACACCTCCTCCCACATTTACCTGCTTTCACAAGCTCTCCAAGGTAAACATGAGCTTAGTGCTACTATCATCATGATCCAACCTCCAAGTTCTAGTGATGGAAGTGGTCCTACAAACTGAAAACTCTGTGACATCCCTTAGGGACTACAGACCATTCAAGAGTTAGAAAACCACCCCAGGTGATTAATCCATAAGTTGTAATCCTTTTTCACAGGTTGAAATCTATAAACGCACCTTTGACATACTATTCATGTGGTTATGAGGCTATACCCACACTCCTAAGCCTTATTATGTGTGGTTATGACCTAAAATCGCCAATTATGTGCTAATGGTTCTGATATCTGAGCCACTTTTCGAGGATAGCCTTGAGACCACTACCTAGAACTACCTACAACTTTCCAGAAACATAAAAAGATGCTAACATTGCTAACCATTAATATCTTGAACAAGAACTTGACCTAGCCATGCCTGATCCAGGATAAACATTTTGTCAAACATGTGATAAACATAAAAGCTATAGGTCATGAATGCATATTTGATCATAAAATACTAAAATTCATATGAGAATCACCAATAAGGTCTAATTACCTCTCAAGATAGCTACAATAACACTTTTTATCCCATTCATTCATCAACCATTCAAAAAATTATAGAATCATTAACAAGAGCCATAGCTAGAGAACATCATAGAACCATGATTATAACTAACATAAAACCAGAATAGAAGCAATGAAAAATTAGCCATAAGATCAATTAATAAACAATACATGTGTTCATAATCATACTGAGGAAAATAACTTGTATTAACATATGCAAAATCCAATCAAGTTAGGAACTTACACGTACCACTCGACCATAGATTGGGTTGAATCAAATATTTTTTTCAGCCAATTACCCCCATGCGATATTCCAAGCATGAATGTGGGATCTTATGAGATAAATCAAGACGTAACCAAACATAGAAATCAAAGGTTAAAGCACCTCCACCCTTAAGCTACCGTGATCCCACCTAATCCAGTCATAAGATCACAAAACCAAAATAAGCTTTGATGCCTTAAAATTACTTCACCATATCTTAAGGAATTTTCTTGTCTCCACCCACATATCGAGGCATTCCTAGGGAATACCATCTCTACCCCGCAACCCTTTGGATTTTATTCAAACCACCTCACCCGGTTCCAAAATCTTCTAATAATCCAAATATCAACCAAGAATGAATCCCATCACACCATTGATATCAAGGAAATGACAAGGCAAGGATGAAACCATTTTCAAACTAGGAAAAATGGATGGAAATGACAAAAAACATAACCAAATAACCAAATGCTTGTACCATGCATTCAAATCCATATATTCTAATTAAGAAATGCACACTATTACCTACAATCCACAACTAATTTCTATCCTTACTTGTTGTTGTCCAAACTTCCTCTTGTGCTCCCTTGCTTTCCTTGCTTGCTTGTCCAAGTGGTTGTTCCTTCTCCTTTCTTGATCCTAATCAAAATATGAACCAAAAGTTGTCAATTGTTTCTCAAGTTCCTTTTTATCATTGATGTATAGTCTCTTCCTTTCCTTTTTCCTTTTTATTTCCTTTTCCTTCATTTTCCCTCTAATTTCCTTTGCATGTATATTTGTGTCTCTTCACATTCATATTCCCCTACTTTCCTTTATTTTCATAATTAAATGAAATTTATTGCCTCTTTCCTTTTCCAATGCCTTTTAAAATTTCCAAAACCCTTAATAAAGCACACGTGATATGTAACATCTCCTCGTTGATTTTCCATGTAAAAAAAATATAATACCAAGGTCCTGGGACATGTGTTCCAAGCTGAATGGAGGGAAAATCATCCTAGTGGGTGTCACTTCAGTTTATTAATGGCTAAGGAAATTGGAAAAGGAATTGAAAAAGGCTTTGAAAAGGAAAAGAGGCATTAATTCACAGTTTATTTATGAAATAATGAAAAATAGGAGAAAAGGAAGGTTAAAGGTCACATAATTGCATTTGAGGAAAATTGAAGGAAAAATGAAGGAAAATGAAGAAAAATAGAAGCCTCAATGATAAAAAAGTCTTATGAGGATCAATTCATGGCTTTTGTTGGTTTGGTCTTTGGAAATCTCATTCTATTCTCTCTCTCTCATACCCTTGAAAACTTAAAGAAACCTTGGAGCATTCTTGAAGCACATTGGATTTGGAGAGAGAAGGCAAAGGAAAGTAGGAAAGTGCAAGGGGAAAGCGTGATAAAAAACTATAACTGGAGTGCTTTGCAGGTATCAAGTTGCATGTATGGTTTCCTTTCTAGTTTTTTCATGCATGGTACATGCATGTGGTTACTTGGTTATGATATTTCATTGTCATGGAGGTTTTCCTAGATTAACAATTCTTTTTCCTAGCCTTTCCATTTCTTGGATAGCCATGGTGTTGTGGGTTTTCCTATTTTTTTTCCAATTGGTACTCATTTTCCTTATGGTTGTGGGTTGAGTTATTAGTTCCTAGATCCTTGGTTGGACAAATGTTATTTAAGCCCTGGAACAACTAGGTTGAGTTAATAGTATTGGAAGCCTTTGTTCTAAAATCGCTCTCGAGCCCTTGGTGGGTTGAGTTACTAGTCCCAGAGCCTTGGTTGGAAAAACACTTTGGACCCCTATGATAGATGTCGGTTGAGTTACTAGTCCTGGAGCCAAGTTAGAACAAACACTTTGGAGCCCTAGGAAAATTAGGTAGAGACCGATCTGGTGATGATTAGTGATGTCCAACCATGAGGTGGAATCAATGGTTGAGGGTTAAGGTGGTTTGGCCTCTAGAAGCCCTGGTTTGGTTTTGGCCGGTTTATTCCATGAGATATGACCTTCGTGCTTGGAATATGGCATGAGGGTGACTGGTTGAAAGAAATATTTTTTTTGGCCCAATCTATGATCAGGTGGTACATGGAAGTCCATGACTTGGTTGGTACTTTGCATATGTTAATATGTGTTATTATTTATTGATGATTAATGAACATTGTTGAAATTCAATAAGAAAATGCAACACACAAACTAGTGTGGGATCACAGGTCACATAGTGATGGGTCCTAGCGATACATTAGTGTGTAACCAACTTATTAAATAAATTGGAAAATTAATTGTAATCTTATCTCATAACAACTTGTAATAGCTAACTATGTGTGATAGACTTAGTTAGCTCAATAATTTCGATTTTAGGGTCTAAGGATAGGCATGTAGAGTTATTATATTATTGACAAGGTCTAGTTGCAGTTCTAGCACTAGTGTAGTGTGGGTGGGATCAGTTAACTCACATTAATTGAGTTAAAAACAATTTAACTAGTTCTAACTGTTTGATGAGCTAGTGGAAGATCAAGTGAATTAAAATATATTTAATTCACCAGTAGAGATCTACCAAGTAACTGATGATTCACTATTTATAGTTGCATGCATTCTAATTCTGGTGGAGACCCAGTTGAGACAAAGGTTCAAGGTAAGTAAACTATTAGTTGTATTTTTAGCAAACTACCCAAATGCAGTTATATAACCACAAGAAGCCCATGATGAATTATGCAATCAAGGAAGGCCGAATTTCCTATTTAATAGGGGTTTAATTCTCTAGGGATTGTGTAAGAAGGGTAGGTCGAGGGTAGGCTCATAATTAACTATGTGTTTATCCAATTTTTCCTAGATCAATGTGAAGCAATTGGTAGAGTGTATGAGGTTGTGGTGATCACAAATACATTGTATTGTTTCATGATTCCTTGGTTGATTATACAATAAATAAGGAGGGATTTTGAGCAGTTTATCTCCCCAGGAATATCTGGTGTTGTGTATTGATTTAATTCTTTCTCTTGCTTGAATGTGATTTAGCAATCGTGACTTATATTCCACAAATATTGTAGAAGGATTCAATATCTTGTTTTAGTACATTACATGATTGGATTGAGTCCATTGATATAATTTATACATGGTATTATAGCTGTGTTAGATAATTTCTACATGGTATCAGAGCGTCAAGAATCACAATAGTGGAGAAGAAATTGAGTTTGTGTTGAACAATATTCAAATTTGCAAGTAATTTCTTAGGAGTTATAAGCGGATTAAGATGTCTTTCAATGGCTTGAGACTCTAACATGAACTCAAGGGCAGTTCAAATTATATTGCATGGAAGGATAGGATGGAAGCATTGTTGGAGGAAAATGGGTTAAAGGAATTCATAGATAATGATATTCCCAAGCTTGCAACAACTGATTCCCAACTTCTTGATGCATGGTAGATGAAGGTAGCAAAGGCAAGGAGGATCTTGTTATAGGGAGTTTGAGATAATATTGTCTCGAGTATCCATGGAAAATCAACTCCATATGATATGTGGAAGGCCTTGAGAAATCTGTTTCAAAGTAGCAATGACCACATAAAATTGGCACTCAAGTACAAGCTCAGGAAAATCAAAATGGAGAAGGGATATCAAGTTCACTCAATGTCAAGATGAGCTTGGAAGTGTTGGGATTACTGTAGTTGATGATGACTTGGTGACCTTAGGACTTATAGGTCTTCCCAAGAGATGGAATAGTTACCATGACTCTGTGAATGGGAGGGAAAATTTACCAGATTGGGAGCGACTTTGGTCAGATTTGATACAAGAAGAGTTTCATAAGAATACCAGGGATGGATCCTCATCCAAGACTGATGATGAGGAAAATTTTGCCTTGGATGGTAAGGAAAATAAGGGGAAGGGGAGGAAGTCCCATTTAAAATCTGAGACCGGAAAAAGAGGTAAGAAGTGTGACATGTCAAAGGTGAAATGTTTTCACTGTCATGATCATGGATATTATGCCACAAATTGTCCACAAAAGAAGAAGAACAACAAGAAGTCTCTGGGAGCTGCAGCGGGTGAAGCTTTGGCCTCACAGTTTGATTTTTACTTCTCTCTCACCCCATGCATGACATCAACTGTGATGGGATCTATGTGGTACTTGGATAGTGGAGCATCTTTCCACATGATGGGAAACCAAGAACTCTTTAGTAGCTTGGAGGAGAAGGATCTTCAAATGCACATCGAGATGGGTGATGACGGGAGGTATAGCGCTATTGGAATTGGTACAGTTACTTTCCAAAGACACTTAGGTAAACCTTTCTTATTAAAAGATGTCATGCATGTACCAGGCTTGAAAAAGAATTTATTTTCAGTTGCTATATTGGAGGATCTTGGATATGATGTGGTTTTCAATGAAGGAAAGGCGTTCCTTCGTCACAAAGCCACAGCACAGGTAAAGAAGATTGGGGTTCATGTGAAGAACCTATAAAAACTTGATGTAGATGGATGTGCATCATTAATAAGTAAAGCAGGGAAGGTGGTGAGCTGCAGTACAGGTGAGTTAGGCAACAAGAGATTGGGCCATTTACACCATAATGCTTTGAGGATCATGCAGCAGATTTCTACAGGTCTTCCAAAGGGTACTCATATGCAGATAGACACATGCAAGGGATGTACCATGGGGAAGTATACTAAGGCCACCTTTCATGAGAAGGAGAACTGAGTAGAAAAAATCCTTGAGCAAGTTCACTCAGACATGTGTGGACCATTCTATATGCCTTCCACAACAAAGCAGAAGTATTATGTGATTTTTGTTCATGATTTTTCTAGAAAGTGTAGGATATTCTTTCTGCAAAATAAATATTAGGTGTTCTCCATGTTTTGTGAGTTCAAAGAACTGGTAGAGAAAGATACAAGGAAGAAGGTGAAGGCTATAAGGAGTAAAAATGGTGGTGAGTATATCTTTAATGAATTCAAGAACTTCTTTTCCAAAGAAGGAATTCAGAGAGAATTGATTGCACCTCATAACCCACAATAGAATGGGGTTGCAAAAATGAAGAACAGATCAATTATGGGAGAAACATGAGCTATGTTACATGATCAGGGCCTACCGTTGCATCTGTGGGTAGAGACATGCAACACAATGGTATTTGTGCAGAACTAGAGTCCTCATCAGATACTTGGCATGAGTACACCAGGGGAGGCTTTTTCAAGTAAGAAATTGGATGTTTCATATTTTAAATTTTTTGGCCCATCTATCTATTTCCATGTGACCAAAAATGCCAGGAAGAAGCTATAATCAACAACAGAGGTTGGGATATTTTTGGGGTACACTGATACTCGCCACAACTATCGGGTGTATTTTCTGGCTAACAGGATGACAGTTGTCGAGAGAGATGTTATATTTGATGAAGAGAAAGCCATGCGATTGTCACTTGAGAAGGAGCTTGAATTGCATGCAGATGAGGAAATATTAGTTACAAAGGATGAACCTGAGGATGTGGAGCAGTCACAAGCAGAGGATCATGGAGTGGTAGAAACCACTCATGCAGAGCTATCCACCAGAAATGGTATGAATCACACGAGAGAGGCTGACAAATTGATGCTAGATGTGACAGAGCATGTAGGAGCACCTGCATCACAGCGCAGACAGAGAAGATCCCCAGAGAGGTACACTGGATACATGACTCTTATGAGCGAGCGTATTGTGACAGAACCATCCTCTTTTGAGGAAGCAATGCAACAACCAACATGGGTTGATGCCATGGTTGAGGAGTATGACTCCATTATCAGAAACAGTACATGGTAAGTGGTCCCAAGGCCATTGGGGAAGTTAGTGGTTAGATCCAGGTGGATCTACAAGGTGAAGTAGGCAACATATGGGACTGTGGAGAAATACAAGGCTATATTTGTGGCCCATGGATTCTCACAAGTAGAGGGGATTGACTATGAGAAGACTTTTGCACCAGTTGCAAGGTACTCATCAATTAGATCTATCCTTGCAGGCTCAATGCATATGGGATGCTAGATACATTAGATGGATGAAAAGAAAACCTTTGTCAATGGTGTTATTAAGGAAGAAGTGTACATTGAGTTTCTAGAAGGTTTTGAGACCTTTGACAGGAAGTCGCATGTGTGCAGACTCAAGAGAGCATTGTATGGGTTGAAGCAAGCACCTCGTGCTTGGTACACCAGGTTCGACAACTATTTCACCAGTTTTGGATTCATAAAGAGTGAAGCGGATGTGAACCTATATCATATTGTGGGTTATTGTAAGCTTTTGATTGTTGTACTTTATGTAGATGATATTATACTGACAGGTGATGAGTAGCTCATAAATTCTTACAAGAGAGTTTGAGATGAAGGACATGGGGCTCTTGCACTATTTACTAGGCTTGGAAATATGACAAATAGATGGGGAGCTATTTGTATCTCAGGGAAAGTATGCCAAGGAGGTTCTGAGGAAGTTCCACATGGAGGGAAGCAAACCCAGGGAGACTCCTCTTGCAAGTAACTGGAGGAAGGAGGATGCTACTTCAAGTGAGGTAGTGGATGCTACTATTTACAGGCAACTTGTGGGTTCACTTATGTATTTTGTGAACACATGACCAAACATATGCTATGCAATTAACCAACTTAGTCAAGCTATGGTTAATCCTACCAAGCTATTTTTAAATCGAGGAAGCATATGTTGAGATATCTCAGGGGCACTACAGAGTATGGATTATGGTACAAATGGACAGAGGGAGTGAAGCTTCAAGGCTTCACTGATGCATATTGGGCGAGTATTCCATCAGATAGGAGGAACACATCGGGGGGCATCTTCAGCATAGGATCAACATCAGTTTCTTGGTACAGCAGGAAGCAAGATAAGTTGAACTCAGTTCAGCTGAGGCAGAGTACATGGCATCTAGTTAGGCTGCATGTGAGGCCATTTGGATAAGGAAGATACTTGTTGGTTTGTTTGGTCATCAGATGGATCTGACAGTGATACATTGTGATAACTATAGTTGCATAAAACTCTCGGTTAATCCATTATTCCATGACAGGTCCATTAATATTGACATCTGGTACCACCAACTCAGAGATTCTATTCAGAGACACATTATGTTGTTGCAGTACATTCCCACGGAGGATCAGGATGCAGATATATTGACGAAGGTGCTTGTAAAGAGAAAATTTGAATACCACATAGGCAGAATTGGGGTAGAAGATAATCCCTTTATTGTTGAGAGGGAGTGTTGAAATTCAATAAGAAAATGCAACACACACACTAGTGTGGGATCACCAGTCACACGGTGATGGGTCCTAGCAATACATTAGTGTGAAACCAATTTATTAAATAAATTGGAAAATTAATTGTAATCTTATCTCATAACAACTTGTAATAGTTAACTAAGTGTGATAGACTCAGTTAGCATAAGAATTTCAAGTTGAGGGTCTAAGGATAGGCATGTAGAGTGATTCTATTATCAACACGGTCCAGTTGCAATTGTAACACTAGTGTAGTGTGGGTGGGATCAGTTAACTCACATTAATTGAGTTAAAATTAGTTTAATTAGTTATAAATCTTTGATGAGCTAGTGGAAGATCAAGTGAATTAAAATAGATTTAATTCACTAGTATATATCTACCAAGTAACTGATGATTCACTATTTATAGCTACATGCATGCTAATTTTGGTGGAGATCTAGTTGAGACAAAGGTTCAAGGCAAGTAAACTATCAGTTGTATTTTTAGAAAAATGCCCAGATGCAGTTATATAACCACAAGAAGCCCATAATTAATTGTACAATCAACGAAGGTTGAATTTCCTATTTAATAGGGGTTTAATTCCCTAGGGATTGCGTAAGCAGGTTAGGCTGATAATTGGCTGTGTTTGTCCAATTTTTCTAGATTAGTGTTAAGCAATTGGTAGAGTGTATGAGGTTGTGGTGATCACAAATACATTGTATTGTTTCATGATTCCTTGGTTGATTATACAATAAAGATGGAGGGGTTTTGAGCAGTTTCTTTCCCCAGGAATATCCGGTGTTGTGTATTGATTGAATTGTTTCTCTTACTTGCATGTGATTGAGCGATCATGATTTATATTTCGCAAATATTGTAGAAGAATTCAATATATTTTTTTAGTACATTACATGAGTGGATTAAGTCCATTGATATAATTTCTACATGGTATTACAACTGTGTTAGAGAATTTCTACAAACGTAATTGTTGATTTAATATTATTTACATGGTTAATTTTCCATGGCTTTATTGTTGGTTAAGTATATGCTACAATCTTGGTGTATGTATCATTATATGATGTGCTCTTGATCTACATATAATTCATGGTTTGATAGGCTCTTGGTTATTTTATATGGATAAATGAGCTAATAAGTGTTTGTTGTAGAAAGTATGTGAGGGAAACAAGCCTTATTGATGAATATATGATGAAACTAATATAAACAGTAACCAAAATATGCATCCATGACTTATAGGTACTATGTACAAAAAGTGTTTGTAAAAATGAATAGCATTAGTTGGCAAGTTAGACTCCATTTCCATAACTGCATATTAGAAGTTGGGTCCTGCATAGTAAATATTAGCTAATATCTACCATGGTAAGTATTTTAAAGTGGGTAAATGTGGGGTGGGGCGTTATAGAGTGGTATAAGAACTTCTAGGTTCAAATACTTGGAATGGATGGGATCTATCATAGGTGAAATTTAGAAAACAAGGTTCAATGAGTACAACTGATTTCATTTTTATTATATATTTTCTTCTATGAAGTTTTAGAAGTTCAAAAATTGTAAACATTGAGAGAAAATGCCACTGATAATGTGGTTAAAATTTCAGATATTGGCTTACAACACTTTAGGAATTATAATATGAGGAATATGACCTTCTAAAATGCATATTTAAACGCGTCAGGTTGGATTTTTTTTCCATAACTTAACTTCTATTAGGTTCCAGGAATTGATTTTTTTTCAAATTTTAGGGGAAATCCCTATTAGAATGTGGTATAAATTTCAGATATTGGGTCACAAAATTTTAGGATATATGAGAATAGTAAGTCGAGCCTTCTGAATGATCCCAAAATTTGGCCTCGAACATGTCATATTGGAATTTATGTTATACATTTTGTTATGGGAAGTATCATGAGCCGGATTTTTTTTTCCAAAATGAGGAGAAATTCCACGAATATTGTGATAAATTTTGTATACATTGTGTCACTATGTTTTAGGAGATATGACAAGTGGATGTAGATATTCCTAAATGCTCCTCAAATTGTGCACCAAATAATATCGTGTTGGTATTTTTGTTATAAATTTTCATCTATGAAATTTCAGAAGTTGAAACTTAAACCATAGTGAGGGGGACTCCCACTAATCATATGGTTCAATTCCCATAACTTGTACTGCTACAATTTAGGAGGTATGCATTGAATTATTCAACATATTAGTTTGCATGCAAAATGTTTGATGAAATGCTTAAATGGTTCAATGATCCCTTGCACACAAATTGTTTGATAAAATGCCCCAACGTGTATGTTGTTTGTGGTTGGGGACATTATTAGTATGTAATAATATTTTTTTAGCTTATATATGCTTACTTTTATGCAAAGAGTTTTCTATATTAGTTTGCATGTAAAGTGTTTGAAGAAATTCTTACATGCAAATGTAATAGTATAGGAGTTGTTTGAAGAAAATGTAACAATATGGAAATTTTCTGAAGAAAATGTTATTTTTTGAATAGGATAGTATTGTAGCATGATAATATCATTGTAGTTTATCTATGCCTATTTTAATGTTTTTAGGGCCCTACATTACTAGTTTAGTCCCTTATTGTTGTTAGTGTAGACCCCTTATTATTATTTTTGTACCCCTGTAGTCCCCATATTGTTATTATTGTGCCCTTAAATTATTATTGTTAGGTTGGCTAGGATTATATTGTGACCCCATGGACTCCTATATATAGAAAGGAGGTTTTTTAATTTGTATCATTCAAGAATTATTCATTTATGTAATTTAAAGGAGGTTTACCCCTCGAATAGGCTGATTTCTAAGTCGGTCATCTCTCTTTTCTTATATTTTGTGAGTTGGTTTCATAACATTTGGTATCAGAGCTTTGGATTCTAGGGTTTTGCTGCTTTAAACAAGTCATATTGGAATTTTCGCTATACCTTTTTTTCTACGAAGGTTTAGAAGATAAAAAAAAACCAATTTGAAAAGAAATCCCGCGGAACTTAGTGTAAAAATTTAAGATCTTGTTTCACAATATTTTCAGAGATATGATCTGTGGAAGTTATGGTTTTTGCAGGCTCCCAAATTTCATCTGAAAGAGGTGACCATGGGAAAATCATCCTAACTCTCTCTCTGAGAGTCAGATTGGAATTTTGTAAAAATTAGCTGAAAGTACATAGAAGTTAGTTTCCTGTGTATCAATTTCAGAGCCAACAGAGGAAACAATGACACATGGCATGCCGTAAAAGTTTTCTCTATTGAACCAACCCATAATTAAGTCATTATGGGAGATTGGGCATAACTTTGCCTTAAAAAATACAAAGAAGGTATGACCTATGGCATTGGAAATAAGATTCAGAAGGCTACTAAAGGATCAAAGATAAAGTCTTGGGGATCCTAAATTACAAAGATACATAAGTTTCAATATCAAGCTCCTAAAAATAAAGAAAAAGGTGTGTATTTTTTGTTTTAAAAATTGCACAAGCCTTGTTTGAAAAATCAGTTTTAAGTGATTCCAAGGGCATATTGAAGCATATATATCAATATTGAGTTATTAAATACATCCTAAAATGAATTAAACACCCACTAAGCCCTCATAAGGCTTTACTATGACTCATGAAGAGGAATAAGTGCAACATGATATATCAAAATTACAAGACCAAGTGCAACAAATTGCGCTCTCGCAAAAAGTAACAAGAAATGAAATGATGGTTTTAAGAAAGGCATGGAAGCTAAGATAGATGGTTTAAAGAAAGGCGTGGAAGCTAATATGGATTATTTTAATAATGGCATGGAAGCTAATATGGATGGTGTGGAAGATAAGGTGGATGGCGTGGAAGCTAAGATGGATGGTATAGAAGGGAACATGGATGGTTTGAAGAAAGGCATGGAAGCTAAGATGGATGGTTTTAAGAATGGAATGGAAGCTAATATGGATGGCGTGGAAACTAAGATAGAAGGAAACATTGAATATTTGAAGAAAGACATGGAAGGTTTGAAGGAAGGTTTGAAGGAAGGGTTGGCAAAGTTGCTACAAGAAAATATTCCTAATTGCGAAAAGGTAGTAGGGGAAAATCATGATGAGAGAAAAAGAAATGTTAATCATGATTTATACTCTAATTCTAGATTTAAGATCCACCATATTCCAAAGATAGATACGAGGAAGTTTTATGGAAAGGATACGATAACTTGGACACTACAAATGGAGTAATACTTTGAGTTCCATAATACACAAAACACACAAAAGGTACGCATTGAAACTTTATATTTAGAAAAAAATTAGTTTGTATAGTATCGATGTGTTTTTCCTTGTAAACCACTGGTCACTTGGTCAATTTTTACGGAGGAAATGATAACAAATTATGAGGATACAAAGATCAACACCTTCTTTAGCTAATTGATAAATCTCAAACAAAAGGGTTCAATGATGGAGCACATTGAGGACTTCAAAAAATTGAATATAAGGGTAAATAATATTCCAGAGGAGCATAGGATTGATTTATTCATAGGGACTCTTAAGGATAACATCAAAACATGAGGTTCGCCTTTGGGAACCTGATACATTGGAGAAGGCATTCAAGTTGGAAAGAAAAATTGAAAGCAAAATTATGGAGACAAGGAAGCTTGCCTCTCACAACTATAAAGATGGAAGTGTTGCTACTCCTAGACTTCCACAACCTACATGGCTGACACCACAACAATTGGAAGAAAAAATAGAAAAAGGGCTTTCCTATAGTTGTGATATAAAATACACCAAAGGTCATAAGTGTGCTGAGAAGAAATTATTTTACATATATTGTGAAGAGGAGGAAGAAAAGGAACAAAAAAATTCAAAAGAAGAGGATATACAACAGGAACCAACCCTAGAGGAAGAAGAAATGAATCTAAACATATCTTAGAATGCATTGGTATGAATTACCACTCCTCAAACTCTCAATATAGTAGGACATATCAAGAAGAAAAAGGCAATAATGTTGATTGATTCGGGTAGTACCCATAATCTTATTCATTGTAAGGTAGCAAAGGAATTGAATTGCTTCATATACCCAATGCCAGTGTGTCAAGTGATGGTGGAAAATGGAGGAACTATAAATTTCTCTGGAAAAATCCATAATATCAAGCTAACCATGGGGGAATATGTATTTAATAGTCCAATGCTTTCCATTCCAATGGGTGGTTCTGATGTTGTACAAGGAGTTCAATGGTTACAATATTTGGGGACAATAGCTTTTAATTTTGAAGAAATTTTCCTGAAAATTTTCTCGTAAGGAAAGGAAGTTGAATTATAGGGTATCGTAGGGCAGCCGGGAAAGATAATAATCTCTAATGGCATGAAAAATATTCTGAAGAAACAAAAACGAGGCGTCATTGCACAATTATGCTCACTAAAGTTTCGAACATCAAAATTATCTATTTCTCTAGATCTCCAGAAGGTCTTGGACAATCATTCCAAGCTATTTGAAACCCCCAAAGGACTCCCATCTATTCGTGATCATGATCATGCTATTCATTTGATTGCAGGAATTGTTCCTCCAAACATTAGGCCTTACAGATATCCTCATGTCCAAAAGAGAAAAATTGAATGTATGATTGCAGAAATGCTAGAGGATGGTATAATTCAACCTGTTCAAAGCTCTTTCTCTTCTCTAGTAGTATTGGTGCACAATAAGGATGGATCATGGTGCATGTGTCCAGATTATAGGGAGCTCAATAAGCTCACTATTAAAGATAAATTTACCATTCCTGTGATTGATGAATTATTGGATGAATTACATGAATAAATTTATTTCACCAAGTTGGATCTCCATTCAGGATATCATCAAATTAGTATGAAGACTGAAGAAATTCTAAAAACAACATTTATAACTCATGACAGTCATTACGAATTTTGGTCATGCCTTTTGGCCTTACGAATGCACCTTCTACTTTTCAAGGGTTGATGAATTCCATTTTCAAACCCTTCTTTAGAATTTTTTTTTTATTATTTTTTGATGATATAATATTCTACAATAGATCTTGGAAGGATCATGTTCAACATGTTGACAGGGTGCTCAAACTATTGGAGGAGAAACAATTATATGCAAAAACCTCCAAATTTTTCTTTGGAGTACAAGAGGTGGAATATCTGTGTCATATTGTATCTCACGAGGGTGTTAAGGTAGACCCTAACAAAATTAAAGCCATTAAATAATGGAAAGTCCCCACAACCATAAAGCCGTTGCGAGGATTTATCGAGTTAATAAGGTATTATTGCAATTTTATTAAGAATTATGGGATAATAGTAGCACCTTTAACAAAATTTTTGAAGAAAGATGCATTTTCATGGACTCCTGAAGCAACTAAGGCTTTTGAACATATTAAAGAGGGAATATTCCAAGCATCAGTCTATGCCAGACTTCACAAAAAATTTTATTCTAGAATGTGATGCCTCATGAAATGGAATTGGTGATGTTTGAACGCAAGAAGGAAGACCCATTGGTTTTGAAAGTCGTCCAATCAAAAGAAAGCATTTACATAAATCTATTTATGAGAAGTAAATGTTGGCAATACTACATGCAATAAAGAAATGTCGACTTTACCTAATGGGAAGACAATTCAAGGTAAAAATTGATCATGATAGTCTTAAATACTTTTTGGAACAAAGACTATCTTTAGAAGAGCAGAAAAAATGGGCCACAAAGATGTTGGGTTATAATTTTGAAATCATCTACAAAAAAGGGAAGTTAAATGTTGTTGCATATGCACTCTCAAGAAAGGATGAGGATGTGTAAGCATTTATTTGTGTCATTTCTATTATCCAACCAGATTGGATAAACGAAGCAAGGGAGGAATGGGACAATGATGAAGAAGTATGGACACTCATTCAAAATTTGCAACAATATCCCAGTACATCTGATACATTTAGTTGGAAAAATGATTCCTTATGCTACAAAGATCGCTTATATATTTGTAAGAATTCCAAACTAAAAAAAATATTCTTTTGGAATTGCACACCTCTCCCTTAGGAGGACACTCGGGATTTTTAATAACTTACCACAGGGTGAAGAAATAATTTTTTTGGGATGGCCTTAATATGATATTCAAAAGTTTGTGGCGGAATGTTTGGTTTGCCAGCAAAATAAAGTTGAGACACTTAAGACCTTGGGTCCGCTACAACATTTATCCATTCCAAATCAATGTTGGGAAGAGGTTTCAATAGATTTTATCACAAGTTTACCTAAGTCTGAAGGAAAGAGTGTCATCACGGTGGTAGTTGATAGGCTTACCAAGTATGCAAACTTTTGTGCATTATCTCATCCATTTAAAGTGAGTACAATTGCTACTGCATTTATGGAAAAAATTAAAAAGCTACATGGAAACCTAAAGATTATTGTAAGCGATAGAGATCCCATTTTCACTAGAAATGTTTGGACATAATTATTTTCTTATTTGGGTACTCAAATAGCTCATAGCTCATCTTATCATCCTCAATCCGATGGAAAAACTGAGATAGTGAACACATGTTTGGAAGGATATCTTCGTTGCTTTGTATCTGATAAACAAACACAATGGGTCAATTGGTTACCTCTAGCTGAATGGTGGTATAACACTTCCTTTCACACTGCAAAAAAAATGACCCCATTTATGGCACTTTGTGGATATCATCTGTTGTCCATCACATCATATTTAAGAGAAAATTCTAAGGTTCAAGTAGTGGAAGATCACATCAAGCATAAACAACAAGTTCTCCAACTCTTAAAGGATGACCTGAATTTGGCACAGAATCGAATGAAACAACAAGAAAATCAACATCGCAGTGAGATAAGTTTTTATGTAGGCGACTATGTATTTTTACGACTACAACCATACAAACAAATGTCCCTCAAGAAAGCTAAGAAGTATAATAAATTATCTCCAAAGTACTATGTTCCTTAAAAGGTATTGCAAAATATTGGTATAATGACATACAAATTGGAGCTTCTTGCATCTTCTCGAGTGCACCCAGTTTTCCATGTTTCATGCTTAAATAAGGATATAAGTGACAAACTTCCAGTTCAAACAATATTTCCAAAACTTGATGAGGAAGGAAAAATCATATTGGAACATGAAGTAATTACATAAACAAGAACTCGACAGCTACGAAATCGATCAATTTTAGAGTATCTCATCAAGTGGAAGAACTTACCCATTGAAGATTTCACATGGGAGGATGAGAATTTTATACAGAAGCATCCAGAACTACTCAAGCACTGAGGACAACACTTTTTTGAAGGAGAGGGGCATGTTAGAGGACGATATTACTAGTGTAGTCCCTTATTGTTGTTAGTGTAGCCCCTTATTGTTATTTTTGTACCTCTGTAGTCCCCATATTGTTATTTTTGTGCCCTTACATTATTATTGTTAGGTCGGGTAGCATTATATTGTGATCCCATGGACTCTTATATATAGAAAGTAGGTTTTTTCATTTGTATCATTCAAGAATTTTTCATTTATGTAATGTAAAGGAGGTTTCCCCCTTGAAGAGGCTAATTTCTAAGTCGTTGATCTCTCTTTTCTTCTATTTTGTGAGCTGGTCTCATAAAAAATGAAAATAATTTGAAGAATTTCATGCGAGGAATTTGAAAGGTTGCATGCAAGGAATTTTAAAAGTGGCATGTAAGGAAATGAAAATGTGGCATGCTTTGATTTATTATGTTACAAATGGAATACGTGTAATGTTTCTGATTTGATCTCATAGAAAATGTATGAGAAATGAAAATCAAGTTTTTTCAAGTATGGTTAAATTTAGTAGAACTTTGGATATCCCATTTGTCATAATTCAACATTGGAGATTGGGAAATTATAGTAGTTGCTTCCTTCTACCTTAATGTGGTCCATGGATAGTATGGGGGTAAGTTTCTAGGTTGTTTGAATGTTTGGTTAAGTGCACTATATGAGTATATTCCTATAATATTGCATGAAGGAATGATCTTGTTTTAAGACAGCTGTACTTACACAATATGTGTTCAAGACAACTAATATGCACTTGAAACATAGTTACCAATCCAACAGGAACTATTACCTCAAAATGAGAACTATAGCCCAAAAAAATTCAAAAAACATGAAAAAACAACCCAAAAATGAAAAGTGTGTCTTCCAGAATGCAATGTTTTTTTTTAGGGTCAAATTTCAACATTATTTTTAAATTATGCTAAAAACCAAATATTTTCTTGAAAAAAGGATTGAAAAAACACCCTCGAAATAAAACATGTTGATGGTGGAATAACATCGCCAATTTTTTGTGTGAAAAAAACAACTTGAAAACAAAAAGTGTTGATGCTGGAATAACCTTGTCAATTTTTTGTGTGCAAAAATGAGCTTGAAAACAAAAAAGTGTTGTTGTTGGAATAACGTCGTCAATTTTTTTTGTGCAGAAAACACCTTGAAAATGCAAAGTGTTAATGTTGGAATACCATCTTTTTATTTTCGGGGTAAATTGTCAACAATTTTTAATAATGACATTAAAAATAAAATATCATGACTCTAAAAAACATTAAATTTTCAATGATAAACATGACATTAAAGATAAAATATCAAAACTCTTAAAATTGCAACAATTTGTATGCATGGTATTAAAGATAATCTATTATCGTGTCTCTGAAAAGCCTTGAAAATCCAAGGATGACATTCAAGATAAAATATCACATTTATGAAAATAAAATTTCAACGATTTTTAGGCATGGTATTAAAGATAAAATATCACTCGTAAAAAAAAAAAATTAAAAAAAGAAAAAAAAAAAAAGAAAAAAACACAAAAAATTTCAAAAGAAAATAAAAAAAGGAAAATTGAAAAAAAACACACACACACACACACAATTTAAAGGAAAAATTAAAAAATAACCAAAAAAAAACAAAAACAATTTTTTTAAACTTATAATAATAATAATAATAATAATAATAAAATCCACATAATTAAAAAAAATGATAAAATAAAATAATTAAAATAAAAAAATTTGAAATTAGTTAAAATTTTAAAAAATCATAATAAAATAAAATATTAAAATAAAAGATAATTTAATTTTAGAAATTTAAATTAATAATAATAAATAACTAAATTTAAAAAGAAAATAAAAATAATAATTTAAATTAAAAATAAATGCATATAAATATATGAAAAATAAATTTTTGAATAAAAAATTAACAAAATTCATTTCAAAAAATTTAAAAAATAAATATATATATATATATTAAAAAAATAAAAAATAAAAACTAATTTAAAAAATTGAAAATAAAATAAAATAAAATAAAATAATTAATAAAACAATAAACAAAAATCATTGTCGCCGCCCACCACTGCCATCGTGGGGCCCTAGGGGCTCGGCTCACAGGAAGCAGAGAGTTGCCCCCAAGGCTCATCGATGGGTAGCAAAGAGATGCCAACTGTCTACCGCTCGTCGGCTGAGCCCCGCGGCCCCTACGGCGATGACTGTGGGGGATGACAGTCATTCCCAGAATCGACCTAGGGCGGCGGTTATTCCCGCAATCGACCTAGAGTGTCGGTTATTCACGCAATCAACCCAGTGTGGCGGTGATTTCTGGAATCAATCCAAGGTGACAGTGATTTCCGTAATTGACCCAGGGCGTCGATGATTCCCAGAATTGACCCAGGGCCGTAGTGATTCTCGGAATCGACCCAGGGCAACAGTGATTCCCAAAATCGACCCCCACCACACTGGAGGCTGCAAGGCTCGGCCGAGGGCCATGGGGCCTGGACGACGGGTGGAGGAGTGCTGCCAGCTCTCTATTGCCCATCCGTTGAGCCCCGCGACCCTAGAGAAATGGTGGTGATTTTTATTTATTTATTTATTAATTTTTAATTTATTTTTTTATTTTTTATTTTTAAATTTTTTTTTTAAATTTTTTTTTATGTTTTTTTTTTAAATTAAAATTTTGTTTTTTATTAATTTTTTTAATTCATTTATTAATTTTTTATTTTTATTTTTTATTTGTTTTTTATTTTTTTTAATTTAATTTATATTTTTAGTTTATTTTTTATTTTTTTTATTTAATTTTATTTAATTTTTAATTTTAATAATTTGTTTATTTTTATTTTTTTGAAAATTTTTATTTTTTTAATTAAAAAAAAGAATTATTGTTTTTTTTTTTAATTTGAAAATTAGTAGAAATGGACTTCAACATCGGATTCCTAGCTAAAATAATCCTAACAAGAAAAGACTATGTATGGAACCAGAAACTCAACTATGAAAGTTTCCTCTTCAGATGTCGATCTTGCTTTGGAACATGCCATCTAGCCAAAAATTGCCTAAAAGTCTCCTAGAAAAATTTTGCTAGAAAGAATCACCATAGATATTTTTTTCAAGTTGAAAAAAATTGTTGGTTTATATAAAGTACCAGCGCAAAAATCTTAAATGTTCAGTCTTACATCTCTTAAAAAAAAAAGTATACAAGCATTGGCATATAATGCACTAACATTGTCCAAATCCATCTAACTTATGTGACCAGAAACTAACATCTTCTACTAGCATCTTCTACTTATCCCTCCTTCAGGAGATCAAAAGGGTAAAAAGTTCCTAATACAACATTCACATCTCCTATTCAGGTCTATTCAGTTGTTCAAAATTCAAATAAAATTGTCTACCCTACAGACCGATCCTTATCAACAGATATCCAGGAGTCATATCGGCAGAAGTTCAGCTGTCAAATAGAAAAAAGGAAAAAAACATACAAAATGAAGTCATATTGAACCATCCTTCCGCGACCCATCTAATCATCTACAGGAAACAATGACAGTTAAGAGAAAAGGACCGAACCCCAAGCTCCATTTCCATTTCCCTCAATGAGTTCATAATGCATCTCCCCGAATCTACCCTACAAACCATTTTTTGATAATTTGTCGGCTTAACAATTCTTCTCCCTATATATGTGGCTGAAGGAGATGGCAGTGAATTTCCCACGCAAAGTCTTTATCCTACCTGTCCATGACATTAGGAGTTATGGATTCAATGCAATGTCCTTATTGAGGTGGTCTATTAATACTTTTGAATCCTTGAAAATAGACAATTTATCAGTACACAAGTGTTGAGAAAACCACAAGAGCTCCCACAGTGCAAGAGGCTCTGCCCTCATGTTGCTACCTATGCCTCCAAACCAGTGAATCTTGTATTGGCAGGATGGGTAATCAACAAATGAGCCCCACATCCACATCTATGATTCTGGGTAGCCCCGTCAAATAACCTAGCTGGATAGTTAATCTCATGGGGGCGGTTTTTGATAGATAAATCTTTTGGAAGTTTGTCTTCAATCTTCATATTTTACCATTGGAGAAAGACCTGATTTCCAATCCAATCCAGCGTTCTAACCTATTCTTCGAAAATCCAACGATTTCTACACAACCACAGATTCCAGTGAAATATGATAGGATTAACCTTATATTGCTTTCCCTTCACTAAACACCATATTAAATAGTCTTCAGGATTATCATATTCAGGTAAATCAAAATTAAATTTATTACATATGATTTTTAGAGTCAACCTGGAAAAAGGGAAATCATAGAACAGACATCTGTTGTCTTCATTTGGGCCTCCACAAAGACCACATCTTCTCGATCCTTGTATCCATCTGCGTAGTAGATTATTCCACGTTAAATTTTTATCTTTCCAAACTAGCCAATAAAGTTGATCTGCTTCTTTTAAGCCTTTGAGCCCCACAGTTCCTTAATCCATCGAGGAGTCTCTGATCTGGAATATGCCACCATCATTGTGTTGTATAGTTCCTTCACTATGATTTTTTTCTTTATGCAGTTTTCCACACCATCGAATCTTGTCCCCCTTTATATTTCTGTTGATTCCCAGGCTTCATAAGTAATCACAATATGTTATCCAATCGAGCTCAAGCCAAATAGGAATGCCAATCCTGTTAGTGGAAAACTAGTGGGGGATCTCTTCATTCAAGTGTAAAATTTGTCCTAAGAAAAAATAACCTTTCCTATGGAGGAAATTTAAGAGCCCCGCGCTGATATTTGAATCGCTGGAAGGGCCTCCAAGACCAACTTGACCAATGTGGATTTGGTCCCAGCCTCCAAATTTCCAACATAATTTCTCTTTAAACTGTGGCCATAATTTTTTTAAACATTTCCATATGGGGGAAACTTTCTGCACTGGAAGATCAGATTCAAGGAAAAGTTTTTTGACCGAATTAAACTTGAAATACTTCTATTCCATTATATCCTTCCACGGTCTAGAGAATTTTAGGCACCTCCACATCGACTTCATCAGAAGTGCCTTGTTAAAATATTCCAACTCTATGATCCCCCATTCGCCCAGCTCCTTAGGCTTTGCAATCATATCCCATTTGGCTAGGTGATAGGATCCTTTCCCCATGCCACCCTTCCAAATAAAGTCTGCCATCAAGCCTCGAATTTTCATTATGATCGTCTGAGTAAAATGCATCAGATGAGCCCAGTAGATTGTCATCTGTTGTAAAACTGCCTGAGTCAATACCAATCAGCCTCCTCTGGTCAACCATTTTTTCAATCAATTATGTATTCTCTTTTGAAATTTCTCTAAAATCCAGTGCTAGTCCCCCACAGAGTATTTAGTGCCTCGAAGTCAAAATCCCAAATAGGTGATTCTGTCTTCCAACTTAGTCACACTAAAATTGAACCTTCTCTGAATATAATCAATAAAATCAGGGGAGCCATTCGAGTGATAAAAACATGATTTAGATCTACATGGTGGGAAGGAGCACAAAATGAACATTACACTATCATCAAGGAAGAATACTCTCCAGAAAACTCTGAATCGCAAGAAATCGGGCAAGAAAGAAACAACTCTCAAGACAAGCAGGAGGAAAGCCCCGCCCAACAACAAAAAAAAAACTCGACAGCCCCTCAAGCATCAACAATTATGAGGATTCAAATACTGCGCAAAAGAAATCTTCATTTAGTAGCAAAGCAGATCTCCCAGATCCTGAAGATAAGACACCAGTATCCCAATAATCAGAAGATATGAAGAAGGCACAAGATAAAGGAGGTTGGAAGATCATAGAGAAGAAAAATAAAGTTGCAATACCAATCTCGCCAAGAGAGACGAGAAGCCAGACAATTAAGAACTAAGAAAATTATAGGTCCGATAGACCAAAGTTTGGTCTCAATGAATGTTAACAATCATCATCATATATATATATATATATATATATATATATATATATATATATATATATATATAATATTAAATTTTCCTTAATTTTTTTTCTTTATCTTTTTTAATTTTTTATTATTGTATTAAAATTTTTATTTGAATGTTAGTTTTAATTTTTATTTTTATTTTTAATTTTAGTATTTTTATTATTTGATTTTTTTTAATTTTAATTAATTTGAATTTTTTTTTATTTATTTGAATTTTTTAATTTTTTAATTTTCTTTGATTATGCTGTTTTTTTTGGTTAGTTTTTGTTTTTTGTCTTTGAATTATGAGTTTTTTTCTTTTTTTTAATTTTTTTGTTTATTTATTTATTTATTATTTATATTTTTGTTTAAAGTTTTTATTTTTACAAGATATTTTTGTTTTTGTTACACTTTTATTGGTTTTTTTCATATTTTCTTTATATTTGATTTCTTTTGGTCATGTTTTTTATTTTCTTTTTATGTCTTATTACCAAGAAAATCGCCACTCTAAACAAAAATGACTGATGTTGCATCAACATTTTTCAAAATTAGCATGAAAATCATTAATATTTTATAACAAATGTTCATACTTGATAAATAAAAAAATTTAAAGTACTAAAAAAATGACCATTTTTCTAAATTGACATGGTATTTAAAAATAAATAAAAAAATCAAGGAAAATTTAAAGTTCCAAAAATATGCTCCAAAAAAAAACCAGGTTATTCTACATCACCAATTTTTAATATCGACATGAAAATCATGACATTAAAAAAAAAGGGTCATAAGAAAATTAAGTGCCAAAATTATGCTCCAAAAAAAAACGGGTGATTCTGCATCAACACTTTTCAAAATCAGGTGTTTTTTTGCTACCTCAAAAAAACGTGTACCAAGTAATTTTCTCGCTTGATCAGTAACTATGTTTTCAGTGCAAATGGGTGCTAGTTGTAGCACTATGATCACTAATGAGTATGAGTTGATTGTAGACTATGACATCGTTGTTAATATTGGTAAAGGATAATTTCAAATTAATAGACACAATTTCTTGATCTTTGGAACATGTGATTGAAATGTGTAAACAGTTGCAGAGAAACATGTTTGGTATTAGCACAACAAGGTCAATTGATTTGGGTATATAACTAACAATTGGGTGAATGTGATAGCACATAATAAGACTCAATTACAACAAGGTAAAAAGGTAAAAGAAATGAATTTGATGATAATTCCTTTGGCTATGTTCATAAACCAAAATTATGAGTACAAGGGGTTTTATTGACCTTGATTGTGTTTGTGATTATGTAGATATATGATATATTCATGAATATGTATTTGACAAGTTGTTATCTTAAGGTTGATATTTGAGATAAGAGGCTAAGTTATAATTTTGTAAAGGAACAAATAAAATCATGAGCAAATGTTGCGTGATGCAGAGAATCAAATGTCAAAAGAGACTGCCATAGATTTTGAAGAAGGCTCGGGTTGAGATTTCACTCATGAATCCTTAGAAGCACCGAGAAACTATGGGGGTTGAGTCATGGTGTCCATTGGAAATCTTATGCTTTTGGTGTTTTGTGATTTTTTTGTGCTTTATTTGTGGTTTTGATTGTGTCTGGTGCATGGCCATGCCACTTTGTTTGTGGTGTTGTATTGTTGTTGGTTTTCCATGGTTTTATTCTTATTTTCATTTTGTTCTTTCCTTTTATGTTTAGAGGGTATTGGGAATTGGTTGGTTAAAAGGAAAGTTAATGGATCATGAGGAAAGCTTTGTGGTACCCAACAGGTAATGTAACACTCATATGAAGCCCGATGCATGGGTAAAGGGAAACTGAAGGATAGCATATGGAAACCAGTTGGATCGGTTGGGTCCATTGGGATAAATGGATGATGGAAGGACAATCATGAGAAAGGTAACATGAAATTTAAAGTGAATGGATTTGAGGCATCAAATGCCTTGGCTATGTTGAGAATTACTGTTCTCAATGTTGTGTAGGTTGTGCATGGATAAAGGGAGTTCTCTTAACATTGACATTGTGATATTTGGTAATTATGTTGATCATGATTATGTTGATGTCTATATATGTATACATGTTTGTATGTATTATTTTGTTTGAAGACTCCTTAGGTATCATGATTGTTTTATGTTGATGACTATATATGTATATATGTATGTACATATGTCCTTGTCTGTCAGGGTTGTCAAGAATCATGCTTGTGGAGGAGTGATTTCTTATGCAGGTGAATGGCATGAAGAGGTTCTCAGTCCTATGAGAAATCAAGTGGCCAGAGTAGTCCTGACATATATATGAGGTTAGTATCATGTGGATATGAATTTATATTATGCTTTTATACTGTGCTTATGTTTATGTTATGGATAGGCTATGCTAAGGGATACATCAACTGAATGAAAACAGTGTGATATGTGACATGCTGGGACAATGATATATAGTGGAAAAACACTAGAAGCAAGGTTGCTTGATAGAGTCAGTGTGTGGCCTCTAGATGTACAATAATAATATTGTGTATATTTTGTACATGTTGTATCTGTGATGTTGTATACATGCAATGTTTTGTACATGTTGTTTATGTAGTGTTGTGCGCATGTTGCATATGAGGTGATGCATACATATGGTGCAGTGCACATGTTGGATATGCAATATTGTGTACACATGGTGTTATGCACATGTTAGGTATGAGGTGTTGCGCACATATAGTACTTTGTGTATGTTGCATATGCAGTGATGTGTACATAGGGCGTGGTGTGCATGTTGTACATACGGTGCTATGTACATGGGGTCTTTATTGAATTATTTCACATGTGGTGTTGTGCGCATCTAGTGTTGTGTACATGGGGTGTTGTGTGCAAGTGGTGCTGTGTACATGTCGTGCATGTGGTGATGTGTACACGTTGAGAATGTGGTGTTGTGTACACATCGTGCATGTGCTATTGTGTACATGTGGTGTTGTGTACACGTTGTGCATGTGGTGTTATGTACACATTGTGCAGGTGGTGCTATGTACACATTGTACAGGTGGCAATGTGTACATGTGATATTGCATACACATCATACATGTTGTGTTGTGCACATGTGGTATTGTGTTATGAGCATTATGTAGTTGTTGTATTGAGATATGTGTATTTGTTGTGTTGTACTTTGTGTACGTATATGTATTGTGTTATACACTAGGTGTAGGTGTATGTATAATGTTTTGTTCTACACTGGGTGTCGATGTATGTATTATACACAAGGTGTAGGTGTATGTGTTATGTTGTACGCCAGGTGAAGGTGTATGTGTTGTATTATGGGTGAAGGTGCATGTATTGTGTGGTGTTGTACATTGTGTAGGGTTCTATGTGTTGTGATGTATACTATGTCCATGTGTGCATGATTGAAGAGAAGAGAAGTACTGGATTCTTTCTAGGTGTGGCAACCGATCTGATGTGTGTATGAAAAAGAAAAAGGATACGTATCAACATTTATTTCAATTTTTATTATGCATGTGATATTTGGCTCCAATTCATGATTATTACGTGTGATCTATGATTCTAGTTTATGATGGTTACATGTGATCTATATTTTTGAATATGATGGTTGCATTTTGAGCTAACCAGATTTGATATGCTTATACATGATTATTTGATCAAACAACTAGTTTGACTTGTTGTGTCAGGAAGTAAAAATAATTGCAAGTGTACCTTATTGATGGGCCACCAAAGAGGTATGATTTGAAATTATTTCAATTAATTTTGACTCTAGTGGACATTATGTGCTTCGTAGAAGAAAGCATGGAAAATTCCCAAGTTGGGTGGTTGAAACTGTCTACAAGAATTAGCAAAAACAACAGCAAAAGGAATCAGAACAAGAAAAAGTATGCTGGTAAAGCACTTCAGGAGTAGGGCCATTGTGGGAAACTGGTATCCAATAGTGTTCATTGATTTCCATGAGAATTCTATGACCAATATCATGGTTTTGAGGTAGGTATATGACTTGGTTTTTGGACCTTATAATGCGAGAAACCTTGCCAAGGGAGTGGTTGTCTGAGGGAACTTCTTTGGTGTGTGATTGCATGGAAGGGTGTGACCGAATTTCCTAGTGGACTGTGTAGCAAAGAAGGGGATGGTCAGGGAATACAATGATGTTTTCCATCAACATTGCCAGATTGAATCACAAGAACACTGGGAGTGCACTCTGGAACAATGAGTTGGTAACTGTTCACTGAGAGGACAAGTGGCACAAGGTTGGAGTGTTGGACATTGGAATTTTGGCAGTGGATTTTGGACTTCCTAGGAAGGAGGTGAATCTTGGTACTAATTTTGAGGGTCGAGGCGTGAGCCTCTGGATCCCCTTGTTGATTGAAACTAGCATCATATCCTTTTATTTACTGACTAATAAAATGTGCATATCTGTGTATGAGTATATTATTGTAAATACTGTATTGATTTATGTTATAAAGCTTCACATAAAGTATGGTTATTTTTTGGTTGAGGAAAATGTGCATAAGTATATGTGGGTGATATTGTAAATACCATAATAGGCCGTGTTATAAAGCTCCAATAAATGGTATGATAATTATTTTTTTAGCAGTGGTCATTCTAAATACTCCAACGAGTTGTGTTATAAAGCTCCATGGACAGTATGTTTTGTTTTCAATAATTTGTTGGTCATAGGTGTCATAGAACACCAAGGATCATGTTCCCCCAAGGGGGAGGATTCTCTAACAACCCCTAGTTTATTTTCCATGTAAAAAAAAAAATATAAGACCAAGGTCATGGGACACACATTCCAAGTTGAATGGTGGGAAAAACATCTTAGTGGGTGTCACTTTAGTTTATTATGGCTAAGGAAATTGGAAATGGAATTGAAAAAGACTTTGAAAAGGAAAAGAGATGTTAATTGGAAATTTATTTATGAAATAATGGAAAATATGAGAAAAGGAATGTGAAAGGTCGCATAATTTCATGTGAGGAAAATTGAAGGGAAAATGAAGGAAAATGAAGAAAATAGAGGCCTCAATGATAAAAAGGCTTATGAAAATCAATTCCTGGATTTTTCCAGTTCAGTATTTGGAAATATATTTCTATTATCTCTCTCTCATACTCTTGCACACTTAGAGAAATGTTGGAGCTACCTTGGAGCACATTGGATTTGGAGAAAGAAGGAAAAGGAAAGTATAAAAGTGCAAGGGGGAAATGGGATCAACAACTACAGCTAGATTTCTTTGCATGAATCAAGTTGCATATATGGTTTCCTTGATATTTTTTCCATGCATGGTATATGCACGTGGTTACTTTGTTATGATCTATCATTGGAATGGAGGATTGCTTGGGTTAATAATTGTTTTTCCTAGCCTTTAAATTAGGCTTGGATGGTCATGGTGCTGTGGGTTTTCCTATTTTGTTTTTTTATTGTGCTCATGTTCCTTATGGTTGTGGGTTGAGTTATTAATTCCTAGATCCTTGGTTGGAAAAATGATATGGAAGCCTTGGAATAACTTGTGTTGAGTTACTTTTCCTAGAAGCCTTGGTTGGGCAAACAATATGGAGCGCTTAGCGGGTTGAGTTACTAGTCTTGGAGCCTTGGTTGGTCAAACAATCAGAAGCCCTGCAAAAAATGTGGGTTGAGTTACTAGTCCTGGAGCTAGGGTGGAACAAACACTTTGGAGCCATGGATAGCTTGGGTAGAGACTGATATGGTGTTGGTTAGTGATGTTCGACCATGAGCTGGAATCATTGGTTAAGGGTTGAGGAGGTTTTGCCTCTCGAAGCCTTGGTTTGGTTTTGGTTGGTTTATTCCATGAGATCCCACATTCATTCTTGGATTATGGCACAGAGGGTGATTGGATGAAATAAATATTTGTTTCAACCCAATCTATGGTCAGGTGGTATGTGGAAATCCCTAACTTGGTTGGAACTTTGCATATGTTAATATGTGTTATTATTTATTGATGACCAATGCAAATAGTTGTTGATTTACTATTATTTACATGGTTGGTTTTCCATAGATTTATTGTTATTTAAGTATATACTAAATGTTATAGGCCTTTTTGTGGCATCTGGTCAATAGGCCTATTAACTGGATCACTCAACATCTATTGACACTTTGTAAGAATCCTTGCACAAAGCCTTAGGCATGCCTCTCCCTAATCCCTGAGTTTCTAGGCTTAACTGCTTCATTTCCATGCTTTTAAGGCCTGATCCACCCTATTCCATTAGGAGACTATGTTCAATGTAGGTTTCTCCACTCGGCACCTACACTGATCATCAACAGGTTGTCCCTCTATGGGGTTCACTGATTCTATAAATTTGGAAAAAAATAAAAAGAATCTCGAAGCTTCCTCTTCTAGAAGCTCCCAGGAGCTGGTTCAATCATTTACCTTGGATAAAGCTTCAAATCCCATCACATCCTAACTTGGATATTCATCCCTTATCCCTTGAGCTCATCCTCCCATAAAGAGTGGATATCAAGTCTATATTGGTAAATGGATAAGAATTCCTAACCTACCAACCTTTCCTATATATTTACTACCATCCAGAAGCTAGGGGTTAGATTTTAGAGATTGATTATCATCATGATGCTGCCTTGAATATAAGGAGACTCATTATTCCATGCATTAAGGTGACATAGACGTGTACTTTGTGGAAAGGAAGAACAATTCAACTTGGGGAGTTCTCTACATGATCAACTCCTATATTTGGTTGTAACTCTCTCCACTTATATTAATACAAGGAGTACATTGTTTTCCTATATATGATGTTGATGTTAATATGTTTCAATTTTTGTTGATCCATTGAATGAAATGATTGGATAATGTTACATAGATATCATAGATCTTTGGCTTGTTGTGTTTGTATGTGTAGGTTCTAATTATAGAAATCGAGGCTGAGATTGGAGTGTACAAGGAAATATGAGAGTGAATCTTGTGATGGATTCCAGGTAGGCCTCATCTCGTTGTTCAATTAATTTAAGGGAAAAAATATATTATTTCTCCTTATTTTGTTCTATACCATGCCACTAGGTATAGGGAAGATACTTATGTCTGCAGTCGTAGATTCGACATAACAAATTGGAAACTCCGTTGGGGATCGTTTCATTCCCTTGGTGGTTTCCTTGTGCTTAATACATTTTTTTCCTCGTTTTTAGACCTTCATTGCCTCACTCAGTCTGAATTGACCCTAGGAAGACATTTAATTCAGCTTAAGTTGATTTTTTTCTGTCAAAACATAACATTCCTTGATTAGCTCCTCCCTAGTTTGGAGACAGAGCATTGCATTACACCCTAGCCTTCTCTGTGACTCAATTGCAGTGCACCAAAACCCTCTTTGTACTTGTGTTGCAAAGCACTGGTACCCTTCCAACACCTGTGCTACCCCTTGTTTCATGCACAGAATTTCCTTTTCTTTATTTTCTCTTTATTCAACCTTGTTCCAGTTGCTCTTCCTTGTGTCCCTGAGTATATTTTTGCCTCTCAGAAGCCTCCATCTAATTTGATTTTGTTTTTTTGTGAATTTGATGATAATTTGTTTAGATTTTCCTTTGTTATTGTAATTAGGTCATTAGTAAACTAATTTGTTTGATCATTGAGTGCTATACAAAATTGGTATTGTAGTCATCATTTTGAATAGTTTCTTTTATCAGTGATTATACATGCGTCTTAGTTTTCTCTCAATTCAAAATTAAGTGGAATTGAAAATAAAAATATATTTGCATTGGCATATAGGGTTTTGAGTGTTAATTGGAATTGGAACAATTGCATTTAAGGTAATTACACTTAGCATATTTCTTGTTGCATTTTGTATGTTGCATACTCTTTGTTATCTTCCCTCCTTTAGATAGACTTTCATTGAAAAGAAAAGTTTCATTTCTTCATGCTAGCTTGCATTTTAGGATATTTAGGTTAAAATCATGGTGACCCCTAAAAATGAAATATAATCGAAGATAAACATTAAAATTTATTGAATCAAACTAAGGAACATTTGTAACATTAACGCAAACATTTAAATGTGTTGGCTAGAGACGTGTTCCGACGTCTTATTCCTCATATTCCTCTTCTTCCTCTTCTTCTGGTGAAAGCCTCAAGGTTAGTAACTAGGTGGATAAGAAGAAGAAGAAAAGGAATATTAAGAAGACGAAAAACAGGAAGGGGGGAAACCAATCAACCATTGCTACCAATGAAAATAGTATGGAGAAACCTTCCAATAAACACTACAAAGTTAAACTCCCTTGCAAGATTTGTAAGGGTGATCACCTTCTAAGAGATTGTCCTGGTATTTCCAAGGTATTAGAAGTGTGGTACAAAGGCTCATATCAGAATTTTTCGTCAACATCTGAAGATTATGTTGGCGATAAACCATCAACCAGTGATAGTATATCCATGGGAAAAAGGGTAAAGTCAAGTATCCCTCTAGGTTATGTGAAGGGGATCATCCTATTCACCTTAGTCCTTATATGGATGAAGCCTCAAAAGTAATAGAAAAACTTACAACTTCTCAGCCTCGATTTCCGATTGGTTATTGGAAACTTTCTCCCAATATTTCATTAGTTAATTAAGATATTTATTAGAATCTGAATCCAATCAATCCCACTCTCTTTGAACGTGAATCCCATGAGTCCTTTGTTGACCAACCATTGGTTGAGAAAATTGTTGACCCAATTACACCTTCATTCAATAGTATTTTTCCCATAGAGAGTGAGGATCATATCGCTCAGGTTATTCTTGTTTCTTCTGATTCTACCAGACGTGGGGGAATTTCTCTCATTCCCACGAAACCCCCTTTAAGAAAACATGCCATTGTGTTTGACTGGAGTTGATTGAAATGACATGCATCACATTTTTATAGATGAGGGAGCTTCTATTAGTATTATATCCTCCACTTCTTGGAAATATTTGGGTTCCCGAAAACATGTGTCCATCGTTTTGAATCTGTTAGATTTTAATAGAAGAACAAGTCAACCCTTATGGATCCTTCCTTAGTTTCCTGTTACCTTGGGAGGAAAAACTGCATGTATTGATGTTATGGTTGTCATGGGCCCTTTGGAATTAAATTTTCTCCTGGGATGAGACTTTTTTTATGCTATGAATGCGGTTTTGTCCACACTCTTTCAAGTGATGTGCTTCCTGCATGATGGAAGGATTGTGACTATCGATCAACTTTAATTTTTTGGCTCTCATTTGATAGCCAATCATCCTACTTCCATAAGAAATCAAAATTCGCAAGTGGTATATCCCTTGCCACAAATTAATTATGTGGAAACCTATCCCATTCACATACCTACAGATGAATATTATCCTTTCAAAGTTTTCTCAACTTCTTTCGACCTAGATCCAATAGGTGATATGGTGAAAAAATTTCCGGGGGCATTGGAGCCTGATATTTCCATTGGATAATTTGATATGTATCCCTTCTAGAGAGTTGTTCTTCCATCTTAGGAGAACCTCTTAGAAGCCATAGGATTCTATAGGTCATGATCAAGGTCGAAGAGTAGAGTTCCTTGTCTTGTGTCAAGCTCCTTAAAAAATGAAACAAGGTCCTTGGAGCATAGTTCTTTTTCTTGTGTCAAACTCGTTAAAAAATGAAACAAAACGTTGAAGAAAAGTTCCTTTTCTTGTGTCAATCTTGTTAAAAAATGAAACAAGGTCCCTTGATCATAGTTATTTTCCTGTGTCAAGATAATTAAAAAATGAAACAGGTCCCCTTCCAATTCAAGTCTTCGATTAGATCTCGTAAATTCCCAGTCGAGTCTTTCACTTGATATCGTAAATGAACCATCATTCCATCCACCTGTTAGTAATCCGTAGTCTACATAGCTGCATGAAATGAAGCTTTGGGGGCATGTAGTTGAGTCATTATGTTGGGGGCATCCAAAATTATTTCAAACATAGTGTTTCCTTGTCTCAAGCTGGTGTAAAAATGAAACAAATTTCAAGCATATTTTCCCATCTTTCAAGCTTCTATAAAAATGAAACCATTCTCATTTTATCCCACGTGATTGCTATTTTTTATCAGCCTATTTCTTACATATGAGCCTTGGTTTTTTAATTCCATCGTCACCATTTGCTTGGCCGATCATACACTTTCACTTGTTCTTTTACTGTTTCCAAAGGAACCGTTGCGATGAGTGGTATTATTAGCCAACCTCTTGACGTTTATGTGTTTTGAGAAGTTCCATCATGACTAGAACCAGTTGCTACCATTTATACCACTCATTCCTCTAGGAGCAGTCCTCTTTCATCTATTTTTAGACTCCCAAAATATGAAAATATTTCCAAGCACTTTTATTTTCGAACTCATTAAAGTAATTGAAAACATGTCTACTCAGTATAAGTTTAAAAATTTTCTAGACTGATATAGACTATTTATGAAAAAGGAATACCTTAGTCGATCACGTCTAAGAGGTTCTCTTGGGTATCATTTTATTCCTTTTCAGACTCAAGGGATTATCTATGAACCTTAGTCAATCATGGCTAAGAGGTTCTATTGGGTGTCATTTTCTTCCTTTTCAGACTCAATGGAATATCTACGAAAAGGAAACTTTGGAGTTTTCTTTTTCACCTCTTTTTCAAACTCTCTAAACATGAAGAACATGTTGAGTTTCACCTTCATTAGACTCATAAAAAAATCAAACAAGGATGGACTCGTCAATCATGATGACCTCTTTTTCAAACTCTCTAAACATGAAGAACATGTTGAGTTTCACCTTCATTAGACTCATAAAAAAATCAACAAGGATGGACTCGTCAATCATGATGAGAGCGAACCACTCCTTCTCAGGGTTTGTTAAACATACTTGGAGGGATTCATCTGCAGGATGAAATTATAGATCAAGCATATGTTATCCTCCTCAAACTTGTTAAAAATAAGGAGGTATTGACTAGCAATGGTTGGAGAAATGGGGAAAGTAGGGTACTCCACTTGTTAATGGAAACGAGTCACCCTTGAACATGAAACTCTTCCAATTCATCTATGTGGCTGTTGGGTTGGGAAATATGCTTGTCTTTTGGTTCATCACACCATTCCAAAGCCTCCATTTTCAGTTTTGTGTCAATGCTGCCAACTCCATTCATTATCGTTGATTTTTTCAAGAGAATTCATTTAGTTGATATATGCTACAATACTCTTAGGCCTTCATTCCATGTCTATCGTTCCTGATCCAGTTCCATATCAACAACATTCTATCCCAAATCATTATACCTCTTTTGTGTCGTTGATAGGGGATACATCAAGGAACTTCCATGAGGGGCCACTTCTTGTTGAAATCAACTCATTATCCAGGAAGTTGACTTACAAACACCATTTGGTACATTGGTGCTTGCATACATCAACGGAAATTTTTCTTGCTCTCGGAGACAAGTTTTCATCAATGGCCTTCAACCAAAAGATTTTGTGTGGTATTCAACTTCATCTCATTCATTCACACCATGCAGATTGTACTGTTGTACCTTGAGAGCCATTAACATCATTAGTGGTTTCTCTCGCATATATTAATGACTTACATCATTGGTCAGTAATCAGATGGTGTCTAACATGTTCGAACTTAACTCATTGATTCACATGGTTAGACTCATACATTGGATGACCATGTGAATCAGATAGAAGACCCCCGATCTAGTTTCATCCATCTGAGCTGCGGTTTCAGGATTAATACAAGATTATAAAGTATGATGGCTATAATCATACAAAAAATAATCCAATCATGGATTAACCTTTTTCATCAGTGGACATGTCTATATGATCATTTTACATGTAATGTTAGCTTATGTGTTCAGCATCGGTATGCCTCCCTCATCAAAGATATTAAGATGTAAATGTATTGTAATAGATGATGATCTTGACCGATTGTTCTTGATACATAGTTGTCACAAAGTAAAGAACTTATATCATCAACCAGTGTTTTTGTTTTTGTGCTTTAGGGGGAAATATGTTATAGGCCATTTTGTCTCATTTGATCAATATGCCTTTCAATTGGATCAATTGAAATCCATGGACACTTTGTCATCATCCTTGCACAAAGCCTTAGGCATGACTCTCCCTAATCCTTGAGTTTCTGGGCTTAACTACTTCATTTCCATGCTTTTAAGGCTAGGCACAACCTGTTCCCTTAGGAGGCTACGTTAAGTGCAAGTTTCTCCACTCTGTACCTGCACTGATCATCAACAGTTTTTCCCTCTCTGGGGTGCATTGATTCTAGAAATTAAGAAAAAATAAAAATAATCCTGAAGCTTCCTCTTCCAGAAGCTTCCAAGAGTTACTTCAACCATTTACCTTGGATAAGAGATTTGAATCCCATCTCATCATACCTTGGAGATTTCACCCTTTATCCCTTGAGCTCATATTCCCATCAAGAGTGGATCTCAAGCCTAGATTGGTAAATGGATAAGAATTCCTAACTTACCATCCTCTTCTATATATTTAATTCCATCTAGAAGCTAGGGCTTAGATTTTGGATATTTATTACTCTCATGCTTCTACCTTGAATCTAAGGAGATTCATCATTCCATGCATTGAGGTTTACTTTGTGGTAAGGAATGAAAATTCAACTTGGGAAGTTCTCTACATGATTAGCTCCTATATTTGGTTGTAACTCTCTCCATTTCTATTAATACAAGGAGAACAATTTTTTCCTATATGTGATGTTGATGTTCATTGTTTCAATGTTTTTCTAATCCATTGAATGAAGTGATTGGATAATGCTACATAGATATCGTAGATCTTTGGCTTACTGTGTTTGTATGTGCAGGTTCTATTTATAGCGATTAAAGTTAGGATTGGAGTGTACAAGCCAAGAAGAGAGTGAATATTGTGATAGATTCTAGGTAGGCTTCATATCGTTGCTCAATTACTTTAAGGGAAATTGTATATTATTTTTCCTTCTGTTGTAGTAAACCAGGCCACTAGTTCTAGGGAAGATAATTCTATTCGCATTCGTAGATTCCACATAACAATACATGTATGGTGTATTTATCATTATAAGATATTCTCTTGATCTAGGTTTAATTCATGATCTTACATGACATTGGTTATTTTATATGGGTGAATTAGATAATATGTGTCTTTTATAGCAAGTATATTTTATGAAAATCTAATGAAACTAATATAAACAATGACCAAACTATGCATCCAGGAATTACGTGTACTATGTACACAAAGTGTTTGTAAAAATGAATAGCATGTGTTGGCACGTTAGATCCCATTTTTGTAACTACATATTGTAATTTTGGTCATGCATAGTACATCTCAGCTCATATCTACCCTGGTAAGTATTTTAAAGTGGGTAAATGTGGGGTGGGGTGTTACATGATGCACATTATAATGTTTCCTCGCCATTCAACTTAGAATACATGTCCCATGACCTTGGTTTTTTTTCTTTTTTTACATGGAAATCAACCAGGGGCTATTACACAAAATATGGATTTGTGTTGTTAAAAAATCACCCAAGTCACACATGTGAGCCTCCAACACTTGATCAAATACAATGAGAAATAGTTTTCTAGCAGTCAACTTCTAACGTGATTTATCAGAAAATGAAGATGAATTTTGAAAAAAATAAAACATGGGATTTTTGCAAAACAAGCCCATTTAGGATCCTCATGAATGGTTTATTCCAAATTTGCATGATATACAATATTTTCTTGATCATTTGAACCTTATTTTTATAGATTTAGTGAATGGATAATTTTCCAATGTGTCGCCCAATGCCTAGTCAATAAAGAGGTTGAAATGAGCTATGTTTTAGTGAATTCGTGGTAGGGAGATAAGTTCTAATAAAATATTGGCTTATATTTTGATCCAAGAGCCACTAAAATGTATTTTATCTCATCAAGATCCACATCATGCAGTTTGTTACTTTTTCCCAAATTGGAGCAAAAAAATCCTCAAGCATTTGATGTCCATAAACTATATAAATACCTGTGATTTTGTTATTATATATAGATTTTTGATGTATAATAACTTTATATTATTAATATAGTATTGATTTTAAGTCTTGTCGATGCATATGAATTCTCAGTGTATGATTTCAGTTAACAAGTCATAGATTTTGAAGTTTCTCTAACACACGTGACCCAACCAAGAGGGAATCTTGTGCTAGGACGCACACTACTTCTCATTTGGATGAGTTTTATTTCCTTTAATAGTGTAGTTTCTCTAATTTTTAGTCTGCTATGTTCATAGAGATAATAATAATTTTTTATTAGTTCTTTCTGATTGTTCATAGTTTAAAATCTTTAATAATAGTTTCAACATAGTTTGCAATAAGAGAATATTTATAACATAATGATCACTTAGGTTTTTTTTCTTGCAGCGTTCTTTGAACTAATTTAACAACACAGATTTAATTGCTTATGTGTGTCAATATAGTGAAGGATTATCACATGGATCTTCCAATTGAATAGGGATTTATATTTAAAGCTACAAACACTTATAATCCAATTTTTTGAAATAAGTTGTTGTTAAATCATAAAAATTATGTACATAGTTATGATGATCTATAAGTGTTTTAGAACCATGATTATATTCATTTAGCCAGATGTCAATTAATTTTCATAGACTATCATTTATTTTCAACATAATTTTTTATTAGATAGATTAAACGTTGAATGATAAATATATTTTGCATTACACTTCACAAGCACACTAACCCAAATTGATGAATTAAACGTAATGGAATTCTAGTGCAATTGAATTAACCAAGATAATTCACACAACTTTCCAGTGTCTATTTTTGACTTGCTTACCCCTTTCCACCTACTACTTGGGCTAGTTTTCTTTAGGTTGGTTCTCCTTACTTTGTCCCTTATTTTGCAAGTTAGGGTTGCATTTTCAAGGCTTTTTTTGCAGAAAATTTGCAAACCCAACCTCTCACTTATTTAGCTACAATTTATGCTCAATTTTGACAACATATTGATAAGCGAATCCTAATGAGGATATTTCCAAGAAACCATCTCCATTTGCATGTACCTATGTATACCATTAAGTTACTTCAATATCAAGTGTCTCTTGGAGTGATTGATACCAAAATTTGAGGGCAAGATATGGAAATTATTAGTGTCCAACACCATCTAGTATCCTTCTTATCAGAGATTTCATCATCTTGTGTACCAGTCATTGTAGTTCCCTACATGGTATAATTACTCCTTAAGGGAATCAATAAAGGTGTACCAAGTGGGTCTTGCATTCAACATATAAAACTCATCTTTATTGTGTGTCACCCACTAATGTTCCCACCAATATTTGACATGGGGAATGACTTTCAATAGCGGAAAGGTGATCTTTTTCATTACTGATTTTTTTTTATGGAATAATAATTGTCTAACATATTTAACCATTTCTTAAAATAATCTACATGCATTTTTCCTTCGAATAATGGGATATCAAATTTAACTTGTATCTTAAAGGGTGTTGCACCTCCAAAATATTTTTTTTTTAAAGGTTCCTCAAACGTTGTTGCAGACATCGAAGGATGTAGGAATTTTTTTTACATCGTATGATTCTTCTATCACATGAGTGCTTCCTCAAGAAACAACTTAATATGATCTAATTCTTTTCCATATCTCTTTTCTTTTGACATTAGAGGCCACATGGGTTTGCGAGTGCTATCATATACAACTGAAACTAGCTCCAGATCCAAATGTTTGTATACTGACCTTGTCAGAGACATGCACTTAGAAAGAACAAATCAAAAATTGCTATAATAACATTGATCCATGTTATACAAGGAGTGAAATGAATGAAATAAATTCTATGGAACACACAAGATAAAATGATAACAAAGAGCACAATAATATAGTGAAAACCTATCTTCCATTAATAAATGAAACAACAAAATACAATAGAACAAAAACTGGCTAGAATGGTGGTATATATCTCTGAATATAAAGAGACGATGGCTATTAACATTAACAAAATATGTTACAAGAGGCTGTAAGAATAATTTCTTAGCATAAATAAAAAACCCTATAGATCCAAACCCTAACCTTAGAATAGGAAGAACCAAAACTTTTGTGGGCCTCGAGGTGGTTAGTTGGTGCACCAACTTCCCAAGGGCACAAATTTGGCATATAATATCTATTTGGGGTGCATGATATCTCACTAGAAAGAACCATCTAAAGACTAAAAATTTTGATAATCCCCCCTCGCCCTTGAATTTCCAAAAAATATCGTTTAGTGCCTCAAAACAACCATAAAAGTTTGGGACCTAGAAATCATAGAAAAAAATCCCAAGAAGAAAATGACCTATTTAGATAGTGGAAAAGGTGGGTGGCCACCGATATCCACCTAGATCACCCTCCAAGGTCGAATCTTTCTCCAATAACATATGTGGATATCTACAATCTTAGGAGGAAGTAGAATAGATTCACGATCCCATGCCATCATCAGTTCCAGTGCAATTACATTATACACATACTTTAAAATCATATGCAATTCCCATTAGTTTTCCTTAGAAAATCTCAAGATAAGGCCTCAGTACTAGAAAAATAAGGTTCCATTGCAAAAAAGGAGAAATAAAAGGAAGAAGATAATTCACCCTTCTCTCCATTCTTTTCAAAAGTGATAAAGAAAAATGCATGTCCCTCCCTTCTTAGACATGAGCTAAGAAATATCACAAAGAAATGAATTCCATCTCTCAACAAACTTTGAATTCCCTTGGTTTTAGTGGGGTGTGCATTTTTCTCAATTCTTGATTATTCTATGTTTTTGTATTATTTTGTGTAAATTATTTGTAAGAATCTACTCTTGTAATTAGGAACATGTAATATTAAATTTGGGAAGGTTTAGAGTTATATCTCTTCCTCTTTTCATTTTGATGGGGGAAGAAATGTTTTTTGTTTTGTCATCCATATCTACTTTGAATTTCTAAAGTAGACACTCTTTGTGTCTCTCCTATATATATATATATATATATGGGAAAAAAAAGAGAGGGGAAAACCAATACATGACGATAGTGATGTCTAAAAAAGTATACAAATAGATGATAAAAGAAATAAACACAATTTAATCACAAGAGGAGTCATATCAACAACAATGTGCGTCAAAGGTATATAATCATTTATTTATTCTTTTATATACATTGAATTTAATTATCACTTGACAATTTAATTTTCAATTGTTTTATTGCAAAAAATAAAATAAATAGATCCCATTTAGTGTATAGTATAGTACCATGAGGAATAAAAGTGTTGATCGCAAGTTTGTGAGAAATTACATTTTTAACCTAACCTAAGGTCTCATATTTTTGTGATATTTATATTTAAATAATTAAGTTACACTCATCCATGGGTGCCTTCTACTAGGTGCTAACATATAAAGAAGAGTTAATTGAAGAATTGATCAACATTAAGTTAAGTATGGATGGTGAGTCTATTTGGAACTATCAAAGGTTAATTAAACAATTTGTGAGTAGCTATCTTGTTTAAATTCCCTCATTTTATTATTAATGGAACAACATGCAACATTTATATTAATTATATCAAGTTTAATTTGTCATGATGTATTAAACATGTCAGAAGAAAAGTATGAAGTGGAGGTAATGGAAAATATTTTGAGAGGTGACATGCATCATGGCTTCGAAAGAAAGTGCATTGTTTATGAAACACTATTTATTGTAGTACACATTTTTATTTATTCAATCATGTATATTATACAATATAAAAATAGATAGAGTTATTACACTTTATTTCTATGTTTGTAGGTGGAACATGAAGAGGTGGAGCATCAAAAAACATATCAATAAAAAAAACATTAGGTTACATAACCGAAGCATAATATTGCCTACATGTGATAAAAAAAAGAGGCATGCACATAGCTCGAGTGTTGACAATTGTTTAAGTGATGAATGTCAATCAATATAATTGAATATTACTACAAGTTGTGCGTTTTTTAAATATTTGTTTATGAAAATTGGGAATTTTTTAAAGTACTTGACAATTGTCCCAATTGCATGGGGACATGTTACCAATAAGAGTAACAATTGCATTTTCATTTTTTCACACTTTTCTTTAATGTATTGGACATATTGTTCCAATTGAATGTTGTTAGGTTAATAATAAGTGTCAGAATTATATATTGGTTGCATTTTGATTATTGTGGACCTTTATGTTGTCCCATTTTGTATGATGATAGATCGCATATTCATATAAATAAATAAAAAATCTTATTTTATTGCATTATTCATTGTTGTAAAATTTTGCATTGTTGATTAATTAATATATGAATTATTTAAACTCTTACAAATAAAAAAGGTGTAATGTATTGAATAACACATTAATGCAATCATTATATAAAATATAATATGAAGAATATAAAAAATAATATTATTATAAACAAATATTTCATTTTGAGATGATTAATTGAAATTACGTTTAAAAAAACAATTAAAAATCGGTGCATTGTGTTCTTTAGAACTCACTAAATGGTTTTTGCTGTAAAAATAGATGATGGTGTGCTTTTATGAGTAATACGCATCGATTCCTATGGATTGTATTACCCCACCCGTGCTAAAAAGTTGTAAAAAAACACGTCATCTAAACGAAAATGTATGATCATAATTATCATTTCAAAATTTTAGATTACACATGATTATAATACCAGCTATTTATTTCACTGTAGTATACATATTGATGCTTAGTGAAAAATAATTGTCTCGATATCTCATCTCAAATGCGCACATGATAATATATAGGCACTGATGCATTTATATGTACAATACAAATCTTAATACCAATACAGGATGATGAAACCCTTGCCATTCAGATGCATTTTTTTTAACTAATAGAATTTATTAAAAATAAAACTTTACATAAACTGGAGTGTGTTTTTATAAGAACATTTACGTAGATTTGTAGTCTTTTTTTAACAATGGACTTGGAATTTTTGGGAATTAATGAAATCCTTGTTAAAGATCTGTAAACGATTAGGATATTAAGGGTTGTAATTTGAATTTGAAAAATAGTGTTAATAATTATTGTGTATATGTGTCAATTGGATGTAGCTCAAATCGTTGGGAGGAATGTTGATATCCTCCCCACTTGGGTTCAATTCTTACAATTGAAATGTAGTAGAAAATGAGTGTATTATTGTAATGGATTCAAACCTTCTTAGTGATTAACCTTGAGTCTTGAAGTCTAATACAAACACACACACTCAATCTCAAATGACATAGCTAAGCAAGTATATTGTATGCATTTTAAATCAATCAAAGGTGAGGGATACTTACAAGTAATTCCAGTTTTTAATATTTTGGTACTTGGGCATGGCTACTTTTCCCTATGCAAGAATTTTTTTAAGCTCCTGACATGCTTGCATTTCCCTATCCAACTTTCAGATTTGTAAGATTTAGGGCTCTCTATTGATTATAAGATATTGTATACTAGCATCAATCATACAGAATGGATCAACATCCATTTTCGTTCATCTTCCCATGAAAACCAATCACATGGGATAAGGGATCATTTTTTAAGGTCTATGCCATCAAAGGGATGCAAAATATGTTAAGGGCATGATTTTTTATAATGCAGGGGTACATTCTATATTACCAAGGTATGGATATTCCTCCTTACTATGTAAATATGCAATCCCATGTACTAAGAATGCATTCTCAACTTGAGATGCATTTATCCCAAACAAAGCATGCATTTTCCGAAATCCGTCATTTTTAATGTAATTTCATAAGGTCAACATGCAACTAGCAATACAAGGCGTGCATTTTTCTTCCTGAGGTGTGCACTTTCTTTTCTAGGGAATCCATTTCCCTGATATCCTTGATATCATCATACCAATTTCATAATTGAGCATGCATTTCCATCAAGTCAACATGCATTTTAACAAGGATAATTTTAACTATTTTACCTCTTTGTTTTGTAAGGAAAATTTTAACATTTATGCACATCAAATGGTTTTTGGTTTGAAAATGCACATTGTATCCTCTATTGAGGAAATTTTTATTGTTTTATAAGATAATAGGATTTGGGTTTTGATTGTTGCATAAAACCATACTCCGTTATTTTTAGCATCTCCACATCAAAAATTGCATAGTCGCACTAAATAAATACACATTTTTCTTTTGAATTATAAATTTTGACCATGTACAAAATGCATATCAGGATTCATAGAAATGCATGCTTAGGTCTCAAAACACATTAAATTAGAGCGATTCAAGTTTGTAAGGGTGTGTTATATCATTTAAAACCTATATTAATATTCAGATTTTCATTTTCAAACATAAAAGTAGTTGTTGTGTAATAGAGGAAAAACATTCCTCGTGAATTGAGAGACCAAAACAATAGAAAGTGACCAATGGGAAATGCAAGCCATGATTCTATATAGCTCCAAATTTAGTGATTTAAGTTTTTGGCTGAATATGATAATATTAAATCTCTCTCTCTCCCTTTATGTGTGTGTGTGTGTGTGTGTGTGTGTGTGTGTGTGTGTGTGTGAGTGATTTTGAAAAGAAAAAAATCATTATATTTACTTTCAAAAAGAAAATATACATGTTTATCTCCATTGTAGTGTCTCCAAATCTGTGCATGTCATTTTTTACTTACATACAAATAAAATGAAACAAATTATTATATAGGATCTCTCTATAGACTTACATCCATACATTTTCCAATTGTTTGGAAGCAACTCAACTAAAAACACCTTATTCCTCATATTTTGACCTCCATAAATTTTTGGCAGAGAAAAACAAATAAATTCTTGGATACTATCGAATAGTAGTATAAAATACATATATAAAAGTAAAAAAGACATGTATTTAATTAATATATACTTGAATAACTCATGTATAAGGAAATATCAAACTTGGAGTGATAATTCCACTTTTGATATTTCATCTAATTTGGAATTTTTCCCTTGTAGATATGGATAAAGGAATTCCATTTGAAGGATGAAATACATTCCCTAATATGACCAAGAACTACCTGTAAAATACGATTCTTAACTTGCACCTTATTTTTGGCCCAATTGATTATGAGTTGAAAGTTTTTAAGCCAATCCTTTATGCTTGGAATAGAAGAATCCATAGTGCAACAAAATTTTCTTTCAAGGTGGATCCATTACTTAGAGAATATATCAACTTAAAAAAGTTTGATTGAGAGAGATGGAGGATGGCCCCAACACCAAAGAGAGAAGGACTTACTTGACTAGAACCCTTAAATTACCCCCAGAGAATCCCTGGTTCTAGTGGTGGGGAACAAGAATTATGTGTTTAATCTACTTTAGCTCTATCTTGTATTTTTTGGTGAGTTTCTCTATTAACCAAGAAACCAACTCAACTCGAAGTCAGTTATCCTAAAACACCATTAATGTTTTTTCCACCATGTAAAATATACGAAGAAAAGAGGGAGATATTTAAAGCATTTAAGAGAAGAATCTTCGACGAAAGCTCGAAAAATTTCTTCTATATCTTGATTGATCCACCTTACAAAAATTGTGTTTTTTTTTTTAAATGGATCAAACCTAGAAGGATAAGGAGCATGAAATGAACATGTTTTTCTATGTTAGTCCTGATGGAATATTGTGTTGGGCTAAGAAATTGTACCCTTTTTTCCATATGTTTACTCTATCTTGAGACCATCTTGATCTTCCTATGCTATAATGTTTTTGATGATATTTTGTTTATGACTCACATTTTGACCCAAGGAACAACCATGTTTATGAATTATATTATTTGAGTGATAATATAGGCATTTTTAGTAGATTCTACTTAGTTTTGGATTACCCATGTGATGGTTTGGAAAATTGCACTTGATTGGTTTCCAATAGATGGCATCGACTCAAAAAATGAACACAATTAGAATCTATATTTATTTGTGGAGGATTGATTTATTGAGAGTGGGATTATGTTATATTGTCAATTGATGTTGTTCCTGTAGACTGGTTCGATTATTGTTGTTTTCTAGATTGGCTTGATTATTGTTATTTTTCATATTGGTTTGATTTTTGTTGATCGTAGAGTGTTGAAATTGTTGTTTCATAGATTGGTTTAACTATTATTACTCACGTTGAGGTTTGATTATTAATTTCTGTAGCTTACAGGGATTTGGTTGTCAAAAAGATAAGATTTTTTTCACATGTTATGATTGTTGCAATTATTTTATACATTAAACCTACTTCCTTTGATTTCATAGTAGGTGCATTCTCTTTTTATCATAGTCTCATTATTTATTAAAATTATATCTTAAATTGATAAAGTGGATTGGATTGAGTGAAATGTTTTGCCCATATTTCATTGTTTGAGTGAGATATGATTGCAAGTGTGAATTTTCCTAGCTACATGATCATTTAGAATCACCAAAATTAGAAATGGATTTGTTTTCTACATTTATTTTGCACATAACCTTGAAATAAAAAATGATCCTTGGATTGATAATTAATGTGAAGTGTTTTTTAGATTGCCCTAAATAGATGGTTTTTGACACCAACATTTTGGTGCCATCTCCAAGGAGGTTATAAGGGTGAAAACAAATAATCTAGTGCTGGTTAGCTGCATTATATCTAGTGGTATTAGGGCCTAAGAATTAAATATGGGAGGGGAATAAAACTACACACCTACCACATATCTTCCTTCAGTGATAGAATGTGGTACCCTCTTGTCCCACTAGTACTAAAGTAATTAGACTTGCATGTGTGAATCACATAATATGCATGAATAGAGGTAGAAAATAAAATTATAAAAATAATAGTCCTAGAGGAAAAAAAGGTCAAGGTCAAGGAAAAAAGGACCTAGGAAGAAGGACAAATTTACATGATATAATTTTGAAGGGAGATGATCTAGATTTATGAATCAACAAAATGAAATATAGATACAAACAAAAAAAAAGAGATATATAAGTCTCATTACGTTGCAGGAACCAGATGTTGAGCAATTTTAAGAAGTCACTCTATTGAAACAGTTGAAGCCAAAATGAGAAGGGAATTAAAACCTGAGGAGGAACCTTCCGAGGTGGCGGAACTAAAATTTTAACACCTAACCACCAAAACAAAATTTCAACATATGGTTGAAGGACGAGGGGAAATATGAGACCTTACATTAGAATACCATAGTCTAGTATGAGGAACATCCCTCAAGATGCCTAATATATACCAAGGAAGTGAGGTTGGGCTTGTTCCACAAAAAAAACCAATTCTATCTCATTTCAATGATTGCCTCCTAATTTTGGAATCCCAAAATATTATTGGAAGATATGGGAATGATATGGCCAATAATACTTCTAGGATTTAATTCCCTATTAATAACAACCAAGGAAATACAACAATGAAGCCAATCTCTTTAGTAACCATTCCTAATTTCCATGGAAACACCACTAAGTACCCAAACACCTTCCTCTTCAAGTTCGATGTGATATGTTAGAGCTATGAATACACTGATGATATGAAAAAGATGAAATTGTTCCCAACCAATCTAAAGGGAGTAGCTCTGAGATGGTTCATGAGCCTAGGTGCTAACACTATAGCCTCTTTGAATGGCATGAAAAATGCCTTCCTTGGAAAATATCAAGAATATTGTAGGACCTGAGAAATCAAGGAATAATTCTTCAAAATTTCACAAAAGGAGGCAGAGGATATGGAAGAATACATAGATCGATTCCAAAATATATGCAGAGATATCCATATGGTGCACTAGTATGTGAAATTTTGAAGACAATCCTGATAAGAGGAATGTAAGATGAGTGGTTGGATTTTTTGAATCTAATGAGAAAGGGAGACATATCTAAGGAAAACTATGATAATATTTGTGATTTACGCAAAATATGTTCACGAGGAATGACTAGGGGTAAAACATGAATTAGATACCTTCCTACTAAGGCCAATAAATTTCCCAATGGAGGAGTAATCCATGTATATATCAATAATCTACTGGAGGGATTCAATACGGACATCCTTGGGATGTTAACTTTGTAGTTAGATGTGTTTCAAGACAAACATAAACAATTGAGGGCTGAAAAGGCACTTGAAATGTAGAATGAAACACTCCTCCATATAATTCTTGGTAAAATTTGTTGATATATGTGGAATATGTGATGAAGAGAACTCTACAAAATCATGTCCATATCTACCTGAATTAAAGGCGGTCTACTAGGGTGCTAGCGAAGAAGCTGAACAAAATTAATTTTTGGGCTCGAAGAAGTCGTGGTAGACATGACCACCAGGTATGAATCAAGACCCTTTTGAATTTATTAATATTTGGACTAATTATTATAATTCTCAACAACCAAAATTATTTTCTCCTCATTGGAATAATTCTCAACAACCAAAATTATTTTCTCCTCATTGGAATAATCCTCAAAAATTTCAATATCCTTCACCATGGGTACAATTTCCAACTCAAATAGTTCTGAATCCATCATTGCTAATGAAACATGAAACTCCCCTCTCATTGGGAAATAATTCCCATAACCCTAGCCATAGTCACCCCCATTGTTACCTCTAAAACCTCAATTAAAACTCCCTGTAAATGCACCAATGAATGATTTAACGAATGGTCCCATAATTTGACCTCAATTACCCATCCAAGATGCACCAAATCCAAATAATAATATGATTCAACAGGATGAAATGTCAAAATTCCTGGCCTATAAGAATGGCTCTCTTACATGTAACTATGTAAAACTCAGGTACAAAGGATGATCCACCCATAAAACCTACCATTAATCATAGAACCATTGGAGGATGAACCCTTACGTATTGAAGAAAAAAATAATCATGAAGAAAATGAGGATTTCGCACATATTGTAATCCCTGGAGTAGCAACTGAAACACAAGTGATCACTTCCAACCCAAATCACACTCAATTTGTTACTCCTCCATATCCAGAAAGGTTGGCAACAGTCAAGCCAACCCCACAACCTGAATTTAACCTATTAGGGGAACTTCAAAAATTATGTATCAAAATTAAATTATTGCAAGAAATATGAGATGTGCCAATTTATGTCAAAAATGTTAAGGAATTATGCATTAAAAAGATGGGGATAAATCCCAAGGATCCACCTACTATTCACATTTTGGGGAAATCATCTAACTTGATCCTTGGGGGGATACACCTGTCAAATTTGATGCTCCCAAAACCATGACTGTTACTGTCCAAATTAAAGGCAAAACTTTTATAAATACATTAGTTGATTTAGGAGCAATTATTAATATCACGACCAAATAAACTTAGGATATGTTTGGATTTGTACCCCTAAAACCTACCTCTACTATTATTGAATTAGTTGATTGGTCCACCATTCAACCAAAAGGGATTTTTGAGGATATTATCATCTTTGTAGACTCTTTGGCCTACCTTGTAGAGTTTGTGGTCCTCCAGAAAAAAAATATTTTCTTGATGGTCATCCCTTGATTTTTGGAAGACCATGGTTGGCCACGACTAACACTTATATTGGATGTAGGACATAAACTATTAAAATTTCCCATGGGGAAGTCACAAAATATTTGATTCTTTATCCCCCAAAAAAACCTGCCATAGCTTGTGAAGATCCTATATGGGTCGATTTGGAACTCGAAAATGATGAAGTCTAATGAGTGTTCACAATTAAAAAATCCTTGACCTTTAAAATTGAAACATAGGATGATGTTATTAATATCTTTATCAATAATACCTCGTCTATCCCACAATGACAAAAAAAAACAAATATAAAAACATGAAAAACACACACACACACACCGCAAAAAACAAATCAAACATATAAAAATTACCAAAAAAAAAAATTAATTAAAATCAAACATAAAAAGATGTAAAAAAAAAAATATAAAATTATATATAAAAAAGACAAAAAAAAAACATTAAAAATGTAAAAAAAAAAAAACAAAAAAAAAAACTAAGTTAAAAATACTATAAATAAATAAATAAAAACGCAAAAAAAATATTTCAAAACAAGCATGATTATAAAAATAAAAATAAAAATATGTAAAAATCAAATATAAAATTATATATAAAAAGACAAAAAGAAAACATAAAAATTACCAAAAAAATAAAATTAACTTAAAAAGATAAAAAAAAAAAAAAAAAAACATTTCAAAACAAGTATTAAAAAAAATTAAATAAATAAATAAAATAGAAGATAAAAAAAAAAAAAAACAAAATAATTGAAACATTTTTAAAAGTTAAAAAAAAAAACATTAAAATCAAATAAAAGACATAAAAAATATAAAAAATATTATAATAAAATTTAAAAACATAAAATAATTTAAAAAAAAAAACAATTAAATTAAAAAAAAAAAGTATAGTTAAAAAAAATTAAAAATAGTTGAAAAAAAAAAAATTGATATAATAAAAAAAAACATCTAAAAAACCAATATGAAAATTAAATTTAAAAAAATTACCCCACGGAGCCCAGTGGTCGAGCGACCCTAGGCTGGCAGGCCAAGGCAGCTCCCACGACTGCCCAACCCAACAACTGAGCGGCAATGGTCAGCTGGGCAACCCCGTGGGTTAGCCAGTCGGCCATAGCCGCTGGGCCGTCTGGCTGGGCAGTCGTGGGAGTTGCATGCGTGGCTCCCACGATCGCCCAACCCAACGGTCGAGCAGCCAAGGGCTGCAAGGCCGATTTTGAGAATCGGCCTTGCAGCCCTTAGCCACTCAACTATTGGGCTAGGCAACGAATCATCCTTACAACCCTCGACCATCGGACTGAGTGGCTGTGGGAATTGCGTGTCTGGCTCCCACGGCCACACAACCTAGCGACTGAGCAACCCTTGGCTAGGCGAGGTAATTTTTTATTTTTTATTTTTTAATTTTAATTTTAATAATAGTTTTTAAATTTTGCTTTTTTATTATGTTATATCCATTTTTAATTTTTTAATTTTTTAATTTATGTTTTGTTTTTAAAAATTGTTTTTAACTATTTTAATTTATTAACTAAATGAATAAATTTATTAATTGGTTTAATAGTAGGAAGGAACTAGCCGTTACTAATTAAAAACATTTTAAATTATTAAAAAGTCAAACTAGTCGTTTAGAAAATGGCTAGTTTAAACATCTCTACATCTATTTAAGCTTATTGATTTGATATGATCTCTCACCTAGTCCTGATGATGAACCACACTGGTTGGTTCGAAACGCGTCGACAACGTTCCATTATATGTGATTATTACCGAAAAATATTTTACTATTTTAATTTTTTTTGGTAAATATGCTTAATTTTTTTAATTTTTATTTTAATTTTATTGTAATGTTTTTTTTTTATTTGATTTTAATGTTTTTTTAAAAAACATATATGGTTTTTTCTTTCTAATTAAATTAGTTAAAAAGGCTTCTATTTTTTTGTTTTTTTATCTTCTAATTTTTTTTTAATTATTCTTGTTTTGAAATGTCTTTTTTTATTTTTAATTATTTTTTATAGTTTTTTTAACTTTTTAGATTTGCTTTTTTTTTTTTAATTTAGTTTTATTCTTTGTTACATTTTTTATATTTTTATATTTGTTTTTTATTTGGTTTTTACATATTTTTATTGTTTTTTTTTTGTTTTTCAAAAAAATAAAAAATTTCATTATAGAAAGAACATTGCCAAAAAAAAAATACATGTTTGGAAAACCCTTAAAAAATAATATCCTAGGACGAAAAACACTAAGAGACATAAGACAACTTGAAAATTTGTTAAATAATCAACACTTTTAAGAAAATTATTTGTACTTTGGACGTAAGAACATTTAAAGTGTCAAAAAAGTCTTTAAAAATTTAAATTTTAATGCTTTTCAAAACATGCATGAAAATTATCAACATTTAAAAAAAAATATCGACACTTAATGCAATAGAAAATTTAAAGTGTCAAAAATAGGCCCTCTAAAAAAAGAGGTCGATGTTGCATCAATACTTTTCAAAATCAGCATTAAAATCACTAAGATTTAATGAAATATATATATACTTGATACAAAAGAAAATTTAAAGTGTCAAAAATATGCTCCAAAAAAAATGTATTCTGGATGAGCACTTTTCGAAATCATATTACCTTTTTTCTACCTCAAAAAAATGGGTACTCGTTTCCGTTCTCGTTTCAAAGTTTACATTGTTCTTGAAACATGCAATTTCAACTATCCATTCTAATGCACAAATCATTTTGTTATTTTTCTAGCAAAACATATTCATTTCATGTGAGAGTCTAACCATAATAAATGCAATGTTTTGACTTAGTGAAATGGGGTAAAATTAGAGAATAAAATAAGGAAACGGTTACAATATGGGCAAGAAGATTGTATAATGTATGCAATAGAGAATCATGATCGTAAGGATCTTAATCTGGAAATAGACGAAGAGAAAATACAAACAACACTTATTCATAATAGCATTCCCATTGAAACCGAGTCAGGGAAAACATTAAACATTAATCCAAATTTGGCTCCCACATAGACTAATAGGCTGTTACAAGTCATGAAGAGAGATAAATACAAGGATATGAAGGGTATACACCTTGATCTTTGTACTCATAATATTTACATTAAAAAATATTTTACTCCCACCCGACAACCTCATAGGAGGATGAATCTCGCCCTTAGGGTTTTTTTTTTAAGTAAGTGCTCCAGAAACTGTAGGATGCTAACTTATCTATCCAATATCCAATAACGAATGGGTTTCTCTTCTAGTGATTGTCCAAAATAAAAGAAACAAGTGGTAGATTTTCTTAGACTACTGAGAATTAAATAAAGCATCCTTCCCTTCAGACTTTGCAACACACCTGCTACCTTCCAAAAAATAATACTAGGCATATATTTTGACCTAACTATTGATAGTCTTGAAATATAAATGGATGATTTTGTGCCTTATGGAACTGAATTTGAGGAAGCACTATCCAATTTAGAAAACACAATGCAAAAATGTGTATAGGCTAATAATGTGTTGAGTACCAAAAAATGCCACATAATGTTGACAAAAGGAATAGTCCTGGGACATATTCTCTGTTGTTTCAAGTTGATCCAACACAAAATTAGGTAATATTGAGCATACTTCCTCCAAACTGTCGAAAGAAGTATGCACATTTTTAGGAAAAATAGGATATTGTTGATTTTTCATTGAAAATTATTCTAAAATTGCATCCCCCCTGTATGTATTACTTATGAAAGACGAAACATTCTTATGGAATAACATTTGTCAATATGCTTTTGATAAATTAAAAAAACTTTTACTTACAACCCGAGTTCTATGCAGACCTAACTAGAAATTTCCATTTCATATTGCTTCGAACATCTCTGACGCTGTAGTTGGAGTGATGATGGGACAAGAAGAGATAAAAATCCTTGTGCCATCTACTATTCCAACATAAAATTATCACCAATATAGTTAAATTACATGGTAATGGAAAAATAATTTCTTGTTGGCATATTTGCAATTAACAATTTTAGGCACTACATAACTGGTTACCCTATTTTTGTGCACACAGATCATGCGACTATTAGATATTTAGCTAATAAACCTATTACCAATGCACAAGCCTTCAGGTGGTTATTATTGATTTAAGAATTTGATATTATGATTATTGATAAACCTAGGAAAGATAATATAGTTGCAGATATTTTATCTAGACTTGTTGTGAATATACTGAAAATTCTCTTGTAGAGAATAAATTTCTAGACAAACACTTATTTTTAGTTTCCACCCATAAAACTTGGTATGAATACATTTTAAAATACCTTGCTGTATGGAAATTGTTGCAACATGTCACTCCACGAGAAAGAAAAAATATCATTCAACAAAGTACTACGTTCTCATGGGTAGATGACTACCTCTTTTACAAAAGGGTTGATCACACAATCCATAGATGTGTAAGGGAGGATGAAATCCAAGACATTATCAAGGACTGCCATGATGGCCCCTGTGGGGGTCACTTTGCAAATTGACGAATTGACCACAAGGTGCTACGTATGAGCTATTATTGGCCCACTATATTACAAGATGCCAAGAAATACATTAGGTGATACAATAACTACTAGATGATGGGCCAACACATCTAGTATGATGAAATTCCATTACAACCACAACTGGTAATTGAGCCATTTGATAAATGGGCCCTCAATTTTGTGGGCCCAACCACTCCTTCATCACATAAAAAATACTATATCCTAGTTTTTACAGACTATGTGACCAAGTGGGTCAAGGTAATAACACTTTCAAAAGCCACATAACAAGCTATTATTGATATATTGTATGAGTAGATCTTTATCCGGTATGTAATTCCAAGGGAAATCATCACTGATGGAAGAGTACATTAAAATCAAGGCACTTCCTGAGAAATACAAATTTCGGCATCAGGTCACTTCTCCTTACCACCTGAAGGAATATGGGATGGTCAAAAGCACCAAAAAAATTTTAGAAAACATCCTTACTAAAATAGTAGCTACTCATCTTCATGATTTGGTTGATCGACTGGCCGAAGCCTTATGGGCTTATAGGAAAACTTGGAGAAACAAAACAATATTTTCTTCATTTGAGCTGGTGTATGATAAGTGTCCCATATTTCCCATTGAATTTGAAATTAGCATAGTCAGGACTCTGATGGAAGTTGGTTTGGATTTAATAGTAGCATAAAATCATCGGTTAGAAAAACTTCTTGAGCTCGATCAAATCCACTTGGCTGCAATAAGACACACAATTTTTTTGCAACAAAAAATAGAAAAATGACACCACCAACTAATCAAGAAGAAGCTATTCCAACTCGAGGATTGGGAACTTATGTATGATTCTTGATTTAAAGACTTCAAAGGAAAACTAAGTACTAGATGGCTGGATGCCTATGAGATTGATACAATTTTTAATAATGGAATGATCAAATTGGTAAATATAGAAAAATAACGTACCCATTTAATTGTTAAGCACTATATCCCCCTATATAAACATCCAAACTCAAAGGACTCTTTCATCAGGGAACTTGCCTCTAGTCTTCGACTATAAATATTTCTAGAGAAAATGTAGTCCTCCACACCTATGCCTCCACCAAAATATTAGAAAAAAATAGAAAAAAATATTCTAACTGTGAAAACTCCCAGGAGCACAGGTGCAAAAATGACAGGCGAAAACTAGCTAGCTAGCACCTTCCATCTAAATGAAGAAAAAAAATAAAGAATAAATTTCCAAATGTGAAAACCCAAAGGAGCCCGGGAGCACAATTGAACAAATGACAGTTGATGGGCCCCAGTATTGCAACAAGAATGCTTCAAATCCCAAGGCTAACAACTTAAATTATCAACCCAAGGTTTGTACAAACTTAAGAGCGATAAAAAATATATGTGCAACAAACACCTTCCTCTTCCCACTTTGACTCCCTTTGATGAAAGTGAAAGAAGGAAATGGATCAAATTTAATCGAGCAATGATATAGGTAAGTTGCCAATCCTAAGGTAAATAACAATAAGCAAACCTATTCTAGTTTGCTAGAAAGTAAATGGCAAAAAGGGCATCGATTATATTTGAAAAAATGTAAACAATAATGAAAACTTAAGAAAATATAATCTATCTTGTTGGAAAGGAAATCTATTCTCTTTTGGAGGAAAGGAAATTCCTAGATTATTTTTGAAAGAATGAAATCACACTTTGCATGAAGTAAATTACGGAAAGGAAATCTAGACTAATTTCAGAAATAAAAATTCAAGATGCAAGCAATGTAAGAGATAAATGATGACTTAAACATGCATCAACTCAAAAAAAGTGGCATAATAGCATTCATAGGCTATAAATATACTTCTACCATGAATTTGGAGTGAATTTAGGCAAGAAAGATCTTGAAACCAATTGCTACAAGAATGCGACTCCTCGAGATAACTTGTCGGATGCCCAAGAAAATAAAATTAAAATGATATGGATTTTTTTTTTTATTAATTATGATTTTCTAATACTCCATTACAAGTGGAATCACTCAAAAATACCCCTTTTAGAATGTGCTAAAAAATATAAGAAAATTACTACTCTAAAAACCGAAAATTCTAGAACTAGGGAGCTAGTTAACCTAGCAAATGCCTAACCTAATTAAGTGAAAATTATATGGGGTGAATTTTTTTATTAAATTTTATGTTTTTATGACTCAACGCAATTGGAATCAACTAAAATTAATCTCATTAACATGTTCTAAAAAATATCATAAAATTACTACTATCTTGCTACAAGAGACTTCCAGAAATTTTACATTTGTGAACTAGTAAACCAATCCAAGTAGCTAAATGATTAATATGAATTTTCAAAGTTGTTATAAGGATGCATCATGCTTGTGAATTTTCAAATAACCTAAAAAACAACTCACTTCAATCATTTAACCAATTTAACCTACAACAAAAGATACATGAACACTAAATGTAGAAATAAGAGATGCAAGTGAAAAAGACATTCACACGAAATAAATAAATTGTACAATAGGGCTCTGAAGCTCTTGGGATGGCTTAGCCCAAGGATACTCAGAGTCATATGAAGGAAACCAAGATTTAGAACCTAAAAATGACACCAAACTTCATTATTTGAATCAATTCAAGTACATCCATGTTAGAAATGAAAGTGGAGCTACTAGATAACAAGTTTTCTCCACAAGAATACTAACAAATACATTATCCTAGAGGAAAATTCGAATTGGTACTTTTAAGAATACTACTTGAAAGGAGGAAACTGTCCCCTCCAAAATACCTCAAAAAGTGGACTTGGTTTCCAACACTAGGAATCTTAATTTAATGACAGGGAACACATTCCTATATTTTCTCAATCAATAGACTCCAAAATTTCTGAATAATTTCATGATATTTTGTTTATTTATTATCCAATATTGGTGCATATTGTAGTAGGTAGCAAGTCCCTATATTATATCATTCAAAATTTACTTAATATTCTCTCAATATTATGCAAAAATAAATAATATTAGGCACAAAATATGCAATTATCTCTAAACCTTCCTAGGAACATATTAAAGATAAAAAAAAAAAATCTTAAATGTAGAAGGAGAGATTTAATATAGCCTTTATGGGTATAAGAAAGGTTATATGGGCCTTAATTTTTATCTAATTTAGAGGCCCATCAACAGTTGAAAATCAGCTCACTGGCACTTGCCATCTAAAAAAAGGAAAAAAAAGAAAAACAGAAAAAAAAACCTCTCTTCCAATTATTTTGTTTTAAGTAACCTTTATATTGAACACTATGATTTTTGTTTTAGAGGAATGATATTTAATGTTCATAGGAAATTTGTTGACATTTTTCATGTAACAACATCATTAGTTATTGACGCTTGTCAAGTAACAACACCATCAATTTCTTTCACTTGCAAAGTAATAACATTGTCAAAATTTGCATGGTCCTCTCCCCAATATAACCCTACTAATCTTACCACCAACTTAACAACAACCTATGCACACACGCCAATATCACGAAAATACATCATGTCAACAATCACCAACTGTACAACTTCAACCTCACTCACAATAAGATCAAATCAGGTATGAAATGACTTAACACCTATTTATTACTTTAAATACATATTATACATTACTTGACCATCACCTATCCCATCTATGAACATGGCTGTTTTAAAAATTAGGTTTTGGGGGGGAGGGGTGCTATCCTTGATTATTTCACTATACACCTCTATCCATAATAACCAATCAAGGCAGTCGTACTTACCAAATATAAACTAGAAACTTACCAAATTTAGAAAATCAACACCACCCCCCACAACCTGCATGCACTACCAAGCAACAAATATAGCTTCAGTCACTATTCATTGAGTCAAATTCAACATGTAGAATGGGAGGCTCAATAGTTCACCATGAACTAAAGAATATGATATAGTTACAGGAGAACCAAGCAACATATCGTGTATTTCAGAATGCAGGGTGGGTGACATATTTTGAAATATTACAGGGCTTTGATACACTAATTACACTGGAATTTTCCTAGAACTTGGATGATGAGAAATACATGGTTAAGGGAATGGAAGTCACCATAATAGAAGAAACAATAGAAATGTTATGGGACTTTCTCAGGAAGGGGACTAATGGTTTGGCAGGAGGGTGTCACTAGAAGGAACAACAAGGAGTGTACCAGGAAAGGTGAACTTCTATAGTCGTGTGGAAGAGGGTATGTGAGAGACTCCTTGCCAAATATTTGGAAGGATGTATCCCTTTTAATTCATAGTTACCTACTATATGAATTTCAATACAGGGTAATATTCATGTACCGTTTGAAACACCTATCACATTTATGACATAATTCTCTATTACATATTTTGTATTTTATGTTAGGAAAACTACAACATATGGATCACACTACGAATGGTGTGGAGCATCCCACAATGAAAATAAAAAACCATGGGATAGTTAAACCTATAGTCCTCGATGCCCTTGGGAATACTCAACAAACATGGGGGTGATTCCTATAATTTCCAAATTAATCAATAGAGGGAAAACCAGTTGAAGATGGGACAAGAGAAACAAATGAACCTATGCAGAATTAAGAAGGATTTTGTGATCAAGATGGTGATCCCGAAGAGGTTGAGTATGAATAGGTACTTGGAAGTCCCACACCACAACCTTCGGAGGAAAATAAGGAAAATAATGGAATCAATCCTCTAGATGAAGAATGTAAATTTCTTGAGATTGAGGAAACACAACCTAAAACACTAGTCACCCCTCAAAAGAGAAAGAAGTATGTTGAAAAGTTTGTGTTTTTCTTACCTAGGAGGATAACGAGTTCAATGGGAATCGAAATAGAGGAATCACACATAGTTACACCACCAATGTTGAGAAGAAGGAATAACATGCTTGCTCCACAAGAACTAGGCACTAGTATAATTGGTGAAGTTGATGAGATAATTGTTGACGTAATTGGAAAAATTGGAAATGATGTGATGGTCACACAAGAACCCAACAAAAACACATAAAGTGACACTATAGCTATTACACAAGAACCGACTATAGTAATAAGTCATGCGCCGGTTACACAAGAAACCAACGTGAATGAAGCAATTGATATTTTAGTTGTTACACAAGAACCAACCATATAAAATCCAATTAGCATGTTGGATGTTGTAAATATAAATAAGGAAGAAGAGATTGGCACTGTAACTACTACACAAGAACCAACTACAGAAAAAAGTAATGTGCTTGTTACACAAGAACCCGATAAGAACCTAGAGACTAACATTGTAGCTGATACACAAGAACTAACTACAGAAAATTGAATCAAAAATGAAAATGATGTGAGTATAAAGAGGGAATAAGGGGAACCTAGTGCCTGAAGTGGTAACATATAACCCTCTGTTTTAGTGAAACAAATAGAAAAACTGAACAAAGAAAATCATAGGTGTAAAAAAATGATTATTACTTTGAAGAAGCAATTGAGAAGGTCACTTAGGCCGACAAATTTGAAAACACCAATTGAGCAAGGAAAATTAGTGGAGACACCAAGAAAAAAACTACATTCTTTAAGAAAGGAGCCTCGAGATATAGAATTTATGGAGGCATCCATGCAGGCATAAATAGATACAGAAGAAGCTAGGGTTTCCACCTCCAAATTCTTATAGGAAAAAATCAACAAATGGAAGACATTGGAAATTTATTATCAGAAAGGCATTGTTTCTTTGGAAATGCATCAACACACAATCAAAAAAATGGAGAGGAGAAGAGAAGATGACATGACTCTTTATAGGTTACATAAGGAATAGTGGAGGAGAATTCAGAAAGGTTAGAGACTTCACATGAACAACTGGAGAAACAGGGGAAATAAAAACAATAGATAGGATCCCTTGTTCAAGAATTACTAAATTTGCATCCACCATCCCCAATATATGTTTTTTTTTTGCAGAAAAAAAAAATAAAAAAATATTCTTTTCCATATCATAGCTATCATTTAAGGTAATCCCTATTAGTTTTCATATGAAAAATATTTCTAGAAAGCCTTATATGAAGCTGATACAATGATACAACATTATTTATGTGAATTTTATCTTCATGATTTCATTCTTCCATATCAAAGTAAGTTCAATCCTACATCCTACACACAGGACCTTCAACTATGGGCCTTTGTGTCCCACCTCGTGCATCAGTTTATGTGGAAAATTACTTAGGTGAATGTAGAATGAGCTCATGACACATGTGAACTTAGAGTCAAATAATAACCTGTTAGTACAATCTAGTGTATCAGGGCCCAAGGCCTCATCACTAGATCACCTAACCTCTCAAGAATGGTTTTAAATATCCAAAAGCATGTCATTGAGAAATGTGTAAAAGTTATTAATGATATAGCCATTGATTCCTTACAAGGTTCGAATAAGAGATGTGAGTTATCTTCACTGGTTATTAAAACAAGAGAACTCTTCTGGTACTCAAATCTAATAAGAGCCATGGGATGCCTAAAAATGTATCTACAATGTATAGAGAAAAAGGGTTCCTACTAGATTGGACTGAAAATTCAATTCTCTTTGATTTGGCTACCCCTAGATAAGTATAGGCCAATGTATGAACTAATAGAAATGGAACAGTTTTGGGTAGTAGAAGTAAGGGTGTCAGCAATATTGAGGGCTCTAGGTGAAGATACACATGAATCTTATCAACTCAGCACATTGCATGGAACCTACTCATGGGAAAATCATGACCTTAGATAAATTTGGTTGCATTGGGACATGTAGCAGAGCTATTTGGGGGAAGATGTTGGGCCCATAGATTTTACCATTTTTTCCATTTGTTTACCCTATCATGAGGTCATCTCAATATTCCGATGTTATCATTTTTCTTATGATAATTTCTTTATGAATAAAATTTTGACCCAAGGGATAGCCTTATTTATGAATTATATTATTTAAGTGATAATATAGGAATGTTTAGTATTTTTGGATTACTGATGTGATGCTTTGGAAAACTGCACTTGAATGGTTGTAGATAGATGGTGTCATCTCAAAAAATAAACACTATTAGATGACCCTTTTTGGTATGTTGTTACTTTTCATGCTACAAAATTCCGAAACCATGATGTACCATTCTTATGAACACAATTATGTTTGAACATTTGGTCTTCAACTGATGGTCAAGAAAGGAGTCAACAAAAAGTGCCAGTATGGCAATGAACCTCAGTAGGAGTCGAGAAACATCAACCACTATGATAATTTGGAATGAAATGTAAGAAGTTATTCTATTTTAGAAAAATTATGAAACAATATGTATGCACAACATATTTCACCCTAATTATGTATTATTCAATTTAGATATCCTATTGGGAAACTAGTCATTTTGAGCTATATATTAAGAGAACTTTGATTCATGCGAGGGTAATCAACTAATATAAGGAACAAGGGTTATACCTGAGACATAATCACAATAATGTCTTTAAGATTGTCTGTGCCATTTCTTTTTAAAATAGAGTATACAATCTTTCATAGTCTGATCATTAATTTGTGAGTAGCTTTCAAAACCCTGATTGGTGGAGTGCCCACTTCGTTGATCAAGTGTTGCAGTTTCATTTTGATAATTAGGTGTATTGTAGGTATTCTGTAATTTTTCATATTTCATGTGCTTGTTTATTATTCACAATTATCATCTATATTTATTTGTGGAGGATTTCTTTATTGAGAGTGGGATTTTGTTTTTACATTGTCAATTGATTGTTGTTCTTGCATATTGGTTTGATTATTGTTATTTTTGAGATTGGCTTGATTATTCTTATTTTGTAGATTGGTTGGATTAATGTTGATTACATAGTGTTCTAATTGTTGTTTCACAAATTGGTTTAGCTACTATTACTTGCAAGGAGGTTTGATTATTGATTGTTGTAACTTACAAGGATTGGGTTTTCAACAAGATAGGATCTGTTTCAGATGTTATAGTTGTTTCAATTCTTTTATAGATTAAATCTCTTTCCTTTGAATTCATAGCAAGTGTATTCTATTTTTATCAAAGGCTTGCAATTGATTGAAATTATATCTAAAATTGATGAAGTGGATTGAATTGAGTGGAGTTCATCTCTTTCATTATTTGAGCGAGATATGATTGCAAGTATTAATTTCCCTAGCTGCACAATCATTTAGAATCACTATCATTAGAAATGGATTTTTTTCATATACTTTGCATGTAACCTTGAAATAAAAAATGATCCATATATTGATAATTAACGTGAAATTTTATTTATATCATACTAAATAGAAAATATATGACACCAAAAAATTGCACACCTCTTGAGACCTAATAGTCCCACTTTTGTTAATTTATCCCAATTTAAGAGCTTCTTGTACATCACTAGCCACATCAAGAAAATTTCCTTCACTAGTGAATGAATTTTATAAATATTATCGCACCACCAGACTCTATTAGGCTCAAATTCATGTTTCTTCTAGACTTTGTAACCAAATTTTTAGAGAAAAATACATTTATTGGTTTTTTTTCCAATCCTATGAATCCTCCATGTCAAGATATAAAATAATGGACATCAACATAATCTTATCCATGAATTTTTTTTATTTTTCTGCTAGATTATTCACAAGTCCAATATGACTCACTGATAGCCACCTTGATCGACTCAGGGACATGATCCAATGCCTTATCATCCCATATTTTGTTTTTCAAGTGGTGGCCTATTCATCTATTAATGGTACAAAATATATAGAGTTATGTTACAGTTAGGTTGGGAGGTGGTGGGCTGCCCAATAGAGGGAAACCAACCCTGCCACCCCAAAATCTTGAGAGTTATGCTGATCATTATAGGAACAAAAATATAGAGTGCCTAGAAACATAGGGTTAAGTCCCAAAATAGAGTAACAGAAAAACTTTAAAAACCTACTAATAGCTAGCATCAATCAAGATTTCCTCCCCAATCTAGCAAGCATACAAATAGGAAGGGGGCATTGGACGAGCGTTGTATATTATTTTTTTTGTATTGGCCTTGTCCTCTTGCTGAGTGCCTTGCAGAGGAGGGGTGTCTGCTGGAGGCTGAGGGGTTGTGGCTCGATTCCTATCTGACAAGGACTCGGCCTGATACCTTTTAGGAGGATCAGTGCTAGTTTTTCAGACTGAGAGGACATGATTTTTCCCATAGGCACCGCGAATCTTGAAGTATGGCTAGGGTGGGTATCTCGAGATGGTGGATTTGAGCCAAGCCTTACTGTTGGGCTTGACCACCTCCTCGAGTACCTCCCAATTTATCTTTTGACTCAATAAGGGGGAGGGTTCCCAAATTTACTTCTGCAAGCCTTACTGAAGCTCAGCCTCATTCCTACCACTAATTGGGAAAGAAATTTCCCTGTCATCCCAGATCTATGTGGCCATGAGTAAGGCAAAGTGGCATTTAAGAATGATTCCATTAATGCGATCTGTTACCAGTTTCCTTTGCGATAGTGACCAGGAAAAGAGATTTTTCATGTTGCAGTACCTAGCTACTGCTGACTCACTATGAAAATTCATGGTTTGCTAATGCTCCTCTTCCACCCGATCAACCAATTCCTGAATGTGGCTGGGAATCCCTTCCACAAAATTATCATGGAGATGCAGGGGAGTGTTGTCTTCTTCATTGAATATGCTAGAGGCACCCTGAGCTCTCTGACCTTAATGGCTCTGATGACATGAAACTCTCGCCCTAGGCATCCTGAGAAATAGAACCCGAACCAGATGGAGATGGGGCAAAGCATTCCATGGAGAGTTCCTGGTGTAATAGAAAATTAAATTCATGAGAATGCACCAGATGATGTAGTAGCCAATGATGTGCTCAATAATACACATAGTAATGGATGGAGCATGCAGAGGAGACCTCCTCCAGGTGAAATTCATGGTTTTAATCACCTTGAGCTTCATGCAACGGTTGGAGTATGAGCCGCTACTATTACCTTGTCCTTGTAACCTCTTTTTCACATTGACACCTTGCCACCACATGCCCTTCCTGCTGATCCAATTAAGCATGACACTCCTCATTAATGGGGTAGCTGTCAGTATTGGGATACTCACCCGCATCAAGGTTTTCAAGGTCCTACTTGGATTTGATCATGCAGTGGTGCTTGAGCTCCGAGCTGGGCCAACTGTCAAAGTCTTGGATGATGATAGGGTTTTGACCTTCTAATCCTTCATTGGCAAGCTTGTGGAAAACCTGATTGGCATGCCTTTTGACATGGTGGAAGGTGATAGCTCCTTGCCTATTGATGAGGTTCTTGACATTATTGAGGTTGGAGCCTAGGCGTTAGATGGAAGAAAGTTTGGAGGCCTTTCAGCCATGTTGAATTTTGGTATCCAGATGGATAATAACCTAGGAATCTCCTTATGCTATCAGAGGAAATATATTTTCCTGATAAGAAATGTGGAGGCCTTGAGTAAGGCCTTCAAGATCAACTGCATTATTTCTTTCCCATCCCAGCGAATCATAGTCTATTCTGAGAATTCTCTCCTACTCATTGCCAAAAAGGCCTCCATATCCCGCTATCCCTAGATTCCCTTTGGAAGCTCCATCAAATTTAAGTTTGAAGAAACCTCTGGGAGGGGGGCTCCAATAGTCTAGACTAGAAGGATTTCTGACATGACTTGTTGTCATCTCTAAGGGAATCCTATTTTGGAGATTCCAACATTGTAGAATGATATGTTCCTCGGTGGAGGCAGGAAGGTCCATTTGCATCTAGGTTCTGAGAGAGAGGGTCTCACTAATGTGCTGAAGAATAGTACACCCATATAATCTCTTTTTTGGTGTTTTGATCTTTGAAGATGCATCAATTGCATTCTTTCCAAACCTCCCAAACCATAAATCCTAGGGTGAGATGCCAAATTATTTTGAGGAGATTAATTTGAAAGGGGTCATTAGTCCGCTGGCAGATAAACCAAACAATATCTCCACATGCCCGATTAGTGCACCTGTTGATGAAATCCACCCTATCATATAGATGATCCGAGAGAGTGCATTGGTCCAAGAGGTGGTCCATCGTTTTTGAGTTGTTCTTGCAAAGATGGAAAAAGGAGGGAACCTAAAACCCTATGACCAAGAGATTTTCCTAAGTGAGGATGCGCCTTTTGCTGAGAAGCCAAAGGAACGTAGCCACATTTGGCCACAGGTTGGCCTTCCATATGTTGTCCCAAATATTGTCTTTAATGATATTTAAACTGTCGAGGGTGAGATGATGAGCCTCTTTTAGGGTGAAACTTCATGTCAGTTGATATCCCCATCGTAGGATGTCATCACCATCTGTGCATTTGATTTTATTTTATTTTCAGCTCAGACCATAAGTTGTCCGAGATTTCCTCAATCCAGGGATCCTGCCAGGTGGTGGGATGCTTCTAGGTTCTCATTGACTGTGACAGAGAAGGGGCCCACAAGGAGTCCATAGTGTTGAAGTTAGCGTACTAAAGATGCCTTTTCCACTAAGGAAGATTGAAGAGGCTGGAAATTCATGGAAACTGTTGCCAACACTACAAGGAAAAGACCCTCTAGAGGAGGTTATAAAGGAGGTTTTTAGTGTTATAAAATTCGTCAAAATTGTCAAAAAAAAACATTTTCTACAACATCTGTTTATGGTTATGCAGGATTTGGCAGAGCTTTTAACGGAATTTCAACACAACTAAAAAAACTGGGCGGTCGGAGGTTATTACAGATGGTTTTTTTCATTAGTGCGCTACGAAGGTGTCAACATGTACAAATTATATGCACTAAGCATGCATATTTCCAAGATCCACATAATCTCACACTATTTAATTTTATGCAAGATACTGAATCTATTCCGCTTGTTAATCTTTTGCGGAAAAATTAATTGCACACACATGTGAAGCATAAACAAAAATATTCAATCGCACATAACACAGTTTTTAACCAGGAAAGCCTGAAGCTGAAAACCCCAACTATATATTATGTAACATGGAGATCATATGACAACATTACACAAGCATACAAAGCTTATCACAAGCTCCCTCGCATGTGGGTGACAATCGTCATACTAATCGTGCCTGACCTTGCAACCATGTCAAATGGTCCCACAATTGCCATCCTCGCCCTCTCCTACGCAATCTCTGCTGAAGAATAGATCTGAATGAATTCGAATTACTCCATCCTTGACTGTGCAATCCTCATTGGCATCTCCACTGAGTGTATGATACAATCAATGCATCACTATAGTCACAACAAATAGTCTATCTTTCCCTTTCACCTATCTCTCCACTGGTCTCCATTGAAACTACCATGCATTGTAGTTAAATGATGTATTGTTCAGTTGATTAATGAGTTATTATTTGTGAATTAATTAACTAATTAATTCACTCCACTCTCACTAGTGTATCAATCAGTTAGACTAGATACAACTAGTTCAACTGAGTCTAACTGAGTTAAACTAAATACAAATCCATAACTACTTCTTCCAACCGTGTCATAACTCTACCACTTGAGTTCTAACTAAGTCCTCCATGCATTAGCTCCAGTAAACCCTTAGGAATTGCGTAAGTCCTTCTGTCAGCTGATGTGCCACATCTTTGCACTGAATTGAAGTGATCCAAGAGAATAAGTTGTTGTTTAGAGTCTGATTTTTATTAAGAGCTAATAATAATCGACATGCATCTATTTTTAGATTGACGATCTATAAATAGACTTCTCCCAATATTCTAAAAATAAAATTTCATCCATTTTTCCAACTTGACCAACCATCCACAAATAACATTCTGCAACTTCTGAAATATGACCATCATGTCTAAAAATAGACTTGCGCCAAAAATAGCCTGTGGGCCCACTTAGTGAAGCTGACTCTTTTCACTAAGCTCATCATCTTGTTGAATCTCAACATTCCCTCTCAGCAATATAGGGATTATCCTTCACCCCGATCCTACCTCTATGGTATTCAAATTTTCTCCTGGTGAGCACCTTCGTCAGAATATCTACATCTTGATCCTCCATAGGAATGTACTGAAGCAACATGATCTTCCGCTGCACACAATCTCTGATATGATGATACCGGATATCAATATGTTTAGATCTATCATGAAAAACAGGATTAACCGAGAGTTTAATGCAACTCTGATTATCACAATGAATCACCGTGGAATCTAAATGTGAACCAAACAAACCAACCAGGATCTTCCTCATCTAGATAGCCTCACATGCAGCTTGACTTGCTACCATGTATTCTACTTCCGCTGAACTGAGTGCCACAGATATTTGTTTCCTGTTGTACCAAGAAACTGTCATATATCTGATACTAAAAATACATCCTGATGTGCTCTTTCTGTCTGTTGGGCTTCCTGCCCAATCTACATCCGTGAAGCCATGAAACTTCACCTCATCCATCTGTCTATACCATAAACCATACTCAGGTGTGCCCCTGAGATATCTTAGGACATGCTTGCCTGCCTTCCAAAAGAGCTTGCTAGGCTTAACCATCGCTTGTGAAAGTTGGTTCACCGTATAGCATATGTCCGGTCTTGTATTGACTAAATACATGAGAAAACCCACCAAATGTCGATAAACGGTGGCATCCACTACCTCTGCCGATGTAGCATCCTATTTCTTCCAATTTCTTGGAAGAGGAGTGTCGATAGGCTTGCAGCCTTGCATGTGAAACTTCTCCAGTATCTCCCGGGCATACTTGCCTTGAGACACAAATAGTTCACCTTCCCACTACCATATTTCCAATCCAAGGAAATAATGAAGGAGGCCCAAATCCTTCATCTCAAACTCCTTTGCAAGATCTGCCTTGCATGAGTGTATCAACTCCTCATCACCTGTTAGTATTAAATCATCAACACAATGTACAATGATCAAAATCTTACCCTCAACCAAAATTTGGTACAGGTTTTCATCCACCTCACTCTTGGTGAAGCCAAGTCTAGTGAAATAGCTGTCGATCCGAGTGTACCAAGCACGGGGTGCTTGTTTCATTCCATACAATGCTCTTTTGAGCCTGCACACATGCGACTCACTACTGAAGATCTCAAATTCTTCAAGCTGCTCAATGTATACCTCTTCCTCAATGATCACATTAAGGAACACAGTCTTCACATCCATCTGATGAATGTGCCAACCCATCTGTGTTGAGAGAGAAAGGATGGTCCGTATGGAAGAATACCGTGTGATAGGTGCAAAGGTTTCTTCATAGTCAATCCCCTCAATATGTGAGAAGCCCCAAGAAACCAATCTTGCCTTATACTTCTCGACACTCCCATCAGCAACTTGCTTTATCTTGTAGATCCATCTTAATCCTACAACTGATTTTCCCACCGACCTTGGAACAATCTCCCAAAAACTATTTCTGACAATGGAGTCATACTCCTCCACCATGGCATCTACCCATGTGGGCTCCTACGCTTCTTCTTCAAAAGAAGACGGCTCTGGCATAATACACTTGCTCATAAGAGCCATGTATCCAGTATATCCGTCAGGTGACTGTCTCTATCTGTGCTGTGATGTAGGGACTCCTACATTCTGTGCCACATCAAGCTTCAGTCTCTCAACTTCTGTGGTACCCTTTCTTCCTTGTCTAATGTTTGGTTCTGCATGAGTGGACTCCTCCACTCCATGAATCTCCTCCTGTGGCTGATCCACATCCAGAGGCTCATCTTTGGGAATAAGAAGTTCCTCTTCTGCATGAAAGTGTAGCTCCCACTCCAAAAACAACTTCATGGCTTTCACCTCATTGAATTTTATATCTCGTTGCACAACAGTCATCCAAATTTCTAGAAAATACACACGATAGTTATGGAGTGTTTCTATGTACCCCACAAATATCCCAACTTCTGTAGTCGGCTCCAAATTCTTCTTGGCGTCCTTCATCACATGAATGTAAACAGGTGAGCCAAAAATCTTCAAATGAGAAATATCAGGCTTCTTACCAGAAAATGCTTCTTCAAGTTTACTCATGCCAAGTACTCTATGAGGACAACAGTTTTGCACATAAACCGCAGTGTTGCATGCTTCCGCCCACAAGTGCATCGGTAGGCCCTGGTCATGCAGCATCGCTCGTGCAACACCCACGATCGTTCTGTTCTTTCTCTCTGCGACTCCATTCTACTGTGGGTTATGAGGTGCTATGAGTTCTCTTTGAATTCTTTCTTTGCTACAGAAGTCTTTGAATTCGCCTGAGATGTATTCACCACCATTATCGCTCCGTAGAGATTTCACTTGCTTCCCCGACTCCTTCTCCACCAATGCCTTGAACTCACAAAACTTTGTGAACGTTTCACTCTTCTTCTGCATGAAGAAGATCTAGCATCTATGAGAATAATCATCAACAAATATCACATAATACTTTTTTTTTGTTGTTGAAGCAACTGAGAATGGTCCACACACATCTGTGTGAATTCTCTTCAAGATCACCGAAGCACGGTTCTCCTTCTCATGAAAGGTGGTATTCACAAAATTACCCATAGTACATCCCTTGCACTAATCTGACTGCGCAAGAGTAACCTCAAGAAGTCCAGTAGAAATTTGCTGCAAAATCTTCAAAGCGCCATGGTGAAGATGGCCCAATCTCCTATGCCATAATTCACCCTCATCTCGGCTCACCACTTCTTCTGCTTTGCCCACCATTGTAGCGTATCCATCTACCTCCAGCTTATAGAGATTATTAATTCGAACCCCTATATTCTTGGTTTGACCCATTGTTTTATGTCGAAGGAAGGATTTTCCCTAACTGAAAACAACATTATAACCCTCGTCTTCCAGCATTGCGACTGAGACTAAGTTCTTATTCAGACCTAGAACATGCATGACATTCTTCAACAACAATGGATTACCAGACTCCCTCTCAAAGGTAATGGTCCCAATGCCAGTTGCACCATACCAACCATCGTCGCCCATCTCTATATGCATCTAGAGGTCCTTCTCCTCCAAGTCACTAAACAACTCTTTGTCTCTCGTCATATTGAAAGACTCACCATTGTCAAGATACCACACCGATCCCATGCAGCTTGAAAACAAGCATGCGATCAAGGAAAAATCCAACTCAAATTGTGAGGCTAAGGAATCTCTAGCTGTAGATTCATCAACTTGCTTATTCTTCTTCTTCTATGGATAGTTAGTGGCGAAATGTCAATGCTCGTGACAGTTAAAACACTTAACTTTGGACAAATCCTACTTCTTTCCTTTAGCACCAGATTTTGAAGGATTTTTATTCCCCTTCCCTTTCCTTGCTTTGGCAGCCAAAGCGCAATTCTCTTCATCTTCATTCTTCGATGAAGATCCATCCCTGGTACCCCGCCTTATCTCCTCCTGCACAAGATCCGACCAAAGTCACTCCCATCCCGACAGTTTCTCCCGTCCATTGACAGAGTCTTCGTAGATATGCCAACTCTTTGGAAGCCAAAGGAGAGCCAAGCTCACCAAGTCTTCTTCATCAACAGTAACCCCCACACTTCCCAGTTCATCCTTGCAGTGGACAAACTTCATGAGGTATTTTGGAATATTTTCGCCTTTCTCCATTTTTAATTTTCTGAGCTTGTCTTTAAGTGCCAACTTCCTCTGGTCACTTCTGCTTTGGAACAAGTCTGTCAAATCCTTCCACATTAAGAATGGAGTGGCTTTCCCATGAATTCTGGACACAATATGGTCCTTCACACCTTCCAACAGAATCCTCCTCGTCTTTGCAGTCTTCTTTTGCCATGCATCAAGTAATGCAGCATTGCTAGATCCTGGCTTAGGAACATCGCTATCGATAAACTCCTTCAACCCATTATCCTCCAGCACCACCTCCATCCTATCCTTCTAGGCTATGTAATTTGAGCTCCCATCAAGGGCATACTCTAATCTCAACTCGTTGAAAGACATTTCAATGTATACTCGATTTCTACACCAAGAATCTTCTGTAGCAAATTCAAATTTTCCACCAGCACAAAATCACTTCACAATTGCAATCTTCAATCAAAAATCCTCTGATACCATGTAGAAATTATATGCACTAAGCATGCATATTTCCAAGATCCACTTGATCTCACAGTATTTAACTTTATGCAAGATACTGAATCTATTCCACTTGTTAATCTTTTGCGGAAAAATTAATTGCACACACATGTGAAGCATAAACAAAAATATTCAATCGCACATAACACATTTTTTAACCGGGAAACCCTGAAGCTGAAAACCCAAACTATATATTATGTAACATGGAGATCATATGACAATCTCATACAAGTATACAAAGCTTATCACAAGCCCTTAGTACAATACAATCGTCATACACTAATTAGGCCCAATCTTGCAAATCCATGCACTGATATTTGCCACCTGCTAGCCTACCTCCACTATGCAATCTCTGCCGAAGAATAGCTTTGAATGAATTCAAGTTACTCCATAATTTACTGCGTAATCCTCATTGGCATCTCCACTGAGTGTCTCATACAATCAATGCATCACTATAGTCACAACAGATAGTCTATCTTGCCCTTTCACCTATCTCTCCACTGGTCTCCACTGAAACTGCAATGCATTGTAGTTAAATGATGTATTGTTTAGTTGATTAATCAGTTATTATTTTTGAATTAATTAAATAATTAATTCACTCCACTCTCACTAGTGTATTAATCAGTTAGACTAGACACAACTAGCTCAACTGAGTCTAACTGAGTTAAATTGAATACAACTCCATAACTACTTCTTCCAACTGTGTCATAAATCTGCCACTTGAGTTCTAACTGAGTCCTCCATGCATTAGCTCCAGTAAACCCTTAGGAATTGCGTAATTCCTTCTGTCAGTTGATGTGCCACATCTGTGCACTGAACTGAAGTGCTCCAAGAGAATAAGTTGTTGTTTAGAGTCTGATTATTATTAAGAGATAATAATAATTGACATGCATCTATTTTTAGATTGACGATCTATAAATAGACTTCGCCCAATATTCTTAAAATAGAATTTCATCTATTTTTCCAACTTGACCAACCATCCACAAATAGAATTTTGCAACTTCTGAAATATGATCATCTTGTCTAAAAATAGACATAGTCTAAAAATATACTTGCACCAAAAATAGCTTGCAGGCCCACTTAGTGAAGGTGACTCTTTTCACAAAGCTCATCATCTTGTTGAATCTCAACACAACACCCTGATGCGTGTCATCTATATTGTGGCTCGGGGCATTCAAAGGTGCATGCAATGGGCTTTTGAGGTATAAAACCGCACCGTGGCGCAATGTTGGTGATACAATGCACGAGGCCTTTCTAATTTGCCTTGGGATTTGCGGTGTGCCCATAGGTCATCTAAATGCACCGGTACATCGAGTTATAGAAACACACCGATGCGTAGTATCCGACAAGCGCACAGTTTGTTCTAATTTGTATTGGTATTTGTGCGGTGCCCATAGGTCGTAAAAATGCCCTGGTGCGTAGCCTCACATAAACGCACCGGTGCATAGTATGTCACAAACACACCGAGATTAAAAATTGGTATTGGTATTTGGGCGATGCATATAGGTCGTAGAAATGCACCGGTGTGTTGTATCATATAAATGCACCAGTGTACAGTAACTGACATGCACCGGTGTTCATTTTGTATATTTTAGAAACATCGACCTGTGACAGTGCAATTATTGTGATTTTTTAAAATTGATTATTCATCAAATGTCGACACATCTTATAACAGTATTCATATTAATTAAATTTTTATTAATGCATTTGAATGTGATGTTTGGATTAATTTCTTATATCATATCATAATTATTGTGATTTTTTAAAATTCATTATTCATCAAAAGACGACACATATCTTATAACAGTATTCATATGAATTAAATTTTTATTAGTGCATTTGAATGTGATGTTTGGATTAATTTTTTATATCATATCATCAAATTTCACATCTCTTCATTATAATATTTAATCATCCATAAATTTAATCAGTGGTGTTACATTTCATAGCGACAATGGAGAACACAATAGAATAAATTAAAACATATTTTAATATATATATATATATATATATATATATATATATATATATATATATATATATATATATATATATATATATATATATATATATATATATATATATATAGGCAGTCTTTGTCATACAAAATGGGACAGTTATTGGTATCTCTTTGTCTTTTAATTGGGACACTATGTCCATTACATTAAACAAAATGTCTAATTTCATAGACAAATATTTCATAAAATACAATGCCTTGCTTTGATATCCAAACATAGTGATCATCATTTTTCTCTTGAATTGTTGTCACTGCTAGAGCTACTTCCATGACTTGGATTATTTTCAGGAATATTTTGTTCACGGTGTTGATTTTTTTCTTGATCCTCTTCACCTTCCATCTACAAACATAAAAATAAACTGTAATGAGTGTATATACGTTGGCGATAATAATGAAAATTGCAATATTAAATAATATACATCAATGTAAATCGAAATAAATGACATACCATAGCAACAGTTGACACATGAACTATACTCATTCTTTCAAAACCATGTAGTATGTCATCTTTCAAGATTTCATCTGTTGGCATAGTTCCATAATTTGTTTCCTGCAAGTTTTATACCCCATAACAAATCATATATTTAATATAAAATATATTTTTGTTCTATTAATTATAGACGGAGCTAAATAAAATAAGATCGATAGATGCTTACAAATTCCACAATTAATTTTTGATATGCCAACATATACTCACAACCCATATTTAACCCAATGTCAATCAATTCGTCTGATGGTTCTTATTTTTATGTTAGCACCTATTTGAAGACATTCAATGCTGATTTTTGTAAAACAACTTAAAAAATAAAAAAATGAAATACAGTTAAGTTGTTATAAGGAAGTAAAAATTACTCACAAACTTAGATATCAACCCTTTTCTTCCTTGTCGTCCTGTTTTATGCATTGAATGGGTTCCATTTTCTTTTCTTTTCTGCAAGAAAATACTTGAAAATTAATATTTAATGCTAAATTGTTTATTTATTGTACCTAATGATCAAAAAATTTAATGATTAAATATTACATTTGAAGCACGTTGTTGTTGATATGGATCCTCCTACGATGCAATTTTGTCCATTTATTTGACCATCTCCTTCTACACCTTTTTGGACATTCCTACTAGTATATTTCTGATATCAGCTCGTTCATCTTTTGAAATTTTCATAATCTTCCTGAAAATGTCACATGAAAATAAACTATTTAATTTTTATATTGATGTATGAAAAGTAAATGTAAAAAAAGTGATATTTATAATTTTGGACAAACATTTAAAGGAATATTACTTTTTCATTCCTTTTTTTTTTGTACGTTTTTTCTATTAAAAGTCTGACATGTCTCATTGACCAATTCTCTCGAAACTCTTCCTGTAGTTTAGATAAAATTGGGTTCTTGGAATCATTGGATTGATTTTTGTATTGTAAGTGGAAAGAACGTCTATACATTTGTTCCACTAGATCCCTCAAACTTTTGTAAAAGTTTCCCCCCCTTTTGTTAACCTCCAGCACCACTCCAGATGAGCTAAGGAGCAATTCATTTTCATTTGCATCTTCTATTTTTTTCTTTTCTTAGAACAACATTCATTTTCTGAGTTGTTAGTCCCTGTAGAACATTAAACAAATGTGAATTAATATATTTTTTGACACATGTTATCTAATAATTTTAAGTATATTATTAATGAAAATTAAAAAAATAAACTCATATTAGATCGACATTATTTTTTCATTCACCTAATTCATCCTTTTGCAATTTTTCCATCAATATTTTATGTACTTCTAGTCCTAGATCAGAAATAACCTTATCGAGCTTCATCATTTTGTGTCTATGCATGATACACAACAAACAATACATATTAGTTAAGCTTACATATAGTTCAAAAACAATTTTTTCTGTAAAGAATTTACAAAGAGCTCACATTTTTTTCTTTTCTTGATGTGTTATCAGTGTTTTTATTACTTGATCTCTTGTGAGACATTTCTTTATGAATTTGAAACCTATACCATATCATTCATAAATATATTTTATAAATAAATTTTCAACTTTTCAAGTAAAAAAAAAAATATCTCAAGAAACTGGTGCGCCATTCATGGTCTACGCATCGACGTCGGTGCGTGGGTGTCTTATAAATGCACCACAAAAACATTATAATAGACCGTACAGTGCTCTATGTCAACAAGAAGCACCATTTTGTTACATGTTATCCACTGCACTGATTAACACAGAGAAAATAATAAAAATCGTCCAGTGATAGTTTTTGTAGCATAAACGCCCCGCACAAACAAGGGACCACGATACGGTGCTCTCTGTCAACTAGGAGACCCAGTGCGGTGTGCTATATGTTACATGGTGCACCAATTAACAAAATAAAACATTTTTTTGTGAAATAACATGTTTGCGGTGCGCCATAATGAAATAGCGCACCAGTGCCCTATTTTACATATGCCACACTGATTAAAAAAAAATGTTTTTAAATTTTTTATCACAGTACTTTCGCGGTGCGCTGAGATAATACAGCGCACCGGTGCACTAGGTTACAAAGGGCGCATCTATAAAAAAAAAATCCTTTTTTTCAAAAATTCACACAAGGGCCGATATGGATTGGGATCCGACTATGTAAGTCGTCCCGTGGGTTGGATGTCTTAGGCCTATATATAGCAATACAAAAACCCTATAAATCTAAAATGAAAATCCCTAATTCTAAAATCACAGAAACATGAAGAAGAAAGGGCAGAAACAAAAAGAATGTAGCGTTTAGGGTAAAAATGGATTTTTTTTTTTTAATTTTGTTTTTGAAAATTAAAAAGAAATTAAAAAAAATTTCTTACTGCGTAAAAAAACTGCAGAAAAAGTAAAAAAAAAAAAGCAATAAAATTTAATCACGAGATCGTTTGAAACTCTATGCTACAGGTTTTGAGTCACCAGAGGTTTGGAATTCTGATTGCCTAAATACTTTTGTTCGAATGTATTGCGTTGCTCCACAGTGCTCTCATGCTCTGTTGCTCTAGGTATGTCTCTTGCAAATCTCTGGCTGAATTTTTTTGAAAAAATAGTGAAATAATGAAAAGTGTTTAGTATTTAAAGAATTTTTTTATGAAATTAGATTTTCAAAAAAAAAAATTGCTACCCATTTTTCAATTTACCACTTTTTTTTTCACTTAAAGAAAATAGAGTTGTACTTTTTTTAATTGTGGTTATTCGTCGTTGGTGCATCACTTAATATCACCTCACCGGTGCACATTAACTAAAACACACTGGTGCAGTGAATAGTATATTAGCACCGATAACAAGAAGTCCATTTTTAATTCACCGAAATTAATTTTAGGTGTGTGCACCAAACTTTTTTGTTGATTTTGCCCAAATGCAGAGAGAAAATATCATAATTATATTGAATGGAAAATTCTTCAAAATCCAGCTCATTCCATAATGCTTCTCAAATTCCATCGTGGAGTTCTCCCTATCCATCTCGAGACGTAATATTTACCTCATATTTTATTTATATTTTCATTATCTAATTAAATTTATGTTCTTCATCCATGTCAATCATGCACAACTTAATTAAATTTATAGTGTATACAAATTTGCAGGTTCATGCAGATTCAGAATTGAGTTCAGATGCACAATCTATTCAAACATCAACTCCAAAACGTCGGAAGCTCTTATCAGGAGCGGCATACTGCAAGGCATCTTTGGTAGATGAAAATGGACAGCTCCTTCACCCTGCCAATTGTAACAATATTGCATCTTCTAGCCACAATCTTGGGACATTAATGATGGTAATAATTATAATTGTTTGGTATATTAATTAATGTAATTATTTCAATTTCAAACCAATTAATCATGCAATATTGTCAACGTGGTTACTAATTGATATCATATATTTTGTTCTAATCATGTTCAAATATTTATTTTTAAATTATTAGGATTCTAGTGATCATGAGCGACCTACCTACCATCTTACCTTGCACCCCACGACAATTTCAAATTGAGAGAAGACAGAATTAAGAGAAAAAATCGGAGAGGAACGATACCAAGAATGGTTGAATCAACCACCAATTCAATTCCTGCTACGTCGAGATTCACCAATTAGGAATGACCACAACAATAGTATTTCTTCACAAGCTGGCAATGGAGGCAATCAAATAGAGGTTTTTATGGATTATTACTTAGGGGATACAACTACCATGGATGCAATGTTGTTATATGCATTCCAAAACGATGATCAGCTAGGGGATGATGCTCATATTGCTGACAAATTTTTCGAAAGCTTTAAATTTTCTTCCACCACCCCTCTCTTTAGACCTGGTGGACAATCAAAGTCTACCAATTTGGGGACAACGATGTTACTATACAACTTGAAAACAAATTTTGGCTTGTCGAATGCATGTTTCTTGGAAATTTTGAGGCAAGTTACCATAAATTCCTCCCTTATATAAATTTGAGAAATATAATCATTATAGTACAATGAACATTACAAATGGTAAATTTTATGAATGTTAATAATTATATCGACATTAATGTACATTTATTAATATATTTTTCCATGATCACCAACAACAGGTTATTCAAAGATAAGTTTCTTCCGAGAGATAATGTCTTGCCTGGTAGCTGCGAAGAGGCAAAGGAATTGTTGAAAATGTTGGGCATTGAGTACATATCATATCATGCATGTCAAAATGATTGTATTATATATAGAGGATAATATGCAGAAAAAGAGATATGTCCGAAATGTGGGCATGATAGGTATGATAAATAAAAAAATAAGGGTAAATCACGTACTGGTCATCCTTTTAAGATATTGAGGCACATGCCTATAATCCCAAGGATTCAAAGGCTCTTTTGTTGCAAAGAATTAGCTATGTTGCAGGGATGGCATGCCTCACGTAGAAGTGAGTTGGGAGTTATGAGAATCCCAACTGATTCAATAGCCATGAAGCATATAGAGGATACATGGCCTGAAAAATTCAAGGATGAAGTATGAAGTCTACGACTCAACATAGCCATGGATGGCATTAACCCATATTCCCTCCAGAACACCAACTATTCTATTTGGCCTGTAGTAGTGATCAATAACAATATCCCCCATAGTTTTCCATGAAGAATGAACATAGTATGTTGGCTCTCATAGTCCCTGGTAGAAGACAAGTGAAGAATATGGATGTCTACTTACAACCACTAGTAGATGAATTGAAGGAATTATGGGATGGGATAAATGTATATGATGTATCAAGACCCATCACAAAGAGAGGATTTTTACATTGTATGGCATATGTTCTGACACGACACATGATTATCCAGGCTTAGGATTTTTCTCTGGTAAATTACGTGTTTAATTTATTGATTTTTTTATATACGTAACAATATTATTTCACATATTAGTTATTTAATTTGTTGTAATTGTTATAATCTTCATTATATTCTTTAATGTGCCATGCATATTAATTGTATACCATAATCTCGCAAGTCTTGTAAAAAAAGGTTATTTTGGATGTAAATGTTGTGGACCTTTTCTGAAAGCTAGATGGTCCAAGGACCTACGAAATCCAGTGTATGATTTCTCCAAGGTATTCCTCCCAGAAGAACACCCTTACAGAATAGCATCATCCACTCTAAATTGTAAACGAGATAGAACCCAAAGGCCTCCAATAATGACACCAATTGAATGGCTTAGAGAATATGAGAGAGAGAAGGAGAAGGACTTCATAGAAATGTTCGATTCAAATGGGTAGCCTATGTTCGATGATCTAGAATTATTCGACACCTATGCTGAGAAATTTCCCATTGGGATGAAAAGGAAATCTATATTTTATAACCTCCCATATTAGGAGCATCTTAATAGTACCCACTTATTAGATCCCATGCATATATTTAAAAAGGTTTCATCTTCTTTATGGAGGCACATATCATCAAAACAAAGTGACACATTGGATGTTAGGAAATATCTTATAACTTCATAAACTAAAAAGAAACATTGGCCAAGACGATTAGAAAGTACGGGATCAGAGGCAGGCATTGGTCCCTCTAATTCATGTTTTTTCAAAGAAGGTGATGTCCCATGGATTTTTAAAAAGTTGATATTTATTTGGCAAAGGAAGTTATAATGGGTGTGAGGGTGCCAACTTCATACGAGTCTTCACTACAACGCTACTTCACCGTGGATGACCATTTTTTGGGGTTGAAATCGTATTACCATTTGAATCTTCTAAGAGTAAGTATAATGTCAAAAGCATGATTTTATTATTTTTTATATTAATAAATTTTATCCCATGCGAGGATCATAAAACATAACTAATTTTATATATTATTACACGTGTTTATAAGTATGCAGTGTCATTATCCTTTGTTCGTGTGTGGGTGTGTTAAACATGAATTCCCTAAAGACCTAGGACATGCCATATTTAAATTATATGCATTTGTACGTTGGATCACGTCAAAGGAGATTCATGTGGCTAGCATTCCACGGTGGTGTCAAGAGATAGTTGAGATTGTTTGTATGTTTGAGAAGGAACTGCCGACAAGTTTCATGGACTTACAAGTTCATATTCTAATCCACCTAGTAGATGAGGTTGAATTAGTCGGGGTGGTTTTTCAGTTGTTGGATGTTCTTCTTAGAGAGGTACATGAATAAATTGAAAGGTTTTGTTCGACAAAGGGAAACACCTGTGGGGTCTGTGGTAGAGGGGTACATATTGTATGAGTATTTCTATTATGATAGTGAGTACATCAAGAAGATCGACAATAGACCAGGTGCGGTGATTTGGGACGATGAAAGGGATGAAGACAAAAGAGAAGGGGAGTTGCTCCAAACGAGTGGAAAAAAGCGCTTGATAAAGAGTAAGCGACTTATAATTTTTCAAATTTACAAAAAGTAAATATTCATGTTTAACTTAGATATATGTATATTTTGATCTCTAAGTAATATATAATGTCAATTTGATTTCATCATCGAATGCAAAAATTGAAGAAATCAATAAATTCGTTCTTTACAATTCTGAAGCGAAATAACCATGGGTCGCATTGTATGAACAAAAGAGGATGAAATGGGATAGTGATAGGAAATAATTCAGATGGTTAAATGTTAGAAGTGTGCCTTATCCTGATCATTTAAAAGAAAATATGCCAAAAACATGCCCCAAAATTTGGGTTACTGACCAAGTCAGAGAGAAATACGGTGCAACTGGTCCTTACTTGCATGTTGAAGAGGATGTGCTAAACGTACAGGTTGGGTGCAACAAATTGGTCATAATGTATTTAATTTATATGTAAATTTGAAACTTATAAGAAATCTATATTTCATATTTTAACTATTGGGTTATTATAGGACACATGACACTATGATTTTTTTAAATTTTTTATAATAGGTGAATTTGTTCCCATCTATGTGGGCATATGGAAACCATTTTCACACAGAAAATGTCGATGCTGGAAACATCACACAAGACTGTGGAGTGTAAGTTGAGTTCTATCAATCTAGTCGATCTAGCCACCATGATCAAAACCTAGTATGAGGGACATTAGGTTACGTCAAAAAGATACAAGAGATCATTGAAGTGGGTTTCTCTTCTTTTGAATGTGTTATTTTTAGGTGCAAGTAGTGGGACACATTTGATCGGAATAATGTAAAGGAAGATCACGATAGTAGGCTGATATGTATCAACTCTAGAAAGATGTGGGAAAGATGTGGGATGAAGCTAAGGAGCCCTATGTTTTCCCCAAACACTGCAACCAGGTTTCTTTTTACCCAGATGTGTTCGATTGGGATTGGTGGTTTGTATTGAGACATGACCCTAGATCAAAACATATTTTTGAGAACAATAGTGTTATCATGCCATGCGATCTGGAAGATAATGAGGGTGATCATGAGAACCGAGAGTGATATGGTACATGTGCTATTTCAGCAATATTTATACTTTTTAAGATGGGTTTTTTCGAAACATTATAATATGTATTTTGAATTAATTGGTAATTTGCATTGTGTTAATGTTAAAATCAATATTTCACTTGATAATTTTCATATATGTTGATCTAAAAAACAATTGCGTACTGTATAAAGTTCTTTTTTTTGTATGTAAAATCATAATAAAATAATGATAATTCTAAAGGACATGAATTTATTTGAATTATTTTCTAAACTTTATTATGTTACAATAATTCATATTATTCTAGATTTATTATTTTACAATTATTTAAAATTTTACAAATTTAAAAAATTTAATAAAATAATTTCAAATTAATACAATTAAAATTTCACATTAATACAATTAAAATTTTATAAATATTTTATACATACAATTACAATTAAAATTACAATTACAATTTTACAATTACAATCAATTCACAGTAATACAATTAAAATTTTACAAATATTTTACATAGAATTAGAATTACAATTAGAATTACAATTTTACAATTTCGCGTACAATTACAATTTTAGAATTTTACAAATTTACATATATACCATTAAAATTACAATATTAGAATTTTACATACAATTAGAATTAGAATTACAATTTTACAAATTTACAATTACAATTAAATTACAAATACAATCAAGTAAATTAAATATTACAATTAAAATTAAAATTAAAATTAATACAAATACAATTTTAGAATTGTACATACAATTAGAATTACAAATATTACAATTTTACAATATCATGATCATTTAATATTAAATTCATTAATAAACATCACGTTCATGATAACCATCGTACAAACATGATATTTGACTAAAAAACACATTCAAATTCGCTAACATCATTGTGATCATGATCATCTAACAAAATACAATTAACATTATATAACATCATCACAACACAAACATCAAATATACATCCCATGTGAAATAACTGTTATCACAAATACATATATTTGTAAGTTGCACATTAAATGAACATATGTAAGATGACCTAAAAATATACACATCATGATGATCACCAACATGTAAATTAAGTACAACTGCAACATGAACATAAAATACATAGACTATATATATATATATATATAACTAAATGATGTCAAAAATATACAACTGTAATATAAATGTCATGGATCAGCTAGTGGTACATCATCAATAGCAGTACTAGTCAAGTCTTGCTCAGTCAATGGTGTAGCCTCGACAAGCTCTCATACATGTTGATCATCACGTGCCTGCTGATCTGGATCAACTATCGGCTGCTCATCGTGATGACTCAACATGGTCGATGGTCCAGCCTGCTCATGATCATGAGTACTATTGGATGTTGCAGGCTGCTAACTGGATGTGGACGATGGTCTAGCCTGCTCTCCATGATGACTGTTGCTTGATTCTAGTGGAAGCTCCTCATCTAGCACAACGCGAGGTGAATGATCATCAAATGATGTGTCACTGCTCACGGACTGTCGATCACACATATAATGTGCAACGGTCCTCCTTAGCCGCATAACTAAGTTCGTAGCTCCTACAAAATGAGGCGTCGAGTTGTACATGTCACGCGACATGCCTCTCCACATATGTAACAACCTACCATTAGCCTGTATTTTTCTCATAGTAGCACTATAAGGAAAATACCCTCTAGCAGATGTTTTTGAGGAACCCCTTATAAAAATACCCCAGACATTCATTTCTAGCGGAGGTTACTAGAGGAGGTTGGAAGGCGGAGGTGTTTGCCGATGTATTTTTTCTGGTACGCTTATCACCGTAAAACGCATTGGTGCGTTCAACACGAGAAAGCACCGGTGTGCACAAAAAATTGGCACACCGGACACTGTGCCCTCTGTACACACCCGCCTGGTGCGTTACATTTCTATAGTGCATCGGTCCTTTACAACACTTTCAGATTGGTGCCTCATAAAAAGCATGTGAAAACAAAAACTACCCATTATGGAATGACAAAAATGCACCGGTGCTCCCTTAAAATCTCATGCACCGAAACAGGGCTAAAAAAAAAAAAATTACGGTCAAAAGACCACACAAAACATTGGCACACCAGACACCAGTGCTTCATACACACCTGCCTGGTGCGTTGTATTTCTCTAGCGCACCGGTTCTTTATAACACTTCTGCACTAGTGCCTCATAAAAATCACGCGAAAACAGAAACTGCGCAGTGCGGAATGAAGAAAATGCATCGGTGCACCCATAAACCCTGCACACCGGAACGGGGTTAAATAAAAAATATTACCTCCAAAAAACCACACAAAACATTGGCACACCGGACACCATGCACTCCATACACACCCGCCCGGTGCGTTTTATTACTGTAGTGCACCGGTGCTTTACAGAGCATCCGCACCAGTGCCTCATAAAAAGTGCACAAAAACAGAAACTACCCGGCGCGGAATGACGAAAACACACCGGTACGTCCATAAAACCCCACACACCGGAACGGGGTCAAATAAAAAAAAATTACAGCCAAAAAACTGCACCAAACATTGGCACACTAGACATCATGCGCTCCATACACACCCGCCCGGTGCGTTGTATTACTATAGCGCACCGGTGCTTTACAAACCGTCTGCACTAGTTCCTCATCAAAAGCGCGCGAAAATAGAAACCACCAGGTGCATAATGAAGCAAACGCACCGGTGTGCCCATAAAACCTTGCGCACTAGAACAGGGTTAAAAAAAAAATTACGACCAAAATACCACATTTTTCACTTTTGTCAGTGCTACAGAGCTCTCAACCACCAGTGTAATTTATCCTTGTCTGATTTGCCCTGACATCGGTGCTCCCATTGCACTCATTGCATGCACTGCTGTTGTGCATTACCCACCATTCTCCAGCTTAAATTTTGCAAAACGGTGGAAAAAAATTCTTTTGCAAATTCTACAGCCAATATGCCTCCTCGACGAGCAAATGTACAGGTATTTTTCTTTTTTTTCATAAATTAAGCCTTTTAGCAGATCAAAATTTCAAATAACCTTAAAATTAACCATTTAAAAGAAAAGAAAAAAAATTGTCAGGCGGTGTGCTTGAGCCGTTCGCCTCGCACCGGTTTGCGGTGCTGCCTGTAAATTTACAGGCTGCACGGCAGCCGGTGCTAATGGTATCTACATCGGTTCCAAGGAGATACCGATAGGCGCACTGTGTTATTTTAAAAAAAAAATAAAAAGTGTGGTGCGGTTGTTTACTAGGCCACACCATTGACAATGTGGAACAACGGCAACACGGTGCGTTGACTGAATTATCTGCCCAAGGCGGGTAATTTTGTTAGTGCATCGCATACTGCATTTTGACATGGTCAACGATTTGGCCTGGTAAACCGATGCTAATGGTATTTGCACCATGTTATTTTAATTTTTTTTTAAAAGTGCAGTGAAGTCGATTATCTGGTCACACAGGTGACCTAGTGGAATAGATGCGACGCGGTGCGTTGACCAAAATGGCAACCTCAGGATGGCTATTTTTATCAGCGCATGGCTTTCCATATTTAACCTGCATCAACGATGTGGCCTTGTAAAAGGCTACACCGTTCACTGTGTTATGATGGCAAGAGTTCGGCCTGCTGACTTAACTATACACCCCAGGGCATAGAGTTTCGTTAGCGCACCGCCCTCCTGACACCGTACATATTCAATGGTGCACTAAAATTTTTCTGGAGCACAATCCTCGGGGTGCTTAATATTATTAGGTGCACCGATGCCAATGTTCTCCATAGAAAGATGCACCAAAACCAGTGCGTGACTGTTTTTTTGGCGCACCGACTGTTTTTTTATTTTGTTTTCAAATAAAAATTATATATGTATATTTCAAAATACATGTATCATTTAATAAAAAAAATGTGTTTAATATGTCAATCATTCAAAGATGTGAAAGGAGAGAAGAGGGGGAACAACAACAATAACAGCCGGAGAAGTATAACATGGTTCGCTTATGGGAGGCACCAGAGAGGGAGAGAGATGCATACCCTTGCCCTATTACAGCAGCTATGCAGGGGCTCCTGAGGTAGGTAGGCCTCCTCAAGTTCTATGAGGACGCTACTTCTCTAAAGGGCCATAGTTTGTTTTTGAGACATCTTATCCAAAGGTGGAATTCCCAACAACAAGCTTTCTGAGATGGTATCAACCAGTGGTATACCCCCACTGAGGGGGATATATATTTAATTATAGGGCTATCGAGAAGAGGGGTGGATTTTTCCTCATTCGCAAAGGTTCCGGCTAGCTGTGTAGTAGGGAGTTAGCTAGCTTACTCCCAAAGATATATTGGAGAAAATGTACTGTCTCCTGCAGAGTTTCAGGTCGCTAGAGGTCAGTTACGTATTGGTGCATTTGGTAGGGAGGAAGTAAAGTGTCACTTATCATTTCAACCATTTCGCACAACACCAGTGACGGGAAATGCATTAGTTGCTCGCTTCTATATTATATTGATTATTTAGTACAGAAGCCACGACTTGTTAAGTGGTCTGCCATTTTTTTGCGACAGTTCTATACCGCCTTAGATATATGTCATGCTCACGCACAAGGGAGGGTGAACTTCCCTTTTTCTTTAAATCTTTTTTTTTTTTTTTTTTTTGAGGTTTCCATAAATGAGGCCTACTTTTCTTCGGCAGCCTCATAGGTTGATGTTTGAGGCACGTATGCACATGTGGGTGCAGATGATGCCCAAGAGGGACGAGACTCTATTTCCAGAGAGGATATCGCAAGATACACTAGAGTTGCTAGCCAGTGTTGATGAGCATACCTTCGTTATGGTCCCCTGTCCTTACGTGTGTTTGGATTGGCGAGGGTGTGCCAACATCCTCTTCATAGTTGATGAGCTGCCAAATGATAGAGGTAATATTATTGTTTTATATATTTAAATTTATTCTATTATGTTCTTTAACTTGTTTTTATTAAATTGTGTAATGAAATTGTCTAATTATTGTTGTGTACTTGTATATATTTTGCAGACATTGGCTCTTTCGATGGCAAGGAGATGTCGGCAGCACCACATGATCCAGGAGTGGATCTTGATGACGATCAGGGCATGCTAGATGCTGAGGATCATCAGGAGGACAGTGCTAGGCACAGTCGACTTGATGCTAGATATTGGATGGAGTTGGGCGACCAACTCAGTGCATTGATTGTTGAGGCAAGAATCAGGCCCACTCATTACAGAGACATACAGGCTGATGATAGGCTATTACAGATGTGGAGAGGCATGTTGCATGACATGTACAGCCTGATGCAGCATGTCGTAGGAGTTATGAAAACTATTACGCTACTAAGGAGGACTATTGCATGTTATAGCCGTGGTCTAGCCGTAGCACGTGATGGAAAATCTACAAGAAGCGACTCATCATCTCATGATCGTTCACCTTGCACCATGCCAGATGAGCATGAGCCTCCACTAGCATCTAGTGGCATTCATCATGGAGATGAGGCTGGACCATCTGCCACGTCTAGTCAGTAGCCTACAGCATCAATCAGTACTCATGATCATGAGCAGGTTGGACCATCGACCGTCGAGGCTGCACCATTGACTGAGCAGGCCTCCACTAGTACTGATATTGATGTTGTACTACCACCAGCTGATACATGACATTTATATTACAGTTGTATATTTTTAACATTATTTAGTTATATATATATATATATATATATATATGGTCCATGTATTTTATTTTCATGTTGCAGTTGTACTTAATTTACATGTTGGTGATCATCATGATGTGTATATTGTTAGGTCATGTTACATATGTCCATTTAATGTGCAGCTTGCAGATAGATGTATATGTGATAGCATGAGTTATTTGACATGAGATGTATATTTGATGTTTGTGTTTTGATGATGTTAATATATAATGTTAATTGTGTTTTGTTACATGATCATGATCACGATGATGTTAGCGATTTTGAATGTGTTTTTTAGTCAAATATGATGTTTGCATGATGGTTATCATGAATGTGATGTTTATTAATTAATTTAATATTAAATGATCATGATATTGTAAAATTGTAATATTTGTAATTCTAATTGTATGTAAAATTCTAAAATTGTAATTGTAATGGTATATTTGTAAATTTGTAAAATTGTAATTGTAATTGTAATTTTTTAATTTGTAAAATTGTAATTGTATATATGTAAAATTCTAAAATTGTAATTGTAATTGTACGTGAAATTGTAAAATTCTAATTCTAATTCTAATTCTAATTGTATGTAAAATATTTGTAAAATTTTAATTGTATTACTGTGAATTGCTTTAATTGTAAAATTGTAATTGTATGTAAAATTCTAAAATTGTAATTGTAATTTTAATTGTAATTGTATGTGAAATTGTAAAAATGTAATTCTAATTCTAATTTTAATTGTAATTGTATGTAGAATATTTGTAAAATTTTAATTTTATTAATGTGAAATGAAAATATTAAAAAAAATTAATTTATGAATTTGTAAATTTTAAATAATTGTAAAATAATAAATCTAGAATAATATGAATTATTGTAACATAATAAAGTTTAGAAAATAATGAAAATAAATTCATGTACTTTAGAATTATCATTATTTTATTATTATCTTAGATACAAAAAAAAGAGAACTAATTTATACAGTACGCCATTGTTTTTTAGATCAACATAATTGAAAATTATCAAATGAATTATTGATTTTAACATTAATGCAATGCAAATTACCAATTAATTTAAAATACATATTATAATGTTTCGAAAAACCCATCTTAAAAAGTATAAATATTGATGAAATAACACATGTACCATATCACTCTCATTTCTCATGATCACCCTCATTATCTTCCAGCTCGCATGGCATGATAACACTATTGTTCTCAAAAATATGTTTTGATCTAGGGTCATGTGTCAATATGAACCACCAATCCCTATCCAACACATCTGGGTAAAAAAACATGTGGTTGTAGTGTTTGGGGAAAACATAGGGCTCCTTAGCTTCATCCCACATCTTTCTAGTGTTTGTAAATATCAACCTACTATCACAATATTCCTTTACATTATTCCAATCAAAGGTGTCCCACCACTTGCACCTAAAAATAACACATTGGAAAGAAGAGAAATCCACTTCAATGATCTCTTGTATCTTTCCGAAGTAACCTAACATCCCCCGTAATAGGTTTTAACCACGGTGGCTAGATCGACTAAATTGATCGAACTCAACTTCCATTCCATGGTCTTGTGTGATGTTTCCAGCATCGGCATTTCCTATGCAAAAATGGTGTCCATATGCCCACATAGATGGGAACAAATGCACCTATTATAAAAAACTTAAAAAAATCATAGTGCCATGTGTCTTATAATAACCCAACAATTAAAATATGAAATGTAGATGTTTTAATATAAGTTTCAAATTTACATACAAATTATAAAAATTATTACCGAGTTGCTGCACCCAATCCCTATGTTTAGCGCATCCTCTTCAGCATGCAAGTAACGACCGGTAGCACCATATTTCTCTCTGATTTGGTCAACAACCCAACTATTGGGGCATATTTTTGGCATATTTTATTTTAAATGATCGGGATAAGGCACACTTCTAACATTCAATCGTCTGAATTCTTTCCTGTCACTATCCCATTTTATCCTCTTTTGTTCGTACAATGCAACCCATGGTTGTGTCGCTTCAAAATTGTAAAGTATGAATTTATTGATTACTTCAATTTCTGCATTCACTAACGAAATCAAACCAACTTTATATAGTACTTAAAGATCCAAATATACATTGTATCGAAGTTCAACATGAATTTAATTACTTTTTGTAAATTTGAAAAATTATAAGTTGCTTACTCTTTATCAAGCGCTTTTTTCCACTCGTTTGGAGAAACTCCCCTTCTCTTTTATCTTCACCCCTTTCATCGTCCCAAATCACCGCCCCTGGTCTGTTGTCGATCTGCTTGATGTACTAATTGGCATAATAGAAATACTCATACGATATGTACCCCTCTTCCATAGACCCCTCGGGTTTTTCCCTTTGTCGAACAAAACCTTTCAATTTCTTCTTGTACCTCCCTAAGAAGAACATCCAACGACAAGAAACCACCCCAACTGATTAACCCTCATCTACTAGGTGGATTAGAAGATGAACCTGTAAGTCCATGAAACTCATCCGCAGTTCCTTCTCAAATATACAAACAATCTCAACTATTTCTTGATGCCACCATGGAATGCTAGCCACATGAATCTCCTTTGACGTGATCCAACGTACAAATGCAGATAATTTAGATTTTGGCATGTCCTAGGTCTTGAGGGAATTCATGTTTCACACACCCACGCACGAACAAAGGATAATTACACTGCAAACTTATAAACATGTACAATAATATACAAAATTAGTTATTTTTTATGATCCCCACATGGGACAAAATTTATTAATATAACAAATAATAAAATCATGCTTTTTACATTGTACGTACTCTTAGAAGATCCAAATGGTCATGTGATTTCAACCCCGACAAATGGTCATCCATGGTGAAGCAGCGCCGTAGTGAAGACTCATATGAATTTGGCACCCTCACACCCATTATAACTTCCTTTGCCAAAAAAATATCATGTTTTTTTAAAATCCATGGGACATCACCTTCTTTGAAAAACCATGAATTAGAGGGTCAAACGCCTGCCTCTAATCCCATACTTTCTAATCATCTTAACCAATGTTTCTTTTTAGCTTTTGACGTAACAAGATCTTTCCTAACATCCAATGTGTCACTTTGTTTCGATGATATGTGCCTCCATAAAGAAAATGAAACATTTTAAAATATATGCATGGGATCTAATAAGTGGGTAATCTTAAGATGCTCCCAATATGGGAGGTCATAAAAGATAGATTTCATTTTCATCCTAATGGGAAATTTCTCAACATAGGTGTCGAAGAAATTTAGATCATCGATCATAGGCTCCCCATTTGAATCGAATATTTCTATGAACTCCTTCTCCCTTTCTCTCTCGTATGCTCTAAGCCATTCATCTGGTGTCATTATTGGAGGCCTTTGGGTTCTCTCTCATTTACCATTGAAAGAAAATGCTACTCTTCTGTAAGGGTGTTCTTCTGGTAGGAATACCCTGGAGAAATAATACACTAGATTTCGTAGGTCCTTGGACCATCTAGCTTTCAAAGAAGGTCCACAACATTTACATCCAAAATACCCTTTTGTTACAAGACCTACGAGATTATATTTGTATAAATTAATTAATATGCATGGCACGTTAAAGAATATCATGAATATCAGAACAAATATTACAAAAAATTAAATAACTAATATGTGAAATAATATTGTTACGTATATAAAAAAAATAAAAACATATAATTTATCAGAGAAAACTCCTAAGCTTGGATAATCATGTGTCGTGTAAGTACTATGCCATACAATGTAAAACTCCTCTCTGTTGTGATGGCTCTTGATACATCGTATACATTTATCCCATCCCATAATTCCTTCAATTCATCTACTAGTGGTTGTAAGTAGACATCCATATTCTTCACTTGTCTTCTACCAAGGACTATGAGAGCCAACATAAGATGTTCATTCTTCATGGACAACCATGAGGGGATATTTTTATTGATCACTACTACAAGAAAAACAGAATAGTTGGTGTTCTGGAGGGAACATGGGTTGACGACATCCATGGCTATGCTAAGTCATAGACTTCGTACTTAATCCATGAATTTTTCAGGCCATGTATCCTCTATATGCTTCATGGCTATTGAATCAGTTGGGATTCGCATAACTCCCAACTCATTTCTATGTGAGGCATGCCATCCCTACAACATAGCTAATCCTTTGCAATGAAAGAGCATTTGAATCCTTGTGATTATAGGCATGTGCCTCAATATCTTAAAAGGAGGACCAGTACGCAATTTACCCTTCTTTTTCGATTTATCATACCTATCATGCCCACATTTCAGACACATCTCTTTGTCCGCGTATTCTCCTCTATATAGAATACAATCATTTGGACATGCATGATATGATATGTACTCAACACCCGACATTTTCAACAATTTCTTTGCCTCTTCGCAGCTACTAGGCAAGACATTATCACTCAGAAGAACCTTATATTTGAATAACCTGTAGTTGGTGATCATGGAAAAATATATTAATAAATTTACATTAATGTCGATATAATTATTAACGTTCATAAAATTTACCATTTGTAATGTTCATTATAGTGTACTGATTATATTTCAAATTTATACAAGGGAGTACTTTATGGTAACTTACCTCAAAAGTTCCAAGAAACATGCATTCGACAAGCCAAAATTTGCTTTCAAGTTTTACAGTAACATCATTGTCCCCAAATGGGTAGAATTTGACTAACCGCCAGGTCCAAAGAGAGGGGTGGTGGAAGGAAATTTAAGGCTTTCAAAAAAGGTGTCAGCGATATGAGCATCATCCCCTAGCTGATCATCGTTTTGGAATGCATCTAACAAAATTGTCTCCATGACAGTTGTATCCCTTAAGTAATCATCCATACCAAACTCTATTTGATTTCCTCCATTTCCAGCTTGTGAAGAACTACTATTGTTGTAATCATTCCTAATTGGTGAATCTGGACGTAGCGGGAATTGAATCGGTGGTTGATTCTTGACCATTCTTGGTATCATTCCTCTTCGATTTTTTTCTGTTAATTCAGTCTTCTCTCAATTTGACATTGTCGTGGGGTGCAACGGAAGATGGTAGGTGGGTCGTTCATCATCACTAGAATCCTAATAATTAAAAAACTATATTTGAACCTGATTAGTACAAAATATATTATATCAATTAGTAACCACGTTGACAGTATTGCATGATTATAAATTGGTTTGATGTTGAAATAATTACATATTAATCAATATATATACCAAAAAATTAAAATTATAATTACCATCATTGTCCTGGGATTGTGGCTAGAAGATGAAATATTGTTACAATTGGCAGGGTGAAGCGGCTGTCCATTTTCATCTACCAAATGCGCCTTGCGGTATGCAGCTCCTGATAAGAACTTCTGACGTTTTGGAGTAGTTTAAATATTTTGTGCATCTGAACTCAATGTTGAATCTGCATGAACCTACAAATTTGTATACATTATAAATTTAATTAAGCTATGCATGATTGACTGCATGGATAAAAAACATAAATTCAATCAGATAGTGAAAATATAAATAAAATCTGAAGTAAATATTGCATCTCGAGATGGATAGGGAGAACTCTGCGATGGACTTTGAGAAATATTATGGAACGAGCTGGATTTTTAAGAATTGTCCATTTCATATAATTATGATATTTTCTCCCTACATTTGAGAAAAACAACAATAAATTTTGTTGCACACACCTAAATGCAATTTCGGTGCCTAATGTACAGATCACTACATCGGTGCATTTTTGGTAATGTGCACCGGTGCCTTTTTATACCCAGACGCACCAGTGGAGTTCGATTAAGGGATGCACCGGTGATGAATAACCACAAATGAAAAATGCAACTCTATTTTCTTTAAGTGAAAAAAAAAAAGTGGTAAACTGAAAAATGGGCAGCAAAATATTTTTGAAAATCTAATTTTATAAAACATTTCTTTAAATACTAAGCAATTTTCATTATTTCACTATTTGTGCAAAAAAGTTGAGCCAGATATTTGCACGATACATACCTGGAGAAAATAGAACACGAGAGCACTGTGGAGTAGGGAAATACGTTCGAACAAAAGTATTCAAACAATCACAATTCCAAACCTCTGGTGATTCAAACCTTGTAGCATAGAATTTCAAATGATGTGAGTAACTTTTATTGTATTTTTTACTTTTTCTGCAGTTTTCTTTATGCAGTAAAAGAAAAAAATCAAATTTTATAGGTTTTTTTACTTTTTCTGCAGTTTTCAGAAACAAAATAAAAAAATCTATTTTTAGAAACAAAAACCCTAGATTAATTTTGTTTCAGCCCTTTCTTCTCCCTCTTTTTGTAATTTCAGAATTAGGGATTTTCAATTTAGATTTATAGGGTTTGTATAGTCATAAGACATCCAACCCACGAGACGAATTTCATAGTTGGATCCCAATCCATGTCGGCCCTTGTGTGAATTAAAAAAAAAAAAAAAAAATTCCTCGGTGCACCCTGTGTAACATAACTCACCAGTGCGCTTTGTTATACCAGCGCACAGCTAAAGTACAGTGACAAAAAAAAAATTGTTTTTATCAGTGCACCATATGTAACATATGACAACGGTTCACTAATTCACTATGGCGCACCGCGAACGTGCTGTTTCGCAAAAAAAAAAATCCATTTTAGAAGCAAACCCTACATTCTTTTTGTTTCTACCCTTCTTCTCCCTCTTTTTGTGATTTCAGAATTAGGGATTTTCAATTTATATTTATAGTGTTTGTATTTCTAGATATAAGCCTAAGACATCCAACCCATGAGACAACTTGCATAGTCAGATCCCAATCCATGCTGGCCCTTGCATAAATTAAAAAAAAAACAAAAAGCAACTTAATCGGTGTGCCCTGTGTACCTGAGCACACCGGTGCGCTCTATTATCCCAGCGCACTGCGAAAGTACTGTGATAAAAAATAAAAATAAAAACAAAATATTTTTTCTCAGTGCGTCATCCGTAAAATATGCAACCGGTGCGCTATTTCATTATGACGCACCGCGAATGTTCTGTTTCGCAAAAAAAAAAAAACACACTTTCAAGAAATACAAACCCTACATTATTTTTATTTCTTCATTTTCTTCTCCCTCTTTCTGTGATTTGAGAATTAGGGCTTTTCAATTTATATTTATAGGGTTTTTATTGCTAAATATAGACCTAATACATCCAACTGACAGGACTATTTTCATAGTCGAATCCCAATCCATGTTAGCCCTTGCGTGAATTTAAAAAAAACAGATTTTTTTTTTCATAGGTGTGCCCAACGTAACCTAGCACACCGGTGCACTGTATTGTACAATAGAAACGCGAAAGTAATGTGATAAAAAAATTTAAAAACAAAATTTTTTTATCAGTGCGCCATATGTAAAATATGGCACCGGTTTATGCTACAAAAACTAACACTCGATGTTTTTTATTATTGCATCATGGTTAATCGATGCGGTGGTTGACATGTAACATGCCGGTGCTCCTTGTTGACATAGAGCATCATACGGTCTATTATATTGTTTGTGCGGTGTGTTTTTAAGACACCCACGCACCCGTGTCGGTGCGTACACCATGAATGGTTTAACAGTTTCTTGAGATTTTTTTTTTTTTTACTTGAAAATTTGACAATTTATTTACAAATATATTAATGAATGATATGGTATAGGTTTGAGATTGATAAATAAATGACTGACAAGAGATCAAGTAACAAAAGTACTGATAACACATCAAGAAAATGACAAAAGGCAAGTTCTTTGTAAATTCTTTACAAAATATATTATTTTTGAACTATATGTAAGTTTAAATAATATGTATTGTTTACTATGTATCATGCAGAGCCACAAAATTATGAAGCTAGATAAGATTATTTCTGATCTAGGACCAGAAGAGCGTAAAATCTTGATGGAAAAATTGCAAAAGGATGAATCAGGTGAATGAAAAAATACTATTGATCCAATATGAGTTTATTTTTTTTAATTTTCATTAATAATGTAATTAAAATTATTAGATAACATGTGTCAAATAGTCTATTAATTCACATCTGTTTAATGTTCTACATGGACCAACAAATCAGAAAATGAATGTTGTTCTAAGAAAAGAAAAAAAATAGAACATGCAAATGAAAATGAATTGCTCCTTAGCTCATTTAGGGTGGTGTTGGAGGTTAACTAAAGGGGGGACATATTTAACAAAAGTTTGAGGGATCTAGTGGAACAACTGTATAGACATTATTTCCACTTACAATACAAAAACCAATCCAATGATTCCAAGAACCAAATTTTATCTAAACTACAGGAAGAGTGTCCATAGAATTGGTCAATGAGACATGTCAGACTTTGAATAGCAAAAACGTACAAAAACAAAAAAGAAGGAATGAAAAAATAATATTCCTTTAAATGTTTGTCTAGAATTATTTATAAATATCACTTTTGTTATATTTAATTTTCATATATCAATATAAAAACTAAATATTTTATTTTCATGTTACATTTTCAGGAAGATTATGAAAATCTCAAAAGATGAACGAGCTGATATCAGAAATATGCCAGTAGGAATGTACAAAAAGGTGTACAAGGAGATGGTCAAAGAAATGGACAAAATTGCATCGCAGGAGGAGCCATCTCAACAACAACGTTCTTCAAATGTAATATGTAATAATTGAATTTTTCAATCATTAGGTACAATAAATAAATGATTTAGCATTAAATATTAATTTTCAAGTATTTTCTTACAGAAAAGAAAAGAATGGAACCCATTCATCACACAAAACAGGACGACAAGGAAGAAAAGGGTTGATATCTAAGTTCGTGAGTGACTGTTACTTCCTTATAACAACTTAACTAGATTTCATTTTTGTATTTTTTAAGTTGTTTTACAAAATCATCATTGAATGTCTTCAAACAAGTGCTAACATACAAAGAAAAACCATCAGAGGAATTGGTTAAAATTGGATTAAATATGGTTTGTGAATATATGTTGGCATATCAGAACTTAATTGTGGAATTTGTAAGCATCTATCGATCTTGTTTTACTTATCTTCGTCTATAATGAATAGAACAAAAAAATCTTTTATATTAAATACATGATTTTTTATGGGGTATAAAACTTGTAGGAAACAAAGTATGGAACTGCGCCAACAGATGAAATCTTGAAATATAGCATGTTACATGGTTTTGAAAGAATGTGTATAGTTTACGAGTCAATTTTTGCAATGGTATATCATTTCTTTTTTATTTACATTGATGTATATTATTTAATATTGCAATTTTCATTATTATCACCAATGTATATACACTCATTACAGTTTATTTTTACATTTGTAGATGGAAGGTGAAGAAGAAGAAAACAATCAACACTGTTAAAAAAGCATTCCTGAAAATAACCCAAGTCATGGACGTAGCTCTAGCAGTGGTAGCAGTTCAAGCGAAGAATGATGATCACTATGTTTGGATATCAAAGCAAGGCATTGTATTTTTTGAAATATGTGTGTGAAATCAGACATTTTCTTTAATGTAATGGACATAGTGTCCCAATTGAAAGACAAAGGGATACCAATCATTGTCCCATTTTGTATGACAAAGAATGTATTATATAATATGTTTTATTTTATTCTATTGCATTCTCCATTGTCTTTCTCAAATGCACTAATAAAAATTTAATTCATATGAATATTGTTATAAGATATATATGTGTCGACTTTTGATGAATAATGAATTTTAAAAAACCACAATAATTATGATATGATATAAAAAATTAATCCAAACCTCACATTCAAAGGCATTGATAAAAAATTAATTAATATGAATATTGTTATAAGATGTCTCGACTTTTGATGAATAATGAATTTAAAACAATCACAATAATTGCACTATCACAGTTCGATGTTTCTAAAAAATAAAAAATGAAAATGGGTGCGTGTTAGTTACTGTACACCGGTGCATTTGTATTCTTAAGAGCACCGGTGCGTTTCTAAGACCTATGGGCACTTCACAAATACCAAAACCAATTAAAAATATCAAGGCATTTTTGCAGTAGAGCGCACCGGTGCGTTTATGTGTCTATACGCACTGATGTCGTTGTACGACCTATGGGAACTGCACGAATACCGATACCAATTATAAATCTCGGTGTGTTTGTGTGATACTGCGCACCAGGGCGTTTATGTGTCTATATGCACCGATTCATTTGTACGACCTATGGGTGCCGCATGAATATCGATACCAATTACAAATCTCGATGCATTTGTGTGATACTATGCACTGGGGCATTTCCATGTCTATACACACCGGCGCATTTTTACAACCTATGGGCACCACATGAATATCGATACCAATTATAAATCTCAGTGCATTTGTGTGATATTGTGCACCGGTGCATTTCTATAAGTCTATGCACTGATGCATTGATATGACCTATGGGCACCGCACAAATCCCAAGGCCAATTAGAACGGTCCCTGTGTTGTATCAAAAACACTACGCCCAGTGCAGTTTTATACCTTAACGGTCTAGTGCATTCTCCGTTGACCACCCCAGGGCGCCTTCTACATGTACGCACTAGTGCGTTAAATCCAGAGTAGCGCATCGATGAAAAAACATTTGTAATAACCTCCGACCACCCATTTTTTTTAGTTGTGTTGAATTTCTGTTAAAATGTCTGCCAAAACCTCCGTAACCATAAATGGATGTTGTAGAAAATGTTTTTTTGACAATTTTGGCCAATTTTATAGCACTAAAAACCTCCTTTATAACCTCCACTAGAGGGTCATTTCCTTGTGTGTAGTGGGCATGATGCCCATCTCAACGATCAATGCAGTGAGTTGGTCACCCAAATCCATCCTATATCAGCTATCAAGCCTACCGCACCTAGCAAAAGGCGATACCGGTGCACGAGCAGGAGCAGGTCTCTCTACACTGGCCTCCTGATGATCCTCAGCATCTGGCATACCCTGATCGTCATCAGGATCCACACCTGGATCATGTGGTGGTAGTGGCATGTCCTCGCCATTAAAATACCTAATGTTTTCAAAATATATACAAGTACACAACAATAATTAGATAGTTTCATTACAAAATTTAATAAAAACAAGTTAAAGAACATGTTAGTATAAATTTAAATAAAACAGTAAAATTACCTCTATCATATGGCGGCTCATCATCTGTGAAGAGGATGTTGGCACACACTCACCAATCCAAACCAGCATAAGGATAAGGGACCATAATGAAGGGATGTCCGTCAACACTCGCTAGCAAATCCAATGCATCATGCGATATTCTCACTGGAAACACAGTCTCGCCTCTCTTACGTATCATCTTCCCCCACATGTGCATATGTGCCTCGAACATCGGCCTACAAGGCTACCCAAAAAAAGTAGGCCTCATCTCTGGAAACCTCTCAAAAAATAAGAAAAAAATATATGAATCAAAAGGGAAGTTGACCCTCCCTTGTGCATGAGCATGAACATCTATCTAAGGTTGTACAGAACTGCCGCAAAAAAATGGTAGACCACCTGACAAGTCATGGATCCTGTACTAAAGAATCAACATAATATAGAAGTGAGAAACTAATGTGTTTCCTGTCACTGGTTTTGTGTGAAATGGTCAAAATCAGAAGTGAGAGGCACCTCACCTCCTCACTACCAAATGCACCAATACGTAACTAACCTCCAGAGACCTAAAAATATGAAGGAGAGAGTATATCTGCCCTAATGTATCTCTGGGAGTACACCAACTGACTCCCTGATGCATAGCCAATTGGAACCTTTAGGAATGAGGGAAAATCCACCCCTCTCCTCCATAACCCTGTAATGAAATATATGTCATCCTCAGTGGGCGCGTACAAATGGTTAGGACCAACCCTGAAAGCTTGTAGGTGGGAATTCCACATGTGGATAAGATGTCTCAAAAACAAACCATGGCCCTTTAGCGAAGTAGCCTCCTCATAGAACTTGAGGAGACCTACCTTCCTTAGGAGCCCTTGGATAGCTGTTGTAATAAAGCGAGGGTATGCATCTCTCTCCCTCTCTCATGCCTCCCACAAGTGAACCATGTTATACTGGTTTGCTTGTTGTTGTTGTTGTTCTCCCTCTTCTCTCATTCCACATCTCTAAATGATTGACATATTAATTACAATTTTTTTATTAAATGAGACATGTATTTAGGAATATACATATATAACTTCTTTTTGAAAAAAAAACAGCTGGTGTGGCACAAAAAACAGGCATGTACCAGTACCAGTGCGTCTTTTTTTGTCGCGCACTAGTGGCGATGCACCATAAAATATTCAGTGCACCTAAAAATTTTCAGTGCACCGTTGACTATGGACGATGTCAGGAGTGCGGTGTGCTAACTAAACTCTATGCCCTAGTGTGTATAGTTCGATTAGTGCACCGACCTCCTGAAATCAGTACATAGTCAACGGTGCAATATTTTACTAGGCCGCACCGTTGACCCTGTTAAAATGCGGAATGCAGTGCGCTGAAAAAAATACCCGCCCCGATGCAGATATTTAAGTCAACGCACCACATTGTCGCTATTGCACATGGTCAACACTGCGGCTGGGTAACTAACCACACCGCACTTTTTTGTTAAATTTTAAAATAACACGGTGTGCCTTCGGTACTACCCTGGAACCATTGTAGATACCGTTCGTACCGGTTGTAGTGCGACCTATAAATTTACAACCAGCATCGTGAACCGGTGCGAGCCGAATGGATCGATCGCACCGCACGACAAATTTTTGTTTTATTTTAAATGGTTAATGTTAAGGTAATTTGAAATTATAATCCACTTAAAGGTTTAACTATGGAAAAACAAGAAAAATACATGTACATTTGGCCATCGAGGAGGTATATTGGCTGTATAATTAGCAAAAGAAAATTTTCCCACCGTTTTGCAAAATTCAAGTTGGAGATTGGTGGGCAATGCACAGCGGCAGTGCATGCAATGGGTGCAATGGGAGCATCGATGTCAAGGTGGCTCTGACAACGATAAATTGCACCGGTGCTTGAGAGCTCTGGAGCACTGAGAAAAGATAAAAATGTGGTTTCTTGGCCGTAATTTGTTTTTTATTTAACCATGTTCCGGTGCGCGAAGTTTTATAGGCGCACCAGTGCGGTTCCTTAAGACCGCACTGGGCAATTTCTGTTTTGGCGCAGGTTTTTATGACTCACCGGTGTGAAATATTTGTATAGCATCAGTGCGCTATAGTAATAAGATGCACTGGGAGGGTTTTTACGGGTTTGTACAGAGCACACGATGTCCGATGTGCCAATGTTTTGTGTGCACTGGTGATTTCTCTTGTTGAACGCACCGGTGCGGTTTACGATGATAAGCGCACCGGATGACAAAACATCTGCAAAAACCTCCACCCGCCAAACTCCTCTAGTAACCTCTACTAGAAACGGATGTCTAGGGTATTTTTATAAGGGTTTCCTCAAAAAAATCCGCTAGAGGCTCTTTTCCTTGTAGTGGATGCTCGTCAACACTGGCTAGCTAATCCAGTGCATCATGTGATATCCTCGCTAGAAACATAGTCTCTCCCCTCTTGGGCATCATGTTTCCCCACATGTGCATTCATGCCTTGAACATTGGCCTACGAGGTTGTTGAACAAAAGTAGGCCTCATCTCTGGAAATCTCTCAAAAAATAAACAAAAAATCTCTGAAGCAAAAGGGAAGTTGACCCTCCCTTGTACATGAGCATGACATCTATCTAAAGCTGTATAGAACTGCTGCAAAAAAATGGTAGACCACCTGATAAGTCATGGATCATGTACTAAAGAATCAACATAATATAGAAGCAAGCAACTAATGTGTTGCCCGTCACTAGTGTTGTGTGAAATGGTTGAAATCAGAAGTGAGAGGCACCTCACCTCTTGACTACCAAATGCACCAATACGTAACTAACCTTTGGAGACTTGAAAGTCTGAGGGAGACATTATATATGTGCTAATGTATCTCTGGGAGTACACCAAATGACTCCCTTCTGAATAGCCAACTGGAACCTCTAGGAACGAGGGAAAATCCACCCCTCTCCTCGATAGCCTTGTAATGAAATATATGTCCTCCTCAGTGGGTGCATACCACTGGTTAGGACCAACCCGGAAAGCTTGTCGATGGGCACTCCACCTCCGGATAAGATGTCTCAAAAACACACCATGGCCCTTTAGGGAAGTAGCCTCATCATAGAACTTGAGGAGGCCTACATGCCTTAGAAGCCCCTGGGTAGCTGCTGTAATAGGGCGAGGGTATGCATCTCTCTCCCTCTCTCGTGCCTCCCATAGGAGAACCATGTTATACTGGTCCACATGTTGGTGTTCCCCCTTTTCTCTCCTTTCACGTCTCTGAATGATTGACATATTAAATACAATTTTTTTATTAAATGAAACATGTATTTAGAAATATACATTATAATTTTTTTTTGAAAAAAAAAATAGCCAGTGCACCACAAAAAACAGGCATGTAGTGGTACCAATGCGTCTTTTTTTGTCGCGCACTAGTGGCGGTGCACCATAAAATATTCAGCGCACCGGCGGAAGTGCACCCAAAAATGTTTAGTGCACCGTTGACTATGGATGGTGTCAGGAGTGTGGTGCGCTGACTAAATTCTACGCCCCGGGGCGTATAGTTCGGTCAGCGCACTGACTGTTATAGCATCATTTCTCACCTTGACATGATTCATGATTGCTACATGGCTTTATGGGCACCCATTCCTACAGACTTGGACAAATTCACTTAAAAACAGTGGAAAATCCTTCATACGCGACTATTCCCGTGTTTTTCCGCGTGTATACGCTAGTACAGCTAGACTTTTCCGCGTATGCCATTTTAATGGTTAAAAAATATATAAAAAATCCCTAATTTCGCGCTGGGTTGATAGTTACTCAGGTAGTTCAACTACCCCAGCCCGTGGCCAACTGTTTCCAACTGTTGAAACTACTTGGAGGGACTATAAAAGGACCTCATATGTATGGCCTAAGGGAGAGAGAGAATTATTATTATTATACTCTGTTGGTTCCCTATCCAAGTCTGATTCCCCGTGCCTCCTGCACTTTCCCAGTTCATTTCGGGAAACCCTTGTTTCCTTGAGATACACATCCCTTTATATGTTATCTCGTATGCACTCATTTGGAAGGAGTCTTAGCGAGGCAAGGGCTGGACGGATCCGGACGACGGTCTGCGAAGGCCTTGGAAGGATCAGGTGATCTCTCCACTTACTTTTGTACGTACTATTTTTATAATACAGAAGTATCATGCTGTTCACGAAGTAAACGTGTTAGTGTATGCTTTAATGTGTGAAGAATATTTGTTATACAAGCATTTATGATGATTTATTTAATGTTTTATATGAATCTCGCTAACATATAGAGTAGAAATATACTGTACAACTTGTCCTTTGTGCTGGTTTCTTCTTGTATTTCGGGTGAAAGAGGAAGGACGGTTGCAGGGAGTTTGAACTCCACGTGGATCTACTTCAAACGTAGGACCAACGGGTAAACCTCTCGTTCTGCTCTATTTCGTTTTCATGACTGTGCATGATCGTGTGAGTCTCTGTTAAATAGTACGCCCCTACTCTGTGGAGGTTGAATCCCAACCAACCTCTAGGGTGTTAAATCCCCGAAACACTGACCTCCTGACATCATTACATAGTCAACGGTGCAGTATTTTACAAAGTCGCACCGTTGACCCTGTCGAAATGCGAAATGCTGTGCGCTGACAAAAATACCCACCTCGGGGCAGATATTTAAGTCAATGCACCGTATTTCCGCTATTCCACATGGTCAACGATGCAGCCAGGTAACTGACCGCATCGCACTTTTTTAAAAACTTTAAAATAACAAGGTTCACCTTTCGGTGCCACCCCAGAACCAATGCAGATATCATTAGCATTGGTGGCGGTGTGACCTTTAAATTTACAAGCAGCACCACGAACTGGTGCGAGCTGAATGTCTTGAGCGCACCACGCGACAATTTTTTTTCTTTTAAATGGTTAATTTTAAGGTAATTTGAAATTTTAATCTGCTAAAATAATTAATTATGGAAAAACAAGAAAAATACCTGTACATTTGGCTGTCGAGGAGGCATATTGGCTTTAGAATTTTCAAAAGAAAATTTTCCCATCGTTTTGCAAAATTCAAGCTGGAGATTGGTGGGCAATGCATAGCAGTAGTTCGTGCAATGGGTGCAATGGGAGCACTGATGTCAGGGCGGCTCAGACAAGGATAAATTGCACCGATGCTTGAGAGCTCTGTAGCACCGAGAAAAGTGAAAAATGTGGTTTTTTGGCCGTAATTTTTTTTTTATTTAACCATGTTCCGGTGTGCAGGGTTTTATAGGCACATTGGTGTGGTTTCTAAAGACCGCACTGACCGTTTTATGTTTTGGCGCGGGGTTTTATGATGCACCGGTGTGGAATATTTGTAAAGCACCGGTGAACTATAGCAATAAGACGCACCAGGCGGGTGTGTACGAAGTGCACGGTGTCCGATGTGCTAATTTTTTGTGCGCACTGGTGCTTTCTCTTGTTGAACACACCGATGCAGTTTAGGATGATAAGCAGACCAGACAAAAAACATCTGAAAAAACCTCCACCTGCCAACCTCCTCTAGTAACCTCCGCTAGAAACGGATGTTTGGGGTATTTTTATAAGGGGTTCCTCAAAAACATCCGCCAGAGGGTCCTTTCCTTGTAGTGCAGGAGTCTTCCCATAACCTGGCACTTCTTCCATTTCGGATTTCGTAGAAGCTGTGAAGTTGTATACGATGTCGTTGCATGTTTGATATCATCCCATAAATTTCAATAGCCTCTAGTATGCAATTAAATGACCAAATTTCGTGAGATTCTAAAATAATTTTATGTTATTTATGTTTGATGGATGGAATAAATTGAAAATTATTCAATACGGTAGGTTTAATACAAGAGCAACATGAAAGTAATGTGATAAAAAATTAAAAAACAATTTTTTTTTATCAGTGCTCCATATGTAAAATATGACACCAGTTTATGCTACAAAAACTAACACTCAAAAAATTTTATTATTTCATCATGGTTAATCGATGTGGTGGTTGACATGTAACACACCAGTGCTCCTTGTTGACATAGAGCATCATACGGTCTATTATACTGTTTGTGCGGTGCATTTATAAGACACCCATGCACCCGCGTTAGTGCGTACACCATGAATGGTTCAACGGTTTCTTGATATTTTTTTTCTTACTTGAAAAGTTGACAGTTTATTTATAAATATATTAATGAATGATATGGTACAGGTTTAAGATTTATAAAGAAATGACTGACAAGATATCAAGTAACAAAATTACTGATAACACATCAAGAAAATGAAAAAAAACAAGTTCTTTGTAAATTATTTACAAAAAATATTATGTTTGAACTATATGTAAGTTTAACTAATATGTATTGTTTACTGTGTATCATGCAGAGCCACAAAATGACGAAGCTCGATAAGGTTATTTTTGATCTAGGACCAGAAGAGCGTAAAAGCTTGATGGAAAAATTGCAAAAGGATGAATCAGGTGAATGAAAAAATACTATCGATCCAATATGAATTTCTTTTTTTAATTTTCATTAATAATATAATTAAAATTATTATATAACATGTGTCAAATATTCTATTAATTCACATCTGTTTAATGTTCTACACGGACCAACAACTCAAAAAAGGAATGTTTTTCTAAGAAAAGAAAAAAATAGAACATGCAAATGAAAATGAATTGCTCCTTAGCTCATCTGGAGTGGCGCTAGAGGTTAACGAAAGCGGGAAAATATTTTACAAAAGTTTGAGGGATCTAGTGGAATGAATGTATAGACGTTCTTTTCACTTACAATACAAAAACCAATCCAATGATTCCAAGAACCAAATTTTATCTAAACTACAAGAAGAGTTTCCAGAGAATTGGTCAATGAGACATGTTAGAATTTTAATAAAAAAAAGTCCGAAAACAAAAAAGAAGGAACGAAAAAGTAATATTCCTTTAAATGTTTGTGTATAATTATTTATAAATGTCACTTTTGTTATATTTACTTTTCATATATCAATATAAAAATTAAATATTTTATTGTCATGTTACTTTTTCAGGAAGATTATGAAAATCTCAAAAGATGAAGGAGTTGATATCAGAAATATGCCAGTAGGAATGTACAAAAAGGTGTACAAGGAGATGGTCAAAGAAATGGACAAAATTGCATCGCAGGGGGAGCCATCTCAACAATAAAATTCTTCAAATGTGATATGTAATAATTCAATTTTTCAATTACTAGGTACAATAAATAAACAATTTAGCATTAAATATTAATTTTCAAGTATTTTCTTGTAGAAAAGAAAAGAAAATGGAACCCATTCAGCACATAAAACAGGACGGCAAGAAAGAAAAGGGTTGATATATAATTTTGTGAGTAATTGTTACTTCCTTATAACAACTTAACTAGATTTAATTTTTGTATTTTTTTAAGTTGTATTACAAAAATCATCATTGAATGTCTTCAAACATATGCTAACATACAAAGAAGAACCATTAGAGGAATTGATTAAAATTGGATTAAATATGGGTTGTCAGTATATGTTGGCATATCAGAACTTAATTGTGGAATTTGTAAGCATCTATCGATCTTGTTTTACTTATCTTCGTCTATAATGAATAGAACAAAAAAATCTTTTATATTAAATACATGATTTGTTATGGGGTATAAAACTTGTAGGAAACAAAGTATGGAACTGCGCCAACAAATGAAATCTTGAAATATGGCATGTTACATGGTTTTGAAAGAATGTGTATAGTTTATGAGTCAATTGTTGCAATGGTACGTCATTTATTTTCGATTTACATTGATTTATATTATTTAATATTTCAATTTTCATTATTTTCACCAATGTATATACACTCATTACAGTTTATTTTTATGTTTGTAGATGGAAGGTGAAGAAGAAGAAAACAATCAACACCGTGAACAAAACATTCATGAAAATAACCCAAGTCATGGAAGTAGCTCTAGCAATGATAGAAGTTCAAGCGAAGAATGATGATCACTATGTTTGGATTCAAAGCAAGGCATTGTATTTTTTAAAATATGTCTGTGAAATCAGACATTTTCTTTAATGTAATGGACATAGTGTCCCAATTGAAAGATAAGGGGATACCACTAACTCTCCCATTTTGTATGACAAAGAATGTCTTATTCATATATATATGTGTGTGTGTGTGTGTGTGTGTTTTAATTTATTCTATTGTGTTCTCCATTGTCGCTATTTCATTCTCCATTGTCATTCTCAAATGCACTAATAAAAATTTAATTCATATGAATATTGTTATAAGAGATATATGTGTCGACTTTTGATGAATAATGAATTTTGAAAAACCACAATAATTATGATATGATATAACAAATTAATCCAAACATCACATTCAAATGCATTGATAAAAATTTAATTAATATGAATATTGTTATAATATGTGTTGACTTTTAATGAATAATGAATTTAAAACAATCACAATAATTGCATTTTCACAGGTCGATGTTTCTAAAAAATACAAATGAAAATTGGTGAGTGTCAGTTACTGTACACCGGTGCGTTTGTATTCTTAAGAGCACCAGTGTGTTTCTACGACCTATGGGCACTGCACAAATACCAAAACCAATTAAAAATATCGAGGCATTTTTGCGGTAAAGCGCACCGGTGCGTTTGTGTGATACTGCGCACTGGGGTGTTTATGTGTCTATATGCACCGATGCATTTTTACGACCTATGGGTGCTGCACGAATACCAATACCAATTATAAATCTCGATGCATTTTTGTGATACTATGCACTGGGGAATTTCTATGTCTATACACACCGGTGCATTTGTACAACCTATGGGCACCACATGAATATCAATACCAATTATGAATCTCGGTGCATTTGTGTGATACTGTGCACCGGTGTGTTTCTATAAGTCTATGCACTGATGCATTGATATGACCTATGGTCACCGCACAAATCCGAAGGCCAATTAGAACGGCCACTGCATTGTATCAAAAACACTACGCTAGATGCAATTTTATACCTTAACAGTCCAGTGCATCCTCCTTTGACCAACCCAGGGTGCCTTCTACATGTACGCACCGGTGCGATAAATCCAAAGTAGCTCACCGATGAAAAAAACATCCGTAATAACCTCCAACCACCCATTTTTTTTAGTTGTGTTGAATTTCTGTTAAAATCTCTGCCAAAACCTCCGTAACCATAAATGAATGTTGTAGAAAATGTTTTTTTGAAAATTTTGGCCAATTTTATAACACTAAAAACCTCCTTTATAACCTCCACTACATGGTATTTTCCTTGTAGTGTAGTGGGCCTGATGCCCATCTCAATGATCAATGCAATGAGTTGGTCACCCAACTCTATCCTATATTAGCTATCAAGCCTGCCGCGCCTAGTAAAAGGTGCTACCAGCGCACCAGCAGGAGCGGGTCTCTCTGCGCCGGCCTCCTGATGATCCTTGACATCTGGCATACCCTGATCGTCATCAGGATCAACACCTAGATCATGTGGTGGTGGTGGCATGTCCTCGCCATAAAAAGACCCAATGTCTGCAAAATATATACAAGTACACAACAATAATTAGACAGATTCATTACACAATTTAATTAAAAAAAGTTAAAGAACATGTTAGAATAAATTTAAATAAAACAGTAATATTACCTCAATCATCCAGCGGCTCATCATCTGTGAAGAGGATGTTGGCACACCCTCGCCAATCCAAACCAGCATAAGGACAAGGGACCATAATGAAGGGATGCTCGTCAACACTCGTTAGCAAATTCAATGCATCATGCGATATTCTCACTAGAAACACAGTCTCACCCCTCTTAGGTATAATCTTCCCCCACATGTGCATATGTGCCTTGAACATCGGCCTACAAGGCTAACCAACAAAAGTAGGCCTCATCTCTGGAAACCTCTCAAAAAATAAGCAAAAATTATTTGAATCAAAAGGGAAGTTGACCCTCCTTTGTGCATGAGCATGAAAATCTATCTAAGGTTGTACAGAACTGCCACAAAAAAATGGCAGACCACCTGACAAGTCATGGTTCTTATACTAAAGAATCAACATAATATATAAGCAAGCAACTAATGCATTGCTTGTCACTGGTGTTGTATGAAATGGTCAAAATCAGAAGTGAGAGGCACCTCACCTCCTCACTACCAAATGCACCAATATGTAACTGACCTCCAGAGACCTGAAAATATGAAGGAGACAGTATATCTGCGCTATTGTCTCTCTGGGAGTACACTAGGTGACTCCTTGATGCATAACCAACTAGAACCTCTAGGAATGAGGGAAAATCCACCCCTCTCCTCCATAGCCCTGTAATAAAATATATGTCATCCTCAGTGGCCGTGTACCACTAGTTAGGACCAACCCCGAAAGCCTGTAGGTGGGCATTCCACCTGTGGATAAGATGTCTCAAAAACAGACCATGGCCCCCTCCTCATAGAACTTGAGGAGACCTACCTGCCTTAGGAGCCCCTGGGTAACTGCTGTAATAGGGCGAGGGTACGCATCTCTCTCTCTCTCTCTTGCCTCCCACATGTGAACCATGTTATACTGGTTCACCTGTTATTGCTGTTGTTCCCCCTCTTCTCTCATTTCACATCTCTAAATGATTGACATATTAAATACAATTTTTTTATTAAATGAGACATGTATTTAGGAATATACATATAAAAAAATTTTAGGAAAAAAAAAAAAACCGATGTGCCATAAAAAATAGGCATGCACTGGTACTGTTGTGTCTTTTTTTATCGCACACCAGCGGCAGTGCACAAGAAAATGTTCAGCGCACCAGCGGCAGTGCACCTGAAAATTTTCAGTGCACCGTTGACTATGGACGGTGTCAGGAGTATGGTGCGCTGACTAAACTTTATGCCCTAGGGCATATAGTTCAGTCAGCGCACAGACCTCCTGAAATCATTACATATTCAATAGTGCAGTATTTTACCAGGCCGCACCATTGACCCTGTCGAAATGCGGAATGCGGTGCGCTAACAAAAATACCCGCCCCGGAGCGGATATTTAAGTCAACGCACCACATTGTTGCTATTCCACATGGTCAACACTGTGGCTGGGTAACTGACCACACCACACTTTGTTTTTTAATTTTAAAATAACACGGTGCGCCTTTGGTACTGCCCCGAAACTAGTGTGGATAATGTTTGCACCGGTTGCAGTGCGACCTGTAAATTTACAACCAGCACCGTGAACTGGTGTGATCCGAACGGCTCGATCGCACTGCACAACAAATTTTTTTTTTCTTTTGAATGGTTAATGTTAAGGTAATTTGAAATTATAATCCACTAAAAGGCTTAACTATGGAAAAACAAGAAAAATGCATGTACATTTAGCCGTCGAGGAGGTATATTGGCTATAGAATTTGCAAAAGTTAATTTTCCCACCGTTTTGCAAAATTCAAGTTGGATATTGTTGGGCAATGCACAGCAGCAGTGCATGCAATGGGTGCAATGGGAGAATCGATGTTAGGGTGGCTCAGACAAGGATAAATTGCACTGGTGCTTGAGAACTCTGGAGCACTGAGAAAAGAGAAAAATGTGGTTTCTTGGCCGTAATTTTTTTTTATTTAACCATGTTTCGGTGTGCGGGGTTTTATAGGCGTACCAGTGCGGTTCCTTAAGCCCACATCGGGCGATTTCTATTTTTGCGCGGGGTTTTATGACTCATCGGTGCAAAATATTTGTAAAGCATCAGTGCGCTATAGTAATAAGACGCACCAAGAGGGTTTGTACGAAGCACACGATGTCTGATGTGCCAATTTTTTGTATGCACCAGTGATTTCTCTTGTTGAACGCACCAGTGCAGTTTAGGATGATAAGCGTATTATATGAGAAACATCCACAAAAACCTCCACCCGCCAACCTCCTGTATTAACCTCTGCTAGAAACAGATGTCTAGGGTATTTTTATAAAGGGTTCCCCAAAAAAATATGCTAGAGGGTCTTTTCCTTGAAGTGGATGTTCATCAACACTAGCTAGTAACTCCAGTGCATCATGTGATATCCTCGCTGGAAACACAATCTCGCCCCTCTTGGGAATCATCTTTCCCCACATGTGCATTCGTGCCTTGAACATCGACCTATGAGGTTGCCGAACAAAATTAGACCTCGTGTCTAGAAACCTCTCAAAAAATGATCCAGGTGGATATTGGTGGCCACCCACCTATTCCACTTGGCCCCCCACCATTGTCTCTTTCAGTTTTTCAGTTTCGGCATAACTTACTATTTTTAGCAGTTTTTCGGGTCCTGAACTTCCGGAGCCGTTTTTAGGCCCTAAACGACGTTTTTTGGGTATGAAAGCGCCAGCGAATTTTCTGATAAAATTCGTCCCGACAGCTGTAGTCCTCGGATAGAGCTTTCTAATGATGTATCATATGTGTCAAACGGAGATAGTATGCCAAAGTTACGTCCCTGGGAAGTTGAAACACCAATTTACCCAAACGGGGCCCATAGTTTTGGCGCTTCATCTCCTAGGGTTAGGTTTTTGGGATGTTTAGGGTTCTCCATTGTTTCTCAATAATAAATAGGCCCTCACGCCTCATTGTAAAGTAGTTCAGAGGCCTGTAGCCGCCACATCTCTTCTCAGAGATAGCTACCAGTGCCCTAGCTAGTTTTATTTCCATTCTGTCTGTAAGCAAATTTCAGTTCTTTGATATTAATGAAATGAAGTGTTATTTCCGCTGCATCTCTATCTTTATGGTTATGTGTTTATTCTGTTGCGTTCCTGCATAAATCCGGATCAGTGGTATCAGAGCAGTCTGCTTTTTCTCGATCCTTCTTTGCATGTCCCCAACGAGGTCGGGGTATAAGGAGCTAGGGCTTGAACTGGTGGAACCTTTGCAAGATCAACCTCGCAAACCTTGACGGACGCCCATGGGGGACGAAAAGAAAGATGAGGGAGCAGGAGATCCTATCAAAATATTGCTCGAGGAGGCCCTCGAAAAACAAAGGAACGCGATGATGGATAGCTTCGCTCAGATCCTTCAACGGCTGCCCACCGGCGGCGCATCTGCATCCAGTAGCCACTCTGGAGTTGCGACTCCCTTTAAGGTACAAGTAAATTTTGACATTCCCATATTTGAGGGTCAAATAGACGCAGATGCCGTAGATAGATGGTTGAATCTATTAGAAGGATATTTCTCTATTCATGACTTTTCAGATCGGGAGAAGATTATTTTTGCACTCCTCAAAGCTACCCCCCATGTTAAGGACTGGTGGGAAACCTACTGTGAGAACAAGGACCAGACAAAACCCTCTCTGTTCTCGGCCGTACCAACTTGGAATTATTTCCGAGACGCCGTCAAAGAACAGTACTATCCCGTGGGGAGCTATGAGGACAAGTACATACAATGGACCACGCTGCGACAACAAAGGGATCAAGATGTGCACGAGCTGACGAATCTGTTCCATACCCTACGCACAAAGTTGGGTATCAAAGATTCAGAGAAACATTTGGTGCTAAAGTATCGCATCTTTCTACATAGATACATTCAGGAGGAAATGGAGTTCCTTGACATCTCCTCGCTTAGTACGGCATACCGGTATGCTGCCAAGATTGAGCAGAAATTCAAACAGAAGAAGCGAGACTTTGGATCTGCGAATCAAAAGCAAGGAAAAGGTGCTTCCAAACAGCAGAACAAAGGACAGAGCCAAGGCATGGCGGCTAAAGACAACCCACCAAAGCCACAAGAAAAGAACAACACCGTAAAGCCAAAGAAGGACACGGGAAAGTGGTGTGAGTTCCATAAGAGCTCCACTCACAACACAAGTGAATGTCGGGCCAAGCAGTCGCTAGTGGCCGAGATGAGGGCTTCTGAGTCAGATGCATGCTCCGACTCCGAATCAGAACCTGAAAAGGGGAATGAAAAAGGGAAAGAGATTATTGATGCGGAGCCCAACGCCACTGTTGCCACTACAAAGGTCCAGAAGGAGGAACCGGAAGATCCAGAGGAGGAGGAACGTCTCTTCCACTCCCGGATGTGGGTAAAGGGCTCCCCTGTACAGTTCATTGTCGACAATGGGAGCCAAAAGAACCTCATTTCAGCAGACGCCGTGAAGCGGTTGGGCTTGCCGACCACAGCTCACCCACATCCATACACCATCGGGTGGCTTCACCAAGGACAAGATCTTCGCGTTAGCCAGCAGTGCCGCCTTCCCTATAGCATCAAGCCCTTCACGGATGAGGTATTATGTGACGTTACTCCTATTGATGTTTCTGATGTATTATTAGGACAACCATACTTGTGGAAGCGTCATGCTGTGTATGAGTCTCGACCTCGTGCTGTTATTGTTACTTTGGGAAATAAGTTGTACGGGATACCAGAGGTACCACCTCCTGCCGCTATCTCTTTGGTTACTGCAAAACAATGCAGTAAGCTCATTTCCCAAACCAGGAAATTCATTTTCCGGATGATCCACCCCCAGGGAAAGAAGAACACTGTGGCCATGACCTCCAGACAGGGCTCCTCTGCACGAAAACAACAAATGGATAAGGTTGTGGAGGAGTACGGGGACGTCTTCACCTCACCCACAGGGGTTCCTCTGCACTGTCAGGTCAAGCACCCGATTGATCTGACCCCAGGTGCGCCGCTACCCAATGGACCGATCTATCGACGCTCTGTTCTGGAAAATGATGAAATCAAGAGGCAGATTCAGGAGCTGTTGCAGAAAGGTCACATCAGACCAAGTTCATCACCATGTGGGAGCCCGATCGTGTTGGTACGGAAAAAGGATGGGACGTGGAGACTCTGTATTGACTATCGGGCACTGAACAAGATTACTGTCCGGAATAGGTACCCAATCCCACGGATTGATGACCTTCTGGACCAACTCCAAGGTGCAAAATATTTCAGTAAGATCGACCTGAAGTCTGGGTATCACCAAGTACCAATTGAACCCTCTGATGTGTGGAAGACTGCCTTCAAAGCTAAGGAAGGCCTTTTTGAATGGCTGGTCATGCCTTTCGGGTTGACGAATGCTCCCGCAACCTTCATGAGGATGATGGAAAACATCTTGCGGCCATTCACCAACTCATTCGTAGTGGTGTACTTGGATGACATTCTGATCTTCAGCAAGACTTGGGAAGAGCACCTTCATCACATCCGACAAGTCTTCCAAACACTGCGGCAACACAAGTTGTGCCAATTTGGAGAAGTGCACGTTTGGCATGACCCAGGTTCAATATCTGGGATACATTATTGATGAAAAGGGGGTGCATGTGGATCCAGCCAAGATCCAAGTCATTCGGGATTAGCCAGCCCCGACTACTATAACAGAGCTTCGCAGCTTTCTGGGTCTTGCTAATTTTTACCATAGATTCATGTTGGGATTCTCTCATATCACTTGGCCCTTGAGTCAAGTCACCAAAGGAGGAGCGAGAGAAAAATTCTTTTGGTCGGAACCTCAACAGAAGGCGTTCAAAGAATTGAAAAATCGCCTATGTTCTGCCCCAGTGCTCACCTTACCAGACTTGCAGCAGCCGTTTGAGATCGAGAAAGATGCCTCTGACTATGCTATTGGGGCAGTTCTTATTCAACAAGGACATCCAGTGGCATATCACAGTGAAACATTGTCTGAGACAGTTCGCAAGTATCCCACCTATGACAAAGAAATGTATTCCATTGTGCAAGCCTGTCGACAATGGAAGCATTACATTTTGGGGAAGGAAACAATCATCCACACAGACCACCGGCCCCTGCAGTTCATACAGACACAAGGGAAGTTGCAGAATGATCGCCATCAGAAGTGGTCCACATATCTGCAACAGTTTCATTTGAACATCAAGTACAAGAAGGGTAGCACCAATGATGTTGCAGACTGCCTCAGCCGACCACCGATCGTGGCGCTCACCACCGTGCTCAACTCTTGTGGGCACGAGACTTCTGATTGGCCGCTTCTCTATGAGAGTGACCCAGAATTCGGCCACACTTACAAAGCACTCTTGGGGGGCACGCAAGTTCCAAATTTTCACCTCCAAGATGCACTTTTATGTCACCTGGGACACCTTTGTGTTCCTTCAAGCGAGCGTGCCAAGATGATATGGGAAGCACACTACGGTCGAGTCGCTGGGCATTTCGGGGTCGAGAAAACAGTAGCAATACTACAGAAGTATTTCTATTGGCCGAACCTTCGAAAGGATGTCGAGAAGCACATCAGATCCTGCACTGCTTGTGCCATTGTCAAACCGACCATCAAGAAGCAAGGCCTATATACTCCACTACCTACCCCTAGTCGACCATGGGAATCCATCTCCATGGATTACATGTCGGGCCTGCCCTCTACTAAGAATGGCAATGACTGTGTTTTCGTGGTCGTTGATAGATTCTCGAAGATGGCCATTATGGCGGCCTGTAAGAAGAATATCACAGCAGAAGCTACTGCTAAACTCTTCTTTGAACGAGTATGGGTTCACTTTGGGATCCCACAGTCTGTCATATCAGATCGAGATAGCAGGTTCCTCAGCACATTTTGGTCCAGCCTCTGGTCAATGATGGACACAAAGCTCACCAAGTCCACAGCTTTCCATCCCCAAACAGATGGCCAGACAGAGGTCGTCAACGGAATGATTGTACACATTCTGCGCATGTACAATTCAAAGCATCCACGCACATGGGACGAGAGCCTCCCTTATGTACAACATAGTTATAACCGGGCTCTCCACAGTTCAATTGGCCATAGCCCCTTTCAGGTGGGCTTGGGATTCCAGCCACTATGTCCCATTGACGTATCCATGCCATTTGCAGCTGCTCAGGCCGATTCAGCGCACGTCCAGTCTGAAGTTGACAAAGCAAGTAGCTTCATCGAGCGCATTCAACACATCCGCCAACAGGTTCATGATATATTGGACAGAGCCAATGCGAAGTACAAGCAGCGCCATGATCAACACAGGGTGCCACACAACTTCCAGGTGGGCGACAAAGTATGGCTGCATTTGCAGAAGGAGCGCCTCACTGGACCTCACCGCAAGCTTCGCCCGCTCCGATACGGGCCGTACACCATCACCAAGGCTATAGGGAACAATGCTTTCGAGCTTGGTATTCCACCATTCCTTGGTCTGCACCTAGTCTTCAATGTGGATCGCCTTCGTCCTTACTTCCCACCTCTACTGGACACTTCGGACATTGCAGAACAACTCACACCAACAGAGTTAAACCCAGACTGCATGGAACAGGCCACCACAGATTGTATCATGGACGTGCAAATTAAGAACACTCGCCAACAGAGGATCCAACTGTATCGGGTTGTCAAAGCTGGCCAACTCCTGCACCAAGGAAAGTGGTTCACCAGGGACCAAGTTCAGCAGAAATTTCCTCATCTCATGGAGGAACTTAACGCAATGGGGACCATTGCTTCCTAAGGGGGGAGGAATGATCCCGGTGGATATTGGTGGCCACCCACCTATTCCACTTGGCCCCCCACCATTGTCTCTTTCAGTTTTTCAGTTTCGGCATAACTTACTATTTTTAGCAGTTTTTCGGGTCCTGAACTTCCGGAGCCGTTTTGAGGCCCTAAACGACGTTTTTTGGGTATGAAAGCGCCAACAAAGTTTTTGATAAAATTTGTCCCGACAGCTGTAGTCCTCGGATAGAGCTTTCTAATGATGTATCATGTGCATCAAACGGAGATAGTATGCCAAAGTTACGTCCCTGGGAAGTTGAAACACCAATTTACCCAAACGGGGCCCATAGTTTGGCGCTTCATCTCCTATGGTTAGGTTTTTGGGATGTTTAGAGTTCTCCATTGTTTCTTAATAATAAATAGGCCCTCGAGCCTCATTGTAACTCAGTTCAGAGGCCTGTAGCCGCCACATCTCTTCTCAGAGATAGCTACCAGTGCCCTAGCTAGTTTTATTTCCATTCTGTCTGTAAGCAAATTTCAGTTCTTTGATATTAATGAAATGAAGTGTTATTTCCATTGCATCTCTATCTTTATGGTTATGTGTTTATTCTGTTGCGTTCCTGCATAAATCCGGATCAAAAAATAAACAAAAAAGCTGTGAACCAAAAGGGAAGTTGACCCTCCCTTATGTATGAGCATGGCATCTATCTAAGGTCATATAGAACTGCCGCAAAAAAATGGTAGACCACTTGAAAATTCATGGCTCATGTACTAAAGAATCAACATAATATAGAAGCGATCAACTAATGCGTTTCCCGTCACTTTTGTTGTGTGAAATGGTCGAAATCAGAAGTGAGAGGCACCTCACCTCTTGACTACCAAATGCACCAATATGTAACTAACCTCTGGGAACGAGGGAAAATCCACCCCTATCCTCGATAACCTTGTAATGAAATATATGTCCTCCTCAGTGGGCACGTACCACTGGTTAGGACCAACCTGGAAAGCCTGTCGATGGGCACTCCACCTCTGGATAAGATTTCTCAAAAACACACCATGGCCCTTTAGGGAAGTAGCCTCCTCATAGAACTTGAGGAGTCATACCTGGCTTAGGAGCCCTTGGGTAGCTGCTGTAATAGGGCGATGGTATGTATCTCTCTTCCTCTCTCGTGCCTCCCACAAGCGAACCATGTTATACTGGTCCGCATGTTGTTGTTCCCCCTTTTCTCTCCTTTCACGTCTCTGAATGATTGACATATTAAATACAATTTTTTTATTAAATGAGACATGTATTTAGGAATATACATATATAATTATTTTTTGAAAAAAAATATAGTTGGTGCGCCACAAAAAACAAGCATGCACCAGTACCAGTGCATCTTTTTTTGTTGCGCACCAGTGGTGGTGCACCATAAAATATTTAGCGCACCGGCGTAAGTGCACCCGAAAATTTTTAGCACACCGTTAACTATGGATGGTGTCGGGAGTGCGGTGTGCTGACTAAACTCTACACCCCGAGGCGTATAGTTCGATCAGCACACCAACCTCCTGATATCATTACATAGTCAACAGTGTAGTATTTTACCAGGCCGCACCGTTGACCCTGTCGAAATGCGGAATGCTATGCACTGACAAAAATACCCACCCAAGGGCAGATATTTAAGTCAACGCACCACATTTTCGCTATTCCACATGGTCAACGGTGCGGCTGGGTAACCGACCGCACCGCACTTTTTTTAAAACATTAAAATAACACGGTGCGCCTTTCAGTATCGCCCCAGAACTGATGAGGAAATCATTAGCATCGGTGGCGGTGTCACCTGTAAATTTACAGGCAACACCGCGAACCGGTGCGAGCTGAATGGCTTGAGCCCACCATGCGACAATTTTGTTTTCTTTTAAATGGTTAATTTTAAGGTAATTTGAAATTCTAATCTGCTAAAAGAATTAATTATGGAAAAACAAGAAAAATACCTGTACATTTGGCCATCGAGGAGGCATATTGGCTGTAGAATTTGCAAAATAAATTTTCCCACCGTTTTGCAAAATTCAAGCTGGAGATTGGTGGGCAATGCAAAACAACAGTCTGTGAAATGGATGCAATGGGAGTACTAATGTCAGGGCGGCTCAGACAAGGATAAATTGCACCGATGCTTGAGAGCTCTGGAGTACTGAGAAAAGTGAAAAATGCGGTTTTTTTACCATAATTTATTTTTTATTTAACCATGTTCTGGTGTGCAGGTTTTTATAGGTGCATCGATGCCGTTGGTAAAGACCACACCGGGCGTTTTATGTTTTGGTGTGGGGTTTTATGATGCACCGGTACAGAATATTTGTAAAGCACTGGTGCACTACAATAATAAGACACGCCAGGCGGGTGTGTACGGAGCGCACAGTGTCCGATGTGCTAATGTTTTGTGCGCACCGGTGCTTTCTCTTGTTGAACACACTAATGCGGTTTAGGGTGATAAGCACACCGGACGAAAAACATCTGCAAAAACCTCCACCTGGCAACCTCCTCTAGTAACCTCCGCTAGAAATGGATGTCTGGGGTATTTTTATAAGGGGTTCCTCAAAAACATCCGCTAGAGGGTCTTTTCCTTGTAGTGCAGGAATCTTCCCATAACCTGGCACTTCTTCCATTTCGGATTTCCTAGAAGCTTTGAAGTTGTATACGATGTCGTTGCATGTTTGATATCATCCCATAAATTTCAATAGCCTCTAATATGCAATTAAATGACCAAATTTCGTGAGATTCTAAAATAATTTGATGTTATTTATGTTTGATGGATGGAACACAATAAACATGATTCAAGAGGGTGGGTTTAATAGAATGAGGAATTTTGTTTTGGATGTGAAAACACATTAGATTGACTATGATAATGATGCAAGAATTATGTGAATTGTTGCTAGAGCTTGGTCATGAAACTTTAACATTACATATGTGACAATCTCATCTGTAGTGTTTTTTGACCTCTAATTGAAGATGTTCTTTGGCTACATTTTTCACTTATTCAATTCAATGTGAATTTTGACCAATTATTCAATACATGATAATTTTTATGTGTACTAAATCCAGTGTAAATGTTGGGCTGGTAATATACATCTCTCCATCAAAAATAAATACACCATTTTTGGTTTTGTTTTGGTTTAGTAAATGCATGCCCCGGCTTAGGAAATACATTCCTTGTGGCATGAAATGAATTCCCTGCCTCAAGAAATGCATTTTTTTCCTTCGGAAATGAACACCCTACTTGCAATGCTTCTAACAAATTAATTTTTGAAAAGTTTTATCTAGACATCATGCTAGTAATGATTATATCCACAATTGTCCACTATGATAAAATTGGAACCCGATTTTATTATGAAATATTCATAGAAACCTTTTGGAAGTGAAATTTGTTTATAATTGTTGTGAAACGTGAATATCCCTAGAAAAATTTGTCAAAATATTCTAGGGAAATCCATGAATAGTGAGGGTAGGAAAATGACTTCCACTTCACTAAATGTTGCTTGATTATTTTTTTATTTAAAGACCAAGTTGAATATTCATCATTGTTAGCATTTGGTGGTCCCATTTTCTAATCTAAAAATTGAATCCACCTACGATAGAGGATTAACACATTTATCGAGCGATAAAAATTTCATATGCCACAAGGGACAAAATTTAGTGGTGTAATCAATAAATTAAAATAAAATACAATAGGACATATATAAAAAATGCATATGCCCCAAACCTGGAAAACTTTGTCAAAATATTCTAGGGAAATCCATGAATAGTGAGGGTAGGACAATGACTTCCACTTCACTAAATGTTGCTTGATTATTTTTTTATTTAAAGACCAAGTTGAATATTCATCATTGTTAGCATTTGGTGGTCCCATTTTCTAATCTAAAAATTGAATCCACCTACGATAGAGGATTAACACATTTATCGAGAAATGAAAATTTCATATGCCACGAGGGACAAAATTTAGTGGTGTAATCAATAAATTAAAATAAAATGCAATAGGACATATATAAAAAATGCATATGCCCCAAACCTGGAAAATTTTGTCAAAATATTCTAGGGAAATCCATGAATAGTAAGGGTAGGACAATGACTTCCACTTCACTAAATGTTGCTTGATTATTTTTTTATTTAAAGACCAAGTTGAATATTCATCATTATTAGCATTTGATGGTCCCATTATCTAATCTAAAAATTGAATCCACCTACGATAGAGGATTAACACATTTATCGAGCGATGAAAATTTCATATGCCACGAGGGACATTTAGTGGTGTAATCAATAAATTAAAATAAAATACAAATACAATAGGACATATCTAAAAAATGCATATGCTCCAAAACGAGTCAGGGCCCTATACAATGCATCATAAGCATGGATTTTAGAGTACAATATCAATTTATTTATAATGTTTTTCCATCGTCGTAACTTCAACCACATAAATGAATATCCATTGGGAAATTCCCACATGGCTTGTGTCACAAATTCCTTCCTATTTGTCTTTATTTTGACATAGGGTGCCTGCCATATCATTGTACCTTCGAATGGTAATGTAGCACAGTGCATCCTAAATTATCTTCCTTCCACTAGTTTTAATGTTGGAATTGTGACACCATAGTCATTTGTATTGCAACATGAATGTGTTGGATCAAACCTGCCCACAAAATACCGTGTGCCATTTTCTTTTTCAAACACGCAACAATGAGATATTTTCATCTAAGTTTTGACAAAAAAATATTGAAGAAATTTTGGTGTATTAATTTCTATAAAACTTCCTTCTGGTAGTTTTGTGCATTGAATGTTTTACAACTAGATATGTTTGTTAAAGTTGTGGTGCCATGAATGTCGTTATTTTGATAGATAGGTGGCGGATCAAACCTTCTCCGAAATGCCACATGGAATTAGCTTTTTTCCAACGCAAGATAGCTAAATATTCATTTGAGTTATGATGGAAAATATTATGAAAGTTTGATGGATTAAATCTCGCTACAGCTACCACGTGGTAGTGTTGTGTATAAGTGATGTGATGAAACTCTTTCCAAAAACTCTTATAATTATATTTGTTAGAAATTTGACGTGTAATTGTTGAAACATTGTCGAAAAATCCTCAGATAATGTAGTAGTGCATAGCCACATAACAACATCCACTAAATAATAACAAGTAGTGGCTAGTGATTAATAACAATGTTGGGAAACAATTTAGGGGATAATAATCTCCTCCCAAGTAGTTACTCCTTCAAATATTGAGAACCTTTGAATCGTCAACCACTAAGGCTATATCGATATAAAAAGAGCACACTCGGATGATGCAGGAGCATCCGACTAGGGAGGCAAACAGACAACAGGTTTTCATGTTTTTTCGGTGATGTGTTATTTTACAGGTCTTTGAACCTGTCCATGTTTAACTTGTCTTTTCTTGATTAGAGGATTAGTTGTCAGTAGGGGTTGTTTTAGTATAACTGACTTTTATTTTAATTTTCATTAAGAAACTGTAGTGGGTTACTAGGTTATTTTAAAATTCGTTAATGATAAAGTCAAAATAGAAATAAGGTGGACAATCTAACTGTGTAACCAACAGTGGGCAGTTACCAACTGGTAACGAATTTGCCTGTCACTGGGATACAAAAAGAACAGGAAGGTCACAAGACAGGGGTTCTGCAAACTGTCAAAGAAAGAGAAGGAATAGACAAAACAGTACCATATTTAAGAAGACCATCCGTGTTGTTGGTTCTTATGAGTTACAAAAATTTGTTTATTTAAAACCTGCAATTATGTTGACAAATTGTTGATTCAAACATGCAATGACAGGCAATCATGATATTTAGTGAATAACTGTAGCACTACAGGCAGGCCATCAAAGTACCATAGTTGTTTCCTTACAAGACAGGTGTTCCAGTTCGACAGTGAAACAGTCAAGCGTTTCGCGAAGTGAAAACGCGGAGACAGAGAGCGAACAAGTCATACAATACATGAAGGAAGTTTAAATCACAGGTAACTATTCTTGTAACGATATACTTTTTGTGCAAGCTGAAAAGAAAAGAAACGATTGAAATTCTGCTGAATAGATAAAACATCCATATTTACAGTCCAAATATTATAAAAGTTGTTTTGAATGTATTACAAATACCAAAACCATTCGATTTAGACAAAAATTACAGTTAGGGTTTTAAATTTGGAACCCTTCCGGAAATAGAAGGTCGACTACCATATAGTCCATTAAGTTATAGTGGGATACTTTTCCAAGCCCAGAAAAAAAAAATTGAACGGAGAACAACATAGCAACCCCAGGTTGCTCTCGGAAAGAAAAACCCTAAGACCTAGCAGAGGAAAACAAAAAGCCTGTGTAACTTCGGCAAAGTACAGCAGAAGACAAAAGTAGAATATGGATTGATTCTACCCGTGAAGAGCGCGTCGTGAAAGCCACCCTGGACATTGGACTGTCGAAAACCACAGTTCACCTGCACAGAGAACAGAGGACGGAGTCAGTTCGACTACCCACAAGAATGCATACATTCCGAATTAAGAGCAAGGAGAGGGTTTGAATCAAAACCTTGCAAAGGAGATAGAATACATAAGATTTCGACTGAACGAGCAACATTTTGCCAAGAACCAGCCAAACCTGCTCACGAGGAGCTGAGCGGTCAGAATATGAAAAAAATGAAACAGTGAATGAATCAGGGAGAGACAGCTTACCAGTTGCATGTCGGACGGAGTTGAAATAACCTGTGGACATTACATTCGAAACAAAACACCTGTGCATAAACAAAGGACGAGATTACCTGTGCAAAATATAAAACATAGAAGAAACCCAAATATTGAGAGCAGGGTTTTCAGAAAAAGGAAATAAACAATTACAGTGGGCAAGTTTTAAACCCCTTTCGAAACAACGGAATAACTGAGTGGAGTTTGCAACGAAAACCGGCCACCATCGCCAAACAGTTGCACAGACAGTCAGGACTTCGGCACGAAGTCACCAGAGAGACCAGACCTCACGCGGAGGCACAACACCAAACAAAATGACCGCCAAATGAACTGGCAACAAAACCTAAGGCGAGAAAAATGAAGGCACTACCATCGAGCTGGAGCATTAACTGAAGAGTAAATGCAGACCTACCGGCGGTGTAACCAAATCATACGGAGGCCGAAAATCGAGGTTTAAATATTCGTTTATTTATCCATAGCATGATATATATCAACTCATGGTTTTAATGTAACGCCACGTAATAACACGTTGGCATTTGCACACACAACTTGTATATGATATAACAGTGACACGTATTAATACGTTGACATTTGTTCAAACACAGTTGATAAATTATAACAGTGAATTTGGGGTGTGGGCTGGCGCGTACCCATCATTGGATCATAATTCCAAGTTTAATGCAATTTTTAAAACTACATCTTCAAATAACATAGTGATTTTAGAAATTTCCACGAGGAATATCAATTAAAAATTGGAACTTTTTAATTAATCTTTTCTCCATAATTATCTCAATTCATGCACACAATTTGAACATACAATTTATATTTTATTTGCATAGATTCATCGACTTGTCATCCAAATTCAAGCCAATGTACTAATCCTCCTTACCTCGCCCCCAACACAGTCCCCCAACACAACACTTTGTTGGTTTAATAAATCTTCCATTAAATGTGTACATTTTATTAATACTTATTATTTATAAATAACTTATTTCATTTTTTCCATTAATTATGGATAAACATCATCCATGCCCACACTAAGTTCATTAACATAAATATATTTATCATCTTCTTTTTAATTGGGTCTAATATAACTGACTGTGAAATGAAGTGTTATTTTCCCCTCTAAATTCTAATTATGTAACATGTTGAACTCGTAATAAATATATTGATATAATAAATTTTAATCTTATTGTTTACTAACTTTATATCAATATTTACTGTAAATGTCATTTTAAAAATAAAAACAAATAATTGCAAAATTTCTCAAAATATATTTCATAAATAAATAAATAAACAAAGAAAATATCATTTTCTTCTCTAAAATTTATCAACTTTAAAATATAACTTAACATTGATGTATCAAAAATATGTTCATCTAACTTTCAAAAACATAACTTAATATTTATCAACTATTAAAAAGAATATTAAAATAAAAAGAGAAATTAAAAATAACAACGAATGCAAATACTCCACTTGGCTCATTCCTCTTATAAGAGAATTATTTTAGTGACTTCTAATATGAAATTGGAAATGGAAATCAATGGAAATTAGAATCCAAAGTGCTTTTCAACCTTTACTTCGTGATGCCATTTTCACTTTTCCTCTCCTCCTTTTACTTTCTAATTTCAACATAAATCCAAGTTTTATGTTCATCTTCTCAAGTAAGGCTCACGGTTTCATGATTTTTATAGAAAGGTTATGGTAGAAGTGAGCTAGAGCAATTTTTCTTTCCTACATTCTCAAAATTTGTTAGAAGAAATTGCTAGTTTTTTTTCCTTTCTCTTCTCTTTATTTTTGATATTTTATAGTTTATTTTACAATTTTAATAAAGGAAGAATAAATGTATGGATAAAATCTTGTTATGGGTTTCTCATTATTTGTTTAGTATAGGGTACTTTAAGGGTTTAATGATTATTTTTTTTACTATTTTCATTTTAGTGGTTTTACTTTTAATTTTAATAAACATGAGTTTCGGTAAAAATATTTAAGACGATGTTTTCTTACGGGACAACTGAGTGGTTGGAATAATGGAAAGTTATCCCCTATACCTAGTTTCAAATCCCATGGGGACATCTTTGGCCCTATTGTGATAAGGATAAAGGAGTAGGCTCCCCCAGCCTCGTGGAGTCTCAACTCTTGTTAAGACCATATCAATCCAAATCAACCATGTGGATAAATTTAATTGGGAAGTTGCCATGAGGTGTTTAGATTTGATCAAGCCTCACTTTATCCTAGTGATAACATCCTGTAGGTGGATAGATCATTATTTCATTCAACATCGGGGTTGGCCCTGGCCTAGACTTAATTTAGCTAAAAAAACAACAACAACAACTCAAACTCAAATGGGAAGTTTATTTCACTCATACGGCCAGGAACTACTAAAAATTTATATCGCACCAATTTGATTTCTCCATATAATTTGTATGTGTGTGGGCACATACTTGTATACACACACATACACATACTTTTATTTACCCTCTTTTTTTCATCTCTCTAGGATTTATATATATTTTAAAATTAGGGTTCTTTTATTTTCTTCACAATGGTAGATCTACATTGTTGGCTTATAGGTTTGATTAAAATTATAAATCAAGGTTATGGGTTTTCTTGTATTGCAATATAGTTCATGTATGTGGCCTAAGAAAAACACTTGCAAATCATAAAGAGTTATAGGGTCAAATCCTATAGCTTATAATTTCATAGTTTATTATTTTTATTTTAGAGCTAAGTAATATTTGAATTATGTTGTTCACGAGGTCTTGGATAGATAGTGATCGGGTGCTCTGTTAAGGCACTCCTTGATGTGAAGTCACCGGTTCAATTCCCCAACCCGATAAAGGTGATATATTGTACATGATGAAGATGTAGTCCTTCCAAGCTTACAAAAAATAAATTTGAATTGTGTTATTTAATATTACTTATAAATAAAACATAGCTACATACCTATGTATGGAAAGATAAAAGTGAAAATTTTATACTTTCCCTCCCCCACCTTTTTCTTAGCATTATTGTAGGAAGGAAAAGAAAAAGTTTCACAAGTCCTAAATCAATGTTCTTTTGCAACTAGTAAAAATAAGTGTTTTGATTACGCTTTATTTGAAATTTCATAGGGTAACATTCCATATGCCTTATTCCTTTAATTAGCTTGCTATTTGTTTTTAGATAAAATTTGGGGTTTCAATGATTCCTTAAGAATACCCATAGGTATGATACTAATATTAGAAGTAAGACCCTAATATTACCTTTTTATTGTTGATGTAACAACAGTTAGAGTTGCTAACTAATTTACCGACATTTCTTACTAGGTACATAAAGTTTAGTTTAATTTAATTGGAAAGAAAAACTTTTAAACTCAATAACAATAACTTAAAATTTATTTCATTTAAGTAACTTAATAGTGAAATTAAAATTGGATATTTATCAAAAGAAAAAACCTATATATTATTAGTATTATTATTATCCAATTTTAAGGTCACAACCAAGCGAGAGACCAAATTGGTGTATGTGACCCCCTTGTTTGTGGGACAAGGGACCCACCTCCACGCAACGATTTGATTGCTAAGCCTACGAAAGCATACATAATATAACCCCCTCTGGTTTTGAACTTGTGACCTCTTAGGAGGAAAAACACGATATTAACCAGTACGCTCATTAACTAGTAATGTAGTTATTAATTACATAACCATCAAGATTCAATTCTATAGTGTAGATTCCATCAATGCAATCAACAACTATGATTACCATAGAATGAAAAATTCAAAATACACTTATGAATTTATTAAAGGCCAATAAGTATCTTAAATTGCTTTCCCTTTCCATAAACAAAACTATGCAATAGAGTCAAGAAATATTTAAAATTTGAAATGCTAAAATAATCTCATAGAAGAAAAGAACCACACACCAACATCCACCAAACAACACCAAGTAGTGGCCAATGATAAACAATAGTGTTTGGAAACAATTTCATGGAAAATACTCTCATCCAAACTAGTACCTCAATCAAAGATTGAAAGCCCCTCAATCATCAATGAATAAGGCTATAAAAACATAAAAAATACCACATTCGAATTGCAATTCCAAATTTACTGTAGTGATCGTAGCTACCTCTTTAACTCCCTCAATGATCCCAAAAAATTTCACAAGGACCATGGGGAAACCAATTCAAAAATGGAACCCCTTAACCAATCTTCCATCATTCATACTAACGACAATTCATGCATATAATTTGACCATATAAATTATATTTTATTTTCATGGATGCATCCATTTGTAATCCACATGTAGGCCCATGCACTAATCACCCCCTCCTCCATTTGTTAGTTTAATTAATCTTCCATTGAATGTGCACATTTTATTAGTACTTATTAGTTATAAATATCTTTTCTTTTTCATGCAAGCACTAACTTCCATTAGGTATTCATAAACATCACAAAGAAACCCTTTAATACACTTGTATCAGTGTGCATATGAGGGAGTTACTTATGTGACTACCATGGGTAAATATTGCAAATGTTATCCTAAATAAACATAGTGAACCTTATATTTCTACATGCTCTTATTTACGTTTTTGAATCCTTGTGCACTATTCAATTACACATCAAATCATGTCACTCTCTAGGTTCAACATGTTCCTTATCTTTCACAGTACTTATGAATGATATTGTTCAAAACCACCAAGTTATCCCCTTTGCCCCCTCCAAAATTGTTATATTTTTCATGGCATGGGTCCCTCTTTCCTAACTAGTATATAAGTTATCCATCATGGTGTGACTATTGTAGGCATTGAATTTTACCATCACAACTTTGAAGAGTATGAGTATAACTCCAACCATCTCCTTGAGTTTTGGCATCAAGATTCTCTAGTCCCTAGGAGTCTTAAATGGATAGCCCAAATCCCTCCACACCTCTAACTAAGGATTTAACCCCATGCATCATAATTTCTTCATCACAAATCAAACCATCATAGTAAACACCACTATTTCCCAAACTGTTGGCATCCTTAGAGGAACAATAAACGTTGGTATATCACCATTAATGATTGAGTTCCCCTAGCACATAGAATGTTGTTGATGTGTAAAATTTTCTTTCCTGGTTACATGTTTCCACAATATCTTTAATGAGCCATTCCTCCTAGCATGAGTGGCTTTCCTGCATTCCATTTCCCAATCCCATTATTAAAACACAACATTAGTGGTAATATGTATTATATTACCATATGAAACTAACATAACACAACACCCTATCAATTTCATGTCGTCATTATTATCATAGCATCATTATAAGCAACATGAAACTGTATAACATCATGAAATATTCCTATCATGATATTCAATGCATTACATAATGTAGAAACATAATAAGTGGAAAATGCATTAACACATAAGAAAAATCACATATATAATCTCTAATTCCATATTAAAAGGCCATCCCAAAGTATCTAACAATCGAATCCACCTATGATAGGGGATTAACACATTGATCAACTGATGACAACTTCATATTCCATGAGGGACAACTTTTAGTGGTGTAACTAAGGAATTACAATGAAATACAATAGAGCATCTATAAAAAAAAGCATATGCCTCAAAACCAGTTAGGGTCCCTATCCATTGCATCATAAGCATGATTTTTAGTGTAAAATATCAATTTATTTATAATTTTTTCCATCGTTGTAACTTCAACGAAATCAATGAATATCAAGTGGAAAATGCCGACATGGCTTGTGTCACAAATGCCTTCTTATTTGTCTTTATTTCAACAAAAGGTGCCTGCGATATCATTTCACCTTTGAATGGTAATGTAGTACAATTCATCCCAAATTACCTTCCTTCCACTAGTTTTAATGTTGGAATTGTGACACCATAGACAACAATATTGCCACATGAATGTGTTGGATCAAACTTTTCCACAAAATGCCATGTTCCATTTTCTTTTTCAAACACAAAACAATGAGATATTTTCATCTAAGTTTTGATGAAAAGTTTCGAAGAAAGTTTGGTGTATTAATTTATCTACAAATGCCTTATGGTAGTTTTGTGCATCGAATGTTTGATAACTAGATATGCTTGTTGGATTTGAGATGCCATGAATGACAATATTGTGATAGATAGGTGGCAGATCAAACCTTCTTTGAAATGGCACATGGAATTATTTTTTTTCCAATGCAAGATAGTTAAAAATTCATTTCATTTATGATGAAAAATACTATGAAAGTTTGGTGGATTAAATCTCGCCACAGCTACCACGTGGTAGTGTTGTGTATCAACGATGTGATGAAATCATTTCGATAAACACTTCTAATCTTATTTGTTAGAAATTTGATGTGTAATTGTTGAGACATTATCGGAAAAATCTCAGATATTATTCCATACGTAGTAGTACATAGCCACATAATAACATCCAATAAATAATACCATGTAGTGACTAGTGATTAATAACAATGTTGGGCAACAATTTAGGGGAAAATAATCTCCTTCCAACTAGTTCCTCCTTCAAATATTGAGAACCCTTGAGTCCTCAATCACTAAGGCTATACTGACATAAAAAATGGCACATTATGATCACAATTCCAAGTCTAATTCAATTCTCACAACTACATCTTCAAATAACTTAGTGATCTTAAGATCTTACACAAGGAACATCAACTAAAGAATGGAACCCCTTAACCAATATCCTCTCCTCGATAATAACGTCAATTCATGCACACAATTTGAACATACAATTTATATTTGATTTGCATGGATGCATCCACTTGTCATCCAAATTCAAGCCCATCTACTAATCCCCCCTTACGCCTCCCTCGCCCCCACCTCAACACTTTGATGGTTTAATAAATATTCCATTAAATGTGCATATTTGATTAGTACTTATTATTTATAAATAACTTATTTCATTTTCTCCATTAAGTATGCATAAACATCACCCATGCACCCACTAAGTTCATTAACATAAATATAGTTATCATCTTCCTATAAATTGGGTCTAGCATGAGTAATTGTGGGTTGGAGTGTTATCTTCCTCACCCAAGTTCTAATTATATAGCATGTTGAGCTCATAATGAGTATATTGATATAATAAATTTAAGTGTTGTTGTTTACTAACCTTATATCATTGGTTACTTTAGATATCATTTTTAAAATAAAAACAAGTGATTGGAAAATTTCCCTCATATATATTTCATAAATAAATAAATAAACAAACAAAATATCATTTTCTTCTATAAAAAATTATCAACTTTAAAATATAACTTAAAATTGATGTTTCAAAAATATATTCATCAACCTTAAGAAACATAACTTAATATTTATAAACTATAAAAAAAATATTAAAGGAAAAAGGAAAATTAAAAATAACAACGAATGGTGCCCATGGGATGTAGCTCAATTGGTGATCGCCTTGTTCAGAAGTTATGTGTAAAGCAAGAGATTTGTGGGTTAGACCAAAAAAATAAAAATAAAAAATAACAACCAATGAAAATACCCAAAAATACCCCACTTGGCTCATTCCTATGATATGGATTTTATAGAAAGGCTCTTGTAGAAGTGAGTTAAAGAAAAAATTTATTTCATATGTTCTTGATTATTTTCAAAATTTGTTTCATGAAATTGCTAGATTTTTTTCTCCACTCTCCTCTTCTATATATATATATATATATATATATATATATATATATATATATATATATATATATATATATATATTACAATTTTAGTAGAGAAAGAATGAATGTATGCATAAACTTTTCTAATTGGCTTCTGGTTATTTGTAGGGTACTTTAAGGGCTCAATGACTATCTTTATTATTATTTTCATTCTAGTGGTTATACCTTTAATTTTAATAAATATGAGTTTCGGTAAAAACTTAAAGATAGTGTTTTCTTGGGACAATCGAGTGGTTGGCACAATGGGATGTTATCCCCTCTACCTAGTTTTAAATCCCATGGGGGGCATCTTTGGCTATGTTATGAGATTCAATGCATTAGATAATGTAGAAATAGAATACGTGGAAAATGCATGAACACATAAGAAAAAACACATATATCATCTATAATGCCATATTAAAAGGCCTTCCAAAATATCAATTTCAGTATTTTGGCTAGTTCATAATAAGTTCAGTAGTCCTAGTTGGCTATTATAGAGACAAGTTAGTATAAAAAGGATGTTGTAGAGGCATATAGAAATGAGACCTATTCCATCTTGTGGTGGAGTCCACGAATAAGGGTATGTGATGTAGATTATGCAAAAAAAAAAAATTGTTACCAATCCATGAGCAAGAAGAAAATTATAATCTAGGACTAAGGGAATGGATGGAAGAAACAAGGTATTTCTTGTCAATTCATGGGGGGAAGCAATGGGGAATGTCATCCTATTTAATTTCTATACATTTTCTAGTAGGGAGCATTACAACCCATCTCCACCTTCCTCCAAAGATTATTTCATCACCCCCCACCAACATTGTGGAAAAATTAGGTGAATCATCCTCCTTTTCTTTTTCTTGGACCAAAGACTGGATGGCTACCAAGGTATGCACAACTCGATGCTAATGGATATGAAAAATTCATTTAATTCTTAATATGGAGTTCAACAACAATGATTTAAAGTAAAAAAATTCTTAATTGTTAAAACATTTGAAGGGGGTATTGTTTATTATGTGTGAGATGTGTAGTTATTTTCATGGTCAATGTGGAGTGTTGACACATGGCATATTAAGAACAGTGGTAGATCCATCTTAACCCCTAATCTATCATGCACTGAATGGGATCATCCATATTAAACCTTGATCTATTATGCATCGAATGAGAACAAAAATTGAGGAAATGTTTGCACCTCTAAGGATCTGAACCCTCATTCCCAAGGAAATGGAAGCACAATTTTGGTGTGTGTGATCATATTTGGTTATTAAGATTATTGTTCATTATTAGGTAGAGTTCTAGTCTCCATAGAAGAAGTCTATTCCTAGTCTATAGGAGGTTGTTAAGGCCTAGTTGGATATGAGAGATTATATCAACTAGTTAGCTTACTATATTGGTGTGTGGTTGAGATATTCCCTCAAATAATATATTGTATGTCCAAGTTAGTTTACCTATCTTGAGACAAAACTTCTTGCATTTATATTTTTATTATTACAATGATTTTATTAGAGTGCTCAACACAATTTTGGTTTATGTAATAAAGGTCTACTCTTCCACATGTTAACATGTGCATGGTGGTTAAAACATTTCAATGGTGTGTAGATTAGTATGAGGGAGATGTGCAATTCCTTCCATGCTTAACATGGAGTTGACATGTGGCACATTAAGAACTAGTCTAGATCCATCTTAACTAAGAACCTATCATGCATAGAGAGGGATCAAAATTTGAGGAAAGGTATTCAACTTTAAGGTTTTTCTCCTCTATCACGAGGTGAGGGATCAAAATTTGAGTATAGGTTTTCACCTTTAGGTATTTGATCCATATTAGCACTTGATAAATCCAAAGTTAAGATGGATCTTTCAAACATTTGAATGGTGTGGTGCTCAATATGAGGGCGATGCATATGGATAACATGGAGTTGACCATTAGTAAATTAAAAACGAGTGTAAATCCATATTAACTCTGCATCCAGCATGTGTTAAAAGGGATCAAAATTGAGGAGAGATTTATACCTATAGGGACTTGATCCCTCTTGGTGCTTGCCTATTAAAACATTTAGATGACATGTTTCTCACTATGAGGGATCTGTGCAATTTTTTCTATGCTCAACATGGATTTGACATGTGGCATATTAAGAATCAACATAGATAATCTTAAATTTGAATCTATCATGCAACTAGAAAACAAAAAACAAAAAAATTGAAGAAAAAATTGTACCTTAAAATATATATTCTTCTTATATTCTCCTCCTATATAAAAAATACATATTTTTATAAACTTACATCTATTTTATCTTATGTAAAACATGTTTTTAGAAACATATATTTATTTTACCTTAAAATTTCTTTAACAATATATATTCTCCTCATATGTAAAACATGTTTTTATAAACTTATATCAATTTTATCTTAGAATTGCTTTAACAAAATATATTATCTTTATATTTTATAATAAACAAACTAATCAATAATAATATAAAAGTTCTTATTTTATGATCAAATTTCCTTATCTTAATTTTTATTTCATATTAATTATTAAAAATAAATTAATCATCAACAACGATAATCTTTATATTAACCAAAATAATCTGTATACTAATAAATTCAATAGTATCAGATTAATCATAAAGTAATAATCTTTTTTTTTGTTTTGTTTTGTAAGCTTAGGTGGTACCTTCTATTTTATATTAATAAAATTGAGCAAAAGATACAAAACTAGACCTCAACCTGCCCACAGGAAACCAGGTATTTTGGCCGTCGAAGTTCAAAATAAGTCAGCCAAAACATAAAAAGTCTTAACAGCCTATACCAATCTGTTGATACTGGATATCCAAGTCTAGAGACAATATCATATACAAAAAGGATTAAAAAGATTAACCATTTAAAATGAAATATTAACATAAGAACAAGAAAGTCTTAATCCTCCTTAGATTCAACAGGCGCTGGATCTTTGGTTGTAGCTCCTGGTAATTCAACTGAAACCTGTTGTGTTGCCTTAATTTCCTTCTCCAATCTTCCAAGCCTCGCATATTGATGCAGCTGACGTAAATTGATTTCCTGAATATTCCTATTGATATCAGCCAAGGTTGATTCCAACTTTGTTTCAGCTATAGACATAACAGCCTTGGCTAACAAGCATTTAATTAACCAATAGGTTCATACATATTGTTGAAATAGAGAAGTTCGACCCCGAGTGTGCCCACACGAACTAACACACGAATTATATTTTTTCCAACTACTTTTATAAAGTGTTTAGATATACATATACATACACACACACACACACACACACACACACACACACACACACACACACACACACACACACACATATATATATATATATATATAATCTACAAATCTTCTATATTAAAACAAGAATTAGCTTATTTTAGCTTTAAAATGCATATATACCTACATTCCACAAACTACTTTCATACATATTGGTATAAAAGATGTAGTTAAATGTCTTTTTGATTTTAGGTTTAATTTATTTTGGTTAAATTTTTCTGTGGATGTAAAATAATTATTGAAAAACATAATTTTAATAATATTAGATTTAAAACTTTTGTGATCTATAAAGTAGATAAATGTTATAACAGTAGGATTTTGTGGATGTTTGGAACTAACTAATGTGGTTAATTTTTAAGATATTAATTGGTTATGATATAATTAATTAGTAAATACATTTATCTAATTATAATAGTGTTAAATTATTTTTTTAATGTGAATTAGTTAGAAACTTCTACCAAATTCTAATAATATGATTAATCAGTAAATACATTTATCTAATTATAATAGTGTTTAAATTGTTTTTTTTTAATGTGAATGAATTCAGCATTATTGAAAATCTTGAAACACTCAAAATCTTGAAAATTTTGAGACACTCAAAATCATAAAACTTAACAATTATAACATGAATTTCCTAAAATTTCCATTGTTTTGAATTATGGCCCTATTAGACTAAGTGTTTCAATTACATTTTATTCATCAAAGCTCACCACCGAGGGCTACAATTTCAATTACATTTTATTCATCAAAACTCACCCCCAAGGACTGCAATTAAATTTTGTCCATCAAACTCCTAGCTGTTGTATAAGAAGTGTCAATGAACTTCCAGAACAAGAATAAATAAAATTACATTCAGAGTGGAGTACACCTCCAAATCCTTTGCAAATTATTTGATTATAAGCAAGTAATATATGATATCCCAAAATGCAACATTCAGATCAGGTCAGCGACATTTCAACGATCCCTATAATCCCTACCTGGGAAATAATCGCAATTCCAAATCTAGAGGTGCATGGGCAGTTGCATCTGCATCCTCATCCTTTTTGTTTAAATCACCTAAGCAATCATGTGAGCACCTGGGAAATAATCGCAACTCCAACTTTACAGGGGCATGGGAAGCTGCATCTGCATCCTCATCCTTATTGTTTAAATCACCTAAGAAATCATGCGAGCATCCAGTGGGAATATCAGTAATTATATCCAAAAAAATGTGAGAATAATCTAGAATAATGTAGAAATAGGAGTGGTTTTGGTTTGTTGAACGAGAGTTTTATAATTATAGTTTAGTTCCACCATTTCAGGATTGTTGCCCCAAACTTAGGAAGATTAGGTGAGTGCCTATGCTATAAATATGTAATGTCGTATTTTGAGCTAATGACAAGTTGTGTGAGCTCTGTCTCACTTTGTGTGTGTTGCATTTGCTTTATTTAATTTGGTATTAGAGATGTGAGGATTGTTGGAGGCCATTTTCTGGAGGTCGTGATCATTGGAGTGTGTGAGAAGTGAAACCAGCATCTCTTGTTTGGACAATGAGGCTACAGTGAAGCCAAAAAATCGAATTTGAGTTGTTTCTGCTGCTGCATAAGGAGGGCCGAGAGGCAGAATTCAGATCCTGGGAGATCGAGCCTCCGGTGATTTGTTTACTGACTTTGCAAATGTGATTCTTTTGTTGACAGTGGAGTTGTGCTGCGTCTCTCCGATTAGAGATATTCTTTGCTAGAATTGAAGTGTGTTCTGCATGGATCATGACTGAATTAAATAAATCTCAAGTAGATTTTACTGCCTTCCACGTAGGGAGGCTGTCGGATCTCGGCGCTGACAGCGGACAAAAAGCTTGGATTGAAGTCAGTTAAATTTGAAATTTGTGGGTCATTCTCTGTACGAGAGGGAGTTGCTCGATAAAATCATTGATCGTGTGGTGAAGAATGTGAAAAATGAAAAAAAATGGATGAAGCAGCCAAAGGTTCCGAAAATACAGCCTAGTTGGAGGACGAGCAGCAAAATCGTGGAAAGATTGATGTCCTACTTCTCTATTTTACTCATTCATAGGGCTAGAGAGACCTACCTCGATCGATTGGTGGGTGTAGCCCACTGGACTGTGGATCGACCCACAACTAAAATGCGCATAGAAGTTTGAAGTAACGAATTGAATCGATATCTCAAGGGATCGAGTATGCAATGGGACTGTCAAGTCTCTATCAAGGATCGTTTGTTCGCTGTGCGTTCTGAGCAGCATATTCTCCATTGTAAATTGTCGCGTCTCCATTTTAAATTACTGTGTTCAGGAGTTGTTTGAGATACGGTCGAGAAGATTGTAATCTGGAAAATATTTTTGATTGCGAGTTCCATTACTCATCTAATTTGTCACTTGCACGAATCTCTTCTTCATCATTGCATGAATTAATTTCTTGCAATTGAATCTGGTCATTGTTGTTAAAAACAATGGCTAATCCTCTTCTCGATTCATATTTAAATGAATCCACCAAACTTGATGGTGAAAACTACGTCAATTGGAAGTTTAAGCTGGTCACCATTCTCTAGGCATACAACCTTTAGACGATTGTCAATGGTGACGAGCCCAAGCCTACTACTACCGCTGCAATTCCAGATTGGGATAAGCGAGAAATGAGAGTGAAAGTACTGTTACACATGTATGTAAAGGAAAACATCATTCCTCACATTCGGGACTGTAAATCTTCAAAGCACACGTGGGAAAGTCTCAAAGGTTTTTAGGAAACTACTAATTCAAACCGCATTTTATTTTTAAAAATGAAGCTAGTATCTATTAAAATGGAAGCCAATGAAAGCATCAGCAACTTTGTTTCTATAATTAAAGACTTAAGCGATAAGCTTGGTGACATTGGTGAAAAAGTGACTAGTAGCGATTTAGTAACTGTTGCTTTGAAGGGTTTAGTTCAAGACTATAAAGTCTTTATTTCAGCACTCTCAGCTAGACAAATGCCTCCTACATTTGATGAATTGGCTAGAATTCTTCTTCAAGAAGAAGAGAGAATGAAAATTTTTGAACTGGATTCAAATGATTTTGATTTTTCATTGATTGCAAGAGGTAAAAGATCATTCTGAGGGAGACCATGGGACAGGAACAGAGGCCATTTTCAAGCAAAACAGAAAGGTATGACACATCCTGATTCTTATGTTAAGAGAAATATTGAATGTGATTATTGTGGAAAACCTGGACATTTAACTAAATATTGTTATAGAAGAATGAATCATGAATCAAATCAGAGACATAGAAGGCATAATGGAAATTTCATGAACAGAGACACTTTAGTTACTAATGGATTTAAAAATCTTAAATTGTTTCTTTGTGATGCTGCATTGTCTGTTGAAACTAATGATGAGACTGCTTGGTTCATAGATTCTGGTGCATCAGCTCATATGACTTGTAATAAAGAATGGTATGATAAAGATTATGAGAAAACTGATGGCACACACATTTACTTAGGAAATAACAGGTCACATAAATTGTTTGCAAGTCGAGATGTGGTGTTTCATGAGAATGCTGATAAAAGTGATACAATGAATGATGCTTGGCATATATCTAATGATGATCATGTCAAAATTGATACTTTGGTTAAACAGGAACAGGAACAGGTACAAGTACAAGTTCAAGACCAGAATGAAAGCAACATGAGCACATCCAGTAGTAGTGATTCATCACGAGAGGAAAATTCACCTCAAAGAAGGATAATCATGGATGGAACTCCAACAGGTATTGTAGAACCAAGAAGGTCAACTCGACAAACCCAACTTCTTGCAAGGTATAGAGATTATGCCTTGATGTCTAATATCATGAATGTTGTAGAACCAGTTGATTATGAACAAGCTAAAGAGCATGAACAAAGGAGAAATGCTATGAATGATGAATATGACTCTCTTATGAAAAATCAAACATGAGAATTAGTTGAACTCCCTGAAAAAAAAGTTCCAATTGGAAGAAAATGGTTGTATAAATATAAATTTAAATCAGATGGTAGCATTGATAAATTTAAGGCGAGATTAGTTGCAAAAGGCTATGCTCAAAAGGAGGGAATTGATTATGAAGATAATTTTGCACCAGTCGATAAATTGAATACAATTAGAGTACTGATTTCCTTAGCTACAAAACATAATTGGAATATACATCAATTGGATGTCAATTCTGCTTTTCTGAATGGTGATTTAAAGGAAGAATTTTATCTGGTTCAACCTGAAGGGTTTGTCAAATAGGGACAGGAGCATCTAGTCTGCGGGTTAAGAAAAGCCTTATATGGTTTGAAACAGGCACCGAGATCATGGTATGTAAAGATTGATACCTTCTTTCATCAAAATTGGTTTGTGAAAAGCAAAAATGATCCTAATGTGTATGTTAAGAAAGATGAAGAAGGAAATGTTTCTTTAATATCTTTATATGTGGATGATCTCTTTATCACAAGCAGTGCTTACAAGTTAATTGAAGAAAATAAAATTCAATTGTCTCAGAATTTGAAATGAAAGATCTCAGTTAATTGCATTACTGTTTAGGAATTGAGGTATGGAGAGAGCCTGGTAAAACATTGATCACTCAAAGTAAATACACAAAGGAAATTCTTAAAAATTTCAATATGAGCGATTGCAAAACTATGTCAACTCCCTTAGAACATAATGCAAAGTTGTATAAAGAAGATGGAACTAAAGAGGAAAATGGAACTTTATATCATCAGTTGGTGGGAAGTCTAAACTATCTCACCACTACCAGAACAAACATTGTATACTTAGTCAATATCCTTAGTCAGTTTATGGCTAAGCCTTCAGGAAATCACTGGAACACTACAAAGAAAGTTCTCTGATACTTAAAAGGAACAATCAATTTAGGTATTATGTATATTGATGAATCCGATGTTGCACTGACAGGTTTTTCTGATTCATATTGGGCAGGAAATCCTGATGACAGAAGATCTATCTCTGGCTATGCATTTAATATAGGATCAGGGGTTGTGTCATGGAGTAGTAAGAAGCAACCAACTATTTCTTTATCATCAACAAAATCTGAGTACAAATCTTTGACCAATGCCACCTGTGAAGCTGTTTGGTTTTGGAGAATTCTTGCAGATATCGAAGAGGAGAAAAGTGGTTCAACATGCATAAATTGTGATAATCAAAGTGCTATCAAATTAGCACACAATCCAATATATCTTGCCAGATCAAAACACATTGAGCTGCAATACCAATTTGTAAGAGAGAATATTGAATCAAATGAAATTCATTTAGTGTTTTGTAATACCAAGGATAATATGGCTGATATATTTACCAAGCCTTTTGGTAAACTCAAGTTTGAATTTTTTAAAAGTAAATTAGGTGTTGTAGAAAATCCATTTCTCCATTAAGGGAGGATGCGAGAATAATCTAGAATAATGTAGAAATAGGAGGGTTATGGTTTGTTGAACGAGAGTTTTATAATTACATTTTAGTTCCACCAGTTCAGGATTGTTACCCCAAACTTAGGAAGATTAGGTGAGTGCCTATGCTATAAATATTTAATGTCATATTTTGAGCTAATGAAAAGTTGTGTGAGCTTTGTCTCACGTTGTGTGTGTTTCATTTTCTTTATTTAATTAAAAATTCTTGTTTTCAAATGAGCATTACCCATTTGAACACTGTCTCCTCCTCCTCTTATACAGCTTTCATCCATAGAACTCATGAGTACTGCTGCTGCACCCATATTCTTATCATTATTCTTTTCTATAGTTGCAGCACATCTTAAATCTGTTTGTGCAGACAAGGGATTTATATTAAAATCCTCCCATTGGAATGAGGGCTTCCAGGGGGAGCTAGTACTTTTATAAGGAGCGAGGGTAACAAAATCTAAGCCTTGTGCATGTTGCTGTGTGCCTGGCATAATATTCATTCTATTTTTCGTCTCTTCTGCAATACCCACACTGCAATTCCTGTGCTTTCCTTGCAAATGTTTCTTCATTTCTTCAATTCTTGTCAACAAACACAGAAATTCCTCCACACCCTCTTCACTATCCCATGTTCTGCGGGAGCGTTTACCAGTGCTGGGGTTAGACCAACAAAATAAAAATAAAAAATAACAACGAATAAAATACCTGAAAATACCCCACTTGGATCATTCCTCTTACATGGATTTTATAGAAAGGCTCTCGTTGAAGTGAGTTAAAGAAAAATTTTATTTCATATGTTCTTGATTATTTTCAAAATTTGTTTCATGAAATTGCTAGATTTTTTTTCCCACTCCTCTTTTTTTTATACATATATTTTACAATTTTAATAGAGAAAGAATGAATGTATGGATAAAATTTTCTAATTGGCTTCTGGTTATTTTTAGGGTACTTTAAGGGCTTAATGACTATTTTTTTTACTATTTTCATTCTAGTGTTTTTACTTTTAATTTTAATAAATATGAGTTTCAGTAAAAATTTAAAGATAGTGTTTTCTTGGGACAACCGATTGGTTTCCACAATGGGAACATAGAATAAAAAACACATATATCATCTATAATGTCATATTAAAAGGCCTTCCAAAATATCAATTTCGATATTTGGGCTAGTTCATTATAAGTTCAGTAGTCCTAGTTGGCTATTATAGAGACAAGGTAGTATAAAAATGATGTTGTAGAGGCATATAGAAATGCGACCTATTCCATCTTGTGGTGGAGTCCATGAATAGGGGTATGAGATGTAGATTATGCAAACAAATATAGTTCGTTATCACTCCATGAGCAAGAAAATAATTATAATCTAGGACTAAGGGAATGGAAGGAAGAAACAAGGTATTTCTTGTCAATTCATGGGGGGAAGCAACAAGGAATGTCATCCTAATTAATTTCTCTACATTTTCTAGCAGGGAGAATTACAACCCATCTCCACCTTCCTCCAAAGGTTATTTCATCACCCCCCACCAACATTATGGAAAAGTTAGGTGAATCATCCTCCTTTTCTTTTTCTTGGACCAAAGAGTGTATGGCTACCAAGGTATGCACAACTTGATGCTAATGGATATGCACAATTCATTTAATTCTTAATATGGAGTTCAACAACAATGATTGAAAGTAAAAAATTTCTTAAATTGTTAAAACATTTCAAGGGGGTATTGTTGATTATGTGTGAGATGTGTAGTTCTTTTCATGGTCAATGTGGAGTGTTTACATGGCATATTAATAATAATGGTAGATCCATCTTAACCCCTAATCTATCATGCACCAAATGGGATCATCCATATTAACCCTTGACCTATTATGCATGGAATGAGATCAAAAATTGAGGATATTGTAAATCTAAGGATTTGAACTCTCACTCCCAAGGAAATGGAAACACAATTTTGGTGTGTGTGATCATATTTGGTTATTAATATTATTGTTCATTATTAGGTAGAGTTCTAGTCTCCATAGCAGAAGTCTATTCCTATTCTGTAGGAGGTTATTGAGGCCTAGTTGGATGTGAAAGATTCTATCAGCTAGTTAGCTTACTATAATGGTGTGTGGTTGAGATATTCCCTCAAATAATATATTGTATGTCCAAGTTAGTTTTCCTATTTTGAGACAAAAATTCTTGCGTTTATATTTGTATTATTACATTGATGTTATTAGAGTGCTCAACACAATTTTGGTGTATGTAATAAAGGTCTACTCTTCCACATGTTAACATGTGCATGGTGGTTAAAACATTTCAATGGTGTGTAGATTAGTATGAGGGAGATGTGAAATTCCTTCCATTCTCAACATGGAGTTGACATGTGGCACATTATGAACTAGTCTAGATCCATCTTAACTAAGAACCTATCATGCATAGAGAGGGACCAAAAATTGAGGAAAGGTATTCAACTTTAGATTTTTTCTCCTCTATCACGAGGCGAGGGATCACAATTCAGTATAGGTTTTCACCTTTAGGTATTTTATCCATATTAGCACATGATAAATCCAAAATTAAGATGGATCTTTCAAACATTTGAATGGTGTGGTGCTCAATATGAGGGAGATGAGTACGGTTAACATGGAGTTCACCATTGGTAAATTAAAAATGATCCATCTTAAGTCTGCATCTATCATGTGTTAAAAGGGATCAAAATTGAGGAGAGATTTATACCTATAGGGACTTGATCCCTCTTGGTGCATGGCGATTAAAACATTTAGATTTTCTCACTAGGAGGGATTTGTGCAATTTTTTCTATGCTCAACATGGAGTTGACATGTGGCATATTAAGAATCAACATAGATAATCTTAACTTTGGATCTATCATGCAACTAGAAAGAAAAAACAAAATTTGAAGAAAAAATTGTACCTTAAAATATATATTCATCTAAACAAACAATAAATTCAAAAATAAAATAGATGAACAATAATTCTTAAAATAAAAGAAATAAATATTTTGAACTATTTAATAAAATTAATTCTTATTACAGTGAGAAAAATGACAAAAAAATAAATATCTTCAACTAATTTAATAAAATTACTTACCATCCCTATACATCCTATGTAAAACATGTTTTTATAAACATATAATTATTTTATCTTAAAATTTGTTTAGAAAAATGTATTCTCCTCCTATGTAAAAACATGTTTTTATAAATTTAAAATAGTTTTTATAAATTTATATCTATTTTATCTTATGTAAAACATGTTTTTATAAACATATATTTGTTTTATCTTAAAATCTCTTCAACAATATATATTCTCCTAGTATGTAAAACATGTTTTTAAAAACTGTTTGAGATAATGCCTCCATTATTAGGCTTACTTAGTTTGGATTGGGTTGTTGAGGAAGTTGAGAGATTCTCTCAACTTCTCTCTCTAAGATTAGGATTAGTTCACCTATATATATTTGATGTATCTCTGATTATTTGAACATAGAAATTAATTATTTGTGTGTGAATCCTATGCGTTTCTGCTCTCTCACCATTTCTAATATGGTATCAGAGCCAGTTCTGGCTTGATTCCCTCACGGGAAGGCCAGGAAAATGTGAGAGAAATGATTGTCAAACCGCTGTTGTAGAATAATAGATAGTTTAGTGAATTTATTTTCTGAGTGAAAGTTTTTTTGTTTTTCGTGTGTTTGAATTTTCCAGAGTTCGTTGACTGAAGAGAAAAAGGAGCCGTGATAGCCAAGTTTGCTAGTGCTGACGGCATTGGAATGTTTCTGATTGAATAAGCTAGATAATATAAGACTGTTCTGCTTGTTCCTGTTTTTCAACGGAGGATTTTAGGCAGACTCCAATGGGGTTTTCCTTCCAAGGATGTCGTCCTCTTTTCACTTTGTAATCTGTGCAGATCCAATCTGCGAAGTTTTCGGGAGCAACTCGGAACTCCTATGCGGGAGCAACTCAGAACTCCTGTGTGGGAATTGCGCAGGAAGCCTCACGAACTGCTCTCAGACTTGTCCGCCCTATGGGATTCTGTATGGCATGGGAAGCAATGTAGGGCTTCTCCTGACAGATACCTTGAATTTATCATTGGAAAACGGAGAAGGGGCACGAGCAATAACCAATTTTGTAGTGGGATGTTCAATAGTTTCATATGATTTGGCAGAGGAGCTCTTATTTGTGTATTGCCTTCAGAAAAAATGCAGTCACCCCTCACCAGAATGGATGGCGAGCCGCACGTACGCGAGCTCGTAGGCGGCTATCCTCAAATGATGGCAGACAGAAGCATTCACCGGGAGGTCGTGCGATGCATAATGGTCGCGTCTCGCATACTTTGATTGTATTTGATATATGCTTCCTGTCATGCTTCCGACTTGACGAAGAAGACAAGAAAAGCCTCATGGTTCTCGGTGATAATGCACTCCCTAGTGATATCCCTTTGAATTACACGCCATTTTTAATCAATTTCAGAGCACTTCTTTCTTCTCAATATGGCGTATATTATTACATTGGTCTCAGAGAGTTCCGTATTGGGGAAAAACGCTTGAAGTTGCATTCTAATTTATTAGAATTCGACAGCCAAGGCAATGGAGGAGCCATAATAGATTCGGGTACTACATTCACTGTCTTAAACGAAGAAATCTTCAACCAGATTGCAGGTGAGTTTGCTTCTCAGATTGGATACACAAGAGCTGGTCATGTTGAAGCTAGCACTAGCATGGGACTGTTTTACAATGTGTCTGGTGTAAAGAATATTATGTGGCCTGGATTTGCAAGTGTGTGGAATATAGTGTGGAATTTAAGCCTTATATTTATTGCTATGAGATTTGTGTAGAAGAGAACCAATTATTGAACAAATTAGCATTATTTAAAGTAGTCGTTCTTGACGTTCTACAGGGACGAGAGAACAATTGGCTAATTTGATTGTGTGAATTTGTTATATGCTGATCTTGTTGTGCTACGGGCCAAGGAGCATCAGTTACAGGTTACAGTATGATGTGAAGCAGGTCAAGTTGTTAGATTAGCTCTTGAACACATTCAGTATTCAGACCATTTGCCTAGCTACTGATGGATAGCCGAAATCGAAATATCCGACAGATGGTGATTGGTCCATAGGATGGTTCATCACTTGTCAGCTCTATCGCGGAAGCCCCGACGAGCCGAGTTGTCAATATTGTTGATCTTGCAAAGTTCATTATTGCTGGTCAGAAACAAATGTATTTTAAATGGGTTGAATGGTAGCTCGAAAATGGTGGAGAAAAGAGTGTTTCCTATGAGATCTCAGAGTGGGTACAAATGTTAATGAAGACCAGGGCAGACAAATGTCTGTATTAAATTAGTGTGTTCTCCATTTTTGTAATGTAGGCATTGAAGGGGGGTGTTTGAGATAATGCCTCCATTATTAGGCTTACTTAGTTTGGATTGGGTTGTTGAGGAAGTTGAGAGATTCTCTCAACTTCTCTCTCTAAGATTAGGATTAGTTCACCTATATATATTTGATGTATCTCTGATTATTTGAATATAGAAATTAATTATTTGTGTGTGAATCCTGTGCGTTTCTGCTCTCTCACCATTTCTAATATAAACTTTTATCAATTTTATCTTAAAATTGCTTTAACAAAATATATTATCTTTATATTTTATAATAAACAAATTAATCAGTAATAATATAAAAGGTTCTTATTTTATGATCAAACCTACTTATCTTAATTTTTATTTCATATTAATTACTAAAAATAAATTAATCATCAACAACGATAATCCTTGTATTAACCAAAATAATCTGTGTAGCAATAAATTCAATAATATCAGATTAATCATAAAGTAATAATCTTCTTTACTAACACACGAATTATATTTTTTCCAACTACTTTTATAAGGTGCACACACACACACACACACACACACACACATATATATATATATATAAACTCTACAAACTATTATATATATAATCTCCACAAACTACTTTAATAATCTTTTGTATTAAAACAGGAATTAGCGTAATTTAGCTTTAAAATGCTTATATACCTACATTCCACAAACTACTTTCATACATATTGGTATAAAAGATATAGTTAAATGTTTTTTTGACCTTCGGTTTTTTGAGTTTTGTTTATAGAGGTTAAATTTTTGTGTGGATATATAATGATAATTAAAAATAATAATTTTAATAATATTAGATTTAAAATTTTTGTGATTTATAAAGTAGATAAATGTTACAATATTAAGATTTAGTTGATGTTTGGAATTAACTAATATGATTAATTCTCGAGATATTAATTAGTTCAAAACTTCCACTAAATTCTTATAATATGATTAATTCATAAATATATTTATCTAATTATAATAATGTTTCAATTATTTTTTTAACGTGAATTAGATCTAAACAAAATATTAATCCGTAAATACATTTATCTAATTATAATAATGTTTAAAGTGTTTTTTTAACGTAAATAAATTCAGCATTATTGAAAAAAAATTGAGACACTCAAAATCAAAATCATGAAACTTAATAATTATAACATGTATTTCCCAAAATTTCCATTATTTTGAATTATGGCCTTATTAGAATAAGACTAAGGGTTTCAATTACATTTTATTCATCAAAACTCACCCCTGAGGGCTGCAATTTCAATTACATTTTATTCATTAAAACTCACCTCCAAGGACTGCAATTAAATTTTGTCCATCAAACTCCTACCTGTTGTATTAGAAGCGTCAATGAACTTTCAGAACAAGAATAAATAAAATTACATTCAGAGCAGATTGCACCTCCAAATCCTTTGCAAATTATTTGATTATAAGCAAGATATCCAAAAATGCAACATTCAGATCAGGTCAGCGACGTTTCAACAATCCCTATAATCCCTACCTGGGAAATAATCGCAATTCCAACTCTAGAGGTGCATGGGCAGCTGCAGCTGCATCCTCATCCTTTTTGTTTAAATCACCTAAGCAATCATGCGAGCACCTGGGAAATAATCGCAACTCCAACTCCAGAGGGGCATGGGAAGCTGCATCTGCATCCTCATCCTTCTTGTTTAAATCACCTAAGAAATCATGCGAGCACCTGGGAAATAATCGCAACTCCAACTCTAGAGGGGCATGGGAAGCTGCATCTGCATCCTCATCCTTCTTGTTTAAATCACCTAAGCAATCATGCGAGCATCCAGCGGTCCTATCAGCAATTATATCCAAAAAACTTCTTATTTTCAAATGGGCATTACCCATTTGAACACTGTCTCCTCCTCCTCTTATACAACTTTCATCCATAGAACTCATGAGTCCTGCTGCTGCACCCATATTCTTATCATTATTCTTTTCTGTAGTTGCAGCACATCTTAAATCTGTTTGTGCAAACAAGGGATTTATATTAAAATCCTCCCATTGGAATGAGGGTTTCCAGGGGGAGCTAGTAATTTTATAAGGAGCCAGGGTAACAAAATCTGAGCCTTGTGCAGGTTGCTGCATGCCTAGCATAGTATTCATTCTATTGTTCGTCTCTTCTGCAATACCCGCACTGCAATTCCTGTGCTTTCCTTGCATATGTTTCTTCATTTCATCGATTCTTGTCAACAAACGCAGAAATTCCTCCACACCCTCTTCACAATCCCATGTTCTGCGGGCGCGTTTACCAGTGCCCATTTCTTCTTCTTCTTCCTCTGATCTCTTTGAAACACATCTTGCCGGTTCCTACAGCATCCAATTCGGAAGCCTGGAATTCATATCGACAGAGATTACTAGTAAATCCCTTCCTAGAGATTACTAGTTTAATAATCTCACTTTCTTTCTTCAAATTCAAGATAACAAAATATACTCAATGGAAGCAATTTTCTCTGACTGATCTCAGTCTGTAAAAATGCTGCAAATTTTCTAATAAAACAATGAGCTACTACAAATAATGAAGTTGAATCCTGCACAAAATAAATCAGAGTGTTCTTTTTCTTGGACCAAAGAGTGGATGGCTACCAAGGTATGCACAACTTGATGCTAATGGATATGCACAATTCATTTAATTCTTAATATGGAGTTCAACAACAATGATCGAAAGTAAAAAATTTCTTAAATTGTTAAAACATTTGAAGGGGTATTATTTATTATGTGTGAGATGTGTAGTTCTTTTCATGGTCAATGTGGAGTGTTTACAGGCATATTAAGAATAATGGTAGATCCATCTTAACCCCTAATCTATCATGCACCGAATGGGATCATCCATATTAACCCTTGACCTATTATGCATGGAATGAGATCAAAAATTGAGGAAATGTTTGCACCTCTAAGGATTTGAACTCTCACTCCCAAGGAAATGGAAGCACAATTTTGGTGTGTGTGATCATATTTGGTTATTAAGATTATTGGTCATTATTAGGTAGAGTTCTAGTCTCCATAGAAGAAGTCTATTCCTATTCTGTAGGAGGTTGTTGAGGCCTAGTTGGATGTGAAAGATTCTATCAACTAGTTAGCTTACTATAATGGTGTGTGGTTGAGATATTCCCTCAAATAATATATTGTATGTCCAAGTTAGTTTTCCTATCTTGAGACAAAAATTCTTGCATTTATATTTGTATTATTACATTGATGTTATTAGAGTGCTCAACACAATTTTGGTGTATGTAATAAAGGTCTACTCTTCCACATGTTAACATGTGCATGGCGGTTAAAACATTTCAATGGTGTGTAGATTAGTATGAGGGACATGTGCAATTCCTTCCATTCTCAACATGGAGTTGACATGTGGCACATTATGAACTAGTCTAGATCCATCTTAACTAAGAACCTATCATGCATAGAGAGGGATCAAAAATTGAGGAAAGGTATTCAACTTTAGAGTTTTTCTCCTCTATCACGAGGCGAGGGATCAAAATTCAGTATAGGTTTTCACCTTTAGGTATTTGATCCATATTAGCACATGATAAATCCAAAGTTAAGATGGATCTTTCAAACATTTGAATGGTGTGGTGCTCAATATGAGGGAGATGAGTATGGTTAACATGGAGTTCACAATTGGTAAATTAAAAACGATCCATCTTAACTCTGCATCTAGCATGTGTTAAAAGGGATCAAAATTGAGGAGAGATGTTAAAAGGGATCAAAATTGAGGAGAGATTTATACCTATAGGGACTTGATCCCTCTTGGTGCATGGCGATTAAAACATTTAGATTTTCTCACTAGGAGGGATCTATGCAATTTTTTCTATGCTCAACATGGAGTTGACATGTGACATATTAAGAATCAACATAGATAATCTTAACTTTGGATCTATCATGCAACTAGAAAGAAAAAACAAAATTTGAAGAAAAAATTGTACCTTAAAATATATATTCTTCTAAACAAACAATAAATTCAAAAATAAAATAGATGAACAATAATTCTTAATTTAGAAATAAAATAACTGATCAATAAATTTTATTGGAATCTGAGAAATAATAAAAAAATAAATATTTTGAACTATTTAATAAAATTAATTCTTATTACAGTGAGAAAAATGATAAAAAAATAAATATCTTCAACTAATTTAATAAAATTACTTACCATCCCTATACATCCAAAGTAAAACATGCTTTTATAAACATATAATTATTTTATCTTAAAATTTCTTTAGAAAAATGTATTCTCCTCCTCTGTAAAAAAATATGTTTTTATAAATTTATATCTATTTTATCTTATGTAAAACATGTTTTTATAAACATATATTTATTTTATCTTAAAACCTCTTCAACAATATATATTCTCCTGGTATGTAAAACATGTTTTTATGAACTTGTATCAATTTTATCTTAGAATTGCTTTAACAAAATATATTATCTTTATATTTTATAATAAACAAACTAATCAGTAATAATATAAAAGGTTCTTATTTTATGATCAAATCTACTTATCTTAATTTTTATTTCATATTAATTACTAAAAATAAATTAATCATCAATAACGATAATCCTTATATTAACCAAAATAATCTGTATAGCAATAAATTTAATAATATCAAATTAATCATAAAGTAATAATCTTCTTTACTAACACGCGAATTATATTTTTTCCAACTACTTTTATATATATATATATATATATAAACAAACTCTACAAACTATTATATATAATCTCCACAAACTACTTTAATAATCTTCTGTATTAAAACAGGAATTAGCGTAATTTAGCATTAAAATGCTTATATACCTACATTCCACAAACTACTTTCATACATATTGGTATAAAAGATGTAGTTTAATGTTTTTTTGACCTTCGGTTTTTTGAGTTTTGTTTATAGAGGTTAAATTTTTGTGTGGATATATAATGATAATTTCAAAAAATAATTTTAATAATATTAGATCTAAATTTTTTGTGATTTATAAAGTAGATAAATGTTATAATATTAAGATTTAGTTGATATTTGGAATTAACTAATATGATTAATTCTCGAGATATTAATTAGTTCAAAACTTCGACTAAATTCTTATAATATGATTAATTCATAAATATATTTATCTAATTATAATAATGTTTAAATTATTTTTTTAACATGAATTAGATCTAAACAGATGATTAATCCATAAATACATTTATCTAATTATAATAATGTTTAAATTGTTTTTTTAACATTATTGAAAAGAATTTGAGACACTCAAAATCAAAATCATGAAACTTAATAATTATAACATGTATTTCCCAAAATTTCCATTATTTTGAATTATGGCCCTATTAGACTAAGACTAAGGGTTTCAATTACATTTTATTCATCAAAACTCACCCCTGAGGGCTGCAATTTCAATTACATTTTATTCATCAAAAGTCACCCCCAAGGACTGCACCAAGGACTGCAATTAAATTTTGTCCATCAAACTCCTAGCTGTTGTATAAGAAGCGTCAATGAACTTTCAGAACAAGAATAAATAAAATTACATTCAGAGGAGAGTACACCTCCAAATCCTTAGCAAATTATTAGATTATAAGCAAGTAATATATGATATCCCAAAATGCAACATTCAGATCAGGTCAGCGACGTTTCAACAATCCCTATAATCCCTAACTGGGAAATAATCGCAATTCCAACTCTAGAGGTGCATGGGCAGCTGCATCTGCATCCTCATCCTTTTTGTTTAAATCACCTAAGCCATCATGCGAGCACCTGGGAAATAATCGCAACTCCAACTCTAGAGGGGCATGGGAAGCTGCATCTGCATCCTCATCCTTCTTGTTTAAATCACCTAAGCAATCATGCGAGCATCCAGCGGGCGTATCAGCAATTATATCCAAAAAACTTCTTGTTTTCAAACGGGCATTACCCATTTGAACACTGTCTCCTCCTCTTATACAACTTTCATCCATAGAACTCATGAGTCCTGCTGCTGCACCCATATTCTTATCATTATTCTTTTCTGTAGTTGCAACACATCTTAAATCTGTTTGTGCAGACAAGGGATTTATATTAAAATCCTCCCATTGGAATGAGGGTTTCCAGGGGGAGCTAGTAATTTTATAAGGAGCCAGGGTAACAAAATCTGAGCCTTGTGCAGGTTGCTGCATGCCTGGCATAATATTCATTCTATTGTTCGTCTCTTCTGCAATACCCGCACTGCAATTCCTGTGCTTTCCTTGCATATGTTTCTTCATTTCTTCGATTCTTGTCAACAAACGCAGAAATTCCTCCACACCCTCTTCACTATCCCATGTTCTGCGGGCGCGTTTACCAGTGCCCATTTCTTCTTCTTCTTCTTCTTCCTCTGATCTCTTTGAAACACACCCTGCCGGTTCCTGCAGCATCCAATTCGGCAGCTTGGAATTCATGTCGACAGAGATTACTTGTAAATCCCTTCCTAGAGATTACTAGTTTAATAATCTCACTTTCTTTCTTCAAATTCAAGATAACAAAATATACTCAATGGAAGCAATTTGCTCTGACTGATCTCAGTCTGTAAAAATGCTGCAAATTTTCTAATAAAGCAATGAGCTACTGCAAATAATGAAGTTGAATCCTGCACAAAATAAATCAGAGTGTCCTACTAAGGCAACAAATTAGGGTTTGAAAATAATGTGAGGTGGCCGTCATTTGCAAAAGAAAATCGTGTGATCACCTTCTGAACACGTAAACGTAATTGTAATCGTCTGAGGAATAGCAATACACACGTATCAAAAGCGTTCCGTAGCCTCCGACCGATTCTTCAATGCTGTAATCAATGAATTTTCTGTATTTGGACCCCATTTTACCACAAAATTAAAAGAATGGGGACAAAATGACACAAATGGTCCACCAAAAATAAAGGGCAGGCAGCGTGTTTTGGGGTGCAGCCTCACATCTCTCCCTTTCGCTTCATCATTACGTCCCCATCGAAGTTTCCGCGTCGGCTAAGTTGATGTCATCCTCATCACATTCAGACCGTCTTTACCACTTGTGGCCAAATGACGTCCACAGTAAAGCACATGGTTACTTTCAGAAAAGTTTTTTTATTTAATTGGTCAAAAATTTGATGTGTAAATTTTGTGGGTTTTTTAAGTGCGGAATTTATATATATTGTTAAAAAGTTAGTTTAAATAACACAAATTAAGATTTCATTTCAATTTTTTTTCTATCAAATTTTTGTTAGAAAATTCACTAGAAACTCTAAAAAGTCTCATTAAAAACTACATTTATAAGTGATTTAAAAAAAAATGTTTATTTTCTGATCTAATTTGTCTAGAATTTAACAAAGATTTATTAAAATAACAAATTTTACAAATGAACTTTACATAATTAAACATTATGAATTTAAAAAAATACTGAATCCATATATAAAATCAAAAAACCAATTTAAACAATATAAATTAACATCTAACCACACTTTTTTTTTCAAACAGACAACTCAACAACTCAAATTTAAAAGTCGGAAATTAAATATCAATGACTAGTGTCGGCGAACCGAGTACTAAATGTCGGTTGTGATCTTTTCGAATTTATGCTGCTTACCTGCCCCATCCTTTTCTTTATTAATGATAACTTTTTTTTTTTCGTCGTTAACTGCTACCGACTTTTCTTTATTGAACATTGAACTTTTACGGAAAAAGGGCTCTCGTATGTCCTTTTTAGAATTTTTGTTTTATATTTGAAGAAATTGGTGTGAATTTCATTTATTTTCTTATTTTTATTTAATAGGGTAATGAAGTTGCTATCATTTATTTGGAATTTTTAGTTTTATATTGTAAAAAATGGGTGATTTTTTAATTTATTTAATAGTTTTAAACGGTTAATAAAAGTGTTATTTTTATTTTTATAAATCATCATAGGAAGTGTGTTGTTTTTTCAAGTTTTTTAAATTTCATCTTAAATGAAAAAAAGAAAAATTCTAATTTCTAAATTTTGAGAAATACACAAATCTTATTGGTCAAATTTGCCCAAACAAACCTATCATAGTAACACCTTTGATATAAATATAAATATTTAGATACCAATTTAAAAATACTAAAAGAAAAATAAATGTTCAATATTATATTTTTTTATGTAACTCATTTCAAGTCATTTTTATATTAATAATGTTTTCCTTATGCTAAATAATTAATAAAAAATAATAAATGTTTTAATTAGAATTCCCACTTAAATTTAATGGAGTTTAAAGCAATTTAGGAAGCATGTTGTCTTTTAAGTTGGTTGTTTTGTGCCTATAAATTAAATACCCAGACATAGCCATATCCACTATGGAGAAAAGGCTAACATCTTTGAGGAGAGTAGAATGCAATGATTACTTTTAATTTTAAGATTATAAAATTATAAACAAATATTATTTTTGCTCAATCTTCTTCCATGATTCTCTAGATATGTTACAACTCCATACTTCACATTCATATATGATAATAGGAAGGAAAATAGCCTCAAAGAAAAGTTTCTTTTTTCCAACAACCATTATTGTTTTCAAGACTAAAATATGCCTTTTTCCCAACAAATCCTTCTCAATGTTATAATTCCAATTACACTTACCATAAAAAGTAAATTCAAGATATATGTATGAAGTGATTTTGATTTGTTATTGCCTTATACAAAACAAGAATTCTCATAGCATTTATTTTGTTAGTGTTGACCATAAAATCCATGTTACAACAAAATATTTGAGAATTTTTAATTGTGTATTAAGATTAGAGTAACATGTCACCATAAGAATGATATCTTATAAAGAAGAAGGACGATGTATAACTAAAATAGTGCCAACAAAATTTTCCTCTTCAAGACATGCCTCCAACTTGTCAATGTAAATTCCAAAATGGATAGGGTAAAAAAAAAAATCTTGCTTAACTCCTATGTTACAATTAATTCCTTCTTACCAACTCTCAATGTTCCTAAATTGAGTAATGATGTTCTCTCACAACCTACCTACCTTTAACCCTTCTAATATATACTAAAAGTCATTTCTAGGCATCAAGTGAAAATATTTCTAAAAGTAAAGGATGCAACCCAAGAGATTAACTTTATTATTATGAGATTTATGTGCAATGATGGTAAATGTAACTAGGTAGTTAATAGTTGAACAATAACTTCTAAAATTGACCTAGTCTCTAGCCATTCTTTCCTAACTTTTCACCAATACTAATTTTCTTTTCCATAATAATTCCATATAACTTACCTAAAAGTGGACTTATTCATATTGGTCATATAATGTGAGATATTTTTTTTATCTCTATTTTCTGTTTTTGTAAATTGGTTTTATATCTCCCTACAATATCTTTAGAGGAGTTACATCAATCATTTGAGCATCATAATCGAGTATTGTTGGGGGTGGCCTCAACTTGACCAAAGGGAAACAAAGTATTTTTTGTCCACCTCCTTATAAAATAAGTGTTCCAAAACTCAAAAATCTTAAGAAACATAAGAAAATATAAAACCATATACAATTAAGTTGCAAAATATCATCCCAAGAATAAACATAATAAAGTTTAGAGTTTGATGAGGTGACTAGGGCTAGATCCTTGGCACTCAAACCTAGTGGGGTTGGAGTAAAATAGATACATGGTATATGATGCTCAATACAGTCCAATCTAGCATCCACTCACTACAAACATAAATGTTGATTTAACTACACCCTTTAAACATCTTCTAAATTGGTGAAGAAATTATAATGTTGTGCTTGTTTCTCAACCAATACCTTGCCCACCAAGGTTTTCATTTTCCAATACAAGGAAAGAACATTGAAGTATTGTCTTCTCCTACCTTTGGTATGACTGGGGCCAAGGACCCACTATTATAGTGCATCAAGGAGATTAGAATCAGAGAAGGCCAACCTTTCTCTAGCCGTTTAGGTTTCCATTTAATGAATTTATTCTCGAGTATTAGTGGGAAAAATAGTTTGCAAAATTTTCAACAACCTTTTGGGCTTGTTGTTGGGCTCTGTTATGGTCTTGAGGAATTCAACCTCCCCTGCCAGGTCTACTCGTCATGCGTTGGCATTACATCATGACTAATGGGCAAGACCTCCTCACCACAAAACTTAACAACAAAGGGAATCAGAAATTGAGAGCGAGAGAGTACAAAATTAAACCATTAAGAAGAAACATGGTAATGGAATCACTATGCAATAGGACCCAAAACCTGTAGAGTAGCTCAACAATAAAATCAACAACATAGCCACCATTCACGAATGGAAAACCTAGACCCCAAATTGACACTCCCAAGCCAAGACAAAGCCCTTCTTTCAACATACGTTAGAGGGTGTAAAACCACATTCAAAACAAGAAGCCCACAATAGAATTCCCCACCAAGTTTTGGTCCTTGAAATAGAAACAAAGTGTTAATCATATCAACATTATCAAAATGGAAAGGGAAGAGGGAATTAAGTGTTACCTAATAGGTGTGAGCCTTCCAGTGATGGGGGTGTTCCTCAGAAACATTGGTTGGAAAACCCACTAACAATACTCTGTTAGAACCACAATGGGCCTCAAACCCTTGACTTCTATCCTATACAAAAATCTTGTTCCCCATGAACTACAATGATACCACTACCAAATTTGATTTTTCCTCCCTGGTTTCTATGTCAGGCTTGTAGTGAAAAGAACTCCCAACATTCCTAAGTTGAGCCACCAATTAAAATACCATTGCAAAGTATACCAGATATTGCATTCAGCCTCAGAATTTTCCTTTGAGCCAGATGAGGCCTCCACATTGAGAGTTCCTAACTATTTCCTCCCATAGCCCCACCTCTCTTGAGCACTTTTTGAGCCTTTCCTGCTACCTATGTCGAATTTCATGGCAGCGAAGTTAAGACTTGCATGATCAAGCATGCAAGGGGTTGGCCACACCACCTCCTTCATTATTGTACACCCTATCCATCAGGTGGTAGACAGAGACCCCCACATCTCCATTACCATTAAGAAACACCCCCATCAAGGATTTTTTTTTTCTCTACTTTTAAAAATAGGAACAATAAGCCTTTAAGTCTATGATTTAGTGAAAGCCTAGTTAACCAAGAAGTTCAAGAGCTTATGAATGTGAGGGATAAAGACCGTCCAATTTGGATTGCTACTTAATAGCCTTTAATATCTTTAGCTTTCCCTTGTGTGTTGTTTAACCCCAAACTTTATGCATTCCAAAGTAAAACCTATTTTTTCTTTGTAAGGGTTTGAATATTATCGATGTTCATATGAAATTAGTACATAAAATAAATTACATTATTCTCAATAATTTTTTGTGTTAAAATTTTTCTTTTCTTTTCTTGAAATAAATTTAGAAAAATATAATAAATATTTCTAACTTTTCATATATATATATATATATTTAATTAAAAAAAATTATAATGATTTTTCTAACCATTTCACTCTTTATCATATTACTTAATTAAAAAATAAAATTATTTATACTAATGGTTAATATTATTAAAATAAATATAATAGATATCTTTAACCTTATTATTACTTATCATCAAATTTAATTTATTCTTTCTCATCTTTTATAAACATATCGTCTTTATTATGGTTGCCACTATAACGAAGATTCAACGTTAACTTCCAAATAATATTTGCTTTCACCAAAAATTATATATATATATATATATAAATTTTATTTATTTCAATTGTGATTATTTTACTCCATTTCACTCTTACTGTGTAATCATATCGATGTACCGGAAGCCTTTCCCTACCGTTTAGTTAGCCTGCCATACTGCTCAGTATTCAAACGCGAGCCCATTACAGACTGTGTGAGTTGGAGGACCATTATGATGTCGATTTGTGTGCCCTCAACCCGACCTGTCAGTGACATATATGGCTTGCTCTAACTTCCTCTCAAACGTCTATAGCAAGGCATGATAAAGTAGAAACAAGGTGATTGACATTAATATAAAAACATCGTTCGACAAAGAATGACTACCAAGTTCCTGCAAAACATCCCATTATTATTCAAATTGTGTTATAGGGTTTCAGGTGGATTCATTGGAAACTTCTCAATGTCCAGCTATCGACTATAGTGTGTGATTGATTTATTACTATCCTTGATTTGGGCGTTGGCTTATCTAATGACGTGGGTTCTAGGGTTTGGATTGAATGATATTGGTGAGAGGAGTTATGAAGATAACTACCTTCCTCCCTCCTGCATCATCCTCGCTCATTTGCATCTTTTATTTTGACAGGAAAACCTCTCTACAATCGGAGAAAACCCTTCCATGAGGTTTGCAGCCGTTTACAATATCAGGTAAGGTTCCTTTATTATAATGAATGGAAAACAAATACATTAGCCCCTTATCTTCATCATTGTTTATAAACTTATAATTTAACTTACCTGTTGCAGGCTAAACCCTTGTTGGATTCACTACTCAGGGTATTCTTTCGCTTGGGAAAATCGTGGTCTAGAGAGAAAACCAGTCAGAGGCCTTAGTACCAGGTCGAGTGCCACGACCAGACTAGTTACTTGTGTGTTCAGTTCCTCATGAATTCTTTTATGGTAAATATTAGAAATTAATATGCTTTCCTTTGTTCTCTTGAATTAACTGGTAATTTTTCTAGAATTTTGCAGGGTTTCCACGAGGTTAGGGCCATTCAAAGCCAGTCATAGTATTTATTCCCGTGAACCCCATTTTTATATAATTTTGAAACAGTAAAATCCATCTAATCCTACTCTATCCTCAGTTGCAGGTTTTCCTCTTGTTCCTGTTTTACTATGATGAATGCCCTTCTTCAATGTTGTGAATGCTCAGTTCTCATAAGTTCATCTCCGGTTCTTATGTTGGAAACCGACGTGTTAATGGCAAAGCTTTATCCAAGTTCTCGACATTTTCTATGTTTTCATTTGGATTATTGTTCGATGCATAGTTTATAGGAAATCTTTTAAGTTTTACGACCCCATGTTCTTTAAATTCTTGTAGGCTGAATTTTATATTGGTCTCACTATATATATGTATTATATCAAGAAATCCCAAGTTTCTGTCGACGATTGTTTAAAAGTTACCATTTATTTATGACTGTGTGGCTACGACATGTTGTTGTGAATGGAAGTCCCCTTCACTATTAAATTGTATGTATTTTAAATTAGATATAGTATAATAATCCCTTTCTCGTATGTTTGCAATTAACCTTAGCTACCTAGGGTTTGTAAACTTTTATACTTTTGCAATGCATCTTCTATTTCCAATATACAAGGTTTCCATATGATAAGTTTTAAAATCAAATTGCGAGCTCTATACCTCGTCATAATCTGACATTACAATATATTCTTTAATAAATTTGATTGTGGGAGTGTTTGACTCCTCCAAAGTGTGCTTTAATTTTATCATGGTTTGTATTAATGTTCATTTTGATAATGTTATGGAATAGGTGGACAACTATTTCATATAGGGAGGGGAACATATTACATTGCAGGTTAAGTTGGTATGTGTTTATTTATCTGTCAGATTGTGTGTTTGTTCATTTATGAATTTGTGCATTTTATTTATTTGATTAAATTGTATATTTTATATGATTAAGTAATATATAAGTTAATTCATAATTTGTAAACCAGTTATTTCTTGTAGCATTTATTGTTTGTTTAAAAAATACTTAAAAGGTGGGAGTGATTTAAGAAAGATAAAATATATATATATATATATATATATATATATATATATATATATATATATATATTTACAATATATGAAGGGAGATTTCCAAATGCATTCACTCTTATGAGTTGGGGCTTTTGAAACCATGAATATTAAGGAAAGGGTAGAAACATTGACAATAAAAAGATTACTCAAAGCCATGTTCTCATGGTCATGATACTAATCAAAACAAAATTAAAGGAGATTGAAAAAGAGAAAACTTGTGGATAAAAAAAGAAAAAGGGAAACTGTGAATGACTATAATAACAAAAATAATGAGGCAATTCTCTCTAATCCAAACATTAATGAATATATTCTTATTACATTTTGTCCTTCAATCTCAATGAACATGTCCAATGATACCTTGATTGCCTCTTTTTTTGGCTAATTGTAACAGGACTTGTTGTCATATTCAACAACTTGGTTCACCCAATTGTCAACATACTCCGCAAAGGGGCCCACTATAAGTAACTCCTTTACTTTTAATGCAAACACCTTATCCTCAAGTCCACATAGGGTACTAAACTAAGCTTCACTACATAAGATGCTCTCCATGTTTCCACAAAAAACAATATTACCTAATTTTTAAGATAATGATTTTAAGGAAACAAGTAAGGATTTTAAATTTTACAACCATTAACATCTTGGAAAATAAACAATATGACAACAATGTTACTTTTGACCAGATTTTGGACAAATTATATTTAACCAAAACTAATTATATCATAGCAATACAAAATAAATTCGTAACTAATTCAAATTGAATGGAAAACGCTTTCAAATTGAATGGAAAACGCTAACTATAAAACTTTTTTTTTGTTAGGGATCCATTACTTTTTATTGTTATATTGTTCTAATATGAGCTTTTCACCTGCAATAGGTTTATGATTTGAGTCTCACTTGTAATGGTTTAAGATGTAATAATTAATTATTTGATTGTATATTAGAATATTAAATATAACATAATTTAATACATAAATATAAAATTGGATATTTTTTTATTTTATTTAATCATTATAAATTATTAAATTTAATATTATATTTTTTTTTTTAATTTAATGATTGTAACGAAAAATAATAATTATAAAATTACGTAATTAAATTTTAGTAAAATAAAAATTTAAGAAATTATTTTACAATTAGAATTTGATAGAAAAACATAATATCTTACAAAAGTGTTTGAAATTTTGTGTTTCCAGCAAGCGTCCAACATCATGTGCAGGTTGGAAATGTGCGCCTTTACTCGGCCGAAGGGTGAGTTGTTTGAAAAAAAGATATTTTTCTATTCACAAAGGATTCATCATTCATGTGTGACGTGGTGTTTTTTTATTATTAAGTTGAAATAGGGTTTTCAAAATTTAAATTTAATTATCACTAATTATTTCATGGATGATATGGATTCAGTTTCCACATAATAATAATGGAATATTTTTAATCATAGTGAAGAATAGTTATGCCATTTTTGCTTTAGAATTTACTAAGAAAAAATATCATCTCCACAAGTTTATTTTTTGTTTGTTTTGTTTTTTTAGAAAAAATCACAAATTTCTATTAATAAAAATAAAAAGTTACATTAGTACATGCACAAGTGCATTCATCTACTATCCCTAAAGATCATTTATGTGTGCCTAAAGCACTCGTCATATCCTAGCTACCAAAATTAAAATTTACCCAGATAAACTGTGTTTCTCTTTTTTTAGCTTTTTTTCTTTGAACTTTATGCCAATACAATAATTTGGAGTGGCCATTATAGTTACCAATTCTTGTCATTCTGATTTTGTAGACACTTATTTATCTGATTTTGAACTCTGAGAAGCATGTGTTTGTTTTATTCTAACTACTCCTTGGTTGTTTCCATTTTCCTCGTGCTAATTTCCAAGAGTTTGAATCACTACTAAATCATTGGCTTTCTCGACATGTTTGGAAGGATCCTTTGCTTCTTTTCTCCCTCCTACACTTAGGAGGCTTATTGATTATGTTCTTATTGTTGTTGATGACTCTCATCGAATTCTTCATCTTCGTCATCTAAAGAAGGCGGATCATGAAATTTCCATCCCTTTAGCTTTTGTGATCTTTTCTTTGTCCTTTTTTCTGCTTGAGGGTGTGAGTTCTATAGGTGCCCTTTCTAATGGCATTTTCGACATCTCAAAGTATTTTCAAAATCTAACAATTGTGTCAACATGAAATCTTGATGAAATAGATAGATGCGATATGGTAGGATTTTTTTTAGGTCTATCTCCACACATATGTGGGAAAATGTAAAAATATATTATTCCATTCTTTCATGTTTTATCTTCAAAAATATCCCCAATGAATTTCCAATGCCTTCTAAAATTTGGTGGCACCTAAAAGGAAGAGGGAGATTATGTAACCAAACACATACTAACATATTTGTAACCACCATTGTTATAGCATCAAAAGCTGGAAACCATGGAGTTACGAACATACATGCCCTTCCCAAAAACCATGGTCCCTTGTTTATGATGTATTCCAGATCTGTCTTATTATTTAATTGAACAACAAAAAATCCATTCACACAGATAACAATGTAAGCTTTGAAACATGAACTGAAACGAGTACTTGTTTTTTTGATGTAGCAAAAAAATAATCCGATTTTGAAAAATGTTGATTCATAATACTCTAATTTATTTTTTTAGCGTATTTTTAATACTCTAAATTTTATTATATATCAAGTATAAACATTATCTTTAAAATGTTAGTGAATTTCATGCTGATTTTGAAAAGTGGTGATACTAGCATCAACCCCTTTGCTTAGAAGGATTATTTTTTCACTTTAAATTTTGTAATCTATTAAGTGTGGATAATTTTTTAATTTTTTTGGTAATTTCATGTGGATTTTGAAAAACATCAACAAGTTTTTTTAAGGGATATTTTTTACAGCTTAAATTTTCTTATGTCGCACCTTTTTTTTAATGTTGATTATTTAACCACTTTTCAAGTTGTCTAGACAAAAAAAATTAATACATTTAAAAATAAATAAAAAACAAACAAAACAAAAAAGCTTTAAAAAATTAATAATAAGTGAATAAAAATATATATTAAAACATTAAAAAAATTAAAAAAACATGACAAAAATCAAATATAAAAGTATATAGATGGAAAGAAGACAAAACAAGTCACCATAAAAATGTTAGAAAAAAAAAACAAAATTTATTTATAAATGATAAAAATTTAAAGACGATAATAATAATAATAATAATAATAATAATAATAATAATAATAATAATAATAATAATAATAATAATAATAATAATAATAATAATAATAATAATAATAATAATAATACAAGAAAAAGCTAATAAAAATAATAATTTAAAGAAAAAACATAAAAAAATTAATCCAAAAACAAAAATTAAAAAAATAAAGAAAGATATTAAATAAATTAAATTAAAAAAAAATAAAAACCTCAAATAAAACATTGAGAAAAAACATTAAAAAAATAAAAAGAAAATAAAAAAGAATTTCCTTGCCCTACGGGCCAAGGGTAGAGAGATGATTCCGAAAACCATCTCTCTATCCCTGGCTTGTTGGGTCACGAGGGTTGTGGGGGAATTGTCGTCTTTCTGCACCCCATGGCCCGTTGAGATGTGGGGGTGTCGGGGGAGAGGGTTGGCTGCACACAACCCCCTCCCTCGCTACCCTTGCGTCCCAACGAGCCACAGGGTACAGAGAGATAATTCCAAGAATCGTCCCCTCCACCCTTGGCCCATTGGACCGTGGGGTGGCTGGGCGGGCCTAGCGAATTTTTTTAAATTTAATTTAACTTTTTATTTATTTATATAATTTTTTAAATCTTCAATTTTAAATTTTTTTAATTGTTTTGAATTTTATTTTAAGTTTTTTTTTTTTTTTTTAATTTTGGTTTTTTTTGTTTTTGTCTTTTTTAGTTTTTATGAATTTTATTTTTTTAATACTTTATTTATTTATCTATTTATTTATTAGTATTTGTATTGTTTTTAACTTTCAATTATGTTTTTGTTGGATTTTTTTTTTTTATGTATTTTCTTTGCTTTTTCAATATATTTTAAAATTTTGATCCTTTATGACTTAATTTTTCTTTTTTTTTACATGTTTTTATTGTTTTTTTCGTCATTTATATATATTTGTTTTTTTTTACAATTGGTTTATATTTTAATATTTATTTGTCATTATTATTATTTTTTTAATCTCTCTCTCTCTCTCTCTCTCTCTCTCTCTCTCTCTCTCTCTATATATATATATATATATATATATATATATATATATATATATATATATAGTCATTTTTTAATGTTTTAATATATTTTTATTTATTATTTTTTAAACTTTTTGTGTTATTTTTATTTTTTTCAATGTTTTTATTTTTAATTTTCTTTTGTATTTTTCATTTTTATTTATTTATTATTTTATTTTATTTTATTTTTTCCTGTAGGATCTGTGTTGATCCTCAATTGAGAACCCAATCCCATTATGTGTCAATTTGATAGTTGATTTTAAAGTTTTTATTATAATGGATCGAGCCTGACCCCACAATGTGTCAATTTCATGGTTGGTCTTTGAGCTTTTATTTTTTCCTGTAGGATCCGTGTTGATCCTCAATTGAGAACCCAATCCCATTATGTGTCAATTTGATAGTTGATTTTAAAGTTTTTATTATAATGGATCGAGCCTGACCCCACAATGTGTCAATTTCATGGTTGGTCTTTGAGCTTTTATTACAATTATGGGCTAGTTCGCCTACACTGCGTGTTAATTTGATGGTTGATTTTTAAATTTTTTTTGCAATGTGTCAAGTTTTCTTACGCTAAGATTTTAAAGTTGTTATAATTTTAACATTTAAAAAAATAATTACTCTTGGTATAGTGACTCTTTCATTTAGGTATTCATTTTAAAAAACAATTTTGTCATAATTTTTTTTCATAATGCCATGGTTAAAATATGTTGAAAACTTAAGGTTTTCTGTAGTCATGATCTTTTATTTTAATTCCATGGTTGAAAAATTGTCAAAATTTTAAGGTTTTCTGTGTCATGATATTTTAGCTTTAACACCATCGCTGAAAATTGTTGGCATTTTAAGGTTTTTCAAAGACGTGATGTTTTATCCTTAATGTCATGCCTAAAAGTTATTGGAATTTTAAGGTTGTTCAGAGTCATGATATTTTATTCTTAACGTCATTGCTAAAAAATGTTGAAAATTTACCTCAAAAAAAACTATGTTATTACAACATCGACATTTTCTTTTAAGGGTGTTTTTTGCCAAAAAAAAAAAAATGGTTTGTATTTCCTTTTACTCCCATTTTTAAAAAACGTTGAAAATTTACCCAAAAAAATAAAATAGTATTCGAGCATCATAGTTTTTCATTTTTAGGTTGTTTTTCATGGTTTTCGGAGCTTTTTGGATAAAGTTCCCATTTTGAGTTTATAGTTCTCATTTCATAGTTTACATTGTTAGATGTAAATATCACAATTGTTGGGCCAATTGGGGAAGATTCATTGATGTAGATCTTCAAAATTGGGCCAAAATCCATTAAATCTACAAATAAGAGCTTTGGCTTGGAGAATAGTTAAAATACCACAAGCAACAAAATTTTATCTAGGTGCAACGTTCATTCCTAGAGCTCCACCCTACAACCAAAAACTTATAATGATGGTAGAATTATGTTTGATACCATAATATTTCAACTTGATGACATATTGTAATTATTTAGCCTCATATATTATATTCTGTATATTAGCCAATATACCGAATTTTTCCTCACCTTTTTTTCAGATCTGTTACTAGATCCACTAGCCCAACCCCTATAAGGATTTTTTTTTTGTTTACGGTCTTCAAAAAAATTTGAAACTCTTCCTCATGATTCAGATCTGAATCCTCAATATCGTGGCTCTAATATGAATAAATAGGAACGCATATCGTAGATCTGGGGAAAATTTGTTTCAAATTTCATCTACCTGATCTATCAACTAGCCACATAAAAGAGCGATTCATGTTGGAATATGTAATTCCTACTTGTCTTCAGTTGTGACTATCTATGTATAGAGTCTGTTCCTATTTCCTAGGTTAGCTAAAACTAAGTTCCTAGTGTGGTGTGAGGTTTAGATATTTCCTCAACCAACTTATTGTGCGTCCAAGATAGTTTTCCTATCTTGACACTATATCTCATGTATATATGTAACTTTATTTGATTAATGGAAGATAGTGTGAATCTCAGATTTCATCTTGGTATCAGAGCCCGTAAGGGCCTTTAACCCTCCTGGGAATAGGAAAATAAATGATTGTATTTGTATAGTTTCATTAAATTTTGTTTGTCCATCTTGCTACATTAGTGAGCAATTGGAGAGAGCTTGTGGTGCACGTAGAGAACTAATGTTCGTTGTGCCTGCTGCTTGAGGCCGAGCACTTGAATATTGACTGCGTGTTGAAGCATCCCAATGGTTCAGAAGCAAAGAAGGCCACCGCATTTAATCTTATGATGCAACAGCGAGGGACATGAATTCCACAGGGAGAGACACCGAAACCACTCAATTTATCAAAACGTCATGCGATCTAACTCAGTTTCTAGTGCTCTACGTCTCGTCGCTTTCTTCCTACGATGGATATTTGTAGCCAACATTGAGCTAGATGGAAAAAGCGATCGCAAATGTGAGTCCGGGTCATGTCCGTAAGGCTGCCGGCTGGATCTCTGACTTGAAAGCCAAAAGCTCTCACCTGAGTGAATCAGAAAGAGCAGCCCTTGGGAATTGTTTTCAGAATTTAGAGGACATCAAAGACGAGCTTCGCCAATCTCTGGAAATACTGAAGCACTTGAGGCGGAACACCTTTGACTCTTAGATGGACGATGTGTTGAGGATGAACCTCGCTTTCACCAACGAGAAATGAAGGCAGTGACAGAGGTCATGGTGAGCAAGATAGATTTATTTTTTGATATAATATATCATAGGTGGAAGAACACTGATTCGTTGTATGAGTCTAAGATATTTGTGATAAAATATAAGGAGGACAAGAAATGTTCTGATTCCAGCAGTGGGTCTGGGTCCTGCGATTTTCTCCCAGGCCTGGTGTGTGGTTTGAGCTCCAAGCGCTTCCTTTTCTCCCTTGGCAGGTCTAATTCTATTTTGGAAGAGGCTAAGCAGGAGGGTTTCTCCATCGATTCACAGAATTTCTCGTTCTTTTCTCTACGGAGAGAGAAAAATAGATCTACCATTCTGTGCAGAGGAAAATTGTTCCTCGAATAGCGATTCCATTCTGTGCAAAGGAAAATTGTTCCTCAGATAGCGATTCCATTGAGTCAGATCAGTATTGTAACCACGAGGACAAGAGTGGAGATGGTGAAGCTTCTGAAGGTGATTCTCACTGTGAATCCTTGACAAAGTCCAGCGGTATCCAAGACATATTCCAGTGTGAAAGCGTTGTAGTGCTGAAGTATTCTCCAAACCCTTATTGGGACTTCTGGATCATCAATGGAGGAAATGTGTTGGGGGATCTGTGGTCCGCTGTGAGCATCTGCGATGAAGTTATTTGATGCCTCGTAATCATTCCCCAATTTGGTGAATCTGGAATCTGCAGGTTTTTATTTATGCTATAAATGAATTGGAGTAGACTGATCTGGTGGTGACAATGATTTCCAGGGAAATCTAAAGGTCATTGTTGTCATTGGTAATGGTGTGTTTGTGTCAAGAATTCGTAGTAGGATTATCTGCTAGCGATGGCCGCAAAACATTTAATGTTCAAATTGTTCGAGTTGACGGTAAGGTAAAAGCCACAATCTCTCCCACATTGGACCACTCATACAGATCAATTGTTTCGGCTTCACTCAAGGATGCCCTCGAAACAGAATCAGGCACTTAGATGGATGAAGAACTAGGTGTTGCATGGCTTCTCGGCAAGGCTAACAGAGAAGGAAGCCGCTAAGATGCTCTCTTCTATTGGTCTCTCATTTCTGGATGTTGTTCTGAGCTCTCGTGGTCGCTGGCATGTCCGTGGTGGAGTGCGTACTATGAAGTCTGAGTTCCGCATAGATAAAATTGGTGCAGTTGTGCTGGATCATCTCATCGTAAGGAGCGTGCAGGTGTCGTTAGGTCAATTGCTAAGCCGATCTATTCGTGATTGGTGACCCAATTTGTGCGTAGAGCAGTGACTGTATCGGCTCCGTCATGGGGTCTCATTGGCTGCAGCACTTATGCCTCTTAATGCTTGAAGAATTTTTAGTGGCGTGGTTGAGCTTAGACTGCCAGAATATGGGTGTACAACAAAGTAAGTTTTTTATTTTCTTAATGTTGTTGATGCGTGCGCGTTCACTGGAGCCTCGTAAGATCTCATGATTGTTGTGTTAATGAGAAGGCGCAGATCTGGTGGTGCCCCAATAGAGAGTAGTTGCATTATTATTTGCCATTGTTTAAAATTTTAGAAATTGTCATGTCATTAATTTAAATTTGGACGTTGTTTTGTTGTGACATTTAGTTTGGCCAACTATTGTCACTAGTGAGAATCCATGTTGGAATTGGCCATTCCAACAATAGACAAATTTATTTGCATGAATGATATGATAAAGACATGACACTGAAAATGACATCAAGGAACAGTGCTTGGAGCTACATCACACATTTCATCTTGGTATCATGCTTGGAGCTACATCACAGATTGGAGGATAATCAAGTTTGTGTGTGCCCAGTGTGATGGAAACATATATGCATGTGCAATTGCAAGGATATTATCTCGACAGTGGGTCTTCGTTGTGGCAGCTTGTCAGCGAGCATGAGGAGGCATGCTTGGAAGCAGTTACCCAGCCTTGATATTGTGAACAGGGGAAGTGGCATTACATTGTGATGCCAAGGGAACTAGATATTTAAACGAGAACTTTTGTGTGTAAAATCGTTGAATTTTATGCATGTTGACAGTGAATTTGTGGATGATGGAGGATCAGGCCGTGGAGTCCTAGAATCTTGTTTTGAGAGAGATAATTTGTTATTGTTTCTCTTTGTGTGGCTGTGAGAGCCTACATCTGGATCATCTGTGTTGGAATGCACTGCATTGAGACCAGTGGAAAAGTCATCGATTCATTTCTTTATCAGTGGACCCTTCAGAGGTATCGTTGGAGAAGAATGGTTGTTGTTATGTTCAGTGAATATTCATCTTTGAGCATAGACAGAGAAATTTTAGGTTCTTGTTAATCTGAAAAGTTTATGGTTTTATTTTTTCTTGGAATCATTTTTAAAATTATTGAGCCTTATTGAGCCTAGCTAACTCAATATAGGTAAATTTACTTTGTTAGAATTCGAGACTCTAACAAATGACAGGTTAAGCATGGAGTTCCAATATTTAATTCACAAAGACAAAGATGACCAAGATGTGAAAATTTAAAAATATGATGTAAAGGAGCAACGAAAACATTTAAAGGATGATGGACAACGAAAGTGAAAGTTTGTTTTGTGTGAGTTTCTTGGAATAGACTCAACATCATGTTGTATAATGAGTCACACAGTTGAATGGTAAGCAAGTCTTGGATGGTTTTGTAGTGGTCATTATATGTACCTGGTAACTCCAAGAGTTGGAGTATGTAAGCCGTGTAAAGGCATGTGTATCCCCGTAAAAGTTCATGGTAACCTCAAAACCACTTTGTAATTACAGGTTCGTGGTCAGCCAGAAACCATTTTATAGTATTAGTTTGTGGTCAGCCAGAAACCACTTGTAACAGTGAAGTGGACTGGAAACAGGTCTATGCCAGTGTTTGCCCACTGATGAAGAGATTCGGTGCAAGGTCGCCGATGAAGAGATCTGGTGCAAGGTCACCGATGAAGAAATCCGGTGCAAGGTCGCCGATGAAGAAATGCAGTGAAAGGGGGCCAATGAAGGGATCCGGTAAAAGTTTTCCGAAGAGATCTAAGACAGATCTACTGTCGGTGACATTTCTCCGATGAAGGAAGAGCATGGTTATGGGTCATCCGACAAAACCCACATTGGAGGGGGATCTGTAGATACAGGTACATGTATGTAGTGATAATGGTTGACAGAACCATGTATGCGAAGGACATCCTACGAGACTAGCGGTTGCAGCAGTTGGTACTCATGCATTCCGGTGGACGGTTGCTCCTTTATATGGACGTCGACATATAATTTTCTTATGTTTGACTACAAATAGACTTTGCAGACCAGCATGCCAAAGTAAAAAATGAAGATGCCAAAGACTCAAAGTAAAAATCCATAGTAGTGGTTTGTTCTAGCATATGAATGATGTAGTCAAAGTTTGTTTATGTTTGTAGAACAAACTCATGACCATGGTAGAGTATGAGTCATAATTTGTAATTAGAGAAAATCTACATGTCATTTATTGTTTGTACATGCTCGACCTAGAGATGCATGCATACCCCTTTGTTATATGTTCCCTCTGTTAGAAAGTTTTAACACCCTGGAAGAGTGTGTCATGCGGGATGGATACACTTGGGTGGGCCGTATTGGTTTTAGACTCCATGAGGTGAAATTCATTAATATAGGGGGAGTTCATCGAGAGGTTGGATTAACCATGTATGTGAAGGACTTCCTAGTAGACTGGTGGTTGTAGTGGTTGGGAAACCATGAATTTCGGTAGATGGTTGTTCCTTTATATGAACATCAACAATTGCATGAACAAGATACAAAGTGTAATTACCAAACAGAACCAGTGTAATTACCAAACATGACCACTTGTAGATTTTTCAAATGGATAATGAGACAAGTAGTCATTAAGGGGGAGTGTTGGAATATGTAATTCCTACTTGTCTTTAGTTGTGACTATCTATGTATAGAGTCTGGTCCTATTTCCTAGGTTAGCTAAAACTAAGTTCTTAGTTTGGTGTGAGGTTGAGATATTTCCTCAACCAACTTATTATGCATCCAAGATAGCTTTCCTATCTTGAGACTATATATCATGTATATATGTGACTTTATTTTATTAATGGAAGATAGTGTGAATCTTAGATTTCATCTATTTAATACCCGAGCTTATGAAAAAAGTGTAAAAGCACGACATTAGGCATATAACCATGGACCCAGATCATAGGTTAAAATATTCGCTAGTGATTGGGAAAAGATCAGACTTGATGCCAGTGGATATGTGAAATCCAGTTGCATAAGAAGGTTGTAACATACCCCATCGTCATACACCACAAGAAAGAGCTGAAGCTTAATGGTGATTTTAGAAAAAGTGTAGTCTGTGAAAATCCCGCCACTATAAACCACCAAGTTTTTCTGAAACTCTCCAAAGACTTTGTCATCACAATCCACAGAGATGAGACAAAGCTCAACGACATATGCAAAGAAGTGGAATCCTAAAAAAAACCTAGTCAATGTGAATCTCAAGTTCCCAATTTCCATTAGTCAAAATTGTGATGTTTATGTTATTTTTTCATCATGTCCACAAGATAATTACATTAATTTTTATATATGGCATTAAACTCTTATTACTCATGGTTTCTTTACCATATTTTTCTTGTTACATATTTTTTAATTGTATATATATTGAACTTATATAGTAATTTTTTTTAATTAATAATAATAATGATAACAATTTAAAATAAAAATTATGATTTAGTTATTTTTTATGATTTTTAATATTGACAATGTGAAATGTACCATAAAATAAATGTTTTTATATTAACGATAAATTTATTATTATAAAATTTAATATAAATTTTATACTTGTCATAAATATGGTTAATGAATTGACATTTTCATTAGTAAAAACTAAAAATAATTATTTATAAAACGTAAATAAAGACATTATAATCAATTCTCAAATAATTTTTGATATTATTATTATAAAGATTTGATATATATATATATATATATATATAATTTTGGATGCTTAAAAAAATTGTTTCAACTTCTATTTTATTACAATTAAATTTTTTACAATTTTCTTATTTTCAAATTAATTTATACATTGTTCCTTCATTTTACGATAGATCATAGGATTTTTTTTTCATTCTCTAATTCCTTCTTTATACTTGTAATATTGTAAAGGTTATTATATTTTCTAACTTAGAATCATATATATATATATATATATATATATATATATCTATATCTATATTAAAAATTTTAACATCGTAACACTTATAATACTTTTATTTTTATTTTATTTTTTATTTTTTATTTTGTTTTTAATTCATAATTTTATTGGTTAATTAGAAATATATATCTATATACATTTATAGTTATTTCTTTTGTCATCATGGTTTGGCACTAGGAAACTAAACTAGTGGCAAAAAGGTATAGGTTTAGTCCGAAAAAAATAACATATAATTGACAATGGCTAAGCCATTTCCTAAGCATGAAGCTAATATATTTTTTTCTAATGTAGAACAAATATTTAATCTTATAAAAATTGCAGTGGTGCTGCTTGTATAACATATAAACAAGAAACATAAAATTTTTATGGAGATAAACCATTGTGAAGCTCACGTAGAAGTAGAGACATCAATTGGAGTTGTTGGAGTGCCTAATAACACCAAGAAATTGCCACAAAGAAATATGGCCTCAATTCGGGCTAACCTAAGAGCCATATCTCTATGCTCAAGTGACATATTTCGATGCTCATCCAAGATAGCTTGGGTTGGAGAGATATTTCTCCCTTGGATTCATTTCATTCTAGCAAGACTTTACCTAGGAGAGATTTAATATGCCAATAAAGATAGACAGTGCAAATATATTGAATATGTCACTCGCAAGTATGAATGGGGTCAAGATCCCACTTAGCGAGGTAGGCCAAAATTTTAGCATCTAAAAATTCATCTTTGTCAGCCATAGCTTATGTTGTTTCCTAGTCTAGCTCAAATTAGATATGTTCAGGAGTCTGCATGTGGAATCTTTGGGCAGTAGAATGGGTATGCTGGAAGCCTAATGCACTTCCCTCAACCTTGCTAGTAGAGACTATGAATTTTGGCATGTTGATGAGGCATAGGGTCCAAAAATGAAAGAACAATTTAACTGGTAGGGGCTTCCAAGTGCCACCAAGGGGAATGTGCCTCAGTTGAAATTATGAGGAAAGGGAAGGCAGGAGTTAGAATCACATAAACATAGAGCGGGGTATAGGATTGGGTATAGTGAGGGGTCGTCGTAAAGTGTAGTAGTGACCAGAGACAAATTCTATTCCCACTTCACAAATATTTACACTGGACCAAGATAGAGACAAAGAGGAACATGAAAATAGAGTTAGTAATACAATGCTACCGCCACCCTAGATGAAAAAATAAGCACATGTTGAACCAAAGGAAAAATAAACTTGAAGCCACACATTGTTTAAAGAACTAATGGATCAGATAGAAGACATGATGAGACCTTCATTCTTGTTGTGTAGGTTTATAAATACCACCACAACCATAGGCTTCTGCCTCCCTCCTTCCATCTTGTAATTTTTTTGGTCTTCCATTCAGTAACAGCAATTTAGATCCCTTATGAATCATCGTTCCTTCTACGCTATCTAATTAGGGCTGAGTATTGAGCTTCATGTGGTAGGCTAAGTCAAAGGGACCTAGTCCTTCCCCCTAAGAGATGGAGGTAAAAACAAATCAAAGAAAGAAAGTATTCTAAGAGGTGTAAAGTTTCCATAGAATTAGAGTTGAAATAAAATTATAAAATTCCTCACTAATTATAATGAAATTCCTGCGCAATAGAGCCTTTGTTAAACCTCCCATACTCCATAGTCAATGCACCATGGGGTGATTTATTTCCTTCATCATGAATCCGCATGTGAGATAGGTGGATTGTGGGACTACCATGCCTCCTCCCATTGTTGAGTGTGGTGATGAAGGTGGCTTTATCTCCCCTCCCTTATGTATTTTAGCTGTGTTCAACACCCCATCTAGGGTTATGCATTCATATATTTAAATTTAATTGATTTATGTCCGTGGAGAATAGTGTGTGACATTCCTGAAATGTAGGTGAGTATGCCACTTCTAGCTAGCGTGAGGAGACGTTGAAGTGCTTATTAGAACAACCTATGTTTTCCAAATAACTTGCCACCTTGTTTTCCAATCGCCATTGTGAGGAGACCTTATCCATTACAATGTAATTAATGAGGTTTTTTAGTGTTGAGATGACCATGCTCGACTATCCTTCCATAAATATTTTATTGTATCATTTAGTAGTGGATATTAGAAGACCTCTTTCTAGTGCAAATAAATTTGTTTCATTTTTTCTATAAAATCCCATAAATCCCACTAATATAAAGATAGGGTTCCCCTTAGAGTCCCAAAATAGGTCCCCATATCCAAAGGCACCCGAATTTTATTTGGAGGCACTATCAAAGCTGAATTTAAGGAAACCAAAGGGAGTATCCATCAAGACAGAGGGGTAGGATGGGGAAGGGGAAACACATTGAGGGGGATGGGGGAGATAGATGGGATCATGGATAATATATCAAGGATATGAGATTCAACTAGAGAAGTGGACTAATAATCCAAAGATCATGTCTCTAATAAGGTGGTTTCCTTGATGTTTTGAATCACTCTATGCCATACTAAATCGACACTGAGTGATTTTCCACAAAATATTTGATTGTCTCTCTTTCCATGTTGACCAGAGAAAAAAATCCTAGAGTGAGTATTTTCCAAGCCCAATTAAGGATGGAGTTGTGAAAGGTTTAAAATCTACAAGTGGTTATGGTTTCAAATATATTTTGGTTGTTCTTGTTAGTTTTCCCAAAGAATTTTGCTACTTGAGTCCAAATAAATTTGACCAAATCACAAGAATTAAAAATTTGTTCTACTGTCTTTTCATTACTTCGACAGATACGACAAAAGATGGAACTTCAAAACCTCTTCAAATGATCCTATCCCATGTTAAGGGTATGCATTTTTCCAATATCCTTAAGAAGTGAGCTACTTTGGACCACAATTTTTGGGACCATATAATGGGCCAAATCAGTTCTTGCTAGATACGATTGTGTTTTGAGATTAGATGGTAAGATTCATTCATTGAGAAGGTGCATGCAAGTTTGTAGGCTCATCTTAGTTTGTCAGGCCCATCCATAATAGGGATTTTCCTTTGCAACAATTTTTTTTCTAGAATGGACAATTCATTAGGTGGAAGGTATATGTTCCATTGATCTATAGATTTCCAAGATTTGCAAATTATGGTTCCTTGTTGCTACTTTTAGTATTGTGCCACTTTAGTCTAACCGTTCACCTTCATTATTGTTTCTAATTGATTGTAGTCTATCTACCCTTAGAGTTTTGGCATTTTTTGTTGGGAATCATCCTAGAATTGAAAGGTGTCGCCATTCTTTAGCTCCAAAAAACTGTGTTTTTGAACCAAGCTTTTCTTTTGATCAAGGAGATTCCAGATTGCTAAGCCTAGTGTGTGGGATTGCAATATTGGTTTCTGTTAAAACGAGAGATTGGGATAATATTTTTCAGTCCATTAAATAATATTCCATATTTCATCACCACCCTGAATCCAATGCCACCATATTTTTTCTTTGAGATTCTTTCTCAAGGTCTAAGGGTCTTGGTGACCTTTTCCTGCTTTAATTTTTGGTAGACACAACTTATCCTAGGCTATCAGGGCCAATTTTCATTCCCTTGTTGTTCCTACCCAAAGAAAGGAGTGGTATATGTTTATGATTGAATATAGGACTCCTTTGGGCATCACTAAAAATGAAATTCCATAAAGAGGCAGGGCTTGGAGAACTGATTTGAGGAGTATGAGTCTATTGGAAATGTTGAGAGAGTGAAAGGTATAGTTATTGACCTTATTGGAGATTTTTTCTAGGAGATCCTGCTAGTGAATTTTTAGAAAGTTGTCCACAAGTGGAGTGGCTAGGTAGATGACAAGAATAGTGGCACATTGAAATCCAAGCAACCTTCTAAGATGGGTTTGAACTCTAGGGTTGGTATTGAAGAAAAATACCCGAGATTTGAAAGGATTGATGGTGGTCCTTCAGGACATCATGAAGTCATTTAAGATTTTATTGAGTGCTTTGGCCTCCTTAACTAAGGGGAAACTCATTAGAATTTTATAATCCAAACACTATTGATGAGTGATTAGGTTTGAGGCTTCATAAAGCCCTAAACCATTTTAAAGAACCTTGGTGGGTATTAACTTGAATATAATGTCTAAGTCCTTCCACAATGAGGACAAATTGGAAAGGAGATAGTGGGCCTCCTTTCCTAATTCCTATTGAAGGGTTGAAGCTGTTGGTTCAAGAGCCATTGAGAAGAATCATAGAAAAAAGGTGAGGAAAAAAGGGATCCTTTCCATTATTTCCAATCTTATACAAAACCAAAATCTCTGATTATGTGGTGAATATAAGACCAAATGAACTTGTCGAATGACTTGGAAAAATCAAGTTTAATAACCATGATTTACTTTTTATGCTTCTTTAGGGTATGAATGATTTCATAAGTAATGAAAATGGCATCAAGAATTTTTATTCCTTCCATAGAGCCTGGTTGTTATTTTGAATTTAGAGAAGGAAGTAGGGGCTTCAGCTGATTGGGACTAACATTGGAGATTATTTTTTAAATCACAATGAAAAGGGAAATTGGTCGGAAGAAACTTGGATAATTTTCGTGAATGGTTTTAGGGATTAAATTTAGAAAGGTGGCATTGAGAGTTGCCAGAAAAAATATAAACTTCCTAGTTTCTTCAACAATATTGTGGATTTCCATTCCTAAGAAGGACCAATGGACCTAGAAGAATTCCATGGTAAAATTGTCTGGTCCAGGAGATTTATTTTTTGGTATGCTCATTACTACTTCCTCTACTTATTCAAAAGAAATTTTCCTCATTAAATATTCATTATGCACCAAATTGACCAGATTAGGGATGTGAGACAAGATCTTATCAATGGATTGAAGGCAGTTTGGGTGGGGTTCCTTCATAAGGTTACTATAGAAACCTATAAGTTCCTTCTCAAGGTCCTTATGCTCCATTAAATTTTTCCTTTTTCATCTTGTAATGCTAAAATTCTATTATGATTTTGATGACTTATCATAGACTTGTGGAAGACTATTGTATTTCGTTCTCCCTCCTTTAGCTAATTTATCCAATAATTTTTTCTTTAGAGTGTTTCTAATTTCTTTCTCTTATCCTCAAGCTAGGATAGAATGCTTCCCTCTTGAATGGACAGCCCCTATGTGCATCCCTCTAAGTTTTTTTGTTGTTGAATGACCTCCATTTTATTTTCCAGCTACTACTTGGCTTGGAAAATATTTCCAAACTCCTCCTTATTCTACTTCTTGATTTTGGATTTGAGAATTTTGAGCTTATGTTGGAATTTTTTAAAGCTAAGGAGGAAATAAGGGTGATATTTGATCCACTTATGTGTGCATGGGTCATGAAACCTTTTAATATAGTCTCTCTAGGTGTAACCACATGTTTGAACACTACCTCAACGTGTCCCTATGGCTTTGGGTTAGGCCCTCACATTGATTGAACCTTACCTTATGGTGAAAAACTCCTCACTTTTCACCATTGGATCCAACTTTTTTTTTAATATATATAATCTTAACATTTTTTATTGAGTCGAGAGATGCTCTATAGTTCAGTATGGAGGAGATGTGGTGGTGAAGCATGAGATGATATGTTCTATTGAAGTGTTAGATAAAAAAATAAGAATAATAAAACATAATGCCATCTCAATTAAAATAGTATTAATATTTATTTATCTTCTAATTGAGATGACATTATATTTTATTATTCTTAGTTTTTTTATTTAAAGCTTCACTAGAACATCTTATCTAACACTTTATCACAATATATTCTCATATAAGCAATATAAATGTTTAATATAAAAAATATTTTATTGAAACTATGCATTAAAATATTTTTTTTTTTACATATCCCCTTCATATCACATTATGAAAATTATTTTTAATTGTTATATGTACAAGTATAACTTGAACGAGACTAATAACTAAGAGCATGCTCCTCTTCAAATCCAAAAATATGGAGTATTTATACATCCAATCTCATTTTTCAAAAGTTTTTATACTAAACTTTTTAGCATTTTAACTCGTTACAATTATAGTGATCTTGAAATGCTTTTGCACTACTGCAATAAAATTTTAAAAACATTTAGAAAATCTTTAGAATTTTCTATATATATGATAAATCAAATATGATGTTATGAAATTAATTATATTTTTAATAAATTAAAATATATTTTTATAAATACAAATTTAAATTAATATTATAATTTTCACAATAAAACATTAAAAAATAATATAATAATTTTCGTAATTATAATTTTATATCAGAAAAAGTTCGCATTTATTTTTGCATTAAAATTAAAAAATAAATGTCATATTTAATATAGTAAAATAAATGGTGAATATCTAACTAATATCTTAAAAATAATCGACCAACTACACATAACCACACATACAAACAACAAATTTTATTGAATGTATATTTCCACAGTCAGTAACATAATGTCGTTGAAAAATTCTGGTAATATGTGTATTTTGTTTGAAGAACCCAATGTTTTTGGTGAACACGTCACCCAACTTCAGGGACAAGGAACTTAATATAGGAAGACCGCTTAACCAATATATATAGAGAATGGGGAAAAATAGTCGTTAGAGAAAGAGAGATGAAAAAGAACATTGTATAAATGGTAAATTTGATTATAACTTTAGAAAAATAAATAAAAATTGAAATTAAATTATTTAATAATTTAATATGATTATTATTGGAAATATTTATTTTTTATTTGTTTATTTATTATTTATTTTTTTGTAAGCTTGGCAGGACCTTTTCATTCGTTCATTTTCACCAAAAGTAGGTTACAACCATAAAAAAAGACGTTCATTGGCCTCAACTTGCCCATTGGGAAACCAAGTCTGTTGGCCACTGAACCACATTATAAGCCATCCAAAAATGAAATAGTTTAAGTTTTTCTAATAGTTCCCTATGGGACTAAATGTTTGGAAACCATATACAACCTAAATAACTATAGTAGAGATAACTAGTCGAGATATACATCAAAGAAAATTAAACAAAAATAGGTACTGCCATATCCAAGCAAACTATAACTCATCAGAGGACTCCACAAGAGCTAGGTCCTTTGCATTGGAACGTGGTAATTCATACTAGGGAAGACACAAAATGTGTTGCTCAATGTGGCCATGACGAACATTCTACTGCTGAATTTGGAATTGGATAAGTTGAAACTCTTTCTGAATTTCCTGAGAACCTAGATCATATTTGACAGAGCTTGTTGGAGAGGTGATGATAGCTCTCGCCACGATACTTTTCATCAGCCGATATAGATGGACAATTTGTTTATATTGAGTGGTGCGAAGTCGGGTATGTCATGGGTCAGGGATTAAATCACACCAGTCATATATTATATGGACTTCAACTTATGCCTGTTGATTCAATTCAGCTTCGTATGTTGAGAACAATTTATTAACTTGGGTCAAAGTGCCTGTATGATAGACCTGGGCTGAATCACTAATGATTTGAGCATCATTTTTCTAGTCGATTCTTCTTGAATTCTTCTCTCAGGATGAACCCCTATCTCCTCATTTCGTCATCAGTCGATTGCGACCTTGGCCCCCACTTCCAGAAGAATTGCACTGAGTGATGGACAAGCCATTTGAATTTTCAAGCAAACAACAAAGCCACAAACTGTCAACAAAAAAAAATGAACCACAATCCATAACCAAACTGTCTGCTCATAGTTAGGGTACTTAGAAAAAATTTGAGGACCCGACACAATAACATAACATGAAAGCAAGAGGAAAATTTTGTTGGGCACAATTCTTTCATAGAAACTAAAGGTCGAATGGAACGACCACCATCGATGCACAGTACTGTATTTCAGCACCCCATGTCCAATTGAATCAATGTATAGAGATAAGCCAAGGCTAGTTTGTCACTTCAAGATGAAGGCTCCACAGATCAGCTCCTTGAGACCAATTACAGTGAGATCCACACTATAGTCTCAATAACTTAGATGAAGGAAATTTAGACTCATTCCCATGTTCAAGACTAAAAATTCAATGATATAAGTAGCACTGACAAAAATACATTCATCCACAAGAAGACTCAGAACCAAATATTGACAGTACATTCCCATTCTAGACAGAAGAATGCTAAATACCAACATAGAAAATGAAGACATTACATAAGACAAAACAACAAAAAATTTCCAATTTTCCAGACATTGATTCCTATTCCTCACGAGAATTGTATTGCCAAGATTTCCATTAATGTTTCGAGATACATTAGAAGAGTATGTAGACTGTGGTCGGAGAGGGGAAATAAAGAGAAGAACATACCTGAGGGAAGAAACCATGAACAAAAGAGGAAGAGCTACATCCAAGAAGCAGACCCGCCTGACCATCCTTGCCAACAATAATGCTCTTACCAAGAGCCTTTGCTTTACACGAAAATCCAAACCCCAACACAAGACAAATAGGTGCTTGGGACGATGAGCCCTTACCACTTGGAGATTAAGAACCCCGTAGCTCATCGCATCACCATTAACACATCCCATGTGTGTTGCCACCCCATATTCATGATCGAGCATGTAAGTGCGTGGGTTGAGCCTCCCTCCAACCCTTTCATCGATAAATTTACTCATGACATAAGTCTCGAGATGGAAAATAAGCTGTCTCGTACCCCAATCAGAGATTTTTATTAAAATTATTAGAATGAAAAAAAAAAAATATATATATATATATATATATATATAAACAAATCAATAAGATTAAACAAATTAAAAATAATAAAATTAAGATATTTAAAAAAATTTATGGTCAACAAGCTTATTATATTTTTATATTTGTCTTTATATGCTTACACGTTGGTGAATATGTGTGTAACTTGTTTATGTCAAAAGCGTTATCTCTAAAGTGTTTCAATGAAACCACTTAAAACTTCAGATCCAATCAATATAATGGAGCGAAAAGAATGTAGGTTTCTATAAGTATTGCCAACTAAATGAACAAACGACACATCTAAGATTTTATCAAAACCGGTTTGATTCATATTATCATTATGTTATAAGTGTGTTATTTCCTAATCTAGGAATATTATAATCCAATGAAGTTAGTTTACAATATTTAAATATATCATTTTTGTTAAAATGTTATAGGGGGAGGTTGTATGTTCTATAACATGTGATTTAAAATTTGTACTTGGCTCCAAACATGTAAATGATATGCTTGTAAGAATGGCTCAGTAAATGAAAAGTTTATTTAAAATGGAAAACCTGTCTATAGCGGATTTCACCGCTTCACGAAATTCCACCACTTTAACATCTAAAAATGTCCTCGTTTATAATAAGGTAATAAGTCGACACAACATCCACTCGATGTTAACTATTTCAATCCCCCTCTCAATTGAGTTCGTGATTGCTCGATATGTATTTACTCAATGAAAAATGCTACTCCCTCGATAAAGATAAATATCTACTCATGCTCATATAAATTAAATATCTACTCATAGCCATATTATATTCATAATGGTCAAAGACTAACATCTTTGAGGAGAGTAGAATGTTGAGCAGAGTAGAATGGAGTGATTTGTTTTTAATTATAAAATTTAAGACATTTTTATATTTGTTTTTCATGATTGTTTGGATATGTTACAACTTCAAACTTCATATTCATATATGATAATAAGAGTGATAAGAGTCTCAAAGCAACTTTTTTTTTTCTTCTCACAACCAATAGTTGTTTTCAAGGCTAAAATATATTTTCTTCCCTCTATTGATCCTTTTCTAAATGTTATAGTTTAAGTTAATCTTATGATAAAAATTCAAATCCAAGATATCTATATAAAGTGACTTTTGAGTTGTTATTTCCACATCCAAAATTAGGAGAAGATATCTTTATAAAGTGAATTTTGAGTTTTTCTTTTCATATACAAAATTAAGGCAAGTAAAATTTTTGGATTTGATTATCATAACCTTTGTTTTGTCAGGGTTTATTATCAAACCTATGTTGAAACAAAAATATATGAGAATCCCTAGTTGTTTATCAATATTAGAGGAACACCTCGCCATAAGAACAATATCTTATGAAGAATAAGGACAATGAATATTCTAGGTAAAGTATTGCCAACAAACCCTACCTCTTTAAGACGTACCCTAACTTGATGATGTAAATGAAAAAAGGGGTAGGGCACCAAAAAATAATCTTACTTAATTTGTATTTTACAATTAATTTCTTCTTACCAACCCTCAATGTTCCTAGACTGAGCAACTTATTGTTTTCACACAACCTTAGTTCACTACTTCTCAACTCAAATGGAATATTTAACTCTTCTAATATATGCCAAAATTTATCTCTAGGCACCGTGTCAAAATCTTTATTAAAGTCAACATATAAAGAAAGGAGATTAGCTTTATTATTATGAGATTCATTTGCAATGATCATAAGTGTGACTACGTGGCTCAATAGTTGAATGATAACTTCTAAATTTGACCTAGTCTCTAGCCATTCCTTCTTAACTTTTAAATAATACTAATTGTATTTTCCACAATAATTCCATATAACTTGGATTTAATCATAAAGGTTCTATAATGTGAGAGGATGTTTTTATCTCTACTTTTAAAAATAGGAACAATGAGCCTTTAAATCCATGATTTTGTGAAACCATAATTGACTACAAAATGCACGAGCTTATGAATGAGCCTTTAAATCCATGATTTTGTGAAACCATAATTGACTACAAAATGCACGAGCTTATGAATGTGAGGGATAGGGACTTTGTCCTCTAATTTTTATTTTTTCTTGATAATATTTAATGCCCTTGAATTTCCCTTTTCCAAGTTGTCTTGTGAACATATTAATTCCAATACCTAAAGGAAATCACATTATTTTCTTAGTTTTTTTAGTTAGAATTTGTATATATTTTTAAAAAATAAATTTAGAAAAGTGTAAAATAACCTCTATCTATCTATCTATATATATATATATATATATATATATATATATATAACTATTTATCTTGTTATCTTTCATTAAAATCTTATGTAACAACCTTTCTAGTAATTTCACACTTTTTATCATATCAAAGATTGGTTGTTTGATTTTCCCTTTTACACAAAATTTAAAGAAAATACTTGTTATACAAGTTGATAATGTTATTGAAAAAATTATGACATAGGTACTTTCTATACAAGTTGATAATGTCATTGAAAAGAAAAAAATATGATAGAGGCCTTTAACAATTTTATCACTTATCATGAGTTTTATGGGTCATTCTTTTTAATCCTTTATAAACATATTATCTTTATTTTTGTTAAAAATCAACTCCTTTTCATTATTATATTGTTCTTAAATGAGATTATTTGGTAGGTTAAAGTTTAGAGCTTGGATGAAGGGTCCATGATTTGAGTCTCATTTGCAATTTTTTAAGATTTAGGGTGGGTGTAAGCTAATGATGGTCTTTCATGACGCGTTAATGATAATGAAAATTTGGAAAAACAACAATATTTTAACTTGGATGGAATGTTAGAAGTACTTATGCAATGAATTTGAAGATGTCGTAAAAAGATGAAATGCACGAAAATGGTTAGCTTTCAAAATATACAATTTTTATTTATATAAATCAATGTGGTTAATTATGTGAATTTTGACTTGTCATAATCATAACATGTTATTTTTCATACAAAATATGATGCATATGTTTTTGTTAGTGCAAAATTTGAGTATCTAAATGATGGAATTTTGCTACTAAAGTTTGTAGAATTGTAGAGAACCGATTATCCTAGTGAAAAACTATTTTTCCAAAAAATATAATCTTAATTTTATATATTTATTTAAAATTATTAAAGACAATATATCCTTGAAATTACAAGGCCTTATGTCAGTGCAATCTACAACTGTGTGTGTGTGTGTGTGATAATGTCCTCTAGTGCACCATATAATTTTTTTTCTAAATGGCTATGCCCCAAAAATTTGTAGCGGAAATAGATGAGGGATGTATTTTAAGATTTTTATATGATTTTTCGAAGGAAAGAAACCAATTTCCCTCTCAGCCCGAAGGCAAGAGTGAGGCTTCTAGTACTAGGTCAGACCGTAGTTATAATCACTTAATCTTAGTCTCAAAGCCATTACAACAATATTCATCATACATTAAAGCTCATCATGTCACTAGTGAAGATTTGAACTTAGGTGGGGAATATTTCTGCCCAACCACTTGAGATAACCCCAATTGCTAATATTTTGATATGTGTCTCAAGCGAAAAATGTGTTAAAAATTGTAAATGTTGTTAATGTTTTTAAAAAAATATATATTTAGAATCTATATAGTTGGCTCTATATTGTATGTAGTTTCATGGACAATGGATTTGCCTAGCTTATAAATAAATAACATCAATGATATATATACACATATATATATACACTAAAAAATGACGTTTTCATGTATTTACAACCCAAACCACCAATTTTGTGATCCTAAACCTATATTTAAAGAAACCAACTCATCATGCACAAAAACTTGTTGTGAAGGAAAAATTTAAATTTAAAAAAATGCATGTGTTGATGAATGTTAAAGATTGACTCACACAACCGTAATCTAGCTCAACGAAAAGGTCCCACATTCATATTGGAAAATTTCCCAAATGATATATCATGCTTAGCATTCAAAATTAGAATCATCACATGTATCGTTAACCCAACAAATACATATTACATAACAAAACTTTGCAATATATAATGTGCATATAATATTAAGGTTGAAGCACATACAATAATTTTGTGACTATATATTACCCAATCCTTTGCAATAAGATAAATTTGAAATTCAATCATTGAATTAAATCAAACGACCCACTTTTAAAAACCATAATATAAAGTTTACACAACGCATATCTATAAATTTCAAACGCACCATTCTACTATGGTGAATTGCGTAGATTTATAATTGCAACCTTCCTCCAATCCATAGTTGTGATGAATAACATGATTGGTGACCCATTCTTTCTAAGTGATTAACCTTTTATTTTTTGTTGCATCCATTTATCCTTACTTATAAAAAAACGGATCTGTATGTTGTGACTACAGGTATAACAAGCATATCACACCATTCTGTAACAACATTGAAATCATCCAAACAAAAAAATGCATATGATATCGAACATGTGCATTCATTCTTTTGACATGGTGGATGAAATACAAACATCTTAGTGGTCCTACTATTTCCATCATGAAAATGAAAATATATTTATAAGACGAATGAAAAAAAATCACTGGTGGCCAATTGAGGTGTGACCAATCTTGACAAAGGCGAAAGATTTTGTAGCATATTACAAAATAAAAAGCACTGTAAACATGTATCAACATTTGGTGAATTCACAGGGAAATATAGGCAACTATGTTGGACTTCAAAATCTGTGGTTTCACAGATACAGAAAAATGAGTTATGTAACATCCCATCCCCTTACAGGAAATTATTAAGAAAAATGCACTCACCTAATAATTTGTCACTTGCAGGGCAAAGTTCTTAGAGCAATTTTTTCCTAGAACAAGAGAGGTGGAGATTTTCGTATTGTTGGAGTAAAATGAGCTATTGTATATGTACTCATCGCTTAAAACAATACCTCCATGTTATGCTCTAGCAATAGTACCTCTTTTCTTACCTTTTGAGCAAGTTGCAACAAGATAAAAAGAAAAAATGTTGTTTTTTCATATTTGACCTTCATTAATAAATTAATAAATAATTAACATACAAAAATTGAAAAAAAAAAACAATACAAAACAAAAAAAGGGAAATTGACTAGAGACAAATTTATAACTGGATTGGTCTTGCAGTAGAATCATAATAATGCTTGAGATAAGAACTATTTATAGGATAAAATAACAACCTCTAATCATTATCTTTCAATAGATAAGAGTTTATTCCAACCTTAGCAGCAATTTCATACATGCCTATCCAACGTCTTTGAAACTTTGTATGCTTTCCTTTCTCAACATGGGTTGAATCCCATAAAAGAACCTTTTTCCCCACTTAAAATGTAGCATCTTTAGTCTTTTTATCATGATATATTTTAAATGTTTCTCACCTTTTATGAATTTCATGGATAGATTTAGCTCTTTGTCCATCAAGAGAAAAAAGTGCATGATAATGATTGATTAAATGAAGCTCACTGAACTCTTCAGTTTGAAAGGAGAGGGAAAAATGAGGATAATTGCAACTCAAATAGCATGAAAAATTCCTTCCCGTAGACAAGCTGGAATGGTGTTACACAGTAGTTGATTTGGTGAAAGTAAGATCAACCCATAAGGATCTAGAAAGCAAGAGGTGCCATTATCTAGGATTGTCCATGTAGAAATTTATTAATACTGATGTATTACTAGATTCTCCTGATCTAACAATATTTATCTTCTTGCTAAATACAGAATCCTTCCACTGTTAATCTTGTGGAAATTTAAAACTAAATTGCAAACACATGTGAATAAATTCAATCGCACATAACACAATTGTTTAATAGGAAATATTAAAGCTAACAACCCCAACTATCATATATTATGTATATCAATGGATCACGTAATAATATCATACAAAGCTTAGTACATCAAGCTCTCAGTACAATCAACAATCATTACACATTGTCATGTAGAAATTTGCATATCTATGCACCAATTTCTTGCCTCTTGACAGCATGCCTCCACTGCGCAATCCCTATTGAAGAATACCCCTTAATGAATTCAAATTGGCCTTGCCTTGACTTCACAATCCTCATTGGCAACAACAATGTGTGTCAGATGCATTGAATGCATTACTATAGTCACAACAGATAGTCCATCTCACCATTTCACCTATCTCTCCACTGGGTGTCCACTGGAACTGACATGAAAGTAGTTAACTGTTGTATTTGTTCATTTGTTAGTGAGTTATTAGTTGTGAATTAATTAAATAACTAATTCACTTAACTCTCACTAGTTTATCTTTCAGTTAGACTAGATACAACTAGCTCAACTGAGCTAAACTAAATAACAACTCCTGTGAATACTCTTCCAAATCTGTCATAAATTTTCTACTTTAGTTATAACTGAGTCCTCCATGCATGAGCCACAAATAACCCTAGGAATTGTGCAATTCCTTCAACCCAGTGATTTTCCAAAAATTTTCACTGAAATAAAGTGCTATATGAGAATAAGTTGATATTTATTGTCGGATTATTATTAAGGGTTAATAATAATCGGCATGCACCTATTTTTAGATTGACGATCTATAAATAGACTTAACCCAATATTCTAAAAATATAATTTCATCTATTTTCCACATTTGACCAACCATATACAAATAGCATCCTGCAACTTATAGAATATGCTCACCATGTCTAAAAGTAGATCTACACCTAAGAATATCCTGCGGGCCCCACTTAGTGAAGGTGCTTAGTTTTCACTAAGCTCATCATCTTGTTGAATCTCTATGCTCCCTCTCAACAAGATAGGGATTAACCTTCACCCAGATCCTGCCTCTATGGTATTCTAATTTGCTCCTGTCAAGTGCCTTTGTCATAATATCTGCATCTTGATCTTCCGTAGGAATGTACTGAAGCAACATGATCTTCTGTTGCACACAATCTCTGATATGATGATACCGAATATCAATATTTTTAGATCTATCATGAAACATAGGATTAATCGAGAGTTTAATGAAAATATTATTATCACAATGTATCATTGTAGGATCTAAATGTGAACCAAAAAAACCTACCAGGATCTTCCTAATCCAAATAGCCTCACATGCAGCTTGACTTGATGCCATGTATTCTTCTTCCGCTAAACTGAGTGCCACAGATATTTGTTTCCTGATGTACCAAGAAACTGTTGTAGATCTGATATTGAAAACACCTCCTGATGTGCTCTTTCTGTCAGTTGGGCTACCTGCCTAATTTTCATCCGTGAAGCCATGCAACTTCACCTCATCCATCTATCTGTACCATAAGCCATACTCAGATGTGCCCCTGAGATACCTCAGGACATGCTTGCTTACCTTCCAAAAGAGCTTGGTAGGCTTAACCATCGCTTGTGAAAGCTGGTTCACCGCATAGCATATGTCCGGTCTTGTATTAACTAAATACATGAGGGAACCCACCAGCTGTCGATAAATAGTGGCATCCACTTTCTCTGTCAATGTAGCATCCTATTTCCTCCAATTTACTAGAAGATGAGTATCCATGGGCTTGCAGTCCTCCATGTGAAACTTACCAAGTATCTCTTGAGCATGCTTGCCTTGAGACACAAATAATTCACCTTCTCGCTGCCATATTTCCAATCCAAGGAAATAATGAAGGAGGTCCAAATCCTTCATCTCAAACTCCTTTGCAAGATCTGCCTTGCATGAGTGTATCAACTACTCATCACTCCTTAGTATTAAATCATCAACATAAAGAACAATGATTAAAAACTTACCCTCCACAACAATTTGGTATAGGTTTGCATCCGCCTCACTCTTGGTGAATCCAAGTCCAGTGAAATAACTGTCGATCCATGTGTACCAAGCACGTGGTGCTTGCTTCAGCCCATACAACGCTCTTTTGAGTCTACGCACATGCGAATCGCTACTGAAGATCTCAAATCCTTTAGACTGCTCAATGTACACCTCTTCCTCAATTATCCCATTAAGGAACGCAGTCTTCACATCCATCTAATGAATGTGCCAACCCATCTACGCTGAGAGAGCAAGGATGGTCCTTATGGAAGAATATCGTACGATAGGTGCAAATGTTTCTTCATAATCAATCCCCTCGATCTGTGAGAAGCCTCAGGCAACAAATCTTGCCTTATACTTCTCAACGCTCCCATCAACATCTTTCTTTACCTTGTAGATCCATTTTGAATCTACCACTGATTTACCCACCGACCTTGGAACAATCTCCCAAGAATTTTTTCTAACAATGGAGTCATACTCCTCCACCATGGCATTTACCCATGTGGGCTCCTGCGCTGCTTCTTCAAAATAAGATGGCTCTATCACGACACACTTGCTCATAAGATCTATGTATCCAGTAAATCAGTCAGGTGACTGTCTCTGTCTACACTATGATGTAGGGACTCCTACATTCTCTGCCGCATCAAGCTCCAATCTCTCAGCTTCTGTGTTATGCTTTCTGCCAGATCTGATGTTTGGTTCTGCATGAGTGGACTCCTCCACTCCATGAATCTTCTCTTGTGGTTGATCCACATCTAGAGACTCATCTTTGGGAACAAGAAGTTCCTCCTCCACATGCAAGTGTAGCTCCCTCTCAAGCGACAACTTCATGGCTTTCACCTCATTGAATTTTGTATCCCATCGCACCACAGTCATTCGACTGTTTGGAAAATACACATAATAATTATGGGGTGTTTTTGTGTACCCCACAAATATCCCAACTTCTGCACTCGGCTCCAGCTTCTCCTGGCGTCCTTTGTCACATGAATGTAAATAGATAAGCCAAAAATTTTCAAATGAGAAATATCAGGCTTCTTACCAATAAAATCTTCTTCAGGTGTACACATTCCAAGTACTCTATGAGGACAACGGTTTTGCACATAAACCTCAGTGTTGCATGCTTCAGCCCACAAGTGTATCGGTAGGCCCTTGTCATGCAACATAGCTCGTGTAGCACCCATGATCATTTTGTTCTTCCTCTCCGCGACCCCATTCTGCTGTGGGTTATGAGGTGCTATGAGTTCTCTTCAAATTCCTTATTTTCTACAAAAGTATTTGAATACATTCGATATATATTCACCACCATTATCGCTCCGTAGAGCCTTCACTTGCTTTCCTGGCTCCTTCTCCACCCATTCTTTAAACTCACAAAAATTTGAGAATGTTTCCCTCTTTTTCTACATGAAGAAGATCCAGCATCTACGAGAAAAGTCGTCAACAAATATAACACAATGCCTGTGTTTTTCTGTTGAAGAAACCGAGAAAGGTCCACACACATCTATGTGAATTATCTCCAGGATCACCGAAGCACGGTTCTCCTTCTCATGAAAGTTGGTCTTCAAAAACTTACCCATAGTACATCCCTTTCACTGATCTGATTGCACTAGAGTACCCTTGGGAAGTCCAGTGGAAATCTGCTACAAAATATTCAAGGCGCCATGGTGAAGATGGCCCAATCTCCTGTGCCATAATTCACCCTCATCCCGGCTCACCTCTTCTTCTGCTTTACCAATCATTGTACCACAGCCATCTACCTCCAGATTGTAGAGATTCTTAACTCAAATCCCAATCCTCTTGGTTTGACCCATTATTTTGTGTTGCAGGAAGGCTTTTCCCTCGCTGAAAACAACGTCATAACCTCTGTCTTCCAACATTGCGACTGAGACCAAGTTCTTCTTCAGAACTGGAACATGCATAACATCTTTTAACAAAAATGGTTTACCTGACTCCCTCTCAAAGGTAATGTTTCCAACGTCGGTCACACTGTATCTACCATCACCACCCATCTCTATATGCATTTGGAGATCCTTCTCCTCCAAGTCAATAAACAACTCCTTGTCTCCCGTCATATGGAAAGACGCACCACTATCAAGATACCACACTGATCCAATTGCGCTTGAAGCCAAGCATGAGATCAAGGAGAAATCAAGTTCAAATTGCGAGGCTAAGGCCTCTCCAATTGCAGCTCCAACAACCTTCTTGTTCTTCTTTTTCTGTGGGCAATTAGTGGCGAGATGCCCATGTTCGTGATAGTGAAAGCACTTCACTTTGGACAAATCCAGCTTCTTACCTTTAGCCTTGGATTTTTGATGAGATTTATTCCCTTTCCCTTTCCTTGATTTAGCAGCCAAAGCGCAATTCTCTTCATCATCATTATTCGATGAAGAGCCATCGCTGGTATTCTTCCTTATCTCCTCCTGCACAAGATTCGACCAAAGTCGCTCCCAATCTGGTAGTTTCTCCCATCCATTGACAGAGTATTCATAGTTGTACTAAATCTTTGGAAGCCCAAGGAGAGCCAAGCTCACCAAGTCATCATCCGCAACTGTAATCCCCACACTTCCCAGTTCATCCCTACATTGGAAAAACTTTGTGAGATATTTTCGAATACTGTCGCCCTTCTCCATTTTTATTTTTCTGAGCTCATCTTTCAACGCCAACTTCCTATGGTCGCTGTTGCTTTGGAAAATATCTGTCAAAGACTTCCACATTGAAAATGGAGTGGCTTTCCTATGAAGGCTTGACATAATATGGTATTTCACATCTTCCAACAGAATTCTTCTTGTCTTTGCTACCTTCTTTTGCCATGCGTCAAGTCCTGCAGCATCGCTAGAAGCAGGCTTAGGAACATCGCTATTGATGAAATCATTCAATCCATTATCTTTAAGCACCACATCCATTCCATCCTTCCAGGCTATGTAATTCGAGCTACCCTCAAGGGCATACTCCAATTACAACCCATTGAAATACATTTCAATGAATACTCAACTGTCGCACCAAGAAATTTCTGTAGCAAATTCGAATTGTCCACCAGCACAAAACTCAACACTTATCCACAATTGCAATCTCCAATGATTAACACTACTCTGATACCATGTAAAAATTTATTAATACTAATGTATTAATAGATTCTCCTGATCTAACAATACAGAATCCTTCCACTGTTAATCTTGCAAAAATTTAAAACTCAATTGCAAACACATGTGAATAAATTCAATTGCACATAACACCGTTGTTTAACGGGAAAGCTTAAAGATAAAAACCCCAAATATCATATATTATGTATATCAATGGATCATATAATAATATCATACAAATATTAGTACATCAATCTCTCAGTACAATCAAAAATCATTACACATTGTCATGCAGAAATTTGCATATCTATGCACCAATTTCTTGCCTCCTGATAGCGTGCCTCCACTATGCAATCCCTACTGAAGAAGACCCCTGAATGATTTCGAATTGGCCTTGCCTTGATTGCGCAATCCTCATTGGCAACTCCAATGTGTGTCAGATGCATTGAATGCATCACAATAGTCACAACAGATAGTCCATCTCACCCTTTCACCTATCTCTCCACTGGGTCTCCACTGGAACTGACATGCAAGTAGTTAAATGTTGTATTTTTTCATTTGGTAGTGAGTTATTAGTTGTGAATTAATTAACTAATTAATTCATTTAACTCTCACTAGTGTATCTTTCAGTTAGACTAGGTACAACTAGCTCAACTGAGTTTAAGTCACTTAACTGAGTTAAACTGAATAAAAACTCTCGTAACTACTCTTCCAACTCTATCATAACTTTGCCACTTCAGTTCTAACTGAGTCCTCCATGCATGTGCCACCAATAACCCTAGGAATTGCGTAATTCCTTCAACCCACTGATTTTCCAAATCTGTTCACTGAAATAAAGTGCTCCAAGATAATAAGTTGATATTTATTGTTGGATTATTATTAAGGGTTAATAATAATCGACATGCACCTGTTTTTAGATTGACGATCTATAAATAGACTTCGCCTAGTATTATAAAAATATAATTTCATCTATTTTCCACATTTGACCAACCATCTACAAATAACATCCTGCAACTTATATAATATGCTCACCATGTCTAAAAATAGACATACACCTAAAAATAGCCTACGGGCCCCACTTAGTGAAGGTGCTTACTTTTCACTAAGCTCATCATCTTATTGAATCTCAACAGTCCAAAATGATCTTTTTAATAATTTTAAGAAGATTTTTGTTGGTTGATTCAGCTAACTTGCTACCTTGGGGATAGTAAGAAGATGAAAAGGTGTGATAAATAATGAACTTGTTGCAGAAAAGTGAAAATTTAGCAGAAATAAATGAAATTCCATTATCAGACACGATGTGAACAGGTGTGACGAATCTAGGCATTAAAATGTCATCGAAAAAATGGATAACCTGATCATCAATGGCCTTTTTAAGGGGTGGCTGCCTTAGACCATTTGGTGAAATAGTTTGTGGAAGTCAAAATATAAACATGTCCAACTAAAAAAGGATGATTAATTGGTCCAATAAAATCAAGCCCCCATTTTACAAAGGGGTAAGTAGCAATGATAGGCCCTAAAGGAATTGATGAATATTGCATATTTCTGGACATGCGTTGACATTCATTACATGATTTAACAAATTTTAAGGTGTCACTAGAAACATGCAACTAGTAATAATCCATTCTTAAAATTTTATAGGTTGTGGTTTTTGCAAAAAAATGACCACCAATGTGATGTGATTGTTTAGATTAACCATGCAGTTTCAGAATATGATTTGTAGATTTGTCATCCACACATTTAAGAATTATTCCTTCAGGAAATTTCCTAAAGAGAATATCGCCTACTATTTTGATGCATCCAGCTGAAGATTTCTTTTTTGGATTTTGATTTATTTTTTTGGGAATATTTGGCGAGTTAAATAAAAAATGATATCATGATACCAAGGGTGATGAAAAAGTTTAGATTTCTCAATTTGAATTAAAAACAATTCAACAAAATATTGATTCTGAAATTCAAGATCTTTGGTATAGTCTAAATCTTAAAGATGAACCACATTAGATGGTTCAAAACGTCGACCAATTCTCAATTATGTTATTAGTCTGAAAGACACTCTCATTAAATTTAATAGTGTGGATAGTTTTTATAGTTAGGCCATGTTACTCAATTTTAGGTAGTTAATAGGCTAATTTACTATATATCAAATTTTGGGAAAGAAAAAATTTCACAATTGCCTGGGGAGTTCTTACCTCAATATGTTTTCCAAGGATTAGATGCCTAAAATTTTGAACAAATTTAACAAGAGACTAAGCATGTTTCACAATCGTAATATTTCATAGCATCATCAGATAAACTTTGAATAAAAAATGATATGGGCTATTCCAGGCCTTGACTATTATTTTGCATTAAGATTGCAAAGACTGCTTCTTGTGTAGAATTAGTGTATATGATACAATATTTAGAAAAATATGCAGTAGCCAAATAAGAAGTTGTGGAAATTGCACCGTTGATATGTTGGAAAACTTGTTGGGTATAAATATTCCAATTAAAAGATTGATCATTTTTCAATAAACCTTGGATTGGCTTGATAATTTTTGCAAAATTCAGGATGAATTTCCTTACAATTTTTTTTTTTTCACATGAATGAATGAATGCCATTTTTTTTTATGTAGGAGGAGAAAGAGCTTGGATGGTAGATACCCATTTAGGATCAATACTAATTTCTGAATTAGAGACAACATGTCCAAGTAATTTTCCCTATTTGACATAAAAAATTGATGTAGAAGGGTTTAGTGATATCCCATATTTTTTGCAGCGAGTAAAAAATATTGCAAGATGGTCAAAATGATCTACCTGTTTCTTAGAATAAATTGTCAAATCATCCAAGTACACTTGGCTGATTACTCTTATCAGATCATCGAAAGCTATGTTCATGGCTCTCTAGAACACATCTCTAGCATTTATTAGGCCAAAAGGAATGCAATTAAATGCAAATGTTACCCATTTTGTGGTGAAAATTGTTTTATGTATATCATTTCTCTTCACACAAATCTGATTATAGTAGAAAACAAAATCTGATAGTGACATTATAGCAAAACCAACCACTTGATGTAAAATCAATTCCATGTTTAGGAAAGGGGGATTATCTTTCACGCTACCTTGATTTAAATATCAAAATTTGATGAATTATGAAGTGCCGAGGGTCGTTTTGTTAAGACTGGTCATTAGGCATGGCCTGTATCAATGCGCTTGAATAGCTACGACTTTGAAATTGATATTTAATCTAAGAGAAATGAAGCAAGAAAAATGTTTTGCTGTGATGTGTATATGCAGGGGAAGTCGTAATTGTTGATTCATATCCATGGGCCGCATGTATCTCGCAAGTACATACATCGTGGAAGCGCGCCAGTGTGAATTTGGGCCTGTGTGGCCAATTTCATAACAGGCAGAGGATATCTACTGTGCGAGGAAGAAGCTCTATAATAAGAGCTCTGAGACTCTGCACTCGATAGTAGACTTTAAGTTGTACTATCGGCATTGTGGTTTGGTTAGATGCGTCAGAGTGTTTTAACCTTACGCTGGTCCGAACCGAATGAAACGAAGTTATAATGGCACTCTGTTTGTAGATTTGGTTTTATATCGTGGAGTCCAAAGCCTCAGCCTCATAACAGCGGAGAAGAGTTTAAAGAGAACGCACAGTGAAGAATTTTGTATTGAATCGGGATTGTAAACGAAAGAGGCGAAAGTACACATAACGGAAGAGGCAGAACCTTCAACCAAAGAAGAAGCGAAACCACGTACTCTGAACAGTAAAGGCGGTTCGGTTAGATATCAATGGTATCGCGCGGTCAAAAGGGAGGTAAGTGGTATTTGAGAAAGGAACACAATATAATAAACTGATTGACGTGTGTCCTTGTCCGATTTAGAAAAACCACTCTCATCGCGTGATTCTGGAGGATTAAAAGGTGTGCATCTAATTTACGCGACATTCGTTGATAGCCGTCGGATCAGTTGGTTGGGCGCGACGAGACAGTAACTGTCGGATGTAAAGGTATGGTATGTATGCTGTAGGTTTAGTCAGGTGCCCAGGGTTACATGTCTGTGAATTCATGTTGCTGGGTGTATTTCTATATGAGAGCGAATTGGCATATGGAATTGAGTGATATTATCGGCTTTTAGTTTTAAATAAAAGTCGGGGGTTTGAGCATAGGGTTTAACCCCATTAGTTAAAGCACAAAGTTCGCACATAGAGTTTGATGGGTATGGTTTCATAACCATGTAGAAAAGGTAAAGGCCTTCAGCCCAAATAATATAATTTCAATGCATGGGTTATAACCCTTTGTGTAAAGAGTAATGAAATCGACTATGGTTGTAACCATATGCCTTGAAAGGAAACCCTCCGCCTATTAAATTGTGTAAGGTTTTCCATCTGTATGGTTTTATCACCATTGTTTTAATCTTTGATAAGAAGACCCCGCAGTTAGTAGAATTGCCAGATTGGAAATTGGACTGAGCACAAAAATTGAGTACTAGTGTTTTTATACGGAAGAGAGTTAAATTAATATCTCAAATCTTAGATTTGAGATATTAAAGACTCCAGATTTCTTTATTTAATTTGCTAGAATAAAATAATGTTGTAAGATTGCCCGGATTTGGAGATTGGTTGAGCAATGAACTTGAATGTATTTATATGCAAAAAGAAAGTGGAGCATTTATATATTTATTTTATTTTTAATAATTAAATGCTATGATAAAAAAGATTAAAATAAAAATAAATAAATAGAAATAAAATAAAATAAAGATAAAATAAAAATACAAATAAAATAGATAAATAAAACATAAAAATAAAATAAAATAAAAAAATAGAAATAAAATAAAATAAAGATTAAAAAAATAAAAAATAAATAAATAAACAAATAAATAAATTAAAATAAAATTTAATAAATTAAAATTTAATAATATTAAATTAATAATTATTATTATTAAAAAAAATCCAATATTTCATATGATCACAAACTTTTTATTTTCATAAAATTACTTCTCTTACATATCTACCGCCTTCGTTCCTTTGCACCTCTTGATGTAATTGCTAGTTTATTCTTTCTCATCTTTTATAAACATATCGCCTTTATTATTACGTTAACTTCCAAATAATATTTGCTTTGACCAAAAATTATATATGTATATATATTAATTTTATTTATTTCAATTGTGATTATTTTACTCCATTTCACTCTTACTGTGTAATCATATCGATGTACCGGAAGCCTTCCCTACCGTTTAGTTAGCCTGCCATACTGCGCAGTATTCAAACGCGAGCCCATTACAGACTGTGTGAGTTGGAGGACCATTATGATGTCAATTTGCGTGCCCTCAACCCGACCTGTCAGTGACATATATTGCTTGCTCTAACTTCCTCTCAAACGTCTATAGCAAGGCATGATAAAGTAGAAACAAGGTGATTGACATTAATATAAAAACATCGGTCGACAAAGAATGACTACCAAGTTCCTGCAAAACATCCCATTATTACTCAAATTGTGTTATAGGGTTTCAGGTGGATTCGTTGGAAACTTCTCAATGTCCAGCTATCGATTATAGTGTGTGATTGATTTATTACTATCCTTGATTTGTGTGTTGGCTTATCCAATGACGTGGGTTCTAGGGTTTGGATTGAATGATGTTGGTGAGAGGAGTTATGAAGATAACTACCTTACTCCCTCCTGCATCATCCTCGCTCATTTGCATCTTTTATTTTGACAGGAAAACCTCTCTACAATCGGAGAAAACCCTTCCATGAGGTTTGCAGCCATTTACAATATCAGGTAAGGTTCCTTTATTATAATGAATGGAAAACAAATACATTATCCCCTTATCTTCATCATTGTTTATAAACTTATAATTTAACTTACCTGTTGCAGGCTAAACCCTTGTTGGATTCACTACTCAGAGTATTCTTTCGCTTGGGAAAATCGTGATCTAGAGAGAAAACCAGTCAGAGGCCTAGTACCAGGTCGAGTGCCACGACCAGACTAGTTACTTGTGTGTTCAGTTCCTCATGAATTCTTTTATGGTAAATATTAGAAATTAATAGGCTTTCCTTTGTTCTCTTGACTTAACTGGTAATTTTTCTAGAATTTTGCAGGGTTTCCACGAGGTTAGGGCCATTCAAAGCCAGTCATAGTATTTATTCCCGTGAACCCCATTTTTATATAATTTTGAAACAGTAAAATCCATCTAATCCTACTCTATCCTCAGTTGCAGGTTTTCCTCTTGTTCCTGTTTTACTATGATGAATGCCCTTCTTCAATGTTGTGAATTCTCAGTTCTCATAAGTTCATCTCCGGTTCTTATGTTGGAAACCGACGTGTAAATGGCTAAGCCCTATCCAAGTTCTCGACATTTTCTATGTTTTCATTTGGATTATTGTTCGATGCATAGTTTATAGAGAAATCTTTTAAGTTTTACGACCCCATGTCCTTTGAAGTCTTGTAGGCTGAATTTTATATTGGTCTCACTATATATATGTATTATATCAAGAAACCCTAAGTTTCTGTCGACGATAGTTTAAAAGTTACCATTTATTTATGACTGTGTGGCTACGACATGTTGTTGTGAATGGAAGTCCCCTTCACTATTAAATTGTATGTATTTTAAATTAGATATAGTATAATAATCCCTTTCTCGTATGTTTGCAATTAACCTTAGCTCCCTAGGGTTTGTAAACTTTTATACTTTTGCAATGCATCTTCTATTTCCAATATACAAGGTTTCCATATGATAAGTTTTAAAATCAAATTGCGAGCTCTATACCTCGTCATAATCTGACATTACAATATATTCTTTAATAAATTTGATTGTGGGAGTGTTTGACTCCTCCAAAGTGTGCTTTAATTTTATCATGGTTTGTATTAATGTTCATTTTGATAATGTTATGGAATAGGTGGACAACTATTTCATATAGGGAGGGGAACATATTACATTGCAGGTTAAGTTGGTATGTGTTTATTTATCTGTCAGATTGTGTGTTTGTTCATTTATGAATTTGCGCATTTTATTTATTTGATTAAATTGTATATTTTATATGATTAAGTAATATATAAGTTAATTGATAATTTGTAAACTAGTTATTTCTTGTAGCATTTATTGTTTGTTTAAAAAATGCTTAAAAGGTGGGAGTGATTTAAGAAAAATAAAAAAATATATATATTATATATTTACAATATATGAAGGGAGATTTCCAAATGCATTCACTCTTATGAGTTGGGGATTTTGAAACCATGAATATTAAGGAAAGGGTAGAAACATTGACAATAAAAAGATTACTCAAAGCCATGTTCTCATGGTCATGATACTAATCAAAACAAAATTAAAGGAGATTGAAAAAGAGAAAACTTGTGGATAAAAAAAGAAAAAGGGAAACTGTGAATGACTATAATAACAAAAATAATGAGGCAATTCTCTCTAATCCAAACATTAATGAATATATTCTTATTACATTTTGTCCTTCAATCTCAATGAACATGTCCAATGATACCTTGATTGCCTCTTTTTTTGGCTAATTGTAACAGGACTTGTTGTCATATTCAACAACTTGGTTCACCCAATTGTCAACATACTCCGCAAAGGGGCCCACTATAAGTAACTCCTTTACTTTTAATGCAAACACCTTATCCTCAAGTCCACATAGGGTACTAAACTAAGCTTCACTACATAAGATGCTCTCCATGTTTCCACAACAAACAATATTACCTAATTTTTAAGATAATGATTTTAAGGAAACAAGTAAGGATTTTAAATTTTACAACCATTAACATCTTGGAAAATAAACAATATGACAACAATGTTACTTTTGACCAGATTTTGGACAAATTATATTTAACCAAAACTAATTATATCATAGCAATACAAAATAAATTCGTAACTAATTCAAACTGAATGGAAAACGCTAACTATAAAACTTATTTTTTGTTAGGGATCCATTACTTTTTATTGTTATATTGTTCTAATATGAGCTTTTCACTTGCCATAGGTTTATGATTTGAGTCTCACTTGTAATGGTTTAAGATGTAATAATTAATTATTTGATTGTATATTAGAATATTAAATATAACATAATTAAATATCTTATTATTATTTTTAATTGCATAAATATAAAATTGAATATTTGTTTATTTTATTTAATCATTATAAATTATTAAATTTAATATTATATTATTTTGTTTTAATTTAATGGTTGAAACGAAAAATAATAATTATAAAATTACGTAATGAAATTTTAGTAAAATAAAAATTTAAGAAATTATTTTACAATTAGAATTTGATAGAAAAACATAATATCTTACAAACGTGTTGGTGAGTTGTTTGAAAAAAATATATTTTTCTATTCACAAAGGATTCATCATTCATGTGTGATGTGGTGTTTTTTATTATTAAGTTGAAATAGGGTTTTCAAAATTTAAATTTAATTATCACTAATTATTTCATGGATGATAGGGATTCAATTTCCACATAATATTAATGGAATATTTTTAATAATAGTGAAGAATAGTTATGCCATGTTTTCTTTAAAATTTACTAAGAAAAAATATCATCTCCACAAGTTTATTTTTTGTTTGTTTTGTTTTTTAAAAATCACAAATTTCTATTAATAAAAATAAAAAGTTACATTAGTACATGCACAAGTGCATTCATCTACTATCCCTAAAGATCATTTATGTGTGCCTAAAGCACTCGTCATATCCTAGCTACCAAAATTAAAATTTACCTAGATAAACTGTGTTTCTATTTTTTTACCTTTTTTTCTTTGAACTTTATGCCAATACAATAATTTGGAGTGGCCATTATAATTACCAATTCTTCTCATTCTGATTTTGTAGACACTTCTTTATCTGATTTTGAACTCTGAGAAGCATGTGTTTGTTTTATTCTAACTACTCCTTGGTTGTTTCCATTTTCCTCGTGCTAATTTCCAAGAGTTTGAATCACTACTAAATCATTGGCTTTCTTGACATGTTTGGAAGGATCCTTTGCTTCTTTTCTCCCTCCTACACTTAGGAGGCTTATTGATTATGTTCTTATTGTTGTTGATGACTCTCATCGAATTCTTCATCTTCGTCATCTAAAGAAGGCGGATCATGAAATTTCCATCCCTTTAGCTTTTGTGATCTTTTCTTTGTCCTTTTTTCTGCTTGAGGGTGTGAGTTCTATAGGTGCCCTTTCTAATGGCATTTTCGACACCTCGAAGTATTATTTTCAAAATCTAACAATTATGTCAACATGAAATCTTGATGAAATAGATAGATGCGATATGGTAGGATTTTTTTAGGTCTATCTCCACACATATGTGGGAAAATGTAAAATATATTTTTCCATTCTTTCATGTTTTATCTTCAAAAATATCCCCAATGAATTTCCAATGCCTTCTAAAATTTGGTGGCGCCAAAAAGGAAGAGGGAGATTATGTAACCATACACATACTAACATATTTGTAACCACCATTGTTATGGCATCAAAAGCTGGAAACCATGGACTTACGAACAGACATGCCTTCCCCAAAACCATTGCCCCTTGTTTATGATGTATTCCAAATCTTTCTTATTATCGAATTAAACCACAAAAAATCCATTCGCACAGATAACAATGTAAACTTTGAAATATGAACTGAAATGAGTACTTTTTTTTTTATGTAGCAAAAAAATAATCTGATTTTGAAAATTGTTGATTCATAATACTCTAATTTATTTTTTTAGCATATTTTTGTTACTCTAAATTTTCTTATATATCAAGTATAAACATTATCTTTAAAATGTTAGTGAATTTCATGCTGATTTTGAAAAGTGGTGATACTAGCATCAACCCCTTTGCTTAGAAGGATTATTTTTTCACTTTAAATTTTGTAATCTATTAAGTGTGGATAATTTTTTAAATTTTTTGGTAATTTCAAGTGGATTTTGAAAAACATCAACAAATTTTTTTAAGGGATATTTTTTACAGCTTAAATTTTCTTACGTCGCACATTTTTTTTTAATGTTGATTATTTAACCACTTTTCAAGTTTTCTAGACAAAAAAATTTAATACATTTAAAAAATAAATAAAAAACAAACAAAACACAAGAGCTTTAAAAAATTAATAATAAGTGAATAAAAATATATATTAAAACATAAAAAATTAAAAAAACACGACAAAAATCAAATATAAAAGTATATATATAGAAATAAGACAAAACAAATCACCATAGAAATGTTCGAAAAAAAAACAAAATTTATTTATAAATGATAAAAATTTAAAGACAATAATAATAATAATAATAATAATAATAATAATAATAATAATAATAATAAAAGAAAAAGCTAATAAAAATAATAATTTAAACAAAAAACATAAAAAAAATTAATCCAAAAACAAAAATTAAAAAAATAAAGAAAGATATTAAATAAATTAAATTAAAAAAAAAAAGATTTAAAAAAAAAAACCTCAAATAAAACATTGAGAAAAAACATTAAAAAAATAAAAAAAAATAAAAAAGAATTGCCTTTCCCTACAGGCCAAGGGTAGAGAGATGATTCTGAAAACCATCTCTCTATCCCTGGCTTGTTGAGTCATGAGGGTTGTGGGGGAATTGTCGTTTCTCTGCACCCCATGGCCCGTTGGGATGTGGGGGTGGCGGGGGAGAGGGTTGGCTGCACACAACCCCTTCCCTCGCTACCCTTGCGGCCCAACGAGCCACAGGGTAGAGAGAGATGATTGTAAGAATTGTCCCCTCCACCCGTGGCCCATTGGACCGTGGGGTGGCTGGGCGAGCCTGGCGATTTTTTTTTTAATTTAATTTAACTTTTTATTTATTTATATATTTTTTTAAATCTTCAATTTTTAATTTTTTTAATTGTTTTGAATTTTATTTTAAGTTTTTTTTAAATTTTGGTTTTTTTTGTTTTTGTCTTTTTTTAGTTTTTATGAATTTTATTTTTTTAATACTTTATTTATTTATTTATTTTTTAGTATTTGTATTGTTTTTAACTTTCAATATATATATATATATATATATATATATATATATATAAAATATGTATTTTCTTTGCTTTTTCAATATATTTTAAAATTTTGATCCTTTATTTTATGGTTTTTTTGTCATTTATATATATTTGTTTTTTTTTTTACAATTGGTTTATATTTTAATATTTATTTGTCATTATTATTATTTTTTTAATGTTTATTTTTCTCAATATTTTTTTTTTTTTTTTCATTTTTTAATGTTTTAATATATTTTTATTTATTATTTTTTAAACTTTTTGTGTTTTTTTTTAAATATTTTTTTCAATGTTTTTATTTTTAATTTTCTTTTTGTATTTTTCATTTTATTTATTTATTATTTTGTTTTTTTTTTTTTTTTTCCTGTAGGATCTGTGTCGATCCTCAATTGAGAACCCAATCCCATTATGTGTCAATTTGATAGTTGATTTTAAAGTTTTTATTATAATGGATCGAGCCTGACCCCACAATGTGTCAATTTCATGGTTGGTCTTTGAGCTTTTATTACAATTATGGGCTAGTTCGCCTACACTGCGTGTTAATTTGATGGTTGATTTTTAAATTTTTTTTGCAATGTGTCAAGTTTTCTTACGCTAAGATTTTAAAGTTGTTATAATTTTAACATTTAAAAAAATAATTACTCTTGGTATAGTGACTCTTTCATTTAGGTATTCATTTTAAAAAACAATTTTGTCATAATTTTTTTTCATAATGCCATGGTTAAAATATGTTGAAAACTTAAGGTTTTCTGTAGTCATGATCTTTTATTTTAATTCCATGGTTGAAAAATTGTCAAAATTTTAAGGTTTTCTGTGTCATGATATTTTAGCTTTAACACCATCGCTGAAAATTGTTGGCATTTTAAGGTTTTTCAAAGACGTGATGTTTTATCCTTAATGTCATGCCTAAAAGTTATTGGAATTTTAAGGTTGTTCAGAGTCATGATATTTTATTCTTAACGTCATTGCTAAAAAATGTTGAAAATTTACCTCGAAAAAAACTATGTTATTACAACATCGACATTTTCTTTTAAGGGTGTTTTTTGCCAAAAAAAAAAAAATGGTTTGTATTTCCTTTTACTCCCATTTTTAAAAAACGTTGAAAATTTACCCAAAAAAATAAAATAGTATTCGAGCATCATAGTTTTTCATTTTTAGGTTGTTTTTCATGGTTTTCGGAGCTTTTTGGACAAAGTTCTCGTTTTGAGTTTATAGTTCTCGTTTCATAGTTTACATTGTTAGATGTAAATATCACAATTGTTGGTCCAATTGGGGAAGATTCATTGTTGTAGATATTCAGACTTGGGCCAAAATCCATTAAATCGACAAATAAGAGCTTTGGCTTGGAGAATAGTGAAAATACCACAAGCAACAAAATTTTATCTAGGTGCAACGTTCATTCCTAGAGCTCCACCCTACAACCAAAAACTTATAATGATGGTAGAATTATGTTTGATACCATAATATTTCAACTTGATGACATATTGTAATGATTTAGCCTCATATATTAGATTATTTATATTAGCCGATATACCCAATTTTTCCTCACCTTTTTTTCAGATTTGTTACTAGATCCACTAGCTCAACCCCTATAAGGATTTTTTTTTTTTGTTTTGATCTTCAAAAAAATTTATAAATCTTCCTCATGATTCAGATCTAAATCCTCAATATCGTGGCTCTAATATGAATAAATAGGAACGCATATCGTAGATCTGGGGAAAATTTGTTTCAAATTTCATCTACCTGATCTATCAACTAGCCACATAAAAGAGCGATTCATGTTGGAATATGTAATTCCTACTTGTCTTCAGTTGTGACTAACTATGTATAGAATCTGTTCCTATTTCCTAGGTTAGCTAAAACTAAGTTCCTAGTGTGGTGTGAGGTTGAGATATTTCCTCAACCAACTTATTGTGCGTCCAAGATAGTTTTCCTATCTTGAGACTATATCTCATGTATATATGTAACTTTATTTGATTAATGGAAGATAGTGTGAATCTCATATTTCATCTTGGTATCAGAGCCCGTAAGGGCCTTTAACCCTCCTGGGAATAGGAAAATAAATGACTGTATTTGTATAGTTTCATTAAATTTTGTTTGTCCATCTTGCTACATTAGTGAACGATTGGAGAGAGCTTGTGGTGCACGTAGAGCACTGATGTTTGTTGTGCCTGCTGCTTGAGGCCAAGCACTTGAAGATTGACTGCGTTTTGAAGCATCCCAATGGTTCAGAAGCAAAGAAGGCCGCCACATCTAATCTTATGATGCAACAGCGAGGGACATGAATTCCATAGGGAGAGACACTGAAACCACTCAATTTATCAAAATGTCATGCGATCTAACTCAGTTTCCAGTGCTTTGTGTCTCGTCGCTTTCTCCCTATAAGGGATATTTGTAGCTGACATTGAGCTAGATGGAAAAAACGATCGCAAATGTGATTCCGGGTCATGTTCGTAAGGCTGCCGGCTGGATCTCTGACTTGAAAGCCAAAAGCTCTCACCTGAGTGAATCAGAAAGAGCAGCCCTTGGGAATTGTTTTCAGAATTTAGAGGACATCAAAGACGAGCTTCGCCAATCTCTGGAAATACTGAAGCACTTGAGGCGGAACACCTTTGACTCTTAGATGGACGATGTGTTGAGGATGAACCTCGCTTTCACCAACGAGAAATGAAGGCAGTGACAGAGGTCATGGTGAGCAAGATAGATTTATTTTTTGATATAATATATCATAGGTGGAAGAACACTGATTCGTTGTATGAGTCTAAGATATTTGTGATAAAATATAAGGAGGACAAGAAATGTTCTGATTCCAGCAGTGGGTCTGGGTCCTGCGATTTTCTCCCAGGCCTGGTGTGTGGTTTGAGCTCCAAGCGCTTCCTTTTCTCCCTTGGCAGGTCTAATTCTATTTTGGAAGAGGCTAAGCAGGAGGGTTTCTCCATCGATTCACAGAATTTCTCGTTCTTTTCTCTACGGAGAGAGAAAAATAGATCTACCATTCTGTGCAGAGGAAAATTGTTCCTCGAATAGCGATTCCATTCTGTGCAAAGGAAAATTGTTCCTCAGATAGCGATTCCACTGAGTCAGATCAGTATTGTAACCACGAGGACAAGGATGGAGATGGTGAAGCTTCTAAAGGTGATTCGCACTGCGAATCCTTGGCAAAGTCCAATGGTATCCAAGACAAATTCCAGTGTGAAAGCGTTGTAGTGTTGAAGTATTCTCCAAACCCTTATTGGGACTTCCAGATCATCGATGGAGGAAATGTGTTGGGGGCTCTGTGGTCCGCTGCGAGCATCTACAATGAAGTTATTTGATGCCTCGTAATCATTCCCCAATTTGGTGAATCTGGAATCTGCAAGTTTTTATTTATGCTGTAAATGAATTGGTGTAGACTGATCTGGTGGTGACAATGATTTCCAGGGAAATCTGAAGGTCATTGTTGTCATTGGTAATGGTGTGTTTGTGCCAAGAATTCGTAGTAGGATTATCTGCTAGCGATGGCCGCAAGACATTTAATGTTCAAATTGTTCGAGTTGATGGTAAGGTAGAAGCCACAATCTCTCCCATGTTGGACCACTCGTACAGATCAATTGTTTTGACTTCACTCAAGGATGCCCTCGAAATAGAATTAGGCACTTAGATGGATGAAGAACTAGGTGTTGCATGGCTTCTCGGCAAGGCTAACGAAGAAGGAAGCCGCTAAGATGCTCTCTTCTATTGGTCTCTCATTTCTGGATGTTGTTCTGAGCTCTCATGGTCATTGGTACATCCGTGGTGGAGTGTGTACTATGAATTCTGAGTTCCGCATAGATAAAATTGGTGCAGTTGTGCTGGATCATCTCATCGTAAGGAGCGTGCAGGTGTCGTTAGGTCAATTGCTAAGCCGATCTATTCGTGATTGGTGACCCAATTTGTGCGTAGAGCAGTGACTGTATCGGCTCCGTCATGGGGTCTCATTGGCTGCAGCACTTATGCCTCTTGATGCTTGAAGAATTTTTAGTGGCGTGGTTGAGCTCAGACTGCCATAATATGGGTGTACAACACAGTAAGTTTTTTATTTTCTTAATGTTGTTGATACGTGCACATTCACTGGAGCCTCGCAAGATCTCATGATTTCTGTGTTAATGAGAGGGCACAGATCTGGTGGTGCCCCAACAGAGAGTAGTTGCATTATTATTTGCCATTGTTTAAAATTTTAGAAATTTTCATGTCATTAATGTAAATTTGGACATTGTTTTGTTGTGACATTTAGTTTGGCCAACTATTGTCACTAGTGAGAATCCATGTTGGAATTGGCCATTCCAACAATAGACAAATTTATTTGCATGAATGATATGATAAAGACATGACACTGAAAATGGCATCAAGGAACAATGCTTGGAGCTACATCACAGATTTCATCTTGGTATCATGCTTGGAGCTACATCACAGATTGGAGGATGATCAAGTTTGTGTGTGCCCAGTGTGATGGAAACATATATGTATGTGCAATTGCAAGGAGATTATCTTGACAATGCATCTTCGTTGTGGCAGCTTGTCAGCGAGCATGAGGAGGCATGCTTGGAAGCAGTTACCCAGCCTTGATATTGTGAACAGGGGAAGTGGCATTACATTGTGATGCCAAGGGAACTAGATATTTAAACGAGAACTTTTGTGTGTAAAATCGTTGAATTTTATGCATGTTGACAGTGAATTTGTGGATGATGGAGGATCAGGCCGTGGAGTCCTAGAATCTTGTTTTGAGAGAGATAATTTGTTATTGTTTCTCTTTGTGTGGCTGTGAGAGCCTACATCTGGATCATCTGTGTTGGAATGCACTGCATTGAGACCAGTGGAAAAGTCATCGATTCATTTCTTTATCAGTGGACCCTTCAGAGGTATCGTTGGAGAAGAATGGTTGTTGTTATGTTCAGTGAATATTCATCTTTGAGCATAGACAGAGAAATTTTAGGTTCTTGTTAATCTGAAAAGTTTATGGTTTTATTTTTTCTTGGAATCATTTTTAAAATTATTGAGCCTTATTGAGCCTAGCTAACTCAATATAGGTAAATTTACTTTGTTAGAATTCGAGACTCTAACAAATGACAGGTTAAGCATGGAGTTCCAATATTTAATTCACAAAGACAAAGATGACCAAGATGTGAAAATTTAAAAATATGATGTAAAGGAGCAACGAAAACATTTAAAGGATGATGGACAACGAAAGTGAAAGTTTGTTTTGTGTGAGTTTCTTGGAATAGACTCAACATCATGTTGTATAATGAGTCACACAGTTGAATGGTAAGCAAGTCTTGGATGGTTTTGTAGTGGTCATTATATGTACCTGGTAACTCCAAGAGTTGGAGTATGTAAGCCGTGTAAAGGCATGTGTATCCCCGTAAAAGTTCATGGTAACCTCAAAACCACTTTGTAATTACAGGTTCGTGGTCAGCCAGAAACCATTTTATAGTATTAGTTTGTGGTCAGCCAGAAACCACTTGTAACAGTGAAGTGGACTGGAAACAGGTCTATGCCAGTGTTTGCCCACTGATGAAGAGATTCGGTGCAAGGTCGCCGATGAAGAGATCTGGTGCAAGGTCACCGATGAAGAAATCCGGTGCAAGGTCGCCGATGAAGAAATGCAGTGAAAGGGGGCCAATGAAGGGATCCGGTAAAAGTTTTCCGAAGAGATCTAAGACAGATCTACTGTCGGTGACATTTCTCCGATGAAGGAAGAGCATGGTTATGGGTCATCCGACAAAACCCACATTGGAGGGGGATCTGTAGATACAGGTACATGTATGTAGTGATAATGGTTGACAGAACCATGTATGCGAAGGACATCCTACGAGACTAGCGGTTGCAGCAGTTGGTACTCATGCATTCCGGTGGACGGTTGCTCCTTTATATGGACGTCGACATATAATTTTCTTATGTTTGACTACAAATAGACTTTGCAGACCAGCATGCCAAAGTAAAAAATGAAGATGCCAAAGACTCAAAGTAAAAATCCATAGTAGTGGTTTGTTCTAGCATATGAATGATGTAGTCAAAGTTTGTTTATGTTTGTAGAACAAACTCATGACCATGGTAGAGTATGAGTCATAATTTGTAATTAGAGAAAATCTACATGTCATTTATTGTTTGTACATGCTCGACCTAGAGATGCATGCATACCCCTTTGTTATATGTTCCCTCTGTTAGAAAGTTTTAACACCCTGGAAGAGTGTGTCATGCGGGATGGATACACTTGGGTGGGCCGTATTGGTTTTAGATTCCATGAGGTGAAATTCGTTAATATAGGGGGAGTTCATCGAGAGGTTGGATGAACCATGTATGTGAAGGACTTCCTAGTAGAATGGTGGTTGTAGCGGTTGGGAACCCATGCATTTCGGTAGATGTTTGTTCCTTTATATGGACATCAACAATTACATGAATAAGATACAAAGTGTAATTACCAAACAGAACCAGTGTAATTACCAAACATGACCACTTGTAGATTTTTCAAATGGATAATGAGACAAGTAGTCATTAAGGGGGAGTGTTGGAATATGTAATTCCTACTTGTCTTTAGTTGTGACTATCTATGTATAGAGTCTGGTCCTATTTCCTAGGTTAGCTAAAACTAAGTTCTTAGTTTGGTGTGAGGTTGAGATATTTCCTCAACCAACTTATCGTGCATCCAAGATAGCTTTCCTATCTTGAGACTATATCTCATGTATATATGTAAATTTATTTGATTAATGGAAGATAGTGTGAATCTTAGATTTCATCTATTCAATACCCGAGCTTATGAAAAAAGTGTAAAAGCACGACATTAGGCATATAACCATGGACCCAGATCATAGGTTAAAATATTCGCTAGTGATTGGGAAAATATCTGACTTGATGCCAGTAGATATGTGAAATCCAATTGCAGAAGAAGGTTGTAACATACCCCATCTTCATACACCACAAGAAAGAGCCGAAGCTTAATGGTGATTTTAGAAAAAGTGTAGTCTCTGAAAATCCTGCCACTATAAACCACCAAGTTTTTCTAAAACTCTCCAAAGACTTCGTCATCAGAATCCACAAAGATGAGACAAAGCTCAACGACGTATGCAAAGAAGTGGAATCCTAAAAAAAACCTAGTCAATGTGAATCTCAAGTTCCCAATTTCCATTAGTCAAAATTGTGATGTTTATGTTATTTTTTCATCATGTCCACAAGATAATTACATTAATTTTTATATATGGCATTAAACTCTTATTACTCATGGTTTCTTTACCATATTTTTCTTGTTACATATTTTTTAATTGTATATATATTGAACTTATATAGTAATTTTTTTTAATTAATAATAATAATGATAACAATTTAAAATAAAAATTATGATTTAGTTATTTTTTATGATTTTTAATATTGACAATGTGAAATGTACCATAAAATAAATGTTTTTATATTAACGATAAATTTATTATTATAAAATTTAATATAAATTTTATACTTGTCATAAATATGGTTAATGAATTGACATTTTCATTAGTAAAAACTAAAAATAATTATTTATAAAACGTAAATAAAGACATTATAATCAATTCTCAAATAATTTTTGATATTATTATTATAAAGATTTGATATATATATATATATATATATATAATTTTGGATGCTTAAAAAAATTGTTTCAACTTCTATTTTATTACAATTAAATTTTTTACAATTTTCTTATTTTCAAATTAATTTATACATTGTTCCTTCATTTTACGATAGATCATAGGATTTTTTTTTCATTCTCTAATTCCTTCTTTATACTTGTAATATTGTAAAGGTTATTATATTTTCTAACTTAGAATCATATATATATATATATATATATATATATATATCTATATCTATATTAAAAATTTTAACATCGTAACACTTATAATACTTTTATTTTTATTTTATTTTTTATTTTTTATTTTGTTTTTAATTCATAATTTTATTGGTTAATTAGAAATATATATCTATATACATTTATAGTTATTTCTTTTGTCATCATGGTTTGGCACTAGGAAACTAAACTAGTGGCAAAAAGGTATAGGTTTAGTCCGAAAAAAATAACATATAATTGACAATGGCTAAGCCATTTCCTAAGCATGAAGCTAATATATTTTTTTCTAATGTAGAACAAATATTTAATCTTATAAAAATTGCAGTGGTGCTGCTTGTATAACATATAAACAAGAAACATAAAATTTTTATGGAGATAAACCATTGTGAAGCTCACGTAGAAGTAGAGACATCAATTGGAGTTGTTGGAGTGCCTAATAACACCAAGAAATTGCCACAAAGAAATATGGCCTCAATTCGGGCTAACCTAAGAGCCATATCTCTATGCTCAAGTGACATATTTCGATGCTCATCCAAGATAGCTTGGGTTGGAGAGATATTTCTCCCTTGGATTCATTTCATTCTAGCAAGACTTTACCTAGGAGAGATTTAATATGCCAATAAAGATCGACAGTGCAAATATATTGAATATGTCACTTGCGAGTATGACTGGGCTCAAGATCCCACTTAGCAAGGTAGGCCAAAATTTTAGCATCTGAAAATTCATCTTTGTCAGCCATAGCTTATGTTGTTTCCTAGTCTAGCTCAAATTAGATATGTTCAGGAGTCTGCATGTGGAATCTCTGGGCAGTAGAATGGGTATGATGGAAGCCTAATGCACTTCCCTCAACCTTGCTAGTAGAGACTATGAATTTTGGCATGTTGATGAGGCATAGGGTCCAAAAATGAAAGAACAATTTAACTGGTAGGGGCTTCCAAGTGCCACCAAGGGGAATGTGCCTCAGTTGAAATTATGAGGAAAGGGAAGGCAGGAGTTAGAATCACATAAACATAGAGCGGGGTATAGGATTGGGTATAGTGAGGGGTCGTCGTAAAGTGTAGTAGTGACCAGAGACAAATTCTATTCCCACTTCACAAATATTTACACTGGACCAAGATAGAGACAAAGAGGAACATGAAAATAGAGTTAGTAATACAATGCTACCGCCACCCTAGATGAAAAAATAAGCACATGTTGAACCAAAGGAAAAATAAACTTGAAGCCACACATTGTTTAAAGAACTAATGGATCAGATAGAAGACATGATGAGACCTTCATTCTTGTTGCGTAGTTTTATAAATACCACCACAACCATAGGCTTCTGCCTCCCTCCTTCCATCTTGTAATTTTTTTGGTCTTCCATTCAGTAACATCAATTTAGATCCCTTATGAATCATCGTTCCTTCTATGCTATCTAATTAGGGCTGAGTATTGAGCTTCATGTGGTAGGCTAAGTCAAAGGGACCTGGTCCTTCCCCCTAAGAGATGGAGGTAAAAACAAATCAAGGAAAGAAAGTATTCTAAGAGGTGTAAAGTTTCCATAAAAGTAGAGTGGAAATAAAGTTATAAAATTCCTTGCTAATTATAATGAAATTCCTGCGCAATAGAGCCTTTGTTAAACCTCCCATACTCCATAGTCAATGCACCGTGGAGTGATTTATTTCCTTCATCATGAATCTGCATGTGAGATAGGTGGATTGTGGGACAACCATGCCTCCTCCCATTGTTGAGTGTGGTGATGAAGGTGGCTTTATCTCCCCTCCCTTATGTATTTTAGTTGTGCTCAACACCCCATCTAGGGTTATGCATTCATATATTGAAATTTAATTGATTTATGTCTGTGGAGATTAGTGTGTGACATTCCTGAAATGTAGGTGAGTATGCCACTTCTAGCTAGAGTGAGGAGACGTTGAAGTGCTCATTAGAACAACCTATGTTTTCCAAATAACTTGCCACCTTGTTTTCCAATCGCCATTGTGAGGAGACCTTATCCACTACAATGTAATTAATGAGGTTTTTTAGTGTTGAGATGACCATGCTCGACTATCCTTCCATAAATATTTTATTGTATCGTTTAGTAGTGGATATTAGAAGACCTATTTCTAGTGCAAATAAATTTGTTTCATTTTTGCTATATAATCCCATAAATCCCACTAATATAAAGATAGGGTTCCCCTTAGAGTCCCAAAATAGGTCCCCATATCCAAAGGCACCCGAATTTTATTTGGAGGCACTATCAAAGCTGAATTTAAGGAAACCAAAGGGAGTATCCATCAAGACAGAGGGGTAGGATGGGGAAGGGGAAGCACATTGAGGGGGATGGGGGAGATATATGGGATCATGGATAATCTATCAAGGATATGAGATTCAACTAGAGAAGTGGACTAATCATCCCAAGATCATGTCTCTAATAAGGCGGTTTCCTTGATGTTTTGAATCACTCTATGCCATACTAAATCAACACTGAGTGATTTTCCACAAAATATTTGATTGTCTCTCTTTCCATGTTGACCAGAGAAAAAAATCCTAGAGTGAGTATTTTCCAAGACCAATTAAGGATGGAGTTGTGAAAGGTTGAAAATTTACAAGTGGTTATGGTTTCACAGATATTTTGGTTGTTCTTGTTAGTTTTCCCAAAAAGTTGTGCTATTTGAGTCCAAATAAATTTGACCAAATCACAAGAATTAAAAATTTGTTCTACTGTCTTTTCATTACTTCGACAGATACGACAAAAATATGGAACTTCAAAACCTCTTCAAATGATCCTATCCCATGTTAAGGATATGCATTTTTCTAATATCCTTAAGAAGTGAGCTACTTTGGACCACAATTTTTGGGAGCATATAATGGACCAAATCAGTTCTTGCTAGATACGATTGTGTTTTGAGATTAGATAGTAAGATTCATTCATTGAGAAGGTGCATGCAGGTTTGTAGGCTCATCTTAGTTTGTCAGGCCCATCCATAATAGGGATTTTCCTTTGCAACAATTTTTTTTCTAGAATGGACAATTCATTAGGTGGAAGGTATATGTTCCATTGATATATAGATTTCCAAGATTTGCAAATTATGGTTCCTTGTTGCTACTTTTAGTATTGTGCCACTTTAATCTAACCGTTCACCTTCATTATTGTTTCTAATTGATTGTAGTCTATCTACCCTTAGAGTTTTGGCATTTTTTGCTGGGAATCATCCTAGAATTGAAAGGTGTCGCCATTCTTTAGCTCCCAAAAACTGTGTTGTTGAACCAAGCTTTTATTTTGATCAAGGAGATTCCAGATTGCTAAGCCTAGTGTGTGGGATTGCAATATTGGTTTCTGTTGAAACGAGAGATTGGGATAATATTTTTTAGTCCATTAAATAATATTCCATATTTCATCAGCACCCTGAATCCAATGCCACCATATTTTTTCTTTGAGATTCTTTCTCAAGGTCTCAGGGTCTTGGTGACCTTTTCCTGCTTTAATTTTTGGTAGACACAACTTATCCTAGGCTATCAGGGCCAATTTTCATTCCCTTGTTGTTCCTAGCCAAAGAAAGGAGTGGTATATGTTTATGATTGAATATAGGAATCCTTTGGGCATCACTAAAAATGAAATTCCATAAAGAGGCAGGGCTTGGAGAACTGATTTGAGGAGTATGAGTCTACTGGAAATGTTGAGAGAGTGAAAGGTATAGTTATTGACCTTATTGGAGATTTTTTCTAGGAGATCCTGCTAGTGAATTTTTAGAAAGTTGTCCACAAGTGGAGTGGCTAGGTAGATGACAAGAATAGTGGCACATTGAAATCCAAGCAACCTTCTAAGATGGGTTTGAACTCTAGGGTTGGTATTGAAGAAAAATACCCAAGATTTGAAAGGATTAATGGTGGTCCTTTAGGACATCATGAAGTCATTTAAGATTTTATTCAGTGCTTTGGCCTCCTTAACTAAGGGGAAACTCATTAGAATTGTATAATCCAAACACTATTGATGAGTGATTAGGTTTGAGGCTTCATAAATCCCTAAACCATTTTAAATAACCTTGGTGGGTATTAACTTGAATATAATGTCTAAGTATTTCCATAATGAGGACAAATTGGAAAGGAGATAGTGGGCCTCCTTTCCTAATTCCTATTGAAGGGTTGAAGGTGTTGGTTCAAGAGCCATTGAGAAGAATCATAGAAAAAAGGTGAGGAAAAAGGGATCCTTTCCATTATTTCCAATCTTATACAAAACCAAAATCTCTGATTATGTGGTGAATATAAGACCAAATGAACTTGTCGAATGACTTGGAAAAATCAAGTTTAATAACCATGATTTAATTTTTATGTTTCTTGAGGGTATGAATGATTTCATAAGTAATGAAAATGGCATCAAGAATTTGTATTCCTTCCATAGAGCCTGGTTGTTATTTTGAATTTAGAGAAGGAAGTAGGGGCTTCAACTGATTGGGACTAACATTGGAGATTATTTTTTAAATCACAATGAAAAGTGAAATTGGTCGAAAGAAACTTGGATAATTTTCGTGAATGGTTTTAGGGATTAAATTTAGAAAGGTGGCATTGAGAGTTGCCAAAAAAAATATAAAACTCCTAGTTTCTTCAACAAGATCGTGGATTTCCATTCCTAAGAAGGACCAATGGACCTAGAAGAATTACATGGTAAAATCATCTGGTCCAGGAGCTTTATTTTTTGGTATGCTCGTTACTACTTCCTCTACTTATTCAAAAGAAATTTTCCTCATTAAATATTCATTATGCACCAAATTGACCAGATTAGGGATGTGAGACAAGATCTTATCAATGGATTGAAGGTAGTTTGGGTGGGGTTCCTTCATAAGGTTACTATAGAAACCTTTAAGTTCCTTCTCAAGGTCCTTGTGCTCCATTAAATTTTTCCTTTTTCATCTTGTAATGCTAAAATTCTATTATGATTTTGATGAATTATCATAGACTTGTGGAAGACTATTCTATTTCTTTCTCCCTCCTTTAGCTAATTTATCCAATAATTTTTTCTTTAGAGTGTTTCTAATTTCTTTCTCTTATCCTCAAGCTAGGATAGAATGCTTCCCTCTTGAATGGAGAGCCCCTATGTGCATCCCTCTAAGTTTTTTTTTTGTTGAATGACCTCCATTTGATTTTCCAGCTACTGCTTGGCTTGGAAAATATTTCCAAACTCCTCCTTATTCCTCTTCTTGATTTTGGATTTGAGAATTTTGAGCTTATGTTGGAATTTTTTAAAGCTAAGGAGGAAATAAGGGTGATATTTGATCCACTTATGTGTGCATGGGTCATGAAACCTTTTAATATAGTCTCTCTAGGTGTAACCACGTGTTTGAACACTACCTCAACGTGTCCCTATGGCTTTGGGTTAGGCCCTCACATGGATTGAACCTTACCTTATGGTGAAAAACTCCTCACTTTTCACCATTGGATCCAACCTTTTTTAATATATATATATATATATATATATATATATATATATATAATCTTAACATTTTTTATTAAGTCGAGAGATGCTCTATAGTTCAGTATGGAGGAGATGTGGTGGTGAAGCATGAGATGATATGTTCTATTGAAATGTTAGATAAAAAAATAAGAATAATAAAACATAATGCCATCTCAATTAAAATAGTATTAATATTTATTTATCTTCTAATTGAGGTGACATTATATTTTATTATTCTTAGTTTTTTTATTTAAAGCTTCACTAGAACATCTTATCTAACACTTTATCACAATATATTCTCATATAAGCAATATAAATGTCTAATATAAAAAATATTTTATTGAAACTAGGCATTAAAATGAATTTTTTTTTACACATCCCCTTCATATCACATTATGAAAATTATTTTTAATTGTTATATGTACAGGTATAACTTGAACGAGACTAATAACTAAAAGCATGCTCCTCTTCAAATCCAAAAATATAGAGTATTTATACATCCAATCTCATTTTTCAAAAGTTTTTATACTAAACTTTTTAACATTTGAACTCGTTACAATTATAGTGATCTTGAAATGCTTTTGCACTACTACAATAAAATTTTAAAAACATTTAGAAAATCTTTAGATTTTTCTATACATATGATAAATCAAATATGATCTTATGAAATTAATTATATTTTTAATAAATTAAAATATATCTTTATAAATACAAATTTAAATTAATATTATAATTTCCATAATAAAATATTAAAAAATAATATAACAATTTTCATAATTATAATTTCCATAATAAAACATTACAAAATAATATAATAATTTTCATAATTATAATTTTATATCATAAAAAGTTGCTTTTATTTTTGCATTAAAATTAAAAAATAAATGTCATATTTAATATAGTAAAATAAATGGTGAATATCTAACTAATATCTTAAAAATAATCGACCAACTACACATAACCACACATACAAACAACAAATTTTATGGAATGTATATTTCCACAGTCAGTAATATAATGTCGTTGAAAAATTCTGGTAACATGTGTATTTTGTTTGAAGAACCCGATGTTTTTGGTGAACACGTCACCCAACTTCAGGGACAAGGAACTTAATATATGAAGACCACTTGACCAATATATATAGAGAATGGGGAAAAATAGCCGTTAGAGAAAGAGAGATGAAAAGGAACATTGTATAAATGGTAAATTTGATTATAAATTTAGAAAAATAAATAAAAATTGAAATTAAATTATTCAATAATTTAATATGATTATTATTGGAAATATTTAATTTTTATTTGTTTATTTATTATTTTATTTTTTTGTAAGCTTGGCAGGACCTTTTCATTCGTTCGTTTTCACCAAAAGTAGGTTACAACCATAAAAAAAGACGTTCATTGGCCTCAACTTGCCCATTGGGAAACCAAGTCTGTTGGCCACTGAACCACATTATAAGCCATCCAAAAATGAAATAGTTTAAGTTTGTCTAATAGTTCCCTATAGGACTAAATGTTTGGAAACCATATACAACCTAAATAACTATAGTAGAGATAACTAGTCGAGATATACATCAAAGAAAATTAAACAAAAATAGTCACTGCCATATCCATGCAAACTATAACTCATTAGAGGACTCCACAAGAGCTAGGTCCTTTGCATTGGAACGTGGTAATTCAGACTAGGGAAGACACGAAATGTGTTGCTCAATGTGGCCATGACGAACATTCTACTGCTGAATTTGGAATTGGATAAGTTGAAACTCTTTCTGAATATCCTGAGAACCTAGATCATATTTGACAGAGCTTGTTGGAGAGGTGATGATAGCTCTCGCAACGATACTTTTCATTAGCCAATAGATATGGATAATTTGTTTATATTGAGTGGTGCGAAGTCGGGTATGTCATGGGTCAGGGATTAAATCACTCCAGTCTTATATATGGACTAAACTTATGCCTGTTGATTCAATTCAGCTTCGTATGTTGAGATCAATTTATTAACTTGGGTCGGAGTGCCTATATGATAGACCTGGGCCGAATCACTGATGATTTGAGCATCATTTTTCTAGTCGATTCTTCTTGAATTCTTCTTTGAGGATGAACCCCTATCTCCTCATTTCGTCGTCGGTCGATTGTGACCTTGGCCCCCACTTCCAGAAGAATTGCATTGAGCGATGGACAAGCCATTTGAATTTTCAAGCAAACAACAAAGCCACAAACTGTCAACAAAAAAAAATGAACCACAATCCATAACCAAACAGTCTGCTCATAGTTAGGGTAATTAAGAAAAAATTCGAGGACCTGACACAATAACATAACATGAAAGTAAGAGGAAAATTTTGTTGGGCACAATTCTTTCATAGAAACTAAGGGTCGAATGGAACGACCACTATCGATGCACAGTACTGTATTTTAGCACCGCATGTCCAATTGAATCAATGTATAGAGATAAGCCAAGGTTAGTTTGTCACTTCAAGATGAAGGCTCCACAGATCGGCTCCTTGAGACCAATTATAGTGAGATCCACACTATAGTCACAATAACTCAGATGAAGGAAATTTAGACTCATTCCCATGTTCAAGACTAAAAATTCAATGATATAAGCAGCACTGACGAAAATACATTCATCCACAAGAAGACTCCAAACCAAATATTGATAGTATATTCCCATTCTAGACAGAATAATGCTAAATACCAACATAGAAAATGAAGACATTACATAAGACAAAACAACAAAAACTTTCCAATTTTCCAGACATCGATTCCTATTCCTCACGAGAATTGTATTGCCAAGATTTCCATTAACGTTTCGAGATACATTAGAAGAGTATGCAGACTGTGGTCGGAGAGGGGAAATAAAGAGAAGAACATACCCGAGGGAAGAAACCATGAACAAAAGAGGAAGAGCTACATCCAAGAAGCAGACCCCCTGACCATCCTTGCCAACAATAATGCTCTTACCAAGAGCCTTCGCTTTACACCAAAATCCAAACCCCAACACAAGACAAATAGGTACTTGGGACGATGAGCCCTTACCACTTGGAGATTAAGAACCCCGTAGCTCATCGCATCACCATTAACACATCCCATGTGTGTTGCCACCCCCACATTCATGGTCGAGCATGTAAGGGTGTGGGTTTAGCCTCCCTCCAACCCTTTCATCGATAAATTTACTCATGACATAAGTCTCGAGATGGAAAATGAGCTGTCTCGCACCCTAATCAGAGATTTTTATTAAAATTATTAGAATGAAAAAAAAAATATATATATATATATATATAAACAAATCAAAAAGATTAAACAAATTAAAAATAATAAAATTAAGATATTTAAAAAAATTTATGGTCAACAAGCTTATTATATTTTTATATTTGTCTTTATATGCTTACACGTTGGTGAAAATGTGTGTAACTTGTTTATGTCAAAAGCGTTATATCTCTAAAGTGTTTCAATGAAACCACTTAAAACTTCAGATCCAATCAATATAATGGAGCGAAAAGAACGTCGGTTTCTGTTGAATGATGTATAAGTATTGCCAACTAAATGAACAAACGACACATCTAAGATTTTATCAAAACCGGTTTGATTCATATTATCATTATGTTATAAGTGTGTTATTTCCTAATCTAGGAATATTATAATACAATGAAGTTAGTTTACAATATTTAAATATATCATTTTTGTTAAAATGTTATAGGGGGAGGTTGTATGTTCTATAACATGTGATTTAAAATTTGTACTTGGCTCCAAACATGTAAATGATGTAAATGATATGCTTGTAAGAATGGCTGAAGTAAATGAAAAGTTTATTTAAAATGGAAAACCTGTCTGTAGCGGATTTCACCGCTTTACGAAATTCCACCACTTTAACATCTAAAAATGCCCTCGTTTGTAATAAGGTAATAAGTCGACACAACATCCACTCGATGTTAACTATTTCAATCCCCCTCTCAATTGAGTTCGTGATTGCTCGATATGTATTTACTCAATGAAAAATGCTACTCCCTCGATAAAGATAAATATCTACTCATGCTCATATAAATTAAATATCTAGTTATAGCCATATTATATTCATAATGGTCAAAGACCAACATCTTTGAGGAGAGTAGGGTTTAAGACCAACATCTTTGAGGAGAGTAGAATGTTGAGCAGAGTAGAATGGGGTGATTTGTTTTTAATTATAAAATTTAAGACATTTATATATATATATATATATTTTTTTTCGTGATTGTTTGGATATGTTACAACCCCAAACTTCATATTCATATATGATAATGATGAGAGTCTCAAAGCAACTTTTTTTTTCTTCTCACAACCAATAGTTGTTTTCAAGGCTAAAATATATTTTCTTCCCTCTATTGATCATTTTCTAAATGTTATAGTTTAAGTTAATCTTATGATAAAAATTCAAATCCAAGATATCTATATAAAGTGAATTTTGAGTTGTTATTTCCACATCCAAAATTAGGGGAAGATATCTTTATAAAGTGACTTTTGAGTTTTTATTTCCATATACAAAATTAAGGTAAGTGAAATTTTTGGATTTGATTATCATAACCTTTGTTCTGTCAGGGTTTATTATCAAACCTATGTTGAAACAAAAATATATGAGAATCCCTAGTGGTTTATCAATATTAGAGGAACACCTCGCCATAAGAACAATATCTTATGAAGAATCAGGACAATGAATATTCTAGGTAAAGTATTGCCAACAAACCCTACCTCTTTAAGACGTACCCTAACTTGATGATGTAAATGAAAAAAGGGGTAGGGCACCAAAAAATAATCTTACTTAATTTGTATTTTACAATTAATTTCTTCTTACCAACCCTCAATGTTCCTAGACTGAGCAACTTATTGTTTTCACACAACCTTATTTCACTACTTCTCAACTCAAATGGAATATTTAACTCTTCTAATATATGCCAAAATTTATTTCTAGGCACCGTGTCAAAATCTTTCTTAAAGTCAACATATAAAGAAAGGAGATTAGCTTTATTATTATGAGATTCATTTGCAATGATCATAAGTGTGACTAGGTGGCTCAATAGTTGAATGATAACTTCTAAATTTGACCTAGTCTCTAGCCATTCCTTCTTAACTTTTAAATAATACTAATTGTATTTTCCATAATAATTCCATATAACTTGGATTTAATCATAAAGGTTCTATAATGTGAGAGGTTGTTTTTATCTCTACTTTTAAAAATAGGAACAATGAGCCTTTAAATCCATGATTTTGTGAAACCCTAATTGACTACAAAATGCACGAGCTTATGAATGTGAGTGATAGGGACTTGTCCTCTAATTTTTATTTTTTCTTGATAATATTTAATGCCCTTGAATTTCCCTTTTTCAAGTTGTCTTGTTAACATATTAATTCCAATACCTAAAGGAAATCACATTGTTTTCTTAGTCTTTTTAGTTAGAATTTGTATATATAATTTTAAAAAATAAATTTAGAAAAGTGTAAAATAACATATATATATATATATATATATATTTATATTATAACTTTATAACTATTTATCTTGTTATCTTTCATTAAAATCTTATGTAACAACCTTTCTAGTAATTTCACACTTTTTATCATATCAAAGATTGGTTGTTTGATTTTCCCTTTTACACAAAATTTAAAGAAATTACTTGTTATACAAGTTGATAATTTTGTTGAAAAAATTATGACAGAGGTACTTTCTATATAAGTTGATAATGTCATTGAAAAGAAAAAAATATGATAGAGGCCTTTAACAATTTTATCACTTATCATGAGTTTTATGGGTCATTCTTTTTAATCCTTTATAAACATATCATCTTTATTTTTGTTAAAAATCAATTCCTTTTCATTATTATATTGTTCTTAAATGAGATTATTTAGTAGGTTAAAGTTTAGAGCTTGGATGAAGGGTCCATTATTTGAGTCTCATTTGCAATTTTTTAAGATTTAGGGTGGGTGTAAGCTAATGATGGTCTTTCATGACGCGTTAATGATAATGAAAATTTGGAAAAACAACAATATGTTAACTTGGAGGGAATGTTAGAATTACTTATGCAATGAATTTGAAGATGGCGTAAAAAGATGAAATGCACGAAAATGGTTAGCTTTCAAAATATACAGTTTTTATTTATATAAATCAATGTGGTTAATTATGTGAATTTTGACTTGTCATAATCATAACATGTTATTTTCATACAAAATATAATGAATATGTTTTTGTTAGTGCAAAATTTGAGTATCTAAATGATGGAATTTTGCTACTAAAGTTTGTAGAATTGTAGAGAACCGATTATCCTAGTGAAAAACTATTTTTCCAAAAAATATAATCTTAATTTTATATATTTATTTAAAATTATTAAAGACAATATATCCTTGAAATTACAAGGCCTTATGTCAGTGCAATCTACAAATGTGTGTGTGTGTGTGTGATAATGTCCTCTAGTGCACCGTATAATTGTTTTTCTAAATGGTTATGCCCCAAACATTTGTAGCGGAAATAGATGAGGGATGTATTTTAAGATTTTGATATGAATTTTCGAAAGAAAGAAACCAATTTCCCTCTCAGCCCGAAGGCAAGAGTGAGGCTTCTAGTACTAGGTCAGACCGTAGTTATAATCACTTAATCTCAGTCTCAAAGCCATTACAACAATATTCATCATACATTAAAGCTTATCATGTCACTAGCGAGGATTTGAACATAGGTGGGGAATATTTCTGCCCAACCACTCGAGATAACCCCAATTGCTAATATTTTGATATGTGTCTCAAGTGAAAAATGTGTTAAAAATTGTAAATGTTGTTAATGTTTTTAAAAAACTATATATTTAGAATCTATATAGTTGGCTCTATATTGTATGTAGTTTCATGGACAATGGATTTGCCTAGCTTATAAAAAAATAACATCAATGATACACACACACACACACACATATACTAAAAAAATGGCGTTTTCATGTATTTACAACCCAAACCACCAATTTTGTGATCCTAAACCTATATTTAAAGAAACCAACTCATCATGCACAAAAACTTGTTGTGAAGGAAAAATTTAAATTTAAAAAAATGCATGTGTTGATGAATGTTAAAGATTGACTCATACAACCGTAATCTAGCTCGACAAAAAGGTCCCACATTCATATTGGAAAATTTCCCAAATGATATATCATACTTAGCATTCAAAATTAGAATCATCACATGTGTCGTTAACCCAAAAAATACATATTACATAACAAAACTCTGCAATATATAATGTGCATATAATATTAAGGTTGAAGCACATACAATAATGTTGTGACTATATATTACCCAATCCTTTGCAATATGATAAATTTGAAATTCAATCATTGAATTAAATCAAACAACCCACTTTTAAAAACCATAATATAAAGTTTTTTTTTTTCTAAATTATGCTAATTCTATTATGTAAACATACTATTACAAAACTACCTCAGTTCAGCTGTGGGAGCCTAAAACTGGGCTTGATGCCCATGCTTTGTCAATTTGACGAACTGCCTAGAGCGGGAAACCAGTTCTTTCAAAAAAATTGCACCGCCCTTGTAAGGGAAATCGGTGGATAGTCCATTACATTCAGCGTGAGAAAAATATAGAGGGACGACACTAGCATGTAGCTTCTACTTCCGTAGACAACAAAATCTAGAATAGCTTGCAAATGACGGGAATTAGATACCATACTGAATTAAGGTAGTGAGAACTGCTGCGTGTGGGTTGGAGAAGGCGGCTCCTCCTCCACGCGACACCTGTAATGCTCCTCTAGATCTTCTGCAGCATCACTTTGAACTCCATCTTTTCCTAAGAGATTTGCATCCACCTGAATAGAGAGCTGAGCCAAGTTGGGAGAGGCAGAAGCAAGGGGAGCACCCAGAACAGTAGAAGAGGTTGCAGCATGGGCGGGCCTGGGAATAAGGGGCGGGGGCAGAGGTTCATACAGCGGTGGAGGCTGAAGAGTCGATTCTTCCCGCAGGGTTATGGTGATGTAGGCATTGATAGTGGGATGATTGAGGGCACAATCGAAGCAGAGCTACGCTCTCTGCGACGTTTGCCTTAAAATGTAACTTCCAGAAGGATGGGGGACAGCTGAAGCGAGATTCGGAGGAGCGCCAGGGGGAGGAGAAGAAGGTCGAAAGCCTTGGGTAGAGCCAGGAGGTTTTTCATCTTCCCAATGACTGAGGGGGTCCTGAGAATGCTGCCTCTCATTATGCTCGGTAGAGGGAGCATCGCCGAGACTGGACGAGGGACGCTCACTCATCTGCCTGCCATGAGTTGCTCCTCGGCGGCACCTCATACGGTGTCTTAGTCTGGGCATGGCTGTCGCAGCGGATTGTAAAGGCCAGAGACAAGGAGAATTAGCATGGACAGGAGAAAAAACATAGTGAAATCCAGGGGGGATCTGCAAATTGAAATTGGAGTGACAAAAAACGCTATGAGAAAAATGGCATCCCGAAGTAGTTTCTATACAGCTGAGCAGCGAGCAGCGTCGTCCTGTGTGAGTTCGGGCACTGGGCTCTGCACAAGCCGCTGGGAATGCACTAAAAATAGGATTTAGGGAGCTGCAGGCCGAGCAGGAATGATCTGGAGAACCCGAGACAGGAGCCATTATGAGCCAACTGAGCAGACCGAGGATGGAGAAGAGCCGACGCTGGTGAATTAATGACTTGAGAGCTGGCGTCTTTAATTCAAGTGTGATGGAGCCGCGGGGGGCCATATGGCCTCCCCATGTGAAGCCCCTTGAGAGGTGCCCCGGGACAGAAGTCTCGTCAAAACATTTATTCATCCGCATCCGAAAAAAAGGTAGTGGGCTTGGCCTGGTTTAGACTAACTACTCGCACGACGAGCTACGACCTTGCTCGGGATCGAACACAAGACCGGTCCGTCATTACGAGGCCGACTTTACCGCTACGCCGCCTCCACGACCTTAAAAACCATAATATAAATTTTACACAATGCATATCTATAAATTTCAAACACACCATTCTATTATGGTGAACTGTGTAGATTTATAATTGCAACCTTCCTCCAATCCATAGTTGTGATGAATAACATGATTGGTGACCCATTCTTTCATAAGTGATTAACCTTTTATTTTTTGTTACATCCATTTATCCTTACATATAAAAAAATGGATCTGTATGTTGTGATTACAGGTATAACAAGCATATCACACCATTCTGTAACAACATTGAAATCATCCAAACAAAAAAATGCATATGATATCAAACATGTGCATTCATTCTTTTGACATGGTGGATGAAATGCAAACATCTTAGTGGTCCTACCATTTCCATCATGAAAATGAAAATATATTTATAAGACGAATGAAAAAAAATCACTGGTGGCCAATTGAGGTGTGACCAATCTTGACAGAGGCGAAATATTTTGTAGCATATTACAAAATAAAAAGAATTGCAAACATGTATCAACATTTGGTGAATTCACAGGGAAATATAGGCAACTATATTGGACTTCAAAATCTGTGGTTTCACAGATACAGAAAAATGAGTTATGTAACCCCAATCCCATCCCCCTTACAAGAAATTATTAAGAAAAATGCACTCACCTAATAATTTTTCACTTGCAGGGAAAAGTTCTTAGAGCAATTTTTTCCTAGAACAAGAGAGGTGGAAATTTTCGTATTGTTGGAGTAAAATGAGCTATTGTATATGTACTCATCGCTTAAAATAATACCTCCATGTTATGCTCTAGAAATAGTACCTCTTTTCTTACCTTTTGAGCAAGTTGCAACAAGATAAAAAGAAAAAATGTTGTTTTTGCATATTTGACCTTCATTAATAAATTAATAAAGAATTAACATACAAAAATTGAAAAAAAAAAAATACAAAACAAAAAAAGGGAAATTGACCAGAGACAAATTTATAACTGGATTGGTCTTGCAGCAGAATCATAATAATGCTTGAGATAAGAACTATTTATAGGATAAAATAACAACCTCTAATCATTATCTTTCAATAGATAAGAGTTTATTCCAACATTAAAAACAATTTCATACATGCCTATCCAACGTCTTTGAAACTTTGTATGCTTTCCTTTCTCAACATGGGTTGAATCCCATAAAAGAACCTTTTGCCCCACTTAAAATGTAGCATCTTTAGTCTTTTTATCATGATATATTTTAAATGTTTCTCACCTTTTATGAATTTCATGGATAGATTTAGCTCTTTGTCCATCAAGAGAAAAAAGTGCATGATAACGATTGATTAAATGAAGCTCACTGAACTCTTTAGTTTGAAAGGAGAGGGAAAAATGAGGATAATTGCAACTCAAATAGCATGAAAAATTCCTTCCCGTAGACAAGCTGGAATGGTGTTACACAGTAGTTGATTTGGTGAAAGTAAGATCAACCCATAAGGCTCTGGAAAGCAAGAGGTGTCATTATCTAGGATTGTCCATGTAGAAATTTATTAATACAGATGTATTACTGGATTCTCCTGATCTAACAATATTTATCTTCTTGCTAAATACATAATCCTTCCATTGTTAATCTTGTGGAAATTTAAAACTAAATTGCAAACACATGTGAATAAATTCAATCGCACATAACACAGTTGTTTAACAGGAAATATTAAAGCTAAAAACCCCAACTATCATGTATTATGTATATCAATGGATCATGTAATAATCTCATACAAAGCTTAGTACATCAAGCTCTCAGTAAAATCAACAATCATTACACACTGTCATGTAGAAATTTGCATATCTATGCACCAATTTCTTGCCTCTTGACAACATGCCTCCACTGCGCAATCCCTGTTGAAGAAGACCCCTTAATGAATTCGAATTGGCCTTGCCTTGACTTCGCAATCCTCATTGGAAACACCAATGTGCGTCAGATGCATTGAATCCATCACTATAGTCACAACAGATAGTCCATCTCACCATTTCACCTATCTCTCCACTGGGTGTCCACTGGAACTGACATGCAAGTAGTTAACTGTTGTATTTTTTCATTTGTTAGTGAGTTATTAGTTGTGAATTAATTAAATAATTAATTCACTTAACTCTCACTAGTGTGTCTTTCAGTTAGACTAGATACAACTAGCTCAACTAAGTTTAATTCACTTAACTGAGTTAAACTGAATAACAACTCCCGTGAATACTCTTCCAACTATGTCATAAATTTTCTAATTTAGTTATAACTGAGTCCTCCATGCATGAGCCACCAATAACCCTAGGAATTGTGCAATTCCTTCAACCCAGTGATTTTCCAAATTTTTTCACTGAAATAAAGTGCTCTAAGAGAATAAGTTGATATTTATTGTCAGATTATTATTAAGGGTTAATAATAATCGGCATGCACCTATTTTTAGATTGACGATCTATAAATAGACTTAACCCAATATTATAAAAATATAATTTCATCTATTTTCCACATTTGACCAACCATATACAAATAGCATCCTGAAACTTATAGAATATGCTCACCATGTCTAAAAATAGACATACACCTAAAAATAGCCTGCGGGCCCCACTTAGTGAAGGTGCTTAGTTTTCACTAAGCTCATCATCTTGTTGAATCTCTATGCTCCCTCTCAACAAGATAGAGATTAACCTTCACCCAGATCCTACCTCTATGGTATTCTAATTTTCTCCTATCAAGCGCCTTTGTCAGAATATCTGCATCCTGATCTTCCGTAGGAATGTACTGAAGCAACATGATCTTCCGTTGCACACAATCTCTGATATGATGATACCAGATATCAATATTTTTATATCTATCATGAAACATAGGATTAATCGAGAGTTTAATGAAAATATTATTATCACAATGTATCATTGTAGGATCTAAATGTGAACCGAACAAACCTACCAGGATATTCCTCATCCAAATAGCCTCACATGCAGCTTGACTTGCTACCATGTATTCTGCTTCCGCTAAACTGAGTGCCACAGATATTTGTTTCCTAATGTACCAAGAAACTGTTGTAGATCCGATATTGAAAACACCTCCTGATGTGCTCTTTTTGTCAGTTGGGCTACCTGCCTAATTTGCATCCGTGAAGCCATGCAACTTCACCTCATCCATCTGTCTGTACCATAAGCCATACTCAGATGTGCCCCTGAGATACCTTAGGACACGCTTGCTTGCCTTCCAAAAGAGCTTGGTAGGCTTAACCATCGCTTGTGAAAGCTAGTTCAACGCATAGCATATCTCCGGTCTTGTATTAACTAAATACATGAGGGAACCCACCAGCTGTCGATAAATAGTGGCATCCACTTTCTCTGTTGATGTAGCATCCTCTTTCCTCCAATTTACTAGAAGATGAGTATCCATGGGCTTGCAGTCCTCCATGTGAAACTTACCAAGTATCTCTTGAGCATACTTGCCTTGAGACACAAACAATTCACCTTCTCGCTGCCATATTTCCAATCCAAGGAAATAATGAAGGAGGTCCAAATCCTTCATCTCAAACTCCTTTGCAAGATATGCCTTGCATGAGTGTATCAAATGCTCATCACTCGTTAGTATTAAATCATCAACATAAAGAACAATGATTAAAAACTTACCCTCCACCACAATTTGGTATAGGTTTGCATCTGCCTCACTCTTGGTGAAGCCAAGTCCAGTGAAATAACTGTTGATCCATGTGTACCAAGCACATGGTGCTTGCTTTAGCCCATACAACGCTCTTTTGAGTCTACGCACATGCGAATCGCTACTGAAGATCTCAAATCCTTCAGACTGCTCAATGTACACCTCTTCCTCAATTATCCCATTAAGGAATGCAGTCTTCACATCCATCTGATGAATTTGCCAACCCATCTGCGCTGAGAGAGAAAGGATGGTCCTTATGGAAGAATATCGTGCGATAGGTGCAAAGGTTTCTTCATAATCAATCCCCTCGATCTGTGAGAAGCCTCGGGCAAAAAATCTTGCCTTATACTTCTCAACACTCCCATCAACATCTTTTTTTACCTTGCAGATCCATTTTGAATCGACCACTGATTTACCCACCAACCTTGGAACAATCTCCCAAGAATTGTTTCTAACAATGGAGTCATACTCCTCCACCATGGCATCTACCCATGTGGGCTCCTGCGCTGCTTCTTCAAAAGAAGATGGCTCTATCATGACACACTTGCTCATAAGATCTATGTATCCAGTAAATCAGTCAGGTGACTGTCTCTGTCTACACTATGATGTAGGGACTCCTACATTCTCTGCCGCATCAAGCTTCAGTCTCTCAGCTTCTATGTTATGCTTTCTGCCAGATCTGATGTTTGGTTTTGCATGAGTGGACTCCTCCACTCCATGAATATTCTCTTTTGGTTGATCCACATCTAGAGACTCATCTTTGGGAACAAGAAGTTCCTCCTCCACATGCAAGTGTAGCTCCCTCTCAAGCGACAAGTTCATGGCTTTCACCTCATTGAATTTTGTATCCCATCACACCATAGTCATTCGACTGTTTGGAAAATACACATAATAATTATGGGGTGTTTTTGTGTACCCCACAAATATCCCAACTTCTACAGTCGGCTCTAGCTTCTCCTGGCGTCCTTTGTCACATGAATGTAAATAGATAAGCCAAAAATCTTCAAATGAGAAATATCAGGCTTCTTAGCAATAAAATCTTCTTTAGGTGTACACATTCCAAGTACTCTATGAGGACAACGGTTTTGCACATAAACCTCAGTGTTGCATGCTTCAGCCCACAAGTGTATCGGTAGGCCCTTGTCATGCAGCATAGCTCGTGCAGCACCCACGATCGTTCTGTTCTTCCCCTCTGCGACCCCATTCTGCTGTGGGTTATGAGGTTCTATGAGTTCTCTTCAAATTCCTTCTTTTCTACAAAATTCTTTGAATTCATTCGATATATATTCACCACCATTATCGCTCCGTAGAGCCTTCACTTGCTTCCCTGGCTCCTTCTCCACCAATGCTTTAAACTCACAGAACTTTGAGAATGTTTCCCTCTTTTTCTGCATGAAGAAGATCCAGCATCTACAAGAATATTCATCAAAAAATATAACACAATGCCTGTGTTTTTCTGTTGAAGCAACCGAGAAAGGTCCACACACATCTATGTGAATTATCTCCAGGATCACCGAAGCACGGTTCTCCTTCTCATGAAAGGTGGTCTTCAAAAAATTATCCATAGTACATCCATTTCACTGATCTGATTGCACCAAAGTTCCCTTGGGAAGTCCAATAGAAATCTGCTGCAAAATCTTCAAGGCGCCATGGTGAAGATGGCCCAATCTCCTGTGCCATAATTCACCCTCATCCCGGCTCACCGCTTCTTCTGCTTTACCAATCATTGTAGCATAGCCATCTACCTCAATATTGTAGAGATTCTTAACTCAAATCCCTATCCTCCTGGTTTGACCCATTATTTTGTGTCGCAGGAAGGCTTTTCCCTCGCTGAAAACAATGTCATAACCTCTGTCTTCCAACATTTTGACCGAGACCAATTTCTTCTTCAGACCTGGAAAATGCATAACATCTTTCAAAAGAAATGGTTTACCTGACTCCCTCTCAAAGGTAATGGTTCCAACACCGGTCGCACTGTAGCTACCATCATCACCCATCTCTATATGCATTTGGATATCCTTCTCCTCCAAGTCAATAAAAAACTCCTTGTCTCCCGTCATATGGAAAGACACACCACTATCAAGATACCACACTGATCGCTTTGCGCTTGAAGCCAAGCATGAGATCAAGGAGAAATCAAGTTCAAATTGCGAGGCTAAGGCCTCTTCAACTGCAACTCCAACAACCTTCTTGTTCTTCTTTTTATGTGGGCAATTAGTGGCGAGATGCCCATGTTCGTGATAGTGAAAGCACTTCACTTTGGACAAATCCAGCTTCTTACCTTTAGCTTTGGATTTTTTATGGGATTTCTTCCCTTTCCCTTTCCTTGTTTTAGCAGCCAAAGCACAATTCTCTTCATCATCATTCTTCGATGAAGAGCCATCCCTAGTATTCTTCCTTATCTCCTCCTGCACAAGATCCAACCAAAGTCGCTCCCAATTTGGTAGTTTCTCCCATCCATTGACAGAGTATTCATAACTATGCTAACTCTTTGGAAGCCCAAGGAGAGCCAATCTCACCAAGTCATCATCCGCAACTGTAATCCCCACACTTCCTAGTTCATCCCTACATTGGAAAAACTTTGTGAGATATTCTGGAATACTGTTGCCCTTCTCCATTTTTATTTTTCTGAGCTTATCTTTCAGCGCCAACTTCCTATGGTCGTTGTTGCTTTGGAAAATATTTTTCAAATACTTCCACATTGAAAATGGAGTGGATTCCTTGTGAAGGCTTGACACAATATGGTATTTCACACCTTCCAACATAATTCTTCTTGTCTTTGCTACCTTCTTTTGCCATGTGTCAAGTCCTGCAACATCGCTAGAAGCAAGCTTAGGAACATCGCTATTGATGAACTCATTCAATCCATTATCTTCAAGCACCACCTCCATACTATCCTTCCAGGCTATGTAATTTGAGCTACCCTCAAGAGCATACTCCAATTACAACCCATTGAAAGAAATTTCAATGAATACTCAACTGTCGCACCAAGAAATTTCTGTAGCAAATTCGAATTGTCCACCAGCACAAAACTCAACACTTATCCACAATTGCAATCTCCAATGATTAACACTACTCTGATACCATGTAAAAATTTATTAATACTGATGTATTAATAGATTCTCCTGATCTAACAATACATAATCCTTCCACTGTTAATATTGCGAAAATTTAAAACTCAATTGCAAACACATGTGAATAAATTCAATTGCACATAACACAGTTGTTTAATGGGAAAGCTTAAAGCTAAAAACCCCAACTATCATATATTATGTATATCAATGGATCATGTAATAATATCATACAAATATTAGTACATCAATCTCTCAGTACAATCAACAATCATTACACACTATCATGCAGAAATTTGCATACCTATGCACCAATTTCTTGCCTCCTGACAACGTGCCTCCACTATGAAATCCATACTAAAGACGACCCATGAATGATTTCTAATTGGCCTTTCCTTTATTGCGCAATCCTCATTGGAAAATCCAATGTGTGTCAGATGCATTGAATGCATCACAATAGTCACAACAGATAGTCCATCTCACCCTTTCACCTATCTCTCCACTGGGTCTCCACTGGAACTGACATGCAAGTAGTTAAATGTTGTATTTTTTAATTTTTTAGTGAGTTATTAGTTGTGAATTAACTAACTAATTAATTCACTTAACTCTCACTAGTGTATCTTTCAGTTAGACTAGGTACAACTAGCTCAACTGATTTTAAGTCACTTAATTGAGTTAAACTGAATAAAAACTCTCGTAACTACTCTTCCAACTCTGTCATAACTTTGCCACTTCAGTTCTAACTGAGTCCTCCATGCATGAGCCACCAATAACCCTAGGAATTGCGTAATTCCTTCAACCCACTGATTTTCCAAATCTGTTCACTGAAATAAAGTGCTCCAAGATAATAAGTTGATATTTATTGTTGGATTATTATTAAGGGTTAATAATAATGGACATGCACTTGTTTTTAGATTGACGATCTATAAATAGACTTCGCCTAATATTATAAAAATAGAATTTCATCTATTTTCCACATTTGACCAACCATCTACAAATAACATCCTGCAACTTATATAATATGCTCACCATGTCTAAAAATAGACATACACCTAAAAATAGCCTGCGGGCCCCACTTAGTGAAGGTGCTTACTTTTCACTAAGCTCATCATCTTAGTGAATATCAACAGTCCAAAATGATCTTTTTAAGAATTTTAAGAAGATTTTTGTTGGTTGATTCAGCTAACTTGCTACCTTGGGGATAGTAAGAAGATGAAAAGGTGTGATAAATAATGAACTTGTTACAGAAAAGTGAAAATTTAGCAGAAATAAATGCAAGTCCATTATCAGACACGATGTGAACAGGTGTGACGAATCTAGGCATTAAAATGTCATCGAAAAAATAGATAACCTGATCATCAATGGCCTTTTTAAGGGGTGGTTGCCTTAGACCATTTGGTGAAATAGCTTATGGAAGTCAAAATATAAACATGTCCAACTAAAAAAGGATGATTAATTGGTCCAATAAAATCAAGCCCCCATTTTACAAAGGGGTAAGTAGCAATGATAGGCCCTAAAGGAATTGATGAATATTTCAAATTTCTAGACATGCGTTGACATTCATTACATGATTTAACAAATTTTATGGTGTCACTAGAAACATGCAACTAGTAATAATCCATTCTTAAAATTTTATAGGTTGTGGCTTTTGCAAAAAAATGACCACCAATGTGATGTGATTTTTTAGATTAACCATGCAGTTTCAGAATATGATTTGTAGATTTATCATCCACACATTTAAGAAGTATTCCTTCAGGAAATTTCCTAAAGAGAATATCGCCTACTATTTTGATGCATCTAGCCGAAGATTTCTTTTCTGGATTTTGATTAATTTTTTTGGGAATATTTGGCGAGTTAAATAAAAAATGATATCATGATACCAAGGGTGATGAAAAATTTTATATTGCTCAATTTGAATTAAAAACAATTCAATAAAATATTGATTCTGAAATTCAAGATCTTTGGTATAGTCTAAATCTTAAGGATGAACCACATTAGATTGTTCAAAACGTCGACCAATTCTCAATTATGTTATTAGTCTGAAAGACACTCTCATTAAATTTAATAGTGTGGATAGCTTTTATAGTTAGATCATGTTACTCAATTTTAGGTAGTTAATAGGCTAATTTACTATATATCAAATTTTGGGAAAGAAAAAATTTCACAATTGCCAAGGGAGTTCTTACCTCAATATTTTTTCCAAGGATTAGATGCCTAAAATTTTGAACAACTTTAACAAGAGACTAAGCATGTTTCACAATCGTAATATTTCATAGCATCATCAGATAAACTTTGAATAAAAAATGATATGGGCTATTCTAGGCCTTGACTATTATTTTGCATTAAGATTGCAAAGACTGCTTCTTGTGTATAATTAGTGTATATGATACAATATTTAGAAAAATATGCAGTATCCAAATAAGAAGTTGTGGAAATTGCATTGTTGATACGTTGGAAAACTTGTTGGGTATAAATATTCCAATTAAAAGATTGATCATTTTTCAATAAACCTTGGATTGGCTTGATAATTTTTGCAAAATTTAGGATCAATTTCCTTACAATTTTTTTTTTTTCTCATGAATGAATGAATGCCATTTTTTTTTTTTTTATGTAGGAGGAGAAAGAGCTTGGATGGTAGATACCCATTATGATCAATACTAATTTCTGAATTAGAGACAACATGTCCAAGTCATTTTCCCTATTTGACATAAAAAAATTGACGTAGACAGGTTTAGTGATATCCCATATTTTTTGCAGCGAGTAAAAAATATTGCAATATGGTCAAAATGATCTACCTATTTCTTAGAATAAATTTTCAAATCATCCAAGTACACTTGGCTAATTACTCTTATCAGATCATCAAAAGCTATGTTCATGGCTCTCTAGAACACATCTCTAGCATTTATTAGGTCGAAAGGAATGCAATTAAATGCAAATGTTACCCATTTTGTGGTGAAATTTTTTTTATGTATATCATTTCTCTTCACACAAATATGATTATAGTAGAAAACAAAATCTGATAGTAACATTATAGCAAAACCAACCACTTGATGTAAAATCAATTCCATGTTTAGGAAAGGGGGATTATCTTTCACGCTACCCTGATTTAAATATCAAAATTTGACACATAAACATATTTGGCCATTTTTCTTTATAACTAGGACCAAGTTGGCCACCCATTCAAAATATTTAATAGGGTAAATAATATCAGAAATTAACGTTTTATCTATGTCAGCGCTAACTTTTGCCTCTAAATTTCGAATTGCGGGTCTTTTCTTTTGCCTTACATGTGGACAATCGATTTTTATCCCTATAGCATGAGAGATGAGGGAAGCATAGAAACCTTTCAGGTAACTATATGACCATGCAAAAGATATAGAAAAAATTCAAAAGATGTGCATAAGTTTTTCAATTTCTTCTTGGGAACATGATTAAAATACATACAACATTTTGGTATCATCATCGTTTCCAATGTTCACTTGCATTGTTTTATCAATTGTCTTACATAGTGATTTGTTTGATGGAGAACTGTTAGTAGCATCACTAGGTGAGAAAAAATCTTCCGAAAGAACCAAACCTTTAGGATATTTATTTTGGTCGAGATTGATGATTTGAGATGATTCTTTAATATCATTAGTAAGAAAATTCAAAATATCTTGGTCACCATCGAAGACCTTTTAGGATTCTTCATTGTCCGGAAGGTGTGGTCTGTACATTTTTTTTTTTTTTTTTTTGGTACCCGAAAGGAAACTGAAGACATCCTCACACATAAATACTAGTAAACCTCTAGGGGTCTATGACCTGTCCTCTTCTCTATAAACCAGGTCAAAACCCAGGGGATTTGAACCTTGGATCTCTTAGTTTTCATATATTTCACATTACTTCAATCCCCAATTGAGCTTCCCCCCTGGGTACGTGGTCTGTACAATGTTACTATGATGCAGTTAAGCTTATTCATTTAATAAAAATATCTAGGCCTTCAAGCTTACATTTCTAGACGGTCAAAGATAACATTCATGCTTCATTTACATGTGTGATATTAAAACTTCTAAATTTTTTAATTGCATCCGTGGTGAGGGTTGTGTAATTCGTCATTAAATTGTTTGAGGGGGTATATATTCTTTTGATTATATTGACAATTAAATAAGAATCCATGAAACGAAAATATTTTCTATTCCAAGAAAAGGGAATTATTTAACCTAAGGATTAGAGCTTCAAATTCTACTAAATTGTTAGTACAAAAGAAATTCAAATGATAAGAATAAGAGTATGATTTTCCAAAAGAATTTTGCAGAAGAATGCTAGCCCCATTTCTTTCTTGTGATGAATCTCCATCAAGGAGCATATGCCAAATTAAATCTAAATAAGAGGGAACATTCATAGTACTTTTCTTTCTAGTTTCTTCTTCATTAAATATTGAATACATTCCAATGCCCTATTCAATGTATTTAATTTATTATTGAGGAATATTTTTGATATAACGCCTTATTATTTCTTCCCTATATATAATTATGTTCTTAGGACCTTTAGGAATGATTATATGAGAACCATCCATGGAATACTAACCACTTGCCAGTGATTTCTAGTCTCTGCCAAGAATGGTGAGATAATTACCAACATGCAGATCATTAACTTGAACATTACAACTTGTGAAAATTTCATGATGAGAACACATTACTAACTTTGATATCCTTAATTTCACGAATCATGGTTTGGTTTTGTCTATTGAAGGCCAACATATTACTAGGAATTTTAATGGAATAATAAAGTCATAATTCTTCCATAATTGTTTTGGAAATAAAATTTTCAGTTAGAACCCCCATGTATAGGACAATAATGAGTTATCTTATCAGAAATATTTATTGAAGCATAAAAGGGTTGGTTCTTAGGCTGCTTATAAATTGTTACCACTTTAACATCTTGGTTCTGGAAAGCTTCGTTCTCATCTTTATTTTAGTGACGGATATTGAAGAATCATGTGTTTTTTCTTGTTTTTGAACAAAAAATTTTCAAATTTTCAATATGATCAGAAGTTTGAACTATATCAAGAAGTGTAACATTAAATTTTATTTTGGACAAGTCTTCGATGACATTTTATTTTATCAGCCTTAGGTAAATTATCAATCTGATTAGAAGGGGTACCATATTTAGTATTTAAAGAAAATTTCTTTGAAGCATGATTACGATTAGAGGATTTGTTTTGAATTTTTTTTTTTTTAATTATGAGCAACAATAATTACAATATTTACATAATCATCAATCCAATTGGCAGTATTTACAATGAGATTTAAAAGTGGAGAAGTGGATTTTTCCCAAAGAAAAAAATCTACTTTCCTTCATAATTTCGTAGACCTTTTCATCATGATATTCCTCAAAAAAATTTCACCAAGGATGATTCAAAATAAGAGTTCCTAAAGTAGAACAAATATGAGTAGGTCGAGAGATGGGTGGAAGAGTAGACTAAGAGGACATGAGTACAACCTTTTGTTTGAAAGAGATAATGTGATTATGCATGTCTTATATTAATTGCAAGATCTCTTTCATCTTAAGACTCTTATTAGATTCATTCAAAGGGATACCAATTCTCAAGTTTTGATCTTCATATTCAAGGTAATTCTATAAGGCTCTTTACAAACCATTAACAAATTTCTCTTCAAGTCAATTCCTATAAAGAGGAGGGATGATATTGTAGTAATAAATCAGGGCCGTCTGACTATGTCTTCATATGGTACTTGTAATCTTAATATAATGATTTGTGAACCTTAGGTTAAAATCCCAGATATTTTCTCTAGGTATAAAGACCATGTTGTTATATTCCCTAGGCCTATCAAAAAGATTAGGTTTCTTTCCAAAAGTGGACTTGAACCAATAAGATAGTTCAACTCAAGTGGAAAACATTTTAGGAGGTAGATCATATAAGTTAGAAGCAACTCTTCCTTCTAGTGTATTAACAAAAATCCTCATGAAGAAATATTCAACATTATCCCCCATATTTCGACATGCATTTCAAAATGTTATTAAATCTTCTTCAATAATGTGTTTCCCATCCCTAAAGAACCTAGGTAATTAATATTTAAACTTGGGAAAGAAATTAGTTTCAGGAGGTAAGTTCAGTGGAGATGGAAAATTCCAAGGGTTCGCATTCAAGTATTCCTCGAATTAAAAATCCCATATGTTTTAATAATATTATTAAGATAATTGTGGTGTGGGGCAGGATGATATTTGCTGAAAACACCTCCTATAGGAGGTGAAACCATTTTAATGGGAGGAATATCGAATATAAAAATATAATTTAAGAATTCAATGTTATATTTAGATAATGAAATCTAAAGGGAATTATTAAGATTCTATCAATTATTTATTCTTCCTCTAACAAATCATAAATAATCAAATTCAATAGATCTTCCTCTCAACCAACATGATTGATGAGGGGTTTCCAAAGGTTTATGTGCTGATTTTGATTGATGTGGGGTTTCAATATCATTATGTGAATATAAATAATGGTGAAAGTGGGTGTGCATATATCAATCTATATTTTGAATTCTTACGATGCACTAGAGTAATTATTGATCACAATTTCAATATCACGCGAGATGGTGGTCCAATATATCTCAATTTATTCACGAGTTTTCACAGTTTCAAGGGAAAGGTTAAATATGCCAACTGTGATGTTTTTATTATTATTTAAGTTTGTAAAAAAATTAGTTTGAAACAAGACAAACCGAGTCATCAATTAATATTAGATTTAATCAACTTCTTTTAGAAAGGATAATCTTTCATACATATATCTCATTAACAGAATAGTAAAGGCAAGTAAATGACCTCAATTATATTATTTTATTGTTGTTACTTTAGTAGTAGACAATAATGATAGAGCTATATCATGTTTATTAGTTCTTGGTCTAAAAGGCTAAACTTTGGTCATCAAACTTATTAAAAGCTTATATAGAAACAATCAAACCAACAATAAAAGTAGAAAACAAACACAAAAGAAGAACCAAAAGTAAAATAAAATAGAACATACAAACATAACCACTTAAGTAGGAAGAAATTACCATTCTCTCCCTAGTATGGTCACTAGGAAGTATGTTTATGGACGTTAAATATTCACTCACACAAACCTAATCCAACTCAGTGAAAAGGTCCCACATCCATGCTGTGATATTTCTCATATTATATATCACACTTGGCATTCAAAATTTGAATCATCACATTGGGTCATTAACACAACCAATACATACCACATAATTTGTTTTTGAAATATATATATATTGTGGATATAATATCAAGGTCAAAGCACATACAATAATGTTGAGACTGTATAATACCTAATCCTTTTCCATATGATAAATACGAATTTAAATCATGGAACTAAATCAAAAAACCAAATTTTAAAGCCACAATATAGATTTTCCACAACAAATACATATACATGTAAGAAGTATGGGAAATGATTGAAGTGGGGTTTTGGGCGGGGCAGGGTGGAGAAGAGAGAGAGATAGTGGAAAAGCGGGGGTATATTTATATATATAAAGAGGGAGAGAGAGAGAGGATTTGGGAAGAATTATTGGGTGAGTGAGGGGAAAATAAGGTAGTAGAGAGAGAGACCAGGAGTTGAAAAGTGAGAGGGATAGGGAAATAGGGTGGGAAGGGAGAGAAATGGAGAGGGGGGGGAGAGAGAGAGTTGTGAGAGAAACAACGAGAAAGAGAAAGATTGAGTTGGAGGGGGTTGTTGTGAATGAGGAGGCTCCGTGAGAGTGAGAGTGACAGAGAGAGAGAGAGAGAGAGAGGAGGAGGAGGAGGAGGAGGGGGGGAAGAAAGGAATAGTGAGATATAGAGAGATGACAAGGGGGGTGATAGAACAAGAGTACCGTAGGGAGTGAGGAAGAGATAGAGAGAAGCATAAAGGGAGGGAGGTAGAGACAATGATGAAGGGTATATAGGGTGAGAGGGAGGGAGAAATAGGGGTTTTTTTTTTTTTGAGGGAATAATTTAAGGAAGGAGAGAAGGATAGATAAATAGAGGAAGGGAGAGAGAGGAGGGGAGAGAAAAAAAATAGAGAAATAAAGAGAGTTGGGAGGGGATAGAGAAAAATAAGGAAAGAGGGAGGGAGAAAGAGATATAGTTGGAGGGGGGAAATAAAGGGAGGGAGAGAGTTTTTGGATTTGAGGAGAATGTGTGAGAGAGATAGGGAGAAAGGGGTAGAGAGATAAGGAGAGAGGAAGGCAGATAGAGATAGAGTTAGAGGAAGAATAGAGAGATAGAAAGAGAAAGTGGAAGAAAGAAAAAAATTGGTGCGGGGAGAGAGATTGAGGGAGTGAGGGAGACATAGAAGGAGAGAGGAAGGGATATAGATATAGAGATGGAAGTGGAACATAGAGGGAGATATATAGAGGGAAGAAGATAGAGAGTGTGGGAGAGAGAGAGAGAGAGGAGAGAGGGAGGGGGTAGAGATGAAGATAGAGGGGTAGAGGGGAAGAGAGAGAGAAGAAAGAAGAAAGAGATGGAGAGATATAGGTGGAGAGAGAAAGGTAGTGATAGGCGAGAGATCATGATCCATAAACTGTGGTGGATATTCCACTAAACAGTTTGTCACAACAGATCTAATAATATTATATTAAAAATATGAGATTCTACACTATTACAGGTTTATTAAAATTTAAGATCTTGTAGATTTAACTGTAATTACAACATGCATGAGAATATAAATTATGAAGAAAAGTAGAGAATGAAAAAATAATCTCACACACATAAGACACAATATATGCTCTTTAGGAAACCCTTTCAGGAGAAAACCTAGCAGGAAAGTGAGGTCACTTTTCTCTCTTTCTATGTCTAGAAATATGGCTATAGGTACGAAGTTGTAATGCCTATGGCCCGTGGGATACTACAATTCATATATCATGTCTATGTGATCTACCTCCTATCTCTCATGGCTATATTTTCTCTGCTATGGAACAAAATTATCTCGAAAGAATGGAATTCCTCTTCCTTCTATTTGCCCGGTTATAACATAGGCGGATAGCCTACAAGTGGTTAATTCTGACTACACCAAATCTTAAATAGAGTTACAAAATAGACCCTTCTAGAGTATTTTACATCAAAAACACATGGCTAGCCCCTTTTCCATGAATAATTGGAACTTACGCGGTATCCTCGCAAACTATAGGTGTGAAAATAGGAAGGTCAACTTCTGAGTGGCATAAAGTTTGCATACAGACTCTGATCGACGCAATTATTGTGTCATTGGAAGGTATCTAAGTGTAAAATAACATTAAAAACTATTGTGCCAAATCAGAAAATTTTTAGCCCCAAAAAATGTCGTTTGATGCCTCAAAACGCTCCTGGAAGGTTTCAGACATTGTTTTTCCAAACTGGGTATCGATAGTAAAAATTGTCCTGTGAGCTCACTCCACTTTTTTCTACTCCAAATGAATCGATATGGATGAAAAATAAAAAAATGAACAAATTCGGATCAGATCAAGAGACAGAGTGAGGGAGTGATGAAGAGAGTAGAGAGGGAGGGAGAAAAGAGATAATGGAGGGAGGAGAGAGAGAAGGAAAGAGGAAATAGTGAGGGAGAGAGGAAGAGGAGGAAAAGAGAGTGAGTGATGGAGATAGGGAGAGAATGAGAAATAGATAAATTTGGATGGGGTTGTTGTGAAGGAAGGAGGGAGGGATGGAGGAAGAGAAGGAAAAAAGAGATAATTGGGGAAAGAGGGAGAGAAGGAGAGAGATAAAGTTGGATGGGGTTGTTGTGAAGGAAGGAGGGAGGGAGAGAGAGGGAGAGTGAGAGATTGAGAGTGATGGATGGGGAGAAAAGGAGAGAGGGGGAGGGAGTTAGGTAGAGTTTTTGAGATAAGGAGAGAGGTAGGGAATATAGATAGAGATTGTACAAGGAGATAAATAGAGAGAGAGGGAAAAAGAGAGAGAGGTGAGGAAGAGAGGGAGATATAGTGATAGTGAGGGGGAGAGAGAGGGGGAGATATAGGGGGAGAGAGTGATAATAATAGATAGAAAGGTAGAGACAAATATATATGTGGAAATAGAGAGAGAGTGTGTGGGGTAGAGAAAGAGGGAGAGAGATAAGCCTAAGAGGGAGGGAGGAAAGAGAGAAGCACATCAGGAGAGAGAGAGAGAGAGACAAAGAAGGAGATAAGGAATAGTGAGTGAGAGTGTGAGAGGAGAGAGAGAGAGACCCCTCTATCTCTCTCTATCACATTCTCATTCAATATCTTCTGCTCTCTCTCTCCCACTTTTCCCCTCTCCCCCTCTATCACTCTCTCCCTTCCCCACTAACCATACTCTTGAACTGTCTCTTCCTTGTCTCCCTCTACCCCCTCACTCTTTACCTATATTTGTCCCTCCCTCCCCATCTCACTCTCCCCCACCCCCAATATCTCTCTCTCTCTATCTCTCTCTTTCTCTCTCTCTAACTCCCCCCTTTATCCCTCCCTCCCTCCCTTTCTCTGTGTATCTATGTATCCATGTCCCCCACCTATCTATCTCTCTCTCTCTCTCTCTCTCACACACACACACACACACACACACATATCTACACCTATATCCCTAGTTGTCTCTCTTCCCCACCTATATCCCCATATCCATCCAACTTACTCCCTCTCTCTTCCTCTATTTTTATATTCCTCTCTCCCTCCCCGATTCCCTCATTCACAACAACCTTCCCAAATATTTGTCTCTCTCCTACATTTATTTCTAAACATTCCTCTCTCTCTCTCTCCCTCTCTCTCTATCTATATATCTATATCTCTCTCTCCTATCTCACTCTACGTCTCTATTCCTCCCTCTATCTCTTCACCCTCCTCTCTCTATCTCTTACCCCCTTCATCACCTCTTTCTCACATGTATTTACTCCTCTCTCCCCCTTAATCCCTATCCACAATCTATGTGTGTGTCTGTGCACACCACTTTTCTTCACTCTCCACCTCTATCTCTTTCTTTGAACCCTTATTCTCTCTCACTTTATCCCTCCCTCCCTCCCTCCCCCCTATATAACTTTATCACTCCAACCCTTTCTCCCCCCTCTATCTCCCACCTCTCTCTCTCTCTCATGCTTACTCACACTCCCCTTATCTTCCTCTTCCTCTCTCTCCCAAACTAACTATTTTCCCAAATATATTTGTCTCTCCCTTCCCCAATATAGTGCTCTCTTTCTCTATTCACCTCTTTATATTCCTCCTCCTCTCTATATTCCCCCCTCTCTCTTACCTATACTTATCAACTATCTCCCTTCCTTCCTACCTGCATTTCTCCCCACGCAAAATCTCTCTCTCTCTCTCTCTCTCTCTCTCTCTCTCTCTTCCCCTTTCTCCTTCCATCGTTCTCAACACCATCCCCTTCGTCTTTCCCACTCTCTCTAACCCTTCCTACCTCTCCCTAACTCTCTTTCACTCTCCCTCTTTCCCTCCCTCACTATTAGTTCCCTTCTCTCTCTCTCCATCACTCCCGCACACTATCTCTCTCTTTACCTCTATATGTGTCTCTCCCCATCCCCTACATATTTATCATTTTTTCTCTCTCTCCTTCCCACTACTCTCACCCTATGTAAATTTATTCCCTTATATCCCCTATCTCTCTCTCCCCTATATCCCCCACCACTCTCTCGCTCTCGCATTCTCACTAGCTCTCCCCCCTCTCCTCTCTCTCTCTCTCTCGCATGCTCACTCACCATTCCCCCTCTCCCTCCTCCTCTAACTCTCTCTCTCTCTATATATATATCTCTATTTCTCTATCTCTCTCTATCTCTCTCTATCTCTCTATCTCTCTCTCTCCCCCACTTTTTCCTTCCTTACCTATCTATTTGCTCCCTTTCTTTCTCTACCACCTCACTCTCTCTCCCTCTAACTCTCCTTGAAAGGAGACTTTTGTTGAAGCTAAACTAAATCCTATATGAAATTATAATATAATATGCAACGAATGACCTAATCTATCCCATGAATGAGAGTCCATTTGAAAACAACCATATGAATAATGATAATAGGTAATTACCTTAAGAATACAAAAATAAAATGAAACTTAAATAAATTGTTACAGTAAATACCTATCTTGTTTATAAAATTGAAATAAGTACTTTGACATTCATGATAAGAAACCATCCCTTGAGTTTGTATCTTGTAGAAAATAAATACATGAATGCACATACTAACAGATTACAAACACACTTCATTTTACAAGATAGAAATAATGAGAAATTTCTAGGTCCTATGGAGATGATCAAAATGACTTTAAAGAAATATTGGTATCTTATGTAGACAAATCCATTAGATGGGTAGATGATTGGATAGAAAAATCCATTTTGAAGCATGGATGTAAAACTTAAATATTATTTATTTAAGCATTCAAAGATAATATAAAACTTAAATAAATCATTATGCACAAGTACTCGTTTAAATTATAAAACTAAAACAAGTATGCTAACATTCATATGAGGAAACAATTCGTTAATATCGATTATCACATTTAATTGATCTAGGTGGATATCGGTGGCCACCCACCTATTCCATTTGGACCCACACCATCAATTCTTGCAGCTTTTCACATTCAGAACCACTTACTATTTTTAGCAGGTTTTCGGGTCCTGCACTCCTGGAGCCGTTTTGGGGCCTTAATGATCTAGGCGGATATTGGTGGCCACCCATCTATTCCATTTGAACCCCCACCATCAGTTCGTTAAGTTTTTAAGTTGCATCACAACTTACTATTTTTAGCAGTTTTTCGGGTCTTGAACTTCCAGAGCCGTTTTGAGGCCCTAATCGACGTTTTTTGGGAAAACGGGGAGAAACATGGGTCCATGGACTGATGTTGATCACATCGAAAGTTGTACTCCTCAGAAATATCTTTCTAATGAGCTATTGAGTGCGTCAAACAGAGATCAGATGCCAAAGTTATGTCCCTGGGAAGTTGAAACACCAACTTACCCAAACGATGGCCCACAGTTTTGGCGCTTCATCTCCTAGAGTTAGGTTTTTGGACTTTTCAGTGTTTCCATTGTTTCTCAATAATAAATAGGCCCTCAAGCCTCATTGTAACATAGTTTAGAGGTCTGTAGCCACCACATCTCTTCTCAGAGATTCGCTACCAGCACCCTAGCTATTTTATTTCCATTATGTTTGTAAGCATATTTCAGTCATTCGTTTATTATTAAAATGAAGCATTATTTCTGTTGCATCTCTGTATCTATGGCTATATGTGTATTCTATTGCATTCCTGCATAAAATCTAGATCAGTGGTATCAGATCGGTCTGCTCTTTCTTTGTTTTTCTTTGGATGTCCTCAACGCGGTCAGGGTATAAGGAGTTAGGGCTCAATTTGGTTGAACCCTTGCAAGATCAGCCTCACAAACCCCGACGACCTCCCATGGCAGAAGAAAATAAATATGAGGGGGTAGGAGATCCTATCAAAATATTTCTCGAGGAGGCCCTCAAGAAACAAAGGAAAGAGATGACGGATAACTTTGCTCATATCCTTCAACGACTACCCACCTATGGCACATTTGCATCCAGCAGCCACTTTGGAGGTGCCACTCCCTTCAAGGTACAGGTAAACTTTGATATTCCTATATTTGAAGGCCAAATAGATGCAGAAGCTATAGATAGATGGTTGAATTTTCTGGAAGGGTATTTCTCAGTCCATGATTTCTATGATCGAGAAAAGATTATTTTTGCACTCCTCAAAGCCGCCCCCCATGTCAAATACTGGTGGGAAACCTATCATGAGAAAGAGGATGAAGGGGAACCCTCTCTATTCTCGGCCACACCTACTTGGAATTCGTTCCGAGATGGAATCAAGGAACAATATTACCCCGTAGGGAGCTATGAGGACAAATACATCCAATGAACCATGCTGCGACAACAAATGGATCAAGATGTGCATGAACTGACAAATCTGTTCCACACCTTTTGCACAAAGTTGGGTATTAAAGATTCAGAGAGACATTTGGTGCTCAAGTACCGCAGCTATCTACACAAACACATTCAGGAGGAAATGGAGTTCCTCAACATTACATCTCTTGGCACGACATATCTCTATGCCGCCAAGATCGAGCAAAAATTTAAGCAGAAGAAGCGAGACTTTGGATCTGCGAATCCGAAAGGTGCCCCTGAACCGAAGAACAAGGGGCGAGGCCAAATCAGTGCTACTCAGAACAACACCAAAAATCAAAAGAAGGAAACAGGGAGGTGGTGTGAATTTCATAACAGCCCCACTCATAACACAAACGAGTGTCAGGCCAAACAGTCATTGGTGGCCGAACTAAAGGCACCCGAATCAGATGAATTTTCTGATCCTGAGTCAGAACCAGACAAAGGCAATGACAAAGGGAAGTAGATCATTGATGTGGATCCTAGTGCCATTTTTTCCGCCACCAAGATCCAGAGGGAGGACCTATAGGATCTAGAGGAGGGGGAGTGCCTCTTCCATTCGCAAATGTGGGTGAAGGGTTCTCTATTGCAATTCCTTGTCGATAGTGGAAGCCAAAAGAACCTCATTTCATCAGAGGTCGTGAAGCGGCTCGACCTACTGACCATAGCACACCTACAGCCTTATACCATCGATTGGCTTCACCCAGGGAAAGATATCCGCATCTGCCAACAGTGTCGCCTTCCGTACAACATCAAGCCATTCACGGATGAGGTATTATGTGATGTTGCTCCTCTTGATGTAGATGATATATTATTGGGCCAACCATACTTGTGGAGGCGACATGCTGTGTATGAGTCTAGGCCTTGTGATGTTATTATTACTTTGGGAAATAACTTGTACAGGATACCAGAGGTAGTACTGCCTCCTGTCATCTCTTTGACTACTACAAAACAACGTAGTAAGATTGTTTCGCAAACGAGGAAATTCATTTTCCTTACAAATCGCTCATAGGGAAAGAATAATATTGTGGCCACATCCTTGAAACAGGGCTCCCCTACACGGCTGTAGCAGATGGAAAAATTCATGGAGGAATACGAGGACATTTTCTCCTCACTCACAGAGGTTCCTCTACACTGTCAGGACAAGTACTCCATTGATCTGACCCCCAACGCACCGCCGCCTGATGTTACCATACCACCTGAAAATACACATACAGAATCCACACTTGTAATATCTTAGGCTGTCTACCCACAGGTCCATGACATCTTCAACAAATCTAATACCCACTTCAACATAATTTGCTTCATCTCAAGGAGGATCTCAATGCAATGGGGACCATTTCCTCCTAAGGAGAGAGGAATGATCTAGGTGGATATCGGTGGTGACCCACCTATTCCATTTGGACCCACACCATCAATTCTTGTAGCTTTTCATATTCAGCACCACTTACTATTTTTAGCAGGTTTTCAGGTCCTGCGCTCCCGGAGCCGTTTTGGGGCCTTAATGATCTAGGTGGATATTGGTGGCCACCAACCTATGCCATTTGAAATCCCATCATTAGTTTGTTCAGTTTTTAATTTGCAGCACAACTTACTATTTTTAGCGGTTTTTTAGGTCCTGAACTTCCGGAGCCGTTTTGAGGCCCTAAACGACGTTTTTTAGGAAAACGGGGAGCAACATGGGTTCATAGACCGATGTTACTCACATCTAAAGTTGTAATCCTTAGATAGATCTTTCTAATGAGCTATTGAGTGTGTCAAACGGAGATCATATGCCAATGTTACATCCCCAGGAAGTTGAAACACCAACTTACCCAAATGGCGGTCCACAGTTTTGGCGCTTCATCTCCTAGAGTTAGGATTTTGGAATTTTCATTTTTTCCATTGTTTCTCAATAATAAATAGGCCCTTGAGCCTCCTTTTAACATATTTCAAAGGTCTGTAGCCACCACATCTCTTCTCAGAGATTTGCTACCATCACCCTAGCTATTTTATTTCCATTATGTTTGTAAGCATATTTCAATCATTCGTTTATTAATAAAATGAAGCATTATTTCTGCTGCATCTCTATATCTATGGCTATATGTGTATTCTATTGAGTTCCTGCATAAAATCCGGATCATTAATGGGAACCATGGATGCATATAATAATAGACTATACACAGGGATCCATTGAAACTAAATGAGATTAATAAAAAAATTTCTTCAAATATTCAAAATGATAAAAATTCAACTGATAGGAGATTGTTTTATTTTGGTGTCCCTGTAGTTGATCGACCAATGATTACCCCTCTCTTCAAGGAGAGTCATATATATAGCAGCCACAAAGGGATCAATATGTGCATGAGATGACGAATTTGTTCCATACCATGCGAACAAAGTTGGGTATCAAAGATTCATAGAAACACTTGATGCTTAAGTAACATATTTGTATTCACAGATACATCCAAGAGGAAATGGATTTCCTCGACATCTCCTTGCTTGGTGCAGCATACCAGCATAATGCCAAGATTGAGTACAAATTAAAACAGAATAAGTGAAACTTTGGATCAGTGAATTAGAAGCAAGGGAAAGGCACCCCCAAACCACAGAAAAAAGGACAAGGTCAAGGAAGGGCAGCCCAGGATAACCCACCTAAGCCACAAACGAAGAAAAACACCACTAAGCCGAAGAAGGACACGGGAAAGTGGTGCGATTTCCATAAGAGATCCACTCACAACACAAGTGAGTGTCGCGCCTAGTTAGTGGTGGTCGAGTTGAAGGCTTCTAAATCATATGCATGTTCCAACTATGAGTCATAACCCAACAAGGGGAATGACAAAGGGAAGAAGATTATAGATGTAGATTGGAGTGCTATATTTGCCACCACCAGGATCTAGAAGGAGGAACCCAAAGATCCAGAGGAGGGGGATAATTTGTTCAATTCCCAGATGTGGGTGAATGGTTCCCTACTACATTATGTTTTCGACAACGAGAGCCAAAAAAAATGCATTTTAGTAGAGGTTGTGAAGCGATTGGGCCTGCTGACCACTACATGCCCACAACTGTACACCATCGGGGGGCTTCACCATGGACGGGATCTCTACGTTAGCTAGTAATGTCATTATCCTTGCATTATCAAGCCCTTCACGTATGAGGTATTATTTGATGTTAATCCTCTTGAATTTTGTGATGTATTATAACGCCAACCATAATTGTGGAAGAAACATGTTGTGTATGCGTCTATCTCTCACAATGTCAATTTTACTTTGGGTAATAAGTTGTACAGGATACCGGATGTAGCACCGCCTACCTCCACATATTTTATCACTGCAAATCAATGTAGTAAGTTTATTTACCAAACTGGAAAATTTATTTTCCTTATGATCCGCCCTCAGTGAAAGAAGAAGACTATGGTTGCAACCTCCAGACAAGGCTCCTCTACATGATAACAACATATGGACAAGGTCATGGAGGAGTACGGGGACATATTCACCTCACCAGCATGGGTGCCTTTTCACTGTTAGGTCAAGAAATACATCGATATAATCCTAGATGCATCACTACCCAATGGACCAATCTATCGGTGCTATGTTATGGAGAACGAGAAAATTGAGAGGCAAATTCATGAGCTGTTGCAGAAAGGTCACATTAGACCGAGTTCATCACCATGTGGGAGCCCAATTGTGTTGGTGCAGAAGAAGGATGGGACTTGGAGACTATGTATTGACTATCACGCATCGAACAAGATCAATGTCTGGAATAGGTATTCGATCCCACATATTGATGACCTTGTAGACAACCTCAAGGGGGTCAAATATTTCAGCAAGAATGCTCTTGAAACCTTCATGAGGTCTATGGATGACATCTTATGACCATTCACTAAATCATTCATGGTGGTGTATTTTTATGACATCCCGATCTTCAACGAGAGTTGGGAAGATCACTTGCACCACATTTGACAAGTCCTCAAAACACTGCTGCAACACAAGTTGTGTGCTAATTTGGAGAAATGCACTTTTGGCATGACCCAATTTCAATATCTAGGACACAATATTGATGAGAGAGGGTTTCATGTAGACCAAGCAAAGATCCAGGTCATTCAAGATAAGCCAAACCCAACCACTCTAATAGAGCTCCACAAATTTTTGGGTCTTGCAAATTTGCACAATAGGTTCATGTTGGGGTTCTCTCATATCACTTGTCCTTTGAGGCAAGTCACCAAGGGAGGAGCGAAAGAAAATTTATTTTGGTCTAAATCTCAATGGAAGCGATTATTAGAGTTGAAGCATCGCATGTGCTCTGCACCAGTACAAACATTACCAGACTTGCAACAACAATTTGAGATCGAGAGAGATGCCTATGATTATGCTATTGGGGAAGTACTTACTCAGCAGGGGCATCCAATTGCATATCACACTCAGACACAGTTCAAAAGTATCACACCAATGCCAAATATATGTATTTCATTGTGAAAACATGCCGCAAATGGAAGCATTACATTTTGAGGAAGGAAACAATCATCCGCACATATCATCGACCCCTGCAGTTCATACAAAAAAAAGGGAAGTTGCAAAACGATCGCCATCGGAAATGGTCTACATACGAGAAACATATCCGTTTGAAAATCAAGTACAAGAAGGGAAGCACCAATAATATTGCATAATGCCTCATCCGACCTCTGATCGTGGCACTAACCACTGTGCTAGACTCTTTTGGGCACGAGACTTAGGGTTGGGTGCATCTCTACAAAATTGATCTAGAATTCGACGGCATATACCAAATGCTCTAGGAGGGTAAGCAAGTTCCATATTTTCACCTCCAGGATGCACTGCTATGTCACTTGGGACACCTCGATGTTCCTTCAAGTGAGTGCACCAAGATGATTTTGGAACCGCACTACAGTCAGATCACTGGAAATTTCAGGGTCGAGAAAATAGTGGCAACATTGCAAAAGTATTTCTATTATTCGAACCTTCGACATGGTTCTGGGAAGTACATCATATCATGCACTACCTACACCATTTCCAAACTAACCATCAAGAATAAAGGCCTACATAATCCATTTCCAACCCCTAGTCAACCTTGGAAATCCATCTCCCTGGATTACATGTCTGGCCTTCCTTCTACCAAGCATGGAAATGACTAGGTTTTTGTGGTCATCGACAAGTTCTCTAAGATGGCCATTATGGTGGCCTACAAGAATAATATCACAACATAAGTCACTGCTAAAATACTATTTGAATTATTGTGGGTATATTTTTGGATCCCACAATCCATTATCTCAGATTGGGACAGCAAGTTCCTCAGTACATTTTGGTCAAGTATTTGGTGGATGTTGGACACCGAGATCACTAAGTCCTCAACTTTCCACCCACAAAATCATGGCCAAATATAAGTCGTCAACAGGATGATCGTAAAAATTCCGTGCATGTACAACTTGAAGCATCCACGCACATGGGATGAAAGCCTTCCCTATGTCCAACACAAATTTAGTCAGGGTCTCCACAACTCAAGTGGCCATAAATCCTTTCAAGTGAGCTTTGGATTCTAGCCACTATGTCCCATTGATGTGGCCATACCATTATTAGCTACTCAGGTAGATTCCGCTCATGTCCACTCTGAAGCCGACAAGGCGAAAAAATTCATTAAGCGCATTCATCACATCTTCCAACAAATCCATGAAATATTGGACAGAGCTAATGCTAAGTACAAAAAATGACATGACCAACGTCAGGTGCCACAAAAGTTCCAGATGAACGACAAATTTTGGCTACACTTGCAGAAGGAGTGCTTCATTAGGCCCCACCGCAACCTTCACCACTCCGATATGGGCCATAAACCATCACCAAGACTATAGGGGACAATGCCTTTGAGCTCAATATTCCACCATTCCTTGGTATGCACCCAGTGTTCAATGTGGACCACCTTCGGCCCTACTTTCCACCATTTCTAGACACATCCAACATTGCAGAACAACTCACACCAATAGAGGTAAACCAAAATAGAAATGAACAAGCCACAACTAATCAGATCATGGACACACATATCAAAAATAGTTGCCAGAAGAGGATCTAGCTATATTGAGTTGTCAAAGCAGGCCAACTCCTTCTCCAGGGAGCAAGTTCAACATAAAACTCCTCACCTCACGGAGGCTCTCCACACAATGGGGACCATTTCTTCCTAAGGGGGGAGGAATTATCTAGGTGATATTGGTGGGCACCCACCTATTCCACCTAGAACTCTAGTGGGTTTCATTTGTTTCCTTGTTTATAGAAGCATTTAATATTTTTAGCAGTTTTTCGGGTCCTAAACTTCTGGAGCCATTTTGACCCCCTCAAGGGTGTTATTTTTAGGTCCACAGTAGGCATGTATTTTTTCTCATGGAAAAACATGTAGTACTCAAAGATATATTTGCAACAATATATCATATGCATCAAATGGAGATAATATGGCCAAATTACAACCTTGGGAAGTGGGCTTCCAAACTAAACCCAATGAGGCCCACAAACTCTTGGTGTTCCATCTCTTTGGGTTAGGGTTTTGGCTATTTAGGGTTTCCACGTATTGTTAAATAATAAAAATGCCCTTGAGCCTCATTGTAGCATATTTTAGAGGCATGTATCTGCCACATCTCTTCTTAGAGATATGTTACCATCACCCACACTAGTTTATTTCCATTTTTTTTGTAAGCTTATTTCAGTTATTTGATATTAATGAAATGAAGTTTTATTTCTGCTGCATCTCTTCATTTATGTTTATTTCTATATTTTATTTCATTCCTTTATAATTTCGGATCAAAATCTATATCAAACATGCCACAAATGATAGGATCATGCACACATATATAAATAACACTCGCCAATAGAGGTTCCAACTATATCGAGTTGTCAAAGGAGGCCAACTCCTTCACTAGGGAAAATGGCTCACTAGGGACCAGGTTAAATAGAAACTTCCTCACCTCATAGAGGCTCTGCACGTAGTGGGGACCATTGTTTCCTAAGGGGGGGGGATTAATCTAGGTGGATATTAGTGGCTACCCGCCTATTCCATCTAGACACCTAGTTGGTTTCATCAATTTCCTTGATTATAGTAGCATTTACTATTTTTAGTAGTTTTTTCGGGTCTAAAATTTAGGAGCTATTTTGACCCCCTAAACAATGTTTTTTTGAGGTCCATAGCAGGTTTGTAGCCATACTAGGATATATATATGAGCTACGACTATGGGCATGTCGCAAATCCTTTAGTACTCAGAGAAATATTTTCTAATGAGACAAACAGAGATCACATGACCAAGTTACCATTTTAGGAATTTGGCTGCCCAACTAACCCCAATGGGGCCCACAAACGCTTGGCGTTCCATCTCCTAGGGGTAGGGCTTTGGTTTTCCATTTATTTTTCAATAATAAAAAGGGCCCTTGAGCCTCATTGTAACACAATTCAGAGGAATGTATCCGCCAAATATCTTCTCAGAGGTAAGTAACCATCACCAAAACATTATGTATGTAAGCATCTTTCATCTCTTTGATATTAATAAAATGAATATTTATTTCTACTGCATATTTATGTTTATGTTTATGTCTGTACTCTGTTGCATTCTTCAATAAGTCCAGATCATTATCCCTAGAATGTTTTACCTTTGGGCATCTTTCATTTGATTGGCCATAAATTTCAATCTAGGAGGCCATTTGTGATCTTCCCCATTCCACTAGAAATCTCTTTCATATCTCTTTCAATATAAGTGGTTTCAGCTGCAATTGAAGTGATTTTATGAGCTTGAAATATATTCAAAGATCCTACACCTTCACTAATCAGCTCCACCACTATTTTTCACATCTCTAATTGGAAACATTTTAGCCTTGCAAAATAATTATCAATAATTGGAATCAACGAGAACGAGTCATTGAGAACACATTCTCACAATCTGTCATTATATTCTTTTCATTTTCTTCATCATATTTCAGCTTTTTTATTAATGACAACATCATCAATGCTTTTCATTTTCCATCAATGACAACATATTTCTAACAATATCCCATTTTGGCATTGATGGCAACACCATGATCAAACAAAAAAACATCTCCACTGATCATCAATAAATCCAACTATTTTGTTTTGTTTTTGTTTGAAACACTTCTCCCCCTTATTCTAAAGTTCGACTCCATCTTTTGTTTGATGAGAAATACTTTTCCCGCATAACCACCCTTCCCTCATCTATGCAATTTCACTAGATTTCCAAGGTAAATGTGAGATGAAGAGCTACTATGACATGAACCAAACTCCAAGTTCCAATTATGGAAGTGGAGCCTACAAACTAACACACTAATAACTCACAGACATATGTGAGGACACTAGGTCACCCAAAAGTTAGTCCACAACCCCTAATGATAAAATATTGAGATGGAACTGATTTTTCACTAACATAATCCCCAATCATGCCCACAAAAAGGCTTGCATGAATTTTTGAGCCTCCAACCGCACTCACAATCCTACCTGCCAACGGTTGTGACCTAAAATATTCAGTTTAGAGGGTGCAGTCCCGAGATCTGAACTACAATTCCAAGTCAACCTCCATATCATTTCCCAAAACTACCTAAGACTTTTCAGAATCAATATAGACATGACAACAAAACTAAACATTCAAACTTGAAGGCAAAACTTGACCTACATTTCCAAGAACACAACAAATATTTCATCAAACACATGGAAAACATGTAAGACACATGTCATGAAGGCATATATGATCATAATAGTTTGAGATTCATCTGATAATCACCAAGAAGGCTTTATTTCCTCTACACATAGCTGAAAAAACACTAGTTAGTCCATGCATTCATCAACCATTCATATATTCATCAAACATCTCAGGAGCCATAAGTAATATACATCACATAACCATCATATAACCAACAAATATCCAATATATAAGACATGGAAACTAAGCCATAGTCTCACGCCATAATCTATATAAATATACATGAATCAAGTGAAGGAAATAACTCTTATTAACATATGAAAACACCAACCAAGTTAGGGACTTCCACGTACCACTTGACCATATATTGGGATGAACCAAATCTCTCTTTCAACAAATCACCGCTACGAAATATTCCAAGCATGAATGTGGGATCTCATGGAATAACCAAAACAAAACCAAACCAAGGCTTCCAGAGGGAAAAAAACCTCAACCCTCAAATAGTAATTCCACCTCATGGTCGAACATCACTAACAAAAACCAGATCGGTCTCTACCCAAGCTATCCAAGGCTCAAAAAACTAGTAACTCAACTCACAATATTTTAGGGCTCCAGAGCCTTTCTCCAAGCTGGATCTAGGGAATAGTAACTCAACCCAACAAGGGCTCTAGAGATTTTATCCCAACCTATGCTCCAGGAATAGTACTTTAACCTAAGTTGTTCCAGGGCTTCCAGAGAATTTGTTCCAACCCACATCCATAAGGAATTATGAACACCAACTAGAAAAAAATCAAGTGGAAAAGCCCACAACTCCATGGCTATCAAGGAAATGGAAAGGTAAGGATAAAACCATTGTCAATCTAGGTGATCCTCCATGCCAATGATAGCAAAAAACTAGAAAACAACATGCATATACCATGCATCCATAAATAAACAAGGAAATAATGCATGCAACTTGTTACCTGCAAAGAAACCTAGTTTTAGCTACCAATCCACTTGTCCCTTACACTTTCCTGCTTTTCTTTTCCTTCTGTCTCCAAATCCAAGTGAGTACTAGAGTGCTACAAGCATGATCCAAGAATTCTCTAAGTATGCAAGAGTATCAGAAAGTGAGGGAATAGAAGAGAACTTCCAAAACTGAACTGATAAAATAATGTGAACTTATCCTCATAATACTTTTTATCATTAAGGCCTACATTCTCTTTGTTTTCCTTCAATTTATGTCTAATGCAAATATGTGTCTCTTCATCTTCCTTTTCTCCTATTTTCCTTTATTTCATAAATAAAATTCCAATTAATGCCACTTTTCCTTTGCCAATTTCCATAGCCATAAATAAACCAAAGGTGACACCCATTAGGATGTTTTTTCCATCCATTCAACTTGTAATACGTGTCTCATGACCTTGGTTTTATATTTTTTTACGTGGAAAATTGACCAAGGGTTGTTACAAACCGCAACCCACCCCCCAGGGGAACACTATCCTCAGTGTTTTATGACACCTATGACCAAAAAACTGTTGGAAAAAAAAAACATACTGCCTATGGAGCTTTATAACACAACTTGTTGTAGCATTTACAATGATCACTACTGAAAACATGAAAAACATAATATTTACTAGAGCTTTATAACACATTTCATTACGATATTTTCAATAACAACCACATATATAATCATACACATTTTCATCAAATAGAAAATAATCACACTTTCTATCGATCTTTATAACCCAGCTCGTTACAAAATTTAAAATAATATATACATATACTCTTGCACAAGAAAAAAAAATGATACAGTGTTTGCATATGTCAACAAGGGAATATAAAGGCTCACACCTCCACCCTCAAAAGTAGTACTAGGATTCACCTCCTTCCTAGGAAGTTCAAAATCCACTGCCAAAGTAAAACCTACACCCAATATCTAGCACTATGATCATTGCACTACTTGTTCTCTCCATAGACAATTATTGACTCGTTATTCGAGAGAACACTCACAATGTGTGGCTTATGAATCCATATGGCAATGATAATGAAAAAATTAACTTCATCCCTTGACCTTCCCTTCTCTACTACACAGTCCCTCGGGAAATTCACTCACCCCCTTCTATTTAGTCACACACCTTTGAAGTTTTGTTGGCATCCCCTTCTATGTTACACAGTCCCTCACGTGATCCATCACTTAGAAAGGATTCCTCGCATCATAATGTCGAAAAATCAAGGCATATCCCTGTGTCAAAACCATCATACCTGTCATAACATTCTCATGGAAATCAATGGACACTATTGGGTACCAGTGTCCCATAATGGCCCTTCTCTTGAATGCCTTACTAGCATATACTAATTCCAATTCTAATTCCTTTTTGTTATTGCTACTAATATTCTTGCATTTATTTTCAACCACCCAAATTGAGAATTTTCATGCTTTCCTTTACCAAGAACATAATTTCCATTAGATTCAAAATGGATTTAAATAAATCCAAATCATACCTCATTGGTAGCTCATGAACAAGGTATACCTACAATTATATTTACTTCCTATCACAACAAGTCAAAATAGATCTTCGATAAAATAATCATATATAAACATATCACATCCAGTTATCTCAAAACTCAACCATAATAAATAAAAATCACAGATTACGTGTAACCATCATAAATTAGAGTCATAGATCACATGCATAATTAAAATTGAAATAAAATACTGATACTTATCTTTCAATTGGTCCTTTTCTTCTACCTTTTTTGTACACACACTGAATCGATTACCACACCCAAAAAGCAACCAATTGCTTCTCCTCTCTTCAATAATGTGAACATACACACAATGTACATCACAACACATACATCCAAACACAATGTACCACACAATACACACACCTACACGTGACGTAAAACACAACACATACATGTAGAAAAAGTATAACACAACGAATACACATATCTCGATGCAACAAATACACAATACACATAACACAGTACCACATGTGCACAATGCAACATGTATGAAATGTTTGCAATATCATATGTATACAAAACCACTTGCACAATGTGTACATGACATCACATGTAAAAATCACCACTTGCACAACGTGTACACGACACCACTTGCACAATGTGTACACAACACCACATATACATAGTACCATATTCACGACGTGTAAAAAACACCACATGTACAGAACACCACTTGAAAAATGTGTGCACAACACCAAATCCACGTACCACCACATGGAGTAAAGGTACACAACACCACGTGCACACAACACCACATGTACACAACACCACATGTACAACATGCACACAACACCATATGTACACAACACCGCATATACAACATGCACATAAAATAATATGTACACAACACCAAATATACAACATGTAACCAATACCATACATACACAATACGACATATGCAACATGAAAACAACACCATATGTACACAACACCACATATAAAACATGTACACAACGCTGCATATGCGACATGCACATAACATCACATATGAAACATGCACACAACCCCATATGTACACAACACCACATATACAACATGTACACAACAACATTACCGCACATCTAAAGACTACACTACCTCTACCAAGAAACCTCACTTCTAGTATATTTCCACTATCCATGCTTATCCCAGCTACTGAAATAAGTTGTCATTAATGGAAACAAATTGTTCATTGAAATCAAGAGGAAAATCAGGTATCAAATAAGGTCTCAAGGGGCAGAGTAGTGGATTAGCATGACATAATGGAAGCAAAAAGGAACAGAGAATTTGGAGCCAAATTCTGGAATAGAAGATCAACTTAGGTGTAGTTGTAAGCCACCCAATGAATAGAGCTCTGAAAGAGATTTCCAACAGTATATAGAAGTCCTGAAAAGGCCTTCGAGATCGGAATATAGATCTAGTCAAAAAAATTTGACCCCAAACCCTCCATAACAGAGTTAGGAGAGGTTGGATGAACTTTGGCACATGACCAAAGTTAGTAGAAATTAAAAACTAAATGGATATGGTGGTGGAGTCTCTACGCGAAGCTTTGAGATAACATGAAAAGACAAAGCAGTAGTGGAGAGCCTTCCCATAAACTAGAGGCAGAGACTAGAGTACAGGCTTACCCCAGAGGCTTCACCCCAACAGAATAACTTTAGAGCCTAAGACTCGGTGATGCTATTTCGGTGGTAATGACCCAGAGGGTTCACCAAAAAGCTATCATTTTGGCACAAAAGGGGGTTGATCTGAGTGGTGAATGTCAAGCTATTGTAGCATAATGTGAACCAATGAAGAGTTAAGCATGGGAAGACCACTCCTCCAGCTCAATGCGCGCAAGGTGAGCCTGGAAGGACAATCCTAGAGGTAATTTAGAGAAGGTAGCACAACAGAGAGTTGAACTGGAGGAAAATAAAGAAAATTCAAGCAAGGGAAAAATAAAATTAACGAAGGAAAATGCTGCAAAAAAAAATCATTAGAGGATATTTTCTCTCTCCTCTAGGAAAATAAGTGGCATCTCATGATTGGCTTCGCAGACAACAGAGGATGATATCATCATTATCCAATAGGAGGTGGACACATGGCATGCATATATGGAATTTTTGGGCACCTAAGTGGCCTTTTTCTTGGTGACAAGTGTCACCACTCATGGGTTGACACGTGGCAGGGTTTACGTCATCCCGGAGGGATCAACCCACAAGGTTCAATTCTCGGCATTTGACGGTCGTGTTGAGTTGTAGAGTACCAGAACATGATGGCACTAAATAGAGCAGTAGTCAATGAATAGAGGGTCGGGTAGTCCCCAAAGACACGTTAACCTAGAGGCAAGACCCCAATAGGTTAAAGGGAGTGTAGACCTTAGTGTTTTACACAGGTTCCATGAAACAATGGAGGACCAAGGGTGAGACGGAAATAGAAGGTGGCACCTACAATGGATCCTGGGATCCTGTAACATTTAAAGAATCGAATTAACTAGAATATTTGGAATCAGGAGTTATGGGCTCAACACTCACACCAAGCCTTATGCCATAAGGAATTTCCATGGGCATGATAGTTCAAAAGAGTTACCAAGACTTTTGGAAGTAGCTAGGCATTGTTCTTTGGTCGCCTTGCATAGAGATGTGACCAAAAACATGGATCCATTAACAAAAGGAGAAAGGCCATGTGGGTCTCAAAAAGGGCTAAGCACCCAAAATATTAGTTTGTGGTCGCGGAGACTGGTCCTATGAAAAAAACCAGGTAAATGGCAAAAATTAAAGGGTCTTAAAGAAAAAAATGTGGAACTGTGAGTTAATAGATATTTTTGGCAATTAAGACAAAATGGAACTACAATTAAAATTAGAAGGAACATCGCTAAAACATGTAACTTACCAGAATTAGTATAGAAACTAAATTTAAGTGGAAAAAAATACAGAGAAGTTCAGTTTGATTTAGAGATGGATCCCAAACAAAAAGCATAGTCCAAAATACATAAGATGTGGGACAAAGGAAAAAATAAAGGCTTCATGCAAAAAATCAAAGCCAAAGATAGAAAAAGGAAATCAATAAAACAAGGTCTGATCAAGAAGAATGTACCAATTGATGTTTGAGACAGAGATTTTCAAGCAACGAGGTGTTGGCATGATAAGGAGTTGTTTTTCATAGTAAACATATATTGTTGTAGGTGATTTTTGAGGGGTGAAAAGGATACATTGTTTTTTAGAGAAGCAAAGAAGGGATTCATGGTCCTAGTATGAAAACAGATGAAAAATGGAATAGTGTGTGTCAAATCAAGTTGTAGCTTAATGATTAGAGGTTGGTGCTCCTTCAAATGGGTTCTGGAGAATACGTGGGGTTGTTTCTCCAATCCGTTTCATCTCATAAACTATGAAGTTGTACATTCCTCTTGGTTTAAGTCAGAACATTTTGTTTGCAAGCTGTAGCTTTCTCTATAAATAACATGAAGAAGAAATTTGTGAATTTATTTGTTTCTTGAATGTTTCATTGATTGTTGAAGTATTTTCTTATAATATTTATTGTTGAAAGTGATCTTTATTTTTTTATTGTTCTCACACAAAGTAAAAATAAAGTTGAATTGGTAATATTACGACAATACTGATTCACCCCCCCCCCGCAAGTATTGTCCTGGTTTCCAAAAATTGGTATATGATCCAAGTTACTTCTAATTTGTCTAACAATTGAAAGAAAGATCAAGGACCATGGAAAACCAGGAAGGAGGTTTTATTAATTAGGAACCTATGTTCAATGGAACAAAATATATGTTTTGTAAAGTGATGATGAAGACCTATATTCAATCACTTGGAGATGATGTATGGGATCTTGTGGCAGAAGAATAAACCCCCAACATTGGTAACCAAATATAAAAAGTTGGAATTCACATGCAATGCTAAAGTAGTGTGTGCCCTGCTTGTTCTCATACCTGAATCTGAGGTAGTCAAATTAATGGATTCAACATCATCCAAATCTATCTAGGAGAAGATGGGAAACTACTATGAAGGAGACAACAAGGAAAAGAAAGATAAACTCCAAGGTTTTAAGATACAGTTTGAATATTTAAGCATGCATGATGATGAAGATATTGCAAATAATTTTTTAAGAGTTGATGAAGTTGTGAATATGATAAGAGGGCTTGATGAGAAGGTATATGAAGAGGTGGTGTTTCAGAAAGTGTTGATATCTCTTCCTAAGAGGTTTGATACCAAGGTGTTAGCCATTGAAGAAATGGAAAATTTGAGCACTCTCACTCTAGATCAACTCATTGGAATACTCACTGCCCATGCGATTAGGATTTCTAAATGAAAGTATACAACCAAAGAATCAAATTTGACAGAAGAAAATAGGTGCAGGGATGAGCATGTTGACACACATTGTGAATCAGAGGAAGAAGAAGCTAACTTTTGGATAAGGCTCAAGCGAGGATCAAGAAAGTATAAAAGGTAAGTTTCACTTTAAATTTTTTAACTGTGGTCAAGTTGGTCATTATGCATCAAAGTGTCCCGAAAAGAAGAAAAAGGATTATGACCCTAAGGAAAATTTTAAGAAGGTTCAAATGGACATAAATAAAGTTAAGAAGAAATGTTTCTATGCTGAAGATGAGAGATCCTTTGCAAGTGAGTGTCAACCAATATTTAGATGAGGAAAAAGATAATGAGAGCCCTAAGGAATTCATATAGATGGCCATTGAAAATATGCAAGTCGAGGATATTAAATATGATAATGAAGAGGGAGAAGTCGACCTTGAAGGAAAACTGGTAAGTTGTCTTGGATAAATTGAAATGTTGAGGAAGAAAAACAAAACCTAGAAATAGTATTTATTAAAGGATAAGGTTGATGTTGTTGAGCCATTACTTCTACAGTTAGAAGAAGGTAAGAAAATCCAAGAAATATTAAACCAACAGTTGATTGAAAAGGATAAAATATGTCTGAAACTAGAAGGTGAGATTGTGGTGTTAAGGAAGGATATCGAAAAGGCTAAAACACAACTCAATGTCAATCAAAATTTCAAGAAAGGGATAGAAATTTTAAATAAAAATTAGGAGGCTCAATGCATCACCAAAGATCAAACTAGTCTTGGTTTTGATGTTGAATCTAGTGTAGCAGCTGAATTAAAAAGTAAAAAAGAAATTATCTTTGTTCCCCCAACAGAAGATAAGTCCATGCAGTCGTTATAAGATAATAAAAGATCTGAGAAAAGTCAACAATAGCAGCAAACAAAGCACACTTTCCATGCTATTTTAACTTCCCAAAATTTAGCTCAACGCAGAAGGAAATCATCAAAGAACAAGGATATACTCCTAAGGTATTGTTTTACATGCATCAATTATGGACACAAAGATGAAAACCGTAGAGTGAATTTATCATACAAACAATTGAGATCCGAGAGAAGATTTCAAGAGAGAAGAAGCAGACCCAAGTATAATAATTCCTTTGCTCCCCTGAATTATCAAGTACAATGCTTTAAATGCCCAAATTTTAGGCATATTGCAGTTAATTGTAGGCTTAAATAATATAAGATAGAGTTATCTTTTGAGAAAATTGAATAAAATTATAAAGTCTAGAAAGAGAAATAGAAATGAGAGCATTGTGACATTTCCCTGTATGCTCACAATGGTGGGAGAAATTGGTATGTGGATAGTGATTATTCCAGGAACATGACATGAGGTATAAGCAATTTTTTCACTTATAATCCCATTGAAAAAGGTAATGTGACCTTTGGTAACAATAATCCAAGAAAAATAATTGCAAAAGGAGTGGTCAGTCTCTCAAATGGAAAAGGTAAAGATAAGGACATTTTATATGTTGATGGGTTGAAACATATTCTATTAAGTGTGTTTGAAATGTGTGATCAAGGCTATGATATGATTTTCAAAACTAAAAATTCTGAAATCAAGTCCGCAGGTACATGAGAATTAGTTGTTGAGGCTATAAGAACAAACAACAATGTCTATGTGTTGAAAGAGAAAACCGAAAGGTGTTGCATATAAAATATAGATGAGATCTTCCTATGGCACAAAAGGCATGGAAATATAAAATTTGACAATATTTTCAACCTTAGCAATAAATACACAGTCAAGGACCTTCTGAGGCTTTGAAAACTAGAGAAAATTATGTGCAAATGTTGTCAACTAGGAAAGCAAGTTCGAGTTTCTTTCAAGGAAAAGGAAAACTCTTCAGTAAAGCCATTACAGCTAGTGCACATGGATTTGTGAGGACCATAAAAAAAGCAGTTAAACCATAGGTAAGCTATATTTTAATATAATAATTGATTCTTTTAGCAGGATGATGTGGGTTTCCTTTCTCAAATAGAAATCTAAGGCTTTCAAAAAGTTTAAAGAATTCAAAGCTATGTCTATGAATGAAACCAATTACAAAATCAAAAGAATCAGGTAACACATTTGAGGTGAGTTAACTTCAAAGGAGTTGGATTAATTCTTTAGGATAAATGGAATCAAGAGACAATTTATCATAACAGAGACTCCCCTGCAAAATGGTGTTGTAGAGAGAGAAAAGAGGCCAGTTCAATAGTTAGCCAGAGCTTTGATGAGAGAAACAAATGTTCAACAAATGTTTTGGGTAGAGGAAATTCATACAACAATGGTAATTATCAACAAGGCTCATTTTAAACCCAACAATGAAAAAATTCCTTATGAGCTATGGTGTGGTATACCAACATAGTCAAACAATTCAAAATTCTTGGCAACATATGCTACAACAAGAGAAACGATGAGAAACTTGGAAAATTCGATGCAAGAGCAGATGAAGGAATTTTTGTGGGTTCTTTAAAGAATAAAAAAGGATACAGGTGCTGCAATAAAGTAAACAAAATTATTTTTTACTGCATCGATGTGAAGGTATATGAGCACGAAGATCAATAAGTTAAACAACTCGAAAAAGTTAGTGTTGATGACCTAGTAATAATTTTTTATGAGAAAGACGAGGAAACTACAGAAGAAAGCAAGAAAGATCCCTCTAGTCCTCAAGCTAGAGATCCCCCAAGTTATGTACAAAACCATCACCTAGAAAATAAAATTTTTGGAGAACTAAATTCTGGAGTGCAGAGAACAATGAGGTTTAATAATTCCCTCATGCAAGCACATGTTGCATTGTTGTTTGTGGAAGAACCAAACGATGTTATTTAGGCCTATCAAAATCAACATTGGTAGAAGGATATGAATGAAGAACTGGACCAAATAGAGAAAAATCAAACCTGGGAGATTTTTCCAATAATTTCCAATAAGAATGTCATTGGCACAAAGTGGGTATTCGAAAATAAATTAAATGACCATGGAGAAGGGGCGAGCAGAAAAACTCGGTTGGTGTGCAAAGGCTATGCTCAAGTAGAGGGACTAGGTTATGATGAAATTTTTTATCTTGTTTCCATATTAGAATCAACCAAATTTTTTTGGGGATTTCTTTTTTTAACAATTTTAAAATCTACCAAATGGATGTCAATTTTGCTTTTCTCAATGGAAGGCCACAAGAAGAAGTTTATATAGAGTATACATAAGCCTTTCAAGTGACACAAAAGATAGATTATGTTTGTAGACTCAAGAAGGATTTATATGGTATCAATCAAGCCCCTAGAGCTTGGTATTCCAAGCTAGACAACTTCTTGATAGAGTTTGGATTTAAAAGAGAAGTAGATGGCAACAATCTTTATGTAAAAATAAAGGACATAAAACTCATTTTAGTGGTGGTATACTGATCATGGACCTAAGTGATAGCTCAAATTTCAGAGTGTTCAGAAGTATACGGAACCTAAGCCACCGGATAGATCTTGTATTCCTGATTCCAGCACTGCGTACGGTTCAAAAAACCGACACCGTATGAAGAAGTTATCGCGATTTGAAATTGCCAGATGACCTTCAATATTAAGTTTGGGTTCATAAATTTTAATGCGTTGAAATTTTTTAAATATTAAAATTAGATTGATATATATATATATATATATATATATATATATATATATATATATATATATATATATATATATATATTATATAATATGATTTACTTATCATATTTTATATTATATTATTTTTTATATATTAATATATATTATTAATTTAAAAAAAATTAATATTAGAAAATTTCACATTTCACATTAAAACCCAAAAATCTAAGTTTTAAAACTTTAATGAAGGGGCATTTCGTATTTCTTTAAAAAACCAAAAGTATTGGTTTAAGCAAATATACGTTGTCATGTTTTTTAATGGAGGGTTTAAAAGTTTACGTGGGCAACATATTTAATATGCCGAGGTCTTTATGAGCCCCTAACTTCCAGTTCCAGAGTTTTTGTTCACATGGTGGAGTTTTCGTTTAAATCAACTGTAACATAAAACCTTAATCCCCAACAGTTTTCTAACTTTGTTGCTTAATACCTTGTCACATGCAATTAAATGCCAACGGTTAACATTTAGTTGCGCGATTGGAGTCGATGGTTCCGCCTTTATTAAACCCAGACGGTTTTGGTAGTCCTGTTCACATGACCCCGACAGCCCATTAAATGCTAACAGTTTTGTTGGCGGGTTTTTAGCTAGAGTGCCCAAATTTAGGCGGAAATCCAAATCTGACTGCAGTTAAAGTGAAGTGCCTCAGATTTAGTAGAGGATTTTTGGATGTCACTAGACAAATTGAGTTCAGGGTTTATCTTGAGCTAGATTCGACCAATTTTGGGGTGCCAATAGTCAATTTCGACTATATCAAACATTCCAGACTCATTGGTAAGGGTTTCAAAGCCGTAAAAGGACTTTTGATCATGTTATTTCTTCATAGAAGTTATAAGGGCCACTAGGGCCACCAGGGGCCAACATCAGTTTGAGGCCTAGCCAGGGGAGCTAGAGGCATTATTCAGAAATCCAATAGTCAATTTTGAATGTTTTAGATGTTCTGGAACTAATGTTGTGGTTTGTAGAGTCTGTAGAGGAATTTTGAAGGCCAAGATGCTTCAATGAAGTTACAAGGGCCACTAGGGCCATCAAGTGTTAGTTGTAGTTCAAACCAAAAAAATAATAGTCATTTATGACTGTAATAATAGTCATTCGGGGCCTAGCCAAGGCAGCTAGAGATCTTATTCAACAAAATAATAGTCATTTATGACTGTAATAAGCATTATCAATCCAATGGAGGAGTTTTTAGAAGCTTTTGAGGACTTCTATAGATCGAGAACCCATAGAGAAGTTTTATTTGACCTAGAGCCAAGGGGTGCCACCTGGTGTTGGAGGCAAAACCAAAGCATCCGGAGGCCAATTTCAATGAAGCAATAGTCTATCCTGAGTATTTTTAGAATTTTGAATCCAATGAAGGGATTTTCAAAGCCATTTGAATACTTTTGAAGGTAGAGAGCCTACAGGGAAGTTTTGGGCAGCCCAGGGCCGACCATGGAGGGAGGCCTAGATTGGGGATGCAGTGCTCTTTTTGAGAAAATGATCAATCCATTTTGGAGGTCTGATATGTGTTGGAGATATTAACTGAGGTTTCAGGGATAGAAAAATAATTTTGAAGGAGTTAGTGCCATAGAGAAGCTCAGTGTATCTCAAGATCACTGATAGAAAGAATCAAGTCTAAGGAAGCCTAGATCTGTTTTCAAAGTGATGAAAAACATAAAAGGGATATAGATTTTTTTCTAAACCCATTGGTTAAATTCAGTGACCGTTGGAGTTGAGTTTTGTAACTTGTAAAAGAAATTCTCCATAATCCCAAAGAGCCAAGTGAAGATGACAAGAGCTCAAGGAGACGTAGCCCACGATATTCAGGTGAAATCCTAGATTAAATTTCTTGTTATTTGTTGATGTTTATTTTTTTCATTATATGGCTACTACACATGTTTAATTTCAGCAAAAACAAATGGGCTTAAAATACTTAAACAATTAAAAATCATACATCTATTTCAAGTATAAAAATTGTGCAAAAGTCAAGTGCAAGCTAGATATTTTATTTGTTTAATTGAGTGGGAGGTTCTTGAAAAGCATAACAATTTATCCAACGCATTTTAATACCAGGTTGGTATCAGAGCATTTGGTTGTTTGATTCATAGAGCAATAGCTTGCTTGTTTGACTTGAAAGGTGTTTAACCGTGCAAGGATTTGACCGTTTGCAACTGTTGCTTGAGTTTGCTAGAGGTGAAGGGAAAGCTATTGTTTGCTAAGACCAGAAGAGGACAAGAAGAAAGAAGGGCTGAAGGCATATTACTTACCCAAAGGACCCCAAGGTAACCCTTGAAGCACAAAAGGGTTTGTTTGCTAAAGGCTGCTTGAAGAAGAGCTTGAATCTACAACCATTTTATTCAGAAGCTTTGTCAATAGTTTTTGAAAGCTTTGGAATTATTGTTGAAGTTATTTATTTCATTCTCATGATGTCAACTTATTCAAGTGAGGTTTCGAAATCCTCCTCCTTCACAAGATTCTTCGATGAAGACATGAAGCCAGACTTCTACATCATGAAGGATATAGTGAAAATTATGTTTGAAGATAGAAGAGAAAGCACTAGACTTCATGAGAAATTGATTTCTATAAAGGAAGAGAAAGAAGAAATTCTTCAAAGAATGCATGAGATGGAGATGCAGCTCCATCAAGCCCAAGAGGCCTTAACCAAGAACATGCGTGAAGCAGAGGTAATTCACTCAAATTTTTCTTCAATTTCCTCTTCAGAAAGATGTGTTGGTTCATTTGAAAAGCACACTAGAGGTATAAGGTCCAATTTAATGTTTAAAATGGGTTATGCAGGCAAGGGCTTAGGAAAACATGCATAAGTCATGATTGATCCTATTTTGGTTGAGGAAATACCTAAGAATTTTGGTCTAGGCTATGCTCAATCTAATGGCGAATACTCCAAAGCCAAGAAGGCATGTGAGACAACTTCAAAAAGAACTTTTGTTCCAAGTTCTAATACACAAACATGCCAATTTTGTTTTCAAGTTGATTTCCAATGTTTGAAGCCTATGTTGTAGAAATATGTGTGTAGACATGGAGCTTATGGTGAGCATGCGAGTTCGGACATCTATCAAGACATGAACACTAATGTTAGTCTTCAAGAGAAAGTTGGAACCTCTACTAGTTCATATCCTCATGAAGGTAAAAAGGATGGACATGCAAAGAAGCATATGAGGTATAATTCTTCCCATAGTTAAGTTGATTATGTTTCTGCAAGGCATGACAATTCTACATGCTTGAATGGAAGAAAGAGTTGTTGTGCATATTGTGGTTTGTGTAACCATGTTGTTTCAAAATGATGGAAGAGGATGAAGGCATACATGAAGCATTTGAGGCAAAAGAAACTTGCAAAGAAGGTGAAAAATACTTGCACACATTGCCAGAAGAGTGGACATGTTGTTTCCCAATGTTGAACATTGCATTCAACTAATCATCCCAAGCACATGAAGCAAGAGGACAGAAAGATTGGCGAAATTGGAACCCAATATTCCATCATTGATGTGAGAAAAAATGTTTCACATTAAGAAGATTTGCAATAGCAAAAGTCTCCATGGAAGTGGCTTGGTAAGAAGTGGTTTGACTTCTTGACACAATAAGACATATACTCATTTGTACATATGCAAATTTCAGTTATGTATACTTTTTTTTCTGTTGTAATCTCATGTTTATTTGAGACACCTTGAATCGATGATCAAGGACATGATGTTCAACTACCTTCTTTAAATTTCTCGCCAGGACTTTCTGAGTCAGTTCAAGGAAGACAGTTCTTAATAGGAGGATAAGTGCATCCAGGAAAGAAAGTGTTGACTACCTTCGAGTTGTGGTTCAAAGGCACTAAGCCATGCAAGGCAAGTATATGGAGGGTGAAAAGAAGAGGGTGTTGTACTCTCATTTATTGTACATATCAATATATCAGTCTTTTGGGGTCCAAAAGATTCCCAATGGAGATGTGTGATCAGATTTGGATCATGGACCTAAGTGATATCTCAAATTTCAAAGTGTTCAAAAGTGTGTTGAACATAACCACCTGATAGATCTCGCCTTCCTAATTCTGGCGCCGTGAGCAGTTCGAAAAACCGACACTATATGAAGAAGTTATTGCGATTTGAAATTGCCCATTGACCTTCAATGTTGAGTTTGGGTTCATAAATTTTAATGTGCTAGAATTTTTTAAATATTAAAATTATATAGATATATAAGTTATTATATAATTATAATGTATTATATAATATGATTTAATTATCATATTTTATATTATATTATTTTATATATATTAATATATATTATTGATTTTAAAAAAATTTAATATTAGAAAATTTCACATTTTACATTAAAACCCAAAAATCTAAGTTTTAAAACTTTAATGAAGGGGCATTTCATATTTATACATTGGTTTAAACAAATATACATTGGCATGTTTTTTGATGGAGGGTTTAAAAGTTTATGTGGGCAATGTATTTAATATGCCGAGGTGTTTATAAGCACCTAACCTCCAGTTCCAGAGTTTTTGTTCACATGGTGGAGTTTTCATTTAAATCAACTGTAACATCAAACCTTAACCCTCGATGGTTTTCTAACTCTGTTGTTTAAGACCTTGTCATATGCAATTAAATGCCAATGGTTAACATTTAGTTGCGCGGTTAGAGTTGATGGTTTCACCTTTATTAAACCCCGACAGTTTCGGTAGCCCTGTTCACATGACCTCGATAACCCATTAAATTATAATGATTTTCATTGGTTGGTTTTTAGCTAGAGTGCCAAAATTTAGGTGGAAATCCAAATCTAACTGTAGTTAAAGCGAAGTGCCCCCAATTTAGTGGAGGATTTTTGGGTGTCACTGGGAAAATTTAGTTCAAGCTCTATCTTGAGATAGATTCGACCAATTTTGGGGTGTCAACAGTCAATTTCGACTATCTCAGACATTCCAGACTCATTGGTGATTATTACAAAGACATCAAAGGATGTTTGAGAAGTTTTTTTCTTTAGAGAAGTTGTAGGGGCCACGAGGACCACGAGGGGCTAGCAACAGTTTGAGGCCTAGCCAGGGGAGCTAGAGGCCTTATTCAGAAATCCAATAGTCAATTTTTGATGTTTCAGATTTTATGGAACTAATGATGTGGTTTTAAAAGCCTTTAGAGGAAATTTGAATGCCAATATGCTTCAGTGAAGTTCCAGCAGCCATAGGGTCAGCAAGTGCCAACAACAGTTCGAGGCCTAGCCAGGGCAGCTAGAGACCTTATGCAGCAAACCAATAGTCATTTATGAATGTAATAAGCATTATGAATCAAATGGAGGAATTTTTAGAAGCTTTTGAGGACTTATGGAGGTCTAGTACCCACAAATAAGCTTTATTTGACCCTAGAGCCAGGGGTGCCACCAGGTGTTGGAGGCGAAACTGGAGCAGACGGAGACCAATTTCATTGAACTAATAGTCTATCATGACTATTTTTGGCATTATGAATCAAATTAAGGGATTTTCAGAGCCATTTGAAGACTTCTGAAGGTCAAGAACCTACAACGAATTTTTGGGCAGCCTAGGGTCAGTCGTGGAGGGAGGCCTAGATTGGGGACGTAGTGCTCTTTTTGAGAAAATGATCAGTCCATTTTGGAGGTATGATATGTGCTGGAGACAATAGGTGAGGTTTCAGTGACAAAAAATAATTCTGAAGGAGTTAGTGCCATAGAGAAGCTCAGTATAGCTCAAGAGCACCGACAAAAAGAATCAAGTCTAAGGAAGCCTAGATCAATTTTCAGAGTGATGACAGCCATGAAATGGATATAGATGGTATTATAAACCCACCGGTTCAGTTCAGTAACCATTGGAGTTGAGTTTTATAACTTGTAAAAGAAATTCGCCATAATCCCAAAGAGCCAAGTCAAGATGACAAGAGCTCAAGGAGATATAGCCCACGATATTCGGGTGAACTCCTAGATTAAATTTGTTGTTATGTGTTGATTTTTATTTGTTGCATTATATGGCTATTACACATGTTTAATTTCAGCAAAAAAAAAATGGAATTAAAGCACTTAAATAGTTAAAAATCATACACATATTTCAAGTATAAACTTCTGCAAAAGTCAAGTACAAGCTAGATCTTTTATTTGTTTAACTAAGTGGGAGGTTCTTGAAAAGAATAACAAGTTATCCAACCCATTTTTAGATCATATACATTGATGACATAATGTTTGATAATTACTAATATTTTTTGTCCAATGAATTTCCAGATGATATGAATATTGAGTGCGATATTTCCATGCTTAGAGATCTATCATATTTCCTTGGATTGCAGATAAAAAATACCCCTAAAGGAATTTTCATTTCTCAAGGAAAGTATCTCAAGGAAGTGTTAAGGAAATTTGGCATGGAAGAATGCTCTTTCGTAAGCAGTTCAATGGTGACAGGTTGTAAGCTTAGTAAGATGGATGAATCACCAAAAATGGACTAGACCTTATTGTTGGGTGCCAGTTTTGCACTGTTTTCCTACATTTGTTTTCCCTATTTTTACCCATGACTATAACCAATGGGACTATCTTTGCCTCTTTTTCCTACTTTTCTATCCTAACTTTTGTTGTTTCACCTCATTTTCATAACTCTGCTATTTCATCAATTATTATGATATATCATACAATTTTAATGACTATTTGAGGATGAATGTTTGGAGAAGCTCTATGATCTTTGTGTTTTCTTTCCATATGTCATTTGTAGCACAAACTATCCTGAGCATGAGGCATACAGGAGCAGTTAAGGGTGTTTTGTTAAAACAAGATTTTTACACCATGATGTTGTTACATTTTTTTGTTACAGACCCGCTGGCGAACTGTTGTTACACTTTGTATTGCTAACTGGATCTCGTCAATTCCTATTGTTGACCTGTCCTCTAGCTATTATGCTACACCTGTGGTTTATCGTGATAGTTGTAGAAGTTATTAAGCGTTGTATTTTTGGATATCAACCTCTGGGCGATTTTTATTGTAATCTATAATTTTCTAGTCATACTTTTATTAAGAGGTGGTTATAACTGTTATGGCCTAAATCTACCTCAAACTGAGGAAGGCAGAGTCTAGGGTAGCATCAAACCACGCTTAATCTGGTAGCTAGCCCTACCAGAACGGGGGAGGGCTCTCTCCTGGTCAATCTCAGCAAAAAAAATCAGTGAGGCTTGAGATGACTTGAATAAAGGCTAATTTTAGGCTAGGTATATATGTAAAGAGTTTTATTTGATTTTGAGGGTGTTTTTTGGATCAATGTGAAAGGCAGATTTTGGGTCTGGGAAATGAGCAGTTTTGCAGGGATCTGAATGGGGCAAGGTAGGCACTTGATTTGACACTTTCAATTTGAAGGAAGTGGAGATTTTGAGAAAGGTGAAGAGCTGAAGAGGGAAAGAAACCTTCAAGGATCCTCTCCAAATAGCTGAAAACATAGAAAATTAAACAAACTCTAGGTAGAGCACTGCAAACCCTAATGAATTCTACCTTTAACCTTGTTTGTTTAACTTAAGAAGAAATAAGAAGGAAAATGGTATACATGAAAAAACAGTAGACTTACATTTGCAGAGAGAAACACACTATCAAAACAAAGAGCCACATGAATCCCAAGGAGTGCTACAAACCTTGGTCTATTCCTTTGCCAAACTGCAGAGATGAAATGTACAATAATGCTCAAAGGATTCCCAAGTGTCCAACCTATGCCAATGACTGAAAAATTACAAGATATAAGAAACCAACAACTCATTCCAAGCCTCTATGGGTCGATCTCACAAGTTTATGATTTTTTTCAACAAGATCTAAACTAAGAACTAGAAAATAGGCAGTGGAACAGCTTGCCTCTATAAGATAGGAAACTGATTCATTCAGTTGCAATTCACCTTTTGATGTATGAAATTACTTCTATGAGTGAAAATTTAACAAAATTACATCAAGATTCATCAAATTACATCAAATTACATCATGACTTTAACATTTGGAAGTAAGAAAGTCAAACTGTCCAAAACTAGGCGAAAAACAGAGTTACTGAGTCCAAAATGAGCAAAAATCCCCAATGCGTCGTGCCAGTTTGGAGCTGATTTTGAAGGCCTTCCCGTTGTCCAAATTGGCTCCAAGTGGGATTTTTGGAAAGTTTTGCCTGTCTAATTTCCAACACAAGTATAATTTCTGAATTTGGCTTCCATTTTCCCCTCCAAAAATGAGTTCTCCCAACACTGCTTCCTGTGTGTCCAAAAAGGCGCAGAAAGGTCATTTTTAGGGTGTTTTTGACCCTTCTAGAAGCCCAAAACTTGTCAAAATCTCTTGGCCATGGTTAGGCATGCATAAATTTTCATGAAAAATCCAAAAATATAAAGTTTTACCCAAGAGGAGCTCCCAATCATAAGCGCGCGCCAAGTGGCGCGACGCGTTGAGCTGAAAAATCTGTGTTTAGGCCAAAAAAATCAAAATTTGCAAAAAATGTCCCAAATTTCTTGAAATTTGGGTTGAGTGTCCTCCATCATGTACTATGCTAGGCCAAGGAAGCCTCGGCCAAAATCTGAATTCTATCTTTCCTTTTCCGACGCTTTAATGCCCTCTTCAACTTAGCCTTCAGGATCTTGATTCGTGCCTTGCAAACATGATTTCTTGCCCAATAATGATTCGCCATGTTCCTCAACATGTTCTTCTCCTTTTTGGCCTTCTCCAACAGCTTTTGGTCTCCTTGGTGCATGCAATTTAGTTGTAGAGTCACTGTCTCGGTCATAAGAGGAATCCATCTCCATGTTTGCCAAACTCTGTGTTGTCTTAGATGAATATGAAGAGTTTGGTGTCTTTGATTTTGTTGCCAAATATGTAATAATATGGGAGGGACTATGGAGGGAGAGGGTAGGTGAAATGATGGAATATTTCCAAGTGAAATCTGTCAATTGAAGAATTTAGGGACAGTCACTAGGTTTTTTGGGATATCATTGGGCTTTGGGAAGTTTATAATTAGGATGGGACAATGGGAATTGGGATAGGGAATGAGTGCTTTAGGGATATAAGGGAATAGGGAAATGGGCTTAATGTAACAATATTTTCAGTGATGAGGGAAAAACAAGGTGGAGAATGGAAGTGATAGGCACAAAACCAATTTCTAAACCCTAAGGAAACAATCCTTTGAACAAGACAATTGGGTTTGAATTTTGTATTTAAATCCTCATAAATATCACAAAACCCATGTTCATTGGAAATGAAGAGGTTACTTGACTTACTTGGACAAAGAGGAAACTGAGAAAATTGAATTTTTGAATGAAATTGTGGTGAAAAGAGCTTGCAGCTCTATGCGCCACGCCACAACCCAACGCGTCGCGCCACAAACCCAACGCGTCGCGCCATAAACCCAATGCATCACGCCCTTTTGCAAGAGAATTTTGGAGGCCTTCCTGGTGTTCAAATTGGGTTCAGGATAGCTCGTTGGAAATATTATTGAGTCTAATTTTCAACCCAATTGGAATTTTTTAATTTGGAGTTCATTTTCCTTGTCAAAAATCAAATCTCCCAAGATTGGTCAAAATCAGAAAAATGAGGCTGCCTCAAGGCAGAGTGCTGTTGCAGTCAACTTTTGAAGGTCTTCATCAACTCCAAATTGAGGTCATGATAGCTCATGGGAAATATATTTGTGTATAGTTATCATTTGACTCATCAAGAAAGTCATTTGGCCAAACAAGCTAGGAGAAATATTGATTTTCCCAAGGTCACTTCAGAGGTGCATCAATTCTCCTAAGGCGATTGTATTTTTGAAATTTATCTAAAACCATGACACCTGTGTAAAACGTGAAGGAGGTTTTTCTTCCTTGGCATATTTTGGACTAAAACCTCTCTCAGTGTTCCCAAATTCATCTTTTATGGCTCAGAAACATCATAGAAGTAAAACCTATCCCGATGTGTGGAACAAGGGATTTGTCAAAATGAAGCGAAATGAAGGGGATAAGGGGCTTCTAAATTCTTGAGAAAATTTTGGGAAGTAGGGAGGGATGTTAGGAAGTAGGGGAAAGTTGAATTTCAAATATTGAGTGAGGGGAAGGGGTCCAAAAGGGAAAAACATAGGCCTAGCCTAGAAAATTGCCAAGTTATAGCAAGAAACTAGGTTTTGTGTGAAAATGAGGAATTTGGGGGATATCAGTGTTGGGAAGTGTTTAATAAGGTACATTAAGGATAGGGGAAGGTGTATGAACATCAGGATACAATTTTTGCTGATGATTTGACCTTCCAAGAGAAATTACCTTCAAAACCCTAGGAGAGGGAAATGAACCTTACCTAGGCACAACTAAAGCATGAACAAGGTCTAAAATGACCCATTGGAACCTGAAATGATGATGAAAACCCTCTGAATGATGGTACACTTAGTTGAATGGTGACATGGACCGACATTTGGACAACTTTGACAGGAGTAAAAGAAAACCCTAGACCTAATACCTAGTTAGCAAATTTTACTTGAAGACTCACTGAAATGACAAAATTTGACCTTGACACCTTCAAATCACTTTGTAAGAGCATGTTTGATCACTGGAGGAAGGCTGCAAGGACTAACACTAACATTGGCTCCAATTGGGATGGTAGTTCCTTGGACGTGCCAAGAATGGCAAATCTTTGGGAGAGCAGACCAGTGCCTTCATCCATTGGGAAATGGAGTCAAAAACTCAAGCTGAAATGCATGACTGAAAATCGATGATTTGACGACACAAATTGACTCTCACTCAACTAAAAACTCACTCGATACTTAAATAAAAAAAAAAAATTGGAAAATATGCTCAATATGAAGCTTATTCAATACAACCTACTCTAACAGTTTCATTCATCACCTGATCAAGTGAAATGAAACAACCAATGCAACCAAGTAAGAATTTCGGCTACTGTTTGGATTCTCCACAAGTGCTTGCTTATGAACAACAAGAGAGAACTACCGAAAGGAAACTCCCATGAAAGCTTGTGAACAGATTCGTTGAATACTATGGATTCTCTATCCGCCTCCAAAAACACTGCATAAGGATCTTGAAGTTCATGCACACTGGGACTTAGCTCATCCAATGGATTACTTTTCTTCTCCTCATAACATGAATGCAAACTTTGATCTGAGCTTTGTGACGAGACTCCTACTAAAAATGACAAAGAGACCGGCTGCCGGATCAAGTTTGTATCAGTACACGTTTGAAGCTTACATATAGTCAATGGAGAAAGACTTTGACTGCAAACATCATCCAATACATCAGCTATTGGATCGTGAACAACTTGAAAAGACTGCTGCAACCCATTTCCTATTGTTTCTGATGAGATTACATGATTTTCTACAAGCTACTCATTTGAAGATTTACTATGCAATTTACCCTTCAAAAACTGAAATGATTCAAAACAAAATGGTACGAAGTCATCTTGTATCATTTGATCATATGTGTCAGCTTCCAAGTCTTCATCTGCAACTTAACAATCAATAGCATTCGGGGGCTGCAAATCTGGATATGAGAAGTCTTGAACAAGGTTTTCATTGCCCTCAAGATGGTCTAGATCAAGACTTGTCGATAGTTGATTTCAGATTGCATGAAAGTAACTGTCTTTGATGAACTGAAAAAAGTAAAAAAAAAGGCAAAGATCCTTCACTTACTTCAAAATTTGCTGCACTTTCCTCGTCATTTCCATAGCTGATATGTGATGGTTGAACATTGTATTCAAACTGCTGAAAGTGAACTTCCTCCTTCCACAAACTAGCTGCTGATTTGTCTGCAAGATTAGCTTCTGTTTGGAGAACATAATCATCATCATACTGATCAAACTGAGGCAAATCATCAGTATAAAACATATCATCAAGCATACATGTCATATCAACAGATCTCTCTTCTCCAAGATGATCTACAAAACAATCATTATCAGATCTATGACAACTGGGATAAGAAACAAAATGTTTTGGATCAGCAACTTGTTCTTCTTCAATCAGCGAGCCGTGGGCTTGAACATTATACTCATTCCTTGTGATGATCCTTTGCATCATCTCTTCCACTGCACATACCAAAATGTTAAGCTTTACCTCTAGAGATGTCGATTCCTCCGGATCTATGTTTTTCATCTCTCCTTCCTTCAAATTTTCCCTTCGGATCAGCAAATGAGCCTCTACATCTACTGCAATGTTCTGCATCTCTTCAAGTGTTGCAATATTCCTTTCTCTTAGTTGAAACTTCATTTCTAGATCAAAGGCACCCAGGTAGTGCAAGAGAGAAGATCCAGGAGGAGGCCTTATATTAACTAGCATCGAATAATAAACTTGGTTAAATCTGGCATAAAACTGTTGTACTGTCTCCCCTGGCAGTATTTTCATTTGGTTATACTCTTTTATAATCAAGAAAGGGTTCTTTCTGATCACCCACCTGTCGAGGAAAACTTTGAAAAACTGCTGGAAATCTGAGATGCTCGCATCAGGCAGGGTTTTGAACCAACTCTTGACTTTGCCTTGCAAAGAAAGAGCAAAAAGCCTAATACTGACATCCTCTTCATCAACTTCAAAAAGTTCAAGAAAAGAATTAAAATTCAGAACATGTCTCTCATCAGTGATGTTGTCGCGTTCATCGTCAAATGTTGGTAGATATAGGTCATGATTTTTAGGGAAAGCAAGGGATATAGGAGGTAAAATCAGAGGCTTGTATCGATTTGGAATTTTGCAAGGTATAGGGGTATGTATAGAAGGTATAGAATCAGTCTTGGTCTCTTGAGGTTCATTAGTTTGAAGACAGTCATCACAAGATTCGGAAGAAAGGTTTTGAACACGCTCAAAAGTGTTGGACGGATAAATCGTTCTTGCGGACAAGACCAATCTTCCTAGTGTTAGAAGACAATCTAGCAAAAAACGAACAACTAATTTTGTCTTTCTCTAAATATATTCATTTTACAAATAAATTTTATAAGGTGTCGATCCTACCTTAGATCCAAATTCTTATTTGCAGTCGTAGTGCTTCTGTCGCCTCAATAATCCTTCATCGCAACAAGAGTTCTTTCGTCGCAACAATAATCCTTCCGTCGCAACAAGAGTTATTTCGTCGCAAGAAAGTGTCGTCTTTCTTCAATATGCAATCACAAACAAGAAAATATCAATAGCACCTGTATAAAAAATAATTATAAAACATACCTATCATAGTGATCAAGGAATCTATGAAATAAACGATCAAACGACAGCTTATTGAAATAAAAAATCAAACGACATTTTATTGAGAAAAACAAAGCTTGATTGTATTAATCTTAAAAATAATATAGGAACCTTACAACCTTAGCCTTGATGTTTGAAAGGCCTTCTCGGGGTCCGAAGCAGGAGTCTCCTCTACTTTGATAAGTCTTGCACTCTTCCTCTAGGAGCATAAAGAGGTATGTGATCTTTCCTCTCAAAAGCTCGGTAGAAAGAAGTCTAAATCTCAACAACACTTCAACTCAATCACACATAAAGCTTGAACTCTAATTCTCAATCTCCAAAATCTCAATCTCCCAAATCTAACCATTTGAAGCTACCCAATGCCTCCTTTTATAGAGCAGATGATGAGGTTAGGATTCCACCTTTGTAGGGATAGAATCCTCCTTCAAAGGGATAGACTCCTCACATCAAGGGATTAGTTCCTTAAGGTGAGGGATACATGCACCTTATCAAAGCGTACTCATCCCCAAAAATTCTCATCTAGAACCTTCTAGAATTGACCTCAAACCAACTTTTTAACTTTACTTTCTCGCCTTTTTGAGTTTGGAGGGGGTACACATGCATTCTTAAGGAAAAATGTGTTCTAGAATGCAGGTAAGCCATGCATTACCTGCGTACCCAAGCTAGGAATGCAGGCAAGCTTCATGTTACATGCGTACCCATTATTTCAGAGGTTTTTAGGGTTTTTCTTCTTGTTTTAGGGCTTGACATGAGGATTAAAGGTTGTAAGACTTGCAGAGGAGGTATGTATGAGTGTTAATGAGCTCATACAGTTAGCAGAATGTCAAGGTGACAGTTTTTAGTGTAACAAAAAGCATGCAAATATTTGGTATTTACAATCTTCAAAGGGAAGGAATCAAATGCAGGCCAAGGATCTTTTCTCAAATACAATATTCTTTGCAAAGCCTTCTTGACATTCTCGGGAAAAGAGAAGAAATAATTTATGACAAAGAACAAAATGTCTTGGATGAAATTCCAACTTGAATACCTAATCTTTCCATATTTTCCTTTCATGTCTCTGCTGGTCAGGTTCATCCTCCAGTGGAGTCCTTGGATCTGATCTCGAAATTGATTTAGAGTCGCCAGGTGAATGATTTCAGTCTTGCTGTGTCTGATCGTTGTCCACCATCAACAATCAGATCCGAACTTGATTAGATTTTACTAAGGAAACCAGATGTTTAGTTCATAAACTAGACCGGAAATTGACTAAAGCAACATTCATCTACTTTCGCTAATGCAAAGCAAGAGCGTTTCGAAGGCTACCAGGCTAACTTCAGGCTCCGTCTGTAGTTTATAAAGCAAAGAACAAAATTTTCTTCCCCAGTATGGTCACCACTATGTTATGGCCTAAATCTACCTCAGGCTGAGGAAGGAAGAGTCTAGGGTAACATCACACCACGCTTAATCTAGTAGCTAGCCCTACCAGATCGGGAGAGGGCTCTCTCCTGGTCAATCTCAGCAAAAAAAATCAGTGAGGCTTGAGATGAGTTGAATAAAGGCTGTTTTAGGCTAGGTATATATGTAAAAGAGTTTTATTTGATTTTGAGGGTGTTTGTTGGATCAATGGGAAATACAGATTTTGGGTCTGGGAAATGAGCAGTTTTGCAGGGATCTGAATGGGGCAAGGTAGGCACTTGCACTTGATTTGACACTTTCAATTTGAAGGAAATGGAGAGTTTGAGAAAGGTGAAGAGCTAAAGAGGGTAAGAAACCTTCAAGGATACTCTCCAAACAGCTGAAAACATAGAAAATTAAACAAACTCTAGGTAGAGCACTGCAAACCCTGATGAATTCTACCTTTAACCTTGTTCGTTTAACTTAAGAAGAAATAAGAAGGAAAATGGTATACATGAAACAGCAGTAGACTTACATTTGCAGAGAGAAACACACTATCTAAACAAAGAGCCACATGAATCCCAAGGAGTGCTGCAAACCTTGGTCTATTCCTTTGCCAAACTGCAGAGATGAAATGTACAATAATGCTCAAAGCATTCCCAAGTGTCCAACCTATGCCAATGACTGAAAAATTACAATATATAAGCAACCAACAACTCATTCCAAGCCTCTATGGGTCGATCTCACAAGTTTAGGATTTGTTTCAACAAGATCTAAACTGAGAACTAGAAAATAGGCAGTGGAACAGCTTGCCTCTATAAGATAGGAAACTGATTCATTCAGTTGCAATTCACCTTTTGATGTATGAAATTAATTCTATGAGTGAAAATTTAACAAAATTACATCAAGATTCATAAAATTACATAAAATTACATCATGAATTTAACATTTGGAAGTAAGAAAGTCAAACTGTCCAAAACTAGGCGAAAAACAGAGTTACTGAGTCCAAAATGAGCAAAAATCCCCAATGCGTTGCGCCTGATTTCTCTATGCGTTGCGCCAGTTTGGAGCTGATTTTGAAGGCCTTATCATTGTCAAAATTGGCTCCAAGTGGGATTTTTGGAAAGGCCTACATGTCTAATTTCCGACACAAGTGGAATTTCTAAATTTGGCTTCCATTTTCCCCTCCAAAAATGAGTTCTCCCAGCACTACTTCCTGTGTGTCCAAAAAGGGGCAGAAAGGTCATTTTTAGGGTGTTTTTGACCCTTATGGAAGCCCAAAACCTATCAAAATCTCTTGGCCATGGGTAGGAATGCATAAATTTTCATGAAAAATCCAAAAATATAAAGTTTTACCCAAGAGGATCTCCCAATCATAAGCGCGCGCCAAGTGGCACGATGCGTTGAGCTGAAAAATATGTGTTTAGGCCAAAAAAATCAAAATTTGAAAAATGTGTCCCAAATTTCTTGAAATTTGGGTTGAGTATCCTCCATCATGTACTATGCTAGACAAAGGAAGCCTTGGCCAAAATCTGAAGTCTATCTTGCCTTTTCCAACGCTTTAATGCCCTCTTCAACTTAGCCTTCAGGATCTTGATTCGTGCCTTGCAAACATGATTTCTTGCCCAATAATGATTCGCCATGTGCCTCAACATGTTATTTTCCTTGTTGGCATTCTCCAAAATCTTTTGGTATCCTTGGTGCATGCAATTCAGTTGTAGAGTCACTATCTCGGTCATAAGAGGAATCTGTCTCCATGTTTGCCAAACTCTGTGTTGTCTTAGATGAATATGAAGAGTTTGGTGTCTTTTATTTTGTTGCCAAATATGTAATAATATGGGAGGGAATATGGAGGGAGTGGGTAGGGGAAATGATGGAATATTTCCAAGTTAAATCTGTCAATTGAAGAATTTAGGGATAGTCACTAGGTTTTTTGGGATATCATTGGGCTTTGGGAAGTTTATAATTAGGATGGGACAATGGGAATTGGGATAGGGAATGAGTGATTTAGGGATATAAGGGAATATTGAAATGGGCTTAATGTAACAAGATTTTCAGTGATGAGGGAAAAACAAGGTGGAGAATGGAAGTGATAGGCACAAAACCAATTTCTAAACCCTAAGGAAACAATCCTTTGAACAAGACAATAGGGTTTGAATTTTGTATTTAAATCCTCATAAATATCACAAAACCCATGTTCATTTTCAGTGAAGAGGTTACTTGACTTACTTGGACAAATAGGAAACCGATAAAATTGAAGTTTTGAATGAAATTGTGGTGAAAAGAGCTTGTAGCTCTATGCGCCGCGCCACAACCCAACGCGTCGCGCCACAAACCCAACGCGTCACGCCATAAACCCAACGCGTCGCACCCTTTTGCAGGAGACTTTTGGAGGCCTTCCCGGTGTCAAAATTGGGCACGGGATAGCTCGTTGGAAATATTGTTGAGTATAACTTCCAACCCAACTAGAAGTTTTCAATTTGGAGTTCATTTGCCTTGTCAAAAATCAAATCTCCCAAGACTGGTAAAAATGAGCAAAATGAGGCTGCCTCAAGGTAGAGTGTTGTTGCAGTCAACTTTTGAAGGTCTTCCTCAACTCCAAATTGAGCTCATGATAGCTCATGGGAAATATATTTGTGTCTAGTTATCATTTGACTCATCAATCAAGTCATTTGGCCAAACAAGCTAGGAGAAATCTTGATTTTCCCAAGGTCACTTCAGAGGTGCATCAATTCTCCTAAGTCGACTGTATTTTTGACATTTCTCTAAAACCATGACACCTGTGTAAAACGTGAAGGAGGTTTTTCTTCCTTGGATTTTTTTTGACAAAAACCTCTCTCTGTGTTTCCAAATTCATCTTTTATGGCTCATAAACATCATAGAAGTAAAACCTATCCCGATGTGTGGAACAAGGGATTTGTCGAAATGAAGCGAAATGAAGGGGATAAGGGGATTCTAAATTCTTGAGAAAATTTTTGGAAGTAGGGAGGGATGTTAGGAAGTAGGGGAAAGTGGAATTTCAAATATTGAGTGAGGGGAAGGGGTCCAAAAGGGAAAAACACAGGCCTAGCCTATAAAATTGCCAAGTTATAGCAAGAAACTAGGGTTTGTGTGAAAATGAGGAATTTGGGGGATCTCAGTGATGGGAAGTGTTTAATAAGGCACATTAAGGATAGGGGAAGGTGTATGAACATCAGGATACAAGTTTTGCTAATGATTTGACCATCCAAGAGAAATTACCTTCAAAACCCTAGGAGAGGGAAATGAACCTTACCTAGGCACAACCGAAGCATGAACAAGGTGTAAAATGATCCATTGGAACCTGACATGATGATGAAAACCCTCTGAATGATGGTACACTCAGCTAAATGGTGACATGGACCGACATTTGGACAACTTTGACAGGAGTAAAAGCAAACCCTAGACCTAATACCTAGTGACCAAATTTTTCTTGAAGACTCACTGAAATCACAAAATTTGACCTTGACACCTTAAAATCACTTTGTAAGAGCATGTTTGATTACTGGAGGAAGGCTGCAAAGACTGACACTAACAATAACCATATGTATTATATTTCGATCAACATGAGAATCATAAGATTCTCATTACTGATCTATCCCTTTTTTTTCTGAGATATAACCATCATATACTTTTCAACCCTTGAGGTCGAAAGGTTAGCGGAGAACAACATTATTTTGGCTCTGTAAATTTTCTCATTAATAAAAATTATCCTGTTATTGTTGTTACATGCATTATTCGATTTAGTTTCCATTAATTTTTTTCTCTACCTGCGCCCTGCTAGGGAGGAAGGGCCCTCCTCTTTAGCAAGAATTGCAGTGATTAAGTTAGTTGTGTATATGTGTTTTATTTTGGTTTATGTATCCGTAGAGGTGTTGTTGCTACTATTTCAGCTGTGAATATATCCGCTTTAATTTCAATATTTTTGTATGATGTTACACGTATGAGATTAGAGACACCATCTGAATAATTGTTGTGTGGCAGGCTAGAATGGATTAATTGAAGTGTGATTACAGTCTTGTAGATCATTTTCTTTCTGAATGAGTGATTTACTTCCAAAATTTACTTCAGAAATGATTTATTTTATTTGGAATTGCTTCTGGTTGGGTGTATCGACACAGAAAGTGCAACTGTGATTGAAATAAAAGACGTCCCTGGATTGATAATTTATGTGTACTGTTTTAGTCATTCAATAGTGATTAAGATAACCCAAAATTTTGGTGTCGTTGTCGAGGATGGGAGTGACGATCCAATCAATCAGAGTTGTTTCTTAGAGGTGCAATGTCCATGTGTTTTTAGAGTGTCTCCAGTGACACAATTGTCGGGTAATAAGACGAGAGGTAAGAACCTGCACAACATTGTAACGAACTTGAGAGGGCTCACCAATGTCTTGCTGGGACACTTAGGAGAGTGAATTTATGAGCATTTCATTTTTTTTAGAGCGTCTCCAGTGACACAATTTCTAGGCAGTAAGACAAGAGGTAAGAACCTGTGCAGCGCTCTAACAAAAATGAGCGGGCTCTCCAATGTCTTGTTGGGACACTTAGGAGTGTGAATTTTTGGGAATTTTGTTTTTTTAGAGTGTCTCCAGTGACACAATTGTCAGGCGGTAAGACAAGAGGTAAGAACCTGCAGATATATCTAACGAACTTGAGTGGGCATTCCAATGTCTTGCTAGGACACTTAGAAGTCTGATTTTTTGTGGTGTTCTTTTAGGGTGTCTTCAGCTATACAGTCGCTGGGCGGTAAGACGAGTGGTAAGAACCTACGCATCGCTCTAACAAACTTGAGTGGGCTCACTACTGTAGAAACTAAAGCACTTATAGGATGAATTGATACACATAGGACCCATGTGTGCTGGTAGGAAGACTTCAACATCTACAAACACCCCCCCACTCTACTGACTACAAGAAAGACGGGTCATAAGAAGGAAAAGAAAAGTGCAAATTTGGGAAGAAGGACATTCTTTGGAGATCTGATCTCAAAGGAAAAAAAGGAACAATGCACGCCATATAAAGGTAATAGGAAGATAGGACCACAGAAATAAGCTACCATATCAAAGCCTGGGCCATCGGTGTCTTCTGTGTCTGGACCTCACCACCCTTGGAACAACATATCCACTCTTGATATCAAGACTCCAGATTCAAAACAACAGTGGAAAATCATTGATCAGGATCTAAGAATTGAAGGACGTGGAGAGACCAGTGGGGAGCATCAAGGACCTGAGAAAAAACATTTAATTGATCATCATTTGGACATTGGTAGTGTTGTTAAATAGTTGGTCGTGGAAAAACTTGATCATTTTATTTATCAATCTCTAGTACACTCTGAGGTGCTGTGAAGACCCTGATACCTTTCTATTCAAATTCAATGTGCTGTGTAGAGGTTATGACTACACTTCAGATGCCTAGAATCTGTAATTATTCCATGTTACTCTGAAAGGAGCAGCATTAATATGGTTCATGAGACTGGGTGTTGGCACGATTCGAACCTGGAATGACATGAGGGAGGCCTTCCTCTTTAAGTATCGGGATTAATGTCGAACCAAGGATTTGAAGGATGCGATTTTAATAATTGCAAAGAAGGAGGAGGAAATCCTAGAAGACTATATGGAGTGCAAACACTACAATTTACAAAGGTCAAATTTCAGTAACTTAGACCTAGAAATTCTAAAGCCAGTATTCTTAAGAGGTATAAGAGATGATTTTCTAGAGCCTCTGAACCTATTGGGAAAAGGATACATATCGCAAGAACCACTTAACGAAATAATGAAGCTTTGCCTATGTATCTCAAGAGGATCAGTCAAAGGGAAAGTTTCAGTTCATGACCCTTCAGTCTGGATACAAAAGTCCACGAGTGGAGGAGCAACCAGAGGAGAGATCAGGAATTTATTTGAGAATTAAAACCGACCTCCTTAGCACTTTCTCTGCCTAGATCACTACGGTACAAGTTAAGAAAGCACAAGCAGAAGTTGAAGCATCCTTAGTAATATTTATTCCCCAATGCAAAAAGAAACATTTGGAACGAGAATATGAACTGAATAGTGTCAGTCTATGAAATATCTGTGAGTTGGCTCATTCTACGAATTAGTGTCCTGAATTTCCTAGACTGAAGGCGGTACTTCAAGAATCAAGCGAGGATGTCCAATATTGTTATTTCATTAAATCAAAGAGACCATGGCAGCCACGACCTACAGGTATGCCTTCATACTTTTCCTCTTTTCATCCTTGGAATAATGTTTATAATAGTTAGCAATATCCATGGCAGTATCCTACTCCTTCCTCAACACAATTTCCTTCACCATGGAACCAGTGGTCGTCTCCTCCACCAATGCAATATCCTCCATAAAAACCCAATATTTGGGGTCATAACTGGAGAAGTAATGGCGAAGGTCCAATACCAATACAATAGTAGCAGTTACAACTACCTTCTATTTAAAATTCGACACCTTCTGTTTGACCTCAATTCCCTGTGCAACCTAACCCCAATCTAAATAATAAGGTACCCCAGAGCATGGATGCTCTAGTTACCCTCCATAATTATCTTATTACTCCTATTGGACTTAACGAGGTTCAGCTTCGATCAGGGTAAGTCATCCGACTCGAGCATACTCCCATTATTACCAAATAATGTGAGTCACCTAGAAAGGATATGGGCAATTCTGAGGAAGCTGTTACACATGTAACAAATGATACAACACCCATTGTTACATATGTAGTAGCCAGCTTGGGAGGATCTGTTGTTCGTACAACAATCAATCTGAGAAAGGCTGGTGCATTTGTGATATATAGCTGACTTAGCTGTTAGCATTCAGAATCCTCCATACCCTCAACAATTAACTGAAACTGGGTTGGCCTCACAACCTGAATCTGAATTCCTTAAGGAACTGCAAATTTTTTTATGTGTGAATTCCATTGTTACAAGCCCTTAAGGAAGTACCTATCTATGCTAAAATAGTGAGGGATCTATGCATAAAAAATCCTAGAAGGAAACCTACAGACCCTGCTACTATCCATGTCATGGGGAAATTGTCTAATATCATGATTGATTAGCCTTTGTTGACTAAATATAATGACCCAGGGAACCCTACATCAACTGTCCATATTGAAAATCAACTGATAACCAATACTTTGATTGATCTAGGGGTAGCCATTAATGCCATGAATAAAGACCTCTTCATCTCCCTAGGACTTCATGGACTTAAACCTACACCCACAGTGCTTGAATCAGTAGATAGGTCCCGTGTCAAGCCTAAGGGAATGATAGAATATGTGGTTATCACTGTGGCTTCTTGGAATTATCTAGTTTCTTTTCTCATTTTACAAACCAAATACAACTTGGGGGGTCATCCTTTAATCTTGGGAAGACCTTAGCTGGCCACTGCAGACACATATATCGGATGTAGGTCTGGATCTATGGTGATCTCAGATGGGCAGGCCACTCAGAACCTGAATATTTATCCCCCAAAAAAACCTCATATGGATTTGAGTAGTCCCTAGTGGGATCAATTTGCACCTGAATCTGAAATTTCCCTACCCCTTCTCACGCTTGGAAAATCACAATACTTTAAGGATGAAACAGAGGACAATATCATTAATGGTTTTATTAGTAATTCACTCGCTGTTACCTCCATTAGAGTTCTGGGGGAAGAAGATGAGTTAGATGATGCGATTATTGAACATTTGAAAACCACTCTGCATACTATCAATAGTCCCATTGAAATCGAACCTATGAAAAGTTTAAACATCAATCCTAACCTGAATTCTGAACAAAACAGATTGTTGATATAGCTATTACATAAATAAAAAAAGGCATTTGCATGGGACTATACAGATATGAAAGGAATCCATATTGGCCTATGCACTCACCTCATTTACCTTAAAGAGGACTGCAAACTAGTTAGACAACCGCAGTTCCAAATGAACCCTGCACTTAAGGAGATAGTAAAAGAATAATTGCAAAAACTCCTTAATGCTAATTTCATCTACCCCATTTCTGACAGCTAGTGGGTGTCTCCGCTTGTCATAGTTCCGAAAAAGAACGACAAATGGAGAGTCTATGTTTACTATAGAGAGCTTAACAAGGCCACTCAAAAGGACCATTTTCCTTTACCATTCATTGATAAGGTCTTGGATACTCTCTATGGGGAAATTTTATTTTCATTCCTAGATGGGTTTAGTGGCTATAATCAAATACAGATTTCCCTGGAAGACCAAAACAAGGCAACCCTCACTTGCCCATGGGGTACTTTTGCATACAGAGTCCTTCATTTTGGCCTCTGTAATGCACCGACAACCTTTCAGAGGGAAATATTGGGCATTTTTTCAGATATTTTGAATGAATGCCTTGAAATCTTTATGGATGATTTTACACCCTACGGGGAGGTCTTTGAGACAGCATTAGCTAACTCGGAAAAGGTGTTGGAACGTTGTGAGAAAACTAATGTTGCTCTGAGCATGGAGAAATGCCACATGATGATGACCGAGGGAATTGTGCTAGGACATTTCGTTTCGACAGATGGAATCAAGGTAGATCCTGCAAAAATTGAGGTAATCTCAAAAATCCTACCCCCTAGGACTCCAAAAGAGGTACGCAGTTTTTTGGGACATACAGGATACTATAGGAGATTTATAGAGAAATTTTCAAAGATTGCATCTCCTCTATTTTCATTACCCATGAAAGATGTTTAATTTGTGTGGATAGGAAAGTGTGAGCAGGCCTTCCTAAAGTTAAAAAAATATGTAACAGCAACACCTGTTTTACGAGGACCAAACTAGGAATTTCCATTTCATATTGCTATGGACGCATCTGACATAGCTATGGGTGTTGTTCTGGGGAAACTGGAGGAGAAGAAACCTTACGCCATGTATTACATCAGTAAAAACTTAACTCTAGCAGAACTCAACTACACTGTTACTGAGAAGGAATTCCTAGTAGTAGTGCATGCTATCAACAAATTTAGGCACTACATCACCAGGTATCAAGTATTTGTACACACTAACCATGCTGCAATTCGATTTTTGATGAAAAAACCTATTACTAATGGTAGAGTTACACGATGGTTATTGTTGTTAAAAGAATTTGATATTACTATTCTATATAAACTCGGAGAAGATAATGTAGTTGCTGATTTTCTTTCTAGATTAACTATAAGTGATGACTCCACTGCCACTGAGGATTATTTTCTAGATGAATATCTTTTTTCCATCTCTTCTCAATCACCATGGTATGCAGATATAACCAATTACCTTGCTGCAGGAAAATTCTCACACCAATTGTCTTCCAAGGAAAGGAGGAAGATTATACAATAGAGTGCTACTTACTCTTGGATAGAAGGAAATCTCTATCACATTGGGCCAGATTTTCAGATTAGGCGAAGTGTTAGAGAAGTGAGATATTTGAGATCTTCAAGGCTTGTCATGAGGAACCCTGTGGAGTGCACTTCACTGACAAAAGGATAGGATATAAAATACTCTCAACAAGGTACTACTAGCCAACTATATTCCAGGATGCCAAAAAGTTTGTGAAAGGATGTGATAGCTACCAAAGGATGGACCAGCCTCTGAAATTAGATGAGATGTTGTTACAGGTTCAGATAGTGATAGAACCATTTGAGAAATGGGCCCTAGACTTTGTGGGGCCAATTAATCCTTCATCGCTGCAGAAATCATACACATTGGTTTGCATTGATTATGTCACAAAGTGGGTTGAAGCAAAGGCACTAATTAGAGAAACAGAGCAGGTTGTTTCAGATTTCCTGTTTGAATATATTTTTGTTCGCTTTGGGATACCTAAAGATATAGTGACAGATGGGGGGCCTCAGTTCACAACTCATTTGATCAAGAAGCTGGTTGAAAAGTATGGAATTCATCACATAATCACTTCACCGTATCACCCACAAGCAAATGGTCAAGTGGAAAGCACCAATAATGTCATTGAGGGAATATTAACAAAGACAATAGCCAACCACCGAAGAAACTGGGCCGAGAAACTTCCAGAGGTACTGTGGGCTTATAGGACAACATGAGGGAATACTACATGCTTCTCACCATATGAATTGGTGCATGGTAAGAATCCTTTATTCCCCATAGAGTTTGAAATAAAGACATTAAGAAAAACATTGTAGGTCGATCTGGACTTAAGTACGACACAAAATCAAAGACTGAACCAACTCACTGAGTTGGAAGAGAAACGTTTGGCTTCCATTCAACGGACATAGATAATTTAGCAGCAAAGAGCTAGATGACATGATGGGTTTATTAAGAATAAAATGTTCTAGAAAGGATATTGGGCTCTTTTGTATGATTCAAGGTTCAAGGATTTCAAAGGCAAGCTCTACACCAGATGGCTAGGTCCTTATGAAGTGGACACGATCTTCGACAATGGGACTGTAAAATTGGTCACCATCGACAGGGCTAAGACACCGTTACTGGTTAATGGGCACCGTCTAAGGTTATATCATGAACTTGATTTGAAGGAATCATTTGTTAACATTGTCGCGGACTACGATATTCATGTTACAACAACACGGGAACATTCTATTATGCAACCTGAAAATTGAAATTCCAATAAGTGCAGCAGTTGAAAACCACACTTGTGGCAGCTGTTAAACCTGTTTAATATATATATATATATATATACATATAAAACAAAAAAAGAGAAAATAAAACAAAAATAATAAATCTAACTACAAAAACCTCTTTCCGGGGTGCAGTCAGACAGTTTGTAATAGCTGAAAACCACCCTTATGGCGGCTGCTACACCCATATTTTTCTCCCCGAAACATCATCTTCCCTTCTCAATCCATTTTATAAGATGATCGTGTTCATTTGATTTTTTTCTGTACCAATTCTCTTAATTACTATGTTTTTTTTTAAATAATCTAAGGGTTGTCTTGGATGTTACACATGTAACAACCGATAGCCATGAACACTGTTTCTTATGTTTCATCCCATAACAAAAATAATCGTGCCAACCAAATGCAACAACATGAGTGCTGCAAGCAGTACGCCGCCAATTTTAAATCTTCCTCCACGTCACCTCAGGTATGTCATTCAAAAGGTAACATCATCATTTATGATTTGGTGATTATTGGCAAAAGTAATGATATTCATGTGACGATTGTGGGCGTCTGTCACCATTAAGGCGGGGGAGGGGATATATCCTAAAATAATTGAAAAAATTCGTAGTCATAAAACTTTATCAAATCCACATGCATCCAATTAATAGCACAAATGCCAATGATGACTAAATCTGGCTGAAAAGAGCGTGCTAGAACCCATTACTTTCCATAATGGAACATTTATGAAGAGTGGTGTGAGGTACGATTCGGTAATCCGTAAAATCTGTCACCTCCCATAAACCTCCTTGACTGAAGCCTTGTATCCTCATTACAAACTCGTCAATTGGGATAAGCAGAGACGCCGAGAAGAAGTGAGCAGTGCAGTGATATTACAGTGGGTTGAGCAATAAGAAGAAAATTCAGAAACAACAACAACATGGGTGGAGTAGTAGTCAGGAACGAGCTAGATTCTATGGATGCCTTGTACAATTGTCCAGAAGCCTACCATATATCCAGAGACGTTGGATGGATTGAGTATCTCCAGAAGATAGAAGGCTCGGATGAGGCGGTGGAAATCGAATTCGCTCAGAATTTGAACAACAATCAGACCCGAGTTAGGGGCCTGCAAGTTGAGGTGATTGAAGTGGTAATTTCCCAAGTAACTACATTTCCAGTAGAGGGAAGGAGGTGGTTTAACAGAAAAATCAATGACCCCTCCTTTAAAGAAGAATTCCTAGAAGGAGAAGAAAAACTGGAGAAGAAAGGGAGAGGAATTGACAGGTTGTCACTCCCTTGGCCATGGGTAGATGTCACCTTGGGTTTAATCAAATATATCAATTTTGAGGGAAGACCTATGTTAATGTTTAACTATCAATTCCCTCTACTTAATCACCTTAGGCACTAGCAAAAGATTAATATTCCATTCTACTTATTAGGGAACATCAAGCATATGGCGGTAACAGTAAAGACAACAGCACACTCGGAAGCATGTGTGACCAATCATAGAGTCATCAAATTGATCATGTTGGATGCCCTAGGCCAGCAATGAAAGACCTGGGAAGAATTCAAGTGAAAGAGGTCTAGGAAAAGCCAGGGGAATTAGGCCATGACTTCAAGAGGAAGTTAGGCAGAAGCGGAAACCTAGACTCGACTTGCCAAAGTCAGAATTGGGAAAGAACCTACTGATGACCCAATTGGGGATAGATGGCCAAAAAAAAGGGTGAAAGTTAGCATACCCACAGAACCTTTTCCTACGGTTGGAAAGAAGACAGAAGTAGAAGTATTAGAAGAAGAAAGGCAACCCTCCTCATCAGGTAAGGACGAAACTCATGTCCTTTTTTTAGAACTTGAAAATATAAGAAAGGAAAATGAAGAATTGAAGCCAATATTATCTGAGGGGAAAGAAATATTGGTGTCTGTATGCATGACATGTTTTCAAGAACTAACTATGGTGGGATATAAGGCCTGTGGGGAGAACATCAGCCCAATGGAAACAGAAACAGAATGATATGAGGTTGTTTCACAAGAACCTGCTAAGGATACTAATATTATGTAAGAACCAATAGTTAAAGTAGATCGCCCTATAATAATTGACCAAGAGGCCGATACACAAGAACCTGTGGAGGCCACTGCTATTGTAGAAGAAATAAAAATGGACACAGAGGCCACTCTTGGTGGAAACGAAGGGACTAATACACAAGAACCCACCGAGGAAGTTGTTGTTACACAAGAACCAGCATCAGAGGTGGAACAAACCCATTCAGCAGAGGCTGTTACACCCATTATTGATGTTTATATTGAATGAAGAAGAATTTCGGGTCCCATCTCGGGATGGAGTTATGAGAAAATCTTGTTAATTTCTGAATTATAGAAGTGGAAATAGGAAGCAATCTCCCTTCGGGAGGGGACGATTTTGCTGAAAGAACTTCAGAGGGAGATAGACACCCTACATGAAAGATAGATGAAAGAAGAGTTGAAGAAAGGATGGGAGAATTATAAGAATAAGGAAGCCCTGAAGAAACAGGAGGAACAACTGTTGTTGTTACAACAGTAGGCTTAGGATCTTACCATAGACAAGAAAAAACTAAATGATCTCGTCCTCAATTTTCTAGGGTGCAGGCGGCCTTCCCCATCCTATCCTATTTTTCTATGGGAACGTTACTTCTTGTTCCAGATGAAATATGTTACGGAGGATAGACCCTATTTATGTTCTTCCACTCGCACATTTTTAGATGTTTTCCATGCTTTCAATTTTGATGAACAAAGCCTGCTATGTGAGTTATTCTTACACAATATCATTTTTGAGGTTGTGAGTATGAAAATGGTTGTGACGGTATTCTCCTATATGGGGGATCTGCAGTTGCTAGCTTTTTTGTCCTTCATGAAGAATCAGATTGAGTGCCATTTGGCCATCAAATCTATGGATGCTAATGAGGAGAAGCTGGAATTATGAGTCTGGGAAGAACTAGGATAGGCCGCCGAGTTAAGGTGAGAATTCAAGAGAATATTGAGTACTCCTGGGATGAAGGAACCGACTGCGACTTACAGAAGAAGGATTGTGAACTTCTATCTCAATCAGTTCTCAATGATGAAGAGCCGAGCCTTGACTGGGTGCTTGAAATGCACGGAAGCCAGTAGTGTTGAGCTACTGAACGGGGACCCATTTGCATTCCAGAATTTCATGGTGGCTGTTACACATGTACTAGCATATGGACAGATAGTACAATCCCTTGGCACCTTGTGGCTTAGATTGAGATTCGATTTTACTTTGATATGGCTGCTAATTGAGGATTATCAAAGTAATTATGAATTGAGAAAGTATGAATCAGAGTCCTAGGTATGGTAGATGATGGCCAATCAGGGGTACAGGTCTGCAGATGAAGATACAACTGACGCTTATGATCTCAGTGACCTGCACCAGAGATATTCCCATGAGAGATGAGTTTGCATGAGGACATGCAAGTGTTTCAGTTGGGGGGAGATGTTGGGTACCAGTTTTGCACAATTTTCCTACATTTATTTTCCCTATTTTTCCTCATGACTATAACCAATGGGACTATCTTTTTCTTTTTTTCCTACCTTTCTATCCTAACTCATGATTTTTCACCTTATTTTAATTACTTTGTCATTTCGTCAATTATTATGATATATCGTACCTTTTTTATGACTAATTGAGGATGAATGTTTGGAGAAGATCTATGATATTTGTGTTGTCTTTCCAGATGTCATTTGTAGTACAAAATATCCTGAGCATGAGGCATACATGAGTAGTTAAGGGTGTGCTATTACATCGATATTTTTACACCATGAGGATGTTACACTTGGTTGTTACATACCCATTGGCGAACTACTATTACACTTTTTACGACTGACTGGATCTCTTCAACTCCTGTTGCTGACCTATCCTTTAGATGCTACGCTACAACTGTGGTTTATCGTGATAGTTGTAGAAGTTATTAAGCATTGTATTTTTGGATAACAACCCTGGGTGGTTTTGATTGTAATCTATAGCTTTCCAATCATACTTTTATTAAGAGGTGGTTATAGCCATATGTATTCTATTTTGATCAACATGTGAATCATAAGATTCTCATGACTGATCTATCCCTTGTTTATTTGAGATGTAACCACTATATAGTTCTTGGCCCTTGAGGTCGAAAGGTTAGTGGATAACAACATTATTTTGGCTTTGTAACTTTTTTCATATTAATAAAAATTATCCTGTTATTGTTGTTACATGCATTATTCGATTTAGTTTCTGTTAAGTTCTTTCTCGACCTACGTCCTGCTAGGGAGGAAAGGCCCTCCTCTTTAGCAGGGATTGTAGTGATTAAGGTAGTTGTGTATACGTGTTGTATTTTGGTTTGTGTATCAGTAGAGGTGTTGTTGCTGATGTTTCAGCTGTGAATATATTTTCTTCAATTTCAATATTTTGTATGTTGTTACACGTATGAGATTAGAGACACTAGCTGGATAATTGTTGTCTGACATGTTAGAATAAATTAATTGAAGTGTGATTATAGTCTTGTAGATCATTTTATTTCTTCATGAGTGATTTAATTCCAACATTTACTTTAGCAACAATTTCTTTTATTTGGAATTTCTTCTGGTTGGGTGTATCGGCACAGATAGTGGAAATGTCATTGAAATAAAAGACGTCCCTGGATTGATAATTTATGTGTATTGTTTTGGTCATTCAATAGTGATTAAGACAACCCAACACTTATATAGATCCATCATTGGTAGATTTTTATATTTGACAGCTTCAAGATCAGTCATCATGCAAGCTATTGAAATAGTTGGTATATTTCAAGTAGATCCCAGACAAAGGAATATATTAACAACCAAAATAATTTTTTGATATCTCAGAGAAACAATGGACTGTGGTACCAAAGAGGTAATGAATTTTCATTTAATTTTTATACTAATGTTGATTGGGAAGGTGATATAGATGATCACAAGAACACAAGTGGTGGTGATTTATTTCGTGGAGAAATTATAGTTTCATGGTTGACCAAGAAGCAAACTTCCATTTCCTTGTCTACAATTGAAAAAATATATATTGCAGAAACTTCTTCTTGTACTCAAATTCTGTGGATCAAGAATAATTTATAATAAGTACAATTTTTTTATGATTAGTATATTCCCATTATTTGTGATGACACAAGCGCAATCAACATGTCAAAGAATCTAGTTTTTCACTCCAAAATAAATCATATTCCCATCGAGTATAATTTCTTGAGAGAGAAGGTTGCAACCCTAATTGTGAAGCTCGAGTATGTTCCCACAAAAGAACAAATTTCTAATATATTTACAAAGCCATTCCCTAGAGAACAGTTTGAGTACTTGAGGAAAATATTGGGATTCATTCCTCTTCACTCCCTTCAATAGCTCTTGTAAGAGGAATAAAGTAAACCGGTATATTTTTCAGCATAGATTGGTGAAGCTTGAAGGTCTACAAGGATCAACATGACAGATGGAGTATGGTGACAATGGTAGAATTATGGTGTCTTTGACATTGATGTCAAAGAGGGAGGATTCTAAATAAATCAAACAAAAATGTGGGAGTGATATAATGATCATGCACAACAACAACGCTAACAACTTTAGTACGACACTAGAAGAAACTTGTAAAGGGGTGTTCATTTTAGGGGGAGCATGACTTAAAAGACTTATGGAAACAAAAGGTGTTTTGTTTTATTTTGGTGTTTCCATCAATGCCAAAGGGGGAGAATGTTGAAATATTTTGTCATTGATGGCGACAAGGTGCTGGAAACAAAGTTTTAATTGCAGTCAAGAGGTAGCTCAAGTATCAAACTAGGTCTCATGAAGCAGATTAATGGAGTAGCATGAAAAAATGACAACAAAAATAAGTAGAGACTTTGGAGCCAAATTGTTTATGAACATATCAACTCAGGTTCATGTGTAAGCCACCTAGGTCGATAGAGCTCTGAAGGAGCTTTCCAATAGTCTATAGAAGTCTTTAAAATGCCTGTTGGATCAGAAGATAGATTCAGTCAATTGTTTTTGACCCCAAAGCCTCCATAACAAATTTAGTAGAGGTTGGACGAGCTTTGGTGCAAAACCAAAGTTGGTAGAAATTCCGAACACGACAGAGACGGTGGTAGAGCCTCTAAGAAAAGCTCTGCGCTGACATGGAGAGAGATCGTAGTAGTAGAAAGCCTTCCCATAGGTTGGAGGCAGAGACCACAGTGCAGGTTGGCTTGATGGGATTACCCCAGAGGGTTCACCCTGATGAAATCACCTTAGAGCCCAAGTCTAAGAAACTAGGAGAGGAGGACCAAGATGATGCCATCCCGATGGTAATAACCTGGAGGGTTCACCTTGACGCTATCATTTTTGTGCATAAAGGGTTTGAGCCAGGAATTAAATGAAGGACCACTATAGCATAACGTGAACCAATGAGGAGTTAAGCAGGGGAATCCCACTCCACCATCTCAAACCACGCAGGGTGAGCCTAAAAGGAAAATCCCGAAGATAAAACAGAAAAAGGACCATAATAGAGAGTCGTCCCAGAGGGAAACAAAGAAAAAGGTAGGCAAGTCCAAATCCAAATTAACAAAGTAAAAGGGTGCAAATCAAGGCATTGGAGGATTTTTTATCTCTCCTCTAGGAAGACATGTTGCAGCTCATGATTGGTTGGACAGAAAACAGAGGATGATGTCAGAATTAGCCAATAGGAGGTGGACAAAAGGCATGAAAATATACAATTTTTGGGCACCCAAGTGGCCCTTTTCTGGGTGATAAGTGTCACCGCTCAGAGGTTGATACATGTCAGGGTGACGTCATCCTTGAGGGATCAACCTACAAGATTCAATTCTTGGAATTTGGTAGTGGTTTCTGGTTGTAGAGTATTGGGACGTGATGGTAGTGGATAAAGTGAAAACCAATGAAAAAAGGGCCAAGAAGTCCCCATGGACATGTCAACCCTGTGAAAAGAAATCGATGGGTGAAAGGGAGCTCTAACCTTAGCATTTGACACAGGTTCCATGTAGTAGTGGAGGACCAGGTCCACGAAGTCAATAGAAAGTGGGGTCGACCACGAATTCTGGGACCTCGTAACGTTTAAAGAATATAATTAATTAGAATATCCAAGATCGGTAGCTACAGGTTAAGCGCCCACACTAGGAATTTTTTGATAAGTAGTCACCATGGGTGCAACAGTTGAAAAGAGACATGAAGGATGTTGGAAGAAGCTAAGCGTTATTTTTTGGTTTCCTTGCGTAGAGGTGTGACCAATGACACAAAGCTCTTAAAAAATGGAAAAATTCCCATGTAGGGCTCAAAAAAGGCTAAGTGCACAATAACTTAGGTTGTTGTCACAGAGACTAGTCCTATGAAAAAAATAAGGTAAAGGGTTGAAAGGAAAGGGGCTTAAATACGAAAATCTGGAACTACCAGTTAAGAGCTAGTTTTGGTGGTTAAGCCAAAATAGAGTTGTAGTTAACATTTCAAGGAACAACGCTAAAACCAGTAACTTACCAGAATTAGAAGAAAAACTCAGTTTAAGTGGCAGAAAAGGTAGATAAGGTTAGTTTGACTTAGATATGGATCCGAAAACAACAAACATGGTTCAGAATATGGAAGAAGCAGGACAAAGGAAAAAATAAAGAATTCATGAAAAAATTCAAATCCAAAGATAGAAAAAGAAAATCTATAAAAGAAGGCTTGATCAAGTAGAATGTACCAATAGATTTTTGAGACAAAGCTTCTCGAGTAGTGAATTTTTTGTATGATGAGGTGGTGTTTTTCATAGTAATCAAAGATTACTATAAGTGATTTTTGAGGGATCACAAGGATGGATTGTTTGTTAGAAAATAAGAGAAGGAATTCATGGTCCTAGTATGAAATGGATGAAAAATGGAATAATGAGTGTCAAATCAAGTTGTAGCTTGTTGATTAGGAGTTGGTTCTCCTTCCAATGGGTATTGAAGAATAGGTGGGGTTGTAACTCCAATCAGTTGTGTTAGCACTAAAATTTTTCAAAGTCTGGTCATCATTGTAATTTGTGTTTTTGATCCTCTCTTGTCTCCTAACCTATGGTTGAAGACCTTGGAGGGTTAAAATGTGTCAAAGGTTTTATGATTTTTAACAGAATCCAAAAGAATTGAGTCCAATATTTTTTTTTGTGTCTTAGAGTTATTAGGGTAAATTTTCTTTTAATGTCTTTTAACTACTTTGACTAGTTAAGGTCATTGGCTTAACTTGAGAAATATGATTTATTCACAATGATATCTTCTATCCAAGTCTAAGGAAATAATGTCAGAGTCATTAGTTATTTTATGGATAACATAGAAATAGCTACCTTTTCTAAAAAGGCAGCTATTTTCTTCAAAAAATCTGGTTTCAAAGGCAACACAGAAATAACTACATTTTTCAAAAAAGTAGCTATTTCCTGTAGAATTTGTACAAGGAGGTAAATAGGCATTGCTCAGGTTAAAAAGAAACTTCTCTTTGAATAATTGAACGTCTGCTAAAACAAGGGGTATTACTCTTTTTAAAAGTTGCTATTTCTAATTGGAGGTTTCATTAAAAGGAGGTAGGCTATTTTATTTGCTAAGGCTGGTTAAATCTAATGCTACTCATTAAAGGTGAAATATATCAAGGTTGAGGTACAAGTAGCTATTAGTTAATTATTCATTGGAATGAAAGGTTTGGTGGAATGAGTTGGCACCAAAATTTAAATCATTTGAGTTTGTGTCACTTAGCCTCACCGTGATTAGGGAATGCAGAGCTCTGTTTACATTTACCCCGATAAAGCTACAACAAACGGTTTCTTATCCTCCAGTAAGAAGTTTGTTACCTTGTGACAAAAAATAGGGCTTCATGGATGGTTGTTGTTGATAGTTTTATAGGTTTGCATTAGTGGTTAAGTTAGTTGTTAACCGAATGGGTAAGGGTGGTAAAGTGAACCGTTCAGAACCAACGAATATTCATTTTGTTGATAACCATGCAACGCCATAGTTCCAAGCAGCAGGATGGTATCAGGTCTTGAAGAAGTTTTTAGGAGAAAATATGGCTGTTTCTCAGGCATTTGCAGAGTCATTCAATGGAGAGAAATTCAAGCTGGGGTCTCAGATGTTCAGGATCACAGAGACTATCATAGCAAGGGCTACCCAAACATCATCTATGGGTGAGTCATGGTATAAGGGGAAAAATATGCTTAAAGATGATTTAATTCCCTATCTTAATCCTGTGCATAAGGATATATATTGGACCCCTATTGTTCACATTTCTTATTTTAGGCCTGAGTGGCAAGATTTTATTCCCACAGTGCAACGTTATATTACCTGTGAAGGTAGATTTTCCATTGTGCATCAATATTAGATGAGGTTTCTAGCTCACATTTCGGGTTCTAAACCTGTGAATCTACCATTTTTCCCCTATAAATATTTGTTGACAATGTATCAAAAAATACAAATAACCCTAGACTATTCTCTTCACAATCTTTATCACAAGGGTTTAGTCAAAATGCCGGTGGTTTATCATCTAAAGAAAAATAGAACCACACAGGAAAATTTCTCAGGAGATGAAGGTTTTAGTAGTGTTAACTCAAGGAGAAGGGTAGGAAGGCCTTTAAGGAAAAAGATCCAAGAGGAGCGGTCAAGCCTTGCACCTGCACTGACCCCTTCACAAACTAGTCAATCTTTTACACCATCTAGCAGATAGGCAAGGCACTTAGCTAGGAGAGGTAGTGTTCAAACCACCAATACTATACCCATAATACAACCAGGCAAGGAATTTTATACTAGAATACTACCTAATGATCCACAGATCTTGGGGTCTTTCAAGTAGGAGCATGCAAGCAAGCTCAAACAAAATACTACTCTACCTAACAAGAATGCAATGACTAAAGGCAAGGAAGAGGTAGCTTCCTCTTCAAATAATAAACGTAGGAAAAAAATTATTCTGATAGAGGGATCTTTAGAGGAAGTCACCCCTGAAGCCTTAACACCAAGCCTTGTTCTAGAGACTAGACATGATAATGAAGAAGAAAATTCCACTCCAGCACCAAAGGAACCAACACTAGCACAAGTCTTTTCCTCTCTCAAAACATTAGCTAAGGGGAAACACAAAGTTTCAGAGAATACAACAGAAGAACCAACTATAGCCCAACTTTATTAATCTCTCAGTTCATCAGCCAAAGGGAAGAAGAAAGCCATAATCCACTCATACTCATATTTTGAGGAAGAAAGAAGTGAAATATAATTTAGTGAACCATAATTTGAAGAGGGGCAATCAGCAGAGTTATCCATGGAAGAAGGAGGCCTTCATACATTCCTAAGCCATACATACAAAGGCATCATACCAAACCAAATAATAATCTCAAGCTAGCAAGAAAATTCATAGCCAATCCCACTCTCAGAGATGAGATAATAAGCATAGATGAAAGTCCAGAAAATGATCCAGGGAAGAAGAAGACTGAGAAGAAAAAAGAAAGTACAAAAGAGAAAGCCAAACAAGAGGGTCACCAAGGGAGAAGCTATTAGGATTTTTTCTTATATACTATATCTTTAATGATTGAATTTCTAAAGCCATGAAAATCTAAAGAATCATATTAGTTTTGGCTTATATACAGAATTATCAGAAATAGCTACCTTTTCCAGAAAAGTAGCTATTATTTTCAAAAATTTTATAAGAAGATGAAAAGGTATATTTTCCTTCTAGTTTCGAAGAATGAAACTCAGTGGTGATAAAGTGAATGTAGCCTCAATGGTAATGGTTTTTGATAATTTTCATCCAGTCAAGCTATCTTATAGATGTCATTTTCAGTTGGTTACTCGTACACTTTTGTGGATAAAGGTCCAGGTGTCTTTTTCAGGTGGCAGTTGCACTTTTTGTGGAGGAATTTTTTCCAGAAAATGAGGAGCACTCATCCACCTCAAATCAACACTTAGAGCTCCGTACTATCATTTTTTGTCTTCATTGTATTTTAGACTACTTTTCTGTTATGTTTAAGATAAGCTTTACTATATGTCGAAGATTGTAATGAAGTCTTTGAAACGGACTTGCACTTTTTGTGGAAGCTTTGACATAACATCTTTTGTATATATACTATGTAAATAATTGAAGAAAGGGTTCTTTGGTTGTTCATATTATTGAATACTGTGTTGTATATTTTTGAGTATATAATATATCCAGATGGATTCTTGAGGACTCACAAACCGTATGTTGTGTGTATTTTTTTCCCTTCTGTTTTTACATACTTAATATATCTTTCCATATTTATTATAAAAGTTGTATCTCATGCTTTTATCAGTATTGTGAACCTCCAAGACATATTGATCTGTTTTTGTAAGTCTTGTTCCAAGCTTTCCTGATTAAGTATGAATTGAAGATTGTTCATAAGAATTCCTCTGGATTGAATTAAATCATGTCTTATGTTCTTGTAATTATTTAGATCTAGCATGCATGTTAATCTGTTTTTGTTAGTCTTGATCCATCAAGCATTCCTGATTCACAAGGTCATATTAGTCAAAAGCATTCCTTGTAATGGGATTCTTAAGATGTAGAGAGAGAATATTGTAAGTCTTTTAAAGCATTCTTTTACTATACATTTTAGATCTAGAATTTCTGTCACCCTTTCCTCTTAGTAGTGGGCTTATACCTTACATATCCACTGTTTATCTTTCATTATTCTAACCATAAAGCTACAAACTCAACCTTGCTACCACATCATGCACCAATTCCCTCATATGTGTGAGAGATTATTATTTTCTCAAAACCCCTTTCATTGCGTGTAAGTTCCAACCACTTTCCAAAAAGCCTAATCCGATTATAAGAAAAGTCCTTAAGCTTAAGATGTGTCTATTCAGGTGCTTGTTACAATCCAAGTGTTGATTCCAGTACTAACAAGTTGCATCTAATAAACCAAGAAGTTGTATCTTCCTGTTGGTTAAAGCCAAAACATTATATTTGCAAGTTGTAGCTTGCCCTATTAATAAAAGGGAGAAGAAGTTTGTGAATTTGTTTGTTTCTTTCATGATTAATTGATTGATGAAGCAGTTGTTTATCATACTTATTTTTTAAATTTCTCTTTATAGTCTTATTTTTCTCACACAGTAAAAAGAAATTTTGAATTGTTAAAATCGCTAAATATTTATTCACCCCCCACCCCCTCAGTATTTTCCTAGTTTCCAAAACTAGCATGCCACAAATCACACTACTTTCATTCCACTGATGTTTCCTCAACATCACCTACCATAGAATAAACATAGGAATAGTATAAAACTATAATATCAATTCTTATCCACATGATATTGACCTCATATATGTGTCAAGGCTACTCTTGCCACTTGATTCCTCATAAAACCAGGAATATTTTCATGTCATTCACCTGCATATGAAATCATTCCTCCACAAGCATGATCCTTGAGGACCCTTCCAGACAACGACATGCATACCTACATGTATAAATATATAGACATTGAAATAATCATGATCACAACATAATTATCAGATATCATAAGGTAAAGGTGAAGAGAACTCCCTTTATCTGTGCACAACATGAAAAAAATTGGGAACAATAGTTCCCAACGTATAAAAGGCATCAGATGCCTCAAATACATTTACTTTACCTTTCTTGTTACTTTACTGTCCATTTATCCAATGGACCCAACTAGCCCAATTGGTTTTTATGTTCTTTCTTTCAGTTTCCATTTATACATGCATCGGGCTTCACCTAGGTCTTACATCACCTGTTGGGTTTCATCCAACTCCATTTGAGCGCCATTAAATTCCTCTTCCCAACCAATTCCCAAGACCCTCAAAACATAAAAGGTAACAACAAGAAACAAATAATAAGATAACATGAAAATCCAATAATAAAACGACACCACAAACAAAGTGGCATGGCTTTGCACTAGACATAAATAAAACTGCAAATCAAGCACAAATGAATCACAAAAGACCAAAATAACAAAGCACTCAACAAACACCATGACCCAAACCCAAGGCTTCTCAGTGATTCCAAAGGAAAGAACAACCCGAGACTTCTTCAATATTTCATGAAAGTCCCTTTTTCCATGCACTTTCCTACATCATCCTACCAAAAACACATGATTGTCAGTGTGTTATCACTCCCCCCATTTCCCAAGACTGAGAATGGAACTGAAGGAGGCAACCTCAAACCAATATTTAGGTTTGGTAGCTAGCCCAACCAAAACCAGAGAGGGCTCTCTCAATGTCACTTTGGCAACCAATGAGATGAATGGATATCTAATGATCTTAGGATAGTTATAAAGCTCAGTAGATTATGGTTTTTCCTGTTTTGAGTTTTTGTTGGATAGGAATGACAGTCAAGGAACTAGGTCTAGGTTTTAGGTCTGATTTCAAAGGTTCAGTTGCAGAGATGAAGATGAGGCCAGGTTGGTATACTTAAGAACATAATTTAATTGTATTTATGTATAGGGTTTGAAAAGTGAGAGAGAGAGTTAGAATGAGCATGTTAAATGAATTCATTCATTTTCATGAAAATCTTATAAAACAAAGCATGAAAAACAAGATTTATGTTCATAGAATCATAAGATAAACATATATAAGTATACATGTGATGGAAATAAAACATAACATTAAACTTGAAGAGGTTACAAATAAAAAAAAATTCTCATAAACATACCACTGGAGTCCCAAGGTTATAGGTACAACATGTCTTTGATTTCATTGAAAATTTTTTGTACAATAGCTCCACACTCCAAATAAAAACTATCCAACCTATAAAATCACTTGAGTTGGAATACATATAGAAAATAGAAGTCATGACACCTCATTGGGTCGAAACCTAATCCAAAATACATCATAAATGCACTATATGAGTCATTACCTAGAATCTAGGGAAGTTAGAAATAATCCCACTCAAATTTAGCTAATAACTAGGAGTGTATGTCTCTTTCATTAATTACATGATTCCTCCACAATGAGAGGAAAAAAAAAACTCTCATATCAAAAAATACACTTCATATGACAGTTGCACCCTAAAATTTGGATTTTTTTGGCTTGACAACTGTCCAAAGGAATCCAAGATAGAAGTGTCGCGCCAGTTAGCAAAAGCGTCGCACCTCTAGGAGAAGTGTCGTGCCACTTTAAAGGTGAATTTTACTGACTTTTAAGCATCCATTAACAAATACGAAAGTTAGGCTTGGTATCTATGTGTGTCCTCTTTCCATCCCAACCCTGAAACTGGGAAAATTCCCCTTTTAAGGCCTTCAAAAATGCATTCTCCCAAACTTACTCCAGAAGCACCATGTAGAGGAAAAATGAGTGGCAAAAGCATAAAAAATAGGCTATTTTTTGGATTTTTCTTCAAAATTGGAGGGTTACATGCCAACCTGAGGTCATATCTATGAAGTAGAAGTCAAAATACATCTAACCATATAAATTTTTGCTCATTTGGATGCTCTGAGGAAAAGCGTGGCACTGCTCTGTGATGCTTCTCCAATGACCAATTTTTCAAAATTTTAAAAAAAATCACCAAAAATGCTCAAAATGCTCAAAATATCCTAATTTCTTTTTCATGACATCCTTCGATGATAAATTAAACATATAGGGAGGCCTCATCTAGTAGATCCAAGTTGTAGTTTTCCTTAAGCTTAATTAGGGTTTCCTTAAATTCTTCACCCTCACCTTGTCGATTTGGTTCCTAGTGAAACAATGTCTCTCCATATGCCTCTGGAGGTTTTTATCTCTTTCTTCCTTCTTAAAAAGCTTCTCAATATGAATATTTACCCTATCAAGCCACAAATATTTATCTTGCTCAATTTCAGCAGTGATCAACTCATCAAAGGTTTGTTGACCTAATGGAGGAGATGGCTCTCTTTCTTGCTTTTTTTTCTTAGTTAACCCTCTTGTTCTTCGCCTCGGTTTTTATCTAGCCTCTGTTTCCTCCAACTGATCAACATCTACCACTTATTTTCCTTTAAATTTGTCTTCCACAAGGTTTACCTTTGGTTTACCTTGGAGGAGCTGTTTAACTTTCAACTGCATATTTTCTTTTTGTAAGAAGGTAATCATGAAGTTTTCCATTGAAATGATATCCTTCAGCTCTACTATATTTGCATCCTTTTCCCTTATTATCTTCTCATTTTTCTTGTCTTTCACTTGCTCTGCCATGTCAAACTCCATAGGCACGTGTTTCTCATGCTGCTGCAATGGTGACTCATCCTCATTCATGAGTGACTCACTGTAATGAATAGGTGGTTGCTCCATTGTTTGTCTTTGCTCATGTGTAGTTTCAGGTGCAAGTACACCTTTGATGGTCTTAGGAGAAAAAAAAATCCTCTTACCTTTCTCATAGCTTTGAGGGATCTCCACCGTAGGTGCCTTTGAAACCTCTTCTTGCCTACTTGAAGAGCCAACCTCCTTTGGGTTTGTTGATGATGATGGCATGTCTTGACTGATGGGTGGACTAGTAGTAGGCATTGGTGCAACTGTCTCCATGAAATTTTACCAAGACATATTGATTGCTAAGAGCTTATGCAAAAAGATAATCTTGGCCAAAACATGGTGGAACAAACTAGGCTGATGATATTTTCCTTTGCTCTGTACATTTTCAGTCATCTTGACCAAATTCATGAATAAATAATTAGGAAAATTGAGTGGCTTAGTAGCAGTGAAGTGCATCAATAACCTGATATGGTACTGGTACAGTCTTGAGAATATCCATTCACATGTAAAATATTTCATAATTAGCTTTATCAAAATGACATACTTATCAAGTAAATTCTTGAAAGGGAAGATGTGCTCAAGGGCATCTTTTCAATGAGGTTTTAGGAACATTTTGTAGTTCTCAAGGTCCAAGTCCATCTCTTTGAACAATATTTATCCATGGTTCAGGATACATGTTTCTCAAGCAATAACATCTGTTGATATGATGAATTCAATGCCTGCTATTATAGCCTTGTCTCTCCTAAAGCTAGTGGTAAAAATGTTTGTCAATTGAGCATGACAACCTACCTCCTAGATTCTCTCACAAAACCTCAAACAACCACTATTTTCAAAACATCTCTTGGCATAAGGAGAAGCATTGATCTCTGTAAATTGGATGGCTCAAACCTGGAATGTTGGCCTCCCTTATGGATCTTATTTTCACCCTCCATGGTGTTTTTCAACAAGATAAAACCCTAGCTAGATGTAGTGTGTAGGAAAGGTGGAGAATTATAAAACTAGGGGATAGTGGTAGGGTGGTTTTAGGGACAGAAATGAGGTGGAAGGAAGCTACGGAAAAATCCATAAAACATTGGGGAGGTAGGGCGATGAGTTTTATATAAGATTCAAGTGGAATTTTTGGAAATGGGCATGAAAAAGGTGCCCAAAATGTCAAAACACATGGTTTTCCTAGTTTTCCTGCAAAACGTAGTGAAAACTAGGGTTTCAATGAAAATGGTGGCAAGGAAGGATGTGAGTGATAGGGAGTGTTATGATAAGGTACATTGAATATGTATGAAGGATTTAGATGATGGAATTATGGTTTTATCAACTGAAATAAGCCAAAGATGGAAGACACCAAAAACATAGTGGAGAAAACCTAAGGAGGGAATCCACCCTTTTGCTGATGAATTTCACTTGAGAGAGGTATAAGGAAGTATCCACTTATTGATAGGAGGCCTCTGAATATTTGTGTAGGTTTATTTGACCCTTGGATGATTGTTTTGGAGCTTAAAACAAAAAATGTATCACCTTTGTCGGAAACGTAGCGCAACCCTCTAGAAGTGTAGTAGAACCTTCCAGAAGCATAACAAGAGCAGTCTTGGCACAATTTTCTAGTTTGTCTTCGACCTTTGGTAGTTGTGGAGTGTGATGATGATATGAGAGGACCTATATTTAACATCAAAGGATAAAATGAGTTCATGAAACTTCATTTTCCTTTTATAACATCACAAAATGTGTTTTCTTTTGTCTTCTAGTGAGATCATACATACTTTGAGAAAAACTTGATTTTTTGAAAAAAATTTCATCAAGTAACATGCTTTTTTAGAAAAGAAAAATTACCTTTACTTATTTTCCTATATTTTCTAACTCCCAATGTAAATGATATGTATGGTGAAAATGACAACTTGTTCACCTTCTTTTATGACATGATTGAACATTGTGGTGGCAAAACAAAAAATATCTAGACTCTAACCTAGATGAGGGTATGTTAACTCTCCTATGACCCTAGATACTCAAATGAATGACATGACCTTGAAATTGATGATGACCATGAGTGAGTGGAGGGAGCAACATCTGACCTAGACAACATTCAGTGAACAAAATTTATTTGAAAACATGAAATTTTGACCAAGGACCACTACCAAATAAACCTGAAAGAGAGTATTTGATCATTGAACATTTAGATACTAACATAGTGCATAAATAAAAATAACAATATACTCATTACCTCACCTTGTTTTAACCAACACTTTGACCTATAACTAAACACATACATGTATCACTTCTCAAGGGACTCCGACTCCTTAACGAATCTAACCATAACTGGAAACTAGTTGTTATACCATTTTTTTTCTTCTTGCAATCAATTATTATTACATGTGATCACATCACCCAACTTTTAGTTATATAAACAAATCAATTGTTACTTTTCATGCTAATACCAAGCATGTTGACCTACAATTGTTCACACATGTTAGTCTCATGTTCTGAATATCAAGATATAATGGCTATTAAATTGAAATCAACGTTTACCAATATTAACAAATATTTCATAATAATCTCACAATCATTAGTCATAATACTACAACTAGCACCCACTTGCACTCAAGTGCATAGTAGTTTTCTCAGCACATAATGTGTTAGTACAACCATCTTAAAATAAGATCATTCCTTTATCCAATATTATAGACACATACTCATATCATGCCATTAATCAAACATTGAAACAAATTGTAAACATGCATGTTAAATAAACCAAATAGAAGACATAATAAACTTATACCTTAATGTATCTCAAGGGAGTCTATCACATCTACACAAGTCAGTCTAGATTAGTACGACAAAATATCACAAATATATCAGCTCGTACCTGAATATCATAACCATATCCATCTGATAACATCAAGATAATAAATGAAATGACTATAATCATCATGAGTATGCCTACAATGCATATAACAACAAGTTACTACCATTCATGCCTATCCAGCACACGTGAATATGACCGCACTGAATAACTAGCGTCCATCATTCATGTAACCATACAAAAAATAGAATGACAGACATATATATAACCATAATGCGTATAAAAACCATTAACCATCATACTTGCATGTGAAACACACAAACCTGTATGACGATCTGCTCTCAACTCAAGGTCTAGTGCTGCAACCTCACTTTAATAATCTGCTTCTCCTGCTCCATCTTATCCAACATATTAACATCACGTTGACACAAACTACATAATTACCACCATTACGCATGTATGACCTACTATGCATGCATAGCCATATACATTTAGCTCATTCAGTCCAAGTGTTTGAACCTGGAAGCTTTGATACTACCCTATAACCACCCCTCCCACATTTACCCAATTTATCAGCATGCCAGGGTAAACGTGAGATGAAGAGTTACTATGACATGACCCGACCTCCAAGTTCCAGTTATGGAAGTGAAGAATACAAATCAGCACACTAAAAACTCACAAACATCCACTAGGACACTAGGTCACCCAAAAGCCAATCCACATCCTCTGATGAACAAATCTTGAGATGGAACTGATTTTTCACTGACCTAACCCTCAACCACACCCAAAACAAGGCATGCATGAAATTTTGAGCCTCCAACTGAAATCACAAGCCTAGATACTAGCAGATGTGACCTAAAATCTTTGGTTTAGAGAATGTGGTCCCGAGATTTGATTCACCATTCTAGGTTAGCCTCTAGACCACTTCCCATAAATTCTTGAGACTTTCCAAAATCAATATAGTCATGAAAATAAAGCTAAAAATTCAAACTTGAAGGTATAACTTGAACTAGACTACCTATAACATAATAGACATTTCATCAAACACATGGTAAACATGTAAGCTATAGGTGATGAATGCGTATCTGATCATAATAGTTTGAGATTCATCTAATAATCACCAAGAAGGCTCTATGCCCTCTCCATAAAGCTGCAACAACTCTAGTTATTCCATGCATTCATCAACCATTCATATATTCATCAAACATGTTAAGAGCCATAAGTAATATACATTACATAAACATCATATAATTAGAAAATAACCAACATATAAACCATGGAAACTCAACCATAGTATCACACCATAATATCTACAAATATACATGAATCATGGTAGAAAAAAACCTCTTATTAATATATGAAATTTACAACCAATTCAGGGACTTTGACATAACACCTCAGACCATATATTGGGTTGAACTAGATCTCTCTTTCAGCCAATCACCCTTGTACCATATTCCAAGCATGAATGTGGGATCTCATGGAATAACCAAAGCACAACCAAAATAGGGATACCATAGGACAAACCACCTCAACCCTCAACTAGTGATTCCAACCCATGGTTCGACATCACTAACACCAACCAGATCAATCTCTACCAAAGTTGTTTGGAGCTCCAAGATTTACTAACTCAACCCACAACCTTCCAAGGCTATAAATAATTTGTCCAACTCGACTCCAGGGAGTAGTAAATCAACCCACCAAGGGTTCTAGAGTGTTTTCCCCAACCTAGGCTCCGAAACTAGTATCTCAACCTAAGTTTTTCTAGGGCTTCCAGAGCGTTTGTTCCAGCCCACAACCATAAGGAATTATGAGAACCAACTATAAAACAATCAAGTGGAAAAATCCACAACACCATTAATATCAAGGAAATGACAAGGCAAGGATAAAGCCACTCTCAATCTACACAATTCTCCATGCCAATGATAACACATAACCAAACAACCACATGCATATACCATGAGTCAGTAAGGAAATTACACATGCAACCTATTACTTGAAAATAAATCCAGATGTAGTTGTTGATCCATATGTTCCCTTACACTTTCATACTTTCCTTTGCATTCTTTCTCCAAATCATAGTGAGTACTAGAGTGCTCCAAGAATGCTCTAATTGTGCAAGAGTATGAGAAAGTGAGAGAATATAAGAGAGCTTCCAAAACTGAACTGAAAAAAGACTGTGAAATTATCCTTAGAATACTTTTTATCATTGAGGCCTCCATTTTCTTCATTTTACTTCATTTTCCCTTCAATTTCTCTCTCATGAAAATTTCTGTCCCTTCACCTTCATTTTCTCATATTTTCCTTTATTTCATAAATAAGATGCCAATTAATGCCACTTTTCCTTTTCCAATTTCCACATCCATAAACCAACTGAAAGTGACACCCAAGAGGATGTTTTTTCCCACCATTTAACTTGGAATACGTGCCCCATGACCTTGGTATTATATTTGTTTACATGGAAAATATACTAGGGGTTGTTACACCCCCTTTGACATCAATGGAAAAGATACCAACATGTTCCCCATGTCAACAATATCCATCTATATTTTTGATCCTATGGAACTCGCAATTACTTCTTGTTATGTGGAAAAATTCAAGTATTTATGATCTTATCCAAGAAAATTCCTTTCCATACTATGATGAATATTGCGTTGAAGGGAGAGGAGTAATTACTCCCAATATCTGCCTGAAGTAGTCAAGAGAGATATTTTACTAAAACAACATATGATTGTACAAATCAACTATGAGAAAAATAATGTCTGCTGGTATAAGTATGAGCTAGGCTTACATTCATAACAATTCCTCCCTGGACACATACACCTGACCTCTAACAAGAGTAACAAACTATCCTATACGTGAATGGAACCATCAAATTTTCAACCAATGAACAACAAAGTACAACACTTAGAAGTGCTTATACGAAAAAAATAGAGGGACTCTTACTAATGCATGCCTAGACTAAAAAAATGACATATACTCTACTTGAAACACTTCTAATGACAACAAACTCACCATATTAAATTTGACTCAACAGGAATATTTGCATGTATATCAAGACTCTTTGACCAACACTTGGATTGAAAATCTCATACTAACAATATGAATACTACAAAAATATACAACTACCAATTGTTAATCCTTGATACCAAGTGTTAATACCTTTAAGATCAATGACACCAATTGTTGAGATAATATCAATTGTTGAAATTGATACCCATGTTACCAGTTGTTGAGGACTTGATAAATGACTGTTCTCCTCATGTGATCATGCTCTTTTCACCACAAATCTGATGTATGATACCAATTACTAATATAATGGTATGGAAGCATCACAATGTTCATACCATGGGGGCTTCACTCAATGAACCTCTAACGTATCACGTGCCTTCATGGCATACTAAAAAATACCCTTAGTTTGACTACATATTGGAAAATAACTCTAACAATCACATTATTTAATCCCCTACCAATATGAACCTAATACACCTTCCCAATTTAAAAACTCCTACTTTCACTAGATATTGTAGGTATCCAATTTTCATTAACATTTCTATACCCCTTTATATCTTTTCATTAACTTTGAGCTCCATTTTTTCTACTTGAAAATATAAAAACCCTTTACCCCCTATTATATGATTAATAAGTTATGTCATTTTACCCTCAATATATATCCCCCATTATGAACACACGTGGTATGGTATTTCTCCCCCAGTGACGCCTCCATGGTTTGTACCATTCATCATATTTATAACTCATATTTTGATCATTCTAGCCAGACCTTATAATGCAACAAACACCATTATCCTCTATCTTCCATGCTTATCCTTAATAAAAAAAGAAGTGATACCAAATATTAAAATAACAATCTGATACTCAAATATTTACTTCAGTATACTCCCCCGGTGGTTATACTCCCTCTTGGCATTAGGAATATGTAAAAATACTTGCATAAGAATGGAATATTTGACAGTGAACACATCCCTATTCTATCATCAACATCTATACCTAATCAAATTATAAATCTGACTTGAAAACAATATTAAATCGAAGACGACAATCATTCACACCAGTCTTCTTCAACAATTTCAAAAACTCATAAAACAAATGTCATGCTTCCCTTAACCTTTCACAAGGATTACTTGGATTTTTTATTTCTACTCCTTGCATCTACACTCTCTAGATTCAATTGAACCAACCTCTTCTTTTCAATGAAGAGGAGCAAGGGATATACTCCCCCTCATTCGATTGTATCCCTTTTTCTTCCACACGTGGGTATGCTAAGTTTTTACTAGGGAAGCACCATGACCTATTGCATGTGCTAATATGGTGCTCTTGTCTGAATCAGTGACTTCTTGCCATAGTTTGAGCATAAAAAACATTGACCATTCCTCTTGTTAGCACCCATTAAATAAAATCTTGTAATATTCCAAAATTTTCACACAGCAATTTGAAATATTAGATTTTGCTGCTTTCACTTAGGAGAGGAATAAATGGGTAAGGAGGCCCATGAACAATAAAAATATGAATAAATTCCTCCTTAATGAGGAAGGAGATCACCTTAGGAGCTATATTTTACACTTTTAGGTGTGACCAAGGGCAAAATAGATGTGGACAAAGTCAAGTTTGACTAAGTCAACATGCGTTCTTGAGGAGGAAGAGATCACCCAAGTAAACTAGCTCAATGTGAACAAGGATTAGCTAGACACACATATGAGAGCTGATTGAAGACCCTTTAGTGTGAAAGGAGGAAATACAGGTGAACTAGTTCCAGTTGAACAAGTCAACAACATTGGTAGAAGAGGAGGGAAGCCAATAAGGACAACGCGGTTTTGAAGGAGGAATCTTCACTAGGAAGTCACCTCAACAATGTTTGGGGTCCAGGGTGAGGAGGCTCACCAAGGATAAAAAGGAGGGCATATCAGCAAGGAGATCATTCAGTAATCAGATTTCTTTGGTATTTTGACTACTTGCATGCTTCAGCTATTTAGCTGTGGCTGCAACACTGCTTAGTGCAAATAATTCCCGTGCGGGAATTCCATCCTATTCTTTGGATCATCTTGCTTAAGGGATCTCAAGGGAAGGTTATGAGCTTCAATTCCATAATCTATTTTAGGGCCACTTATCCATCAACATATACAATGCAATCATCTTCATAAACTACATCTTTTATGCAGGTGCAACAGTAGTAGGGTTGCACCCCTGGATTTTGTGCTAGTCTTTGAGAAGGAGGTGTTTATTTCCCTCCGGGAGTTCTAATAAGAGGGCCTAGGGACATTTTTCTATATTTATCAGCTATATTATGTCATATTCAGACATTTTTAATACAAATATGCAGTAACTACATTATTTTCTACAGTGCTACTTTTTATACATGTATAATGCCGGAAACCCTTGTCAGTTGTCTTATTCTTTGTGTAAAAGAGGTTAAACCTCCATTTCTCTGCCATTTTATTAATATAATGTCTAGATTAATCTTATTTCATAATTTTCTATAGAAACCCTCATGGTAATTACGCTCTCATAGGCTTCATAAATTCTGTTGTAGAGAAGTCATGGGATCAGGGTGTTTTTAAGCTATTATGAGCTGGGGAGATCTGTTTATGGTAGCTAGATTCATTTGTTTCACCTCAAATTCTTCAAGTGGGTTTCATATTTTCTAAACTTAGGGATCCAAGTCCCAGTATCCACTGTTATTGCATTATTTTCTGAAGATAACTATTTTATGCCCTATATCACTACATTTCCCCACTTGGGAAGGAGGATACAGGCCATATTATTGATGGGGTTCTTACATCTGATGGTGAGATGTTATTTTAAATCTAATGAGCTGATCTAAATTTCCATGCTCATGATCTTCTGAAGCTCCAACTTAGGAATATCTTAAGATATTCCATTTGTTGTAGAAAATCCCAATTTTGGGATATTACAGTGGTATCAAATATTCAATATTGGCTCAGCTCGTGGATTTCAGATCCAATCAGAAGATAATAAGGAGAGAAGAACAAAATTATGGAGAGGATGAGATTACTCTCATCCATTTTCAGATCTAAGAAGAAAGAAGAGAAATGCATTGAAACTCCAAGAGGGTGTCAAGGAGGAGAAAGCTGCAGTGAGACCTCTAGAAGGTTTCAGGAGGAAGAAGAAGATGCATGCACTTCTTGTTCTCATGGAGGAAGTGGAGAGAAAGGACACCACTTAGAACATGAGATCATGAGTGGGTATTTGGCAGAATACAAGTACCAACCTATGGCTTTCAAGGAGACCCTAGATTTTCCTCAGTTGATTGAACTGAGAGAAGAAAGAAGACCCGGTAGTGAGAGAATGATAAGAGGCAACAGATTCCTGTTGTCTACATTTGATGGATCACTCAAGTGTGCAACAAAGACTTAGGTTATGAAACTAGAGGCATTTTTACTACTACAACCAGTAGTGGAAAAAGAGGTTGTGGAGATCTCAGAGCTACACTTGGAGGGCAAGGCAAGATCTTGGTGCTTCAGCCATGTGAATCATGAAAGGATGTCTACTTTTGCAGATTTCACTCAAGGAGTAATAAGGAGGTTTGATAGTAGGATATCAAAGGAGGAGGAGTCCTCTTCTCCACTTTAGGAGCCTAGTACTAACGCTATCACACTCATGGAGAAGCAGCCACCTACATCAACATTTAGGGCAGACATTACATTGGAGGGATGAGCCCTTGCAGCCCTACAAGAGGTTCCCGCATCTCACCAAGGTATGGGAATATTTCCACTTTTATTTATTGCAGCAAATCATTCTAAAAATTTTGAAAATTTATCTTCATATGACCTATGGTCAAACATTATTGCTGAGATAGAGCAGCAGAATTGCACTGCGCTATGCAAGCTTGAATGGTTCAAGGAAAAGATGAACCATCAACCTCATGTATCACTATTGAGTTTCACACAACCCTTGAGGTTGGAGTGTAACCTTTTGGAGGATGTCATGAACTACGTCTACCATACAAAAGAACATAGATTCATCATTGAGATGGGATATGAGGCAACAACTATATCATTGGAGAGACTATTAGTGCTACCAAACAATAGCAGTGAGGAGGCTTTTCCTTTATCACAATGGGATCTTGATGGATTCAAGATGGTTATGGACATGATGTCTCCACTAAGGAATCTCCAAGAAAATGCATTCCAACACTTCATGACATGCAAAGAAGAGGAACTAGTTGTGAAGCATGGTAGCCCACATTGGAAGAATGCCAAGGTGAAGATTGATAGAAGGAATCCACATGGGGTTGAGTGGATGTGGGTGGAAGGAAAGAGGCTAGTGAGCCACTTGCAAATTTATGATACAAGGCAGCAAGAGGAAAAGCTGCGTTGGCTACTCTCGAGAGAGTTTGGTCATCATGAGGCATATACTTTTCCGAAGGGTATGAGGATGGAAGACACTTGGCAGGACACTAACATCATATGGCAGCTTAGGGGTTGGATGTATCATGTTGATTTGATCCTCTTCACATCAATCAAAATATTTTAACCTCATGATTTGTATAATGGAGGTGTGAGAGGGCAGCAAGAGTCATTATTGTTGTGGCTTATCTTGGGAGAGTATGGGCAGAAATTTTCCCATACTTTTCATGATATTTTCAGAGAGAAGGAAGGCACATTCATGGTGCAAGGAGGCTATCCTTTAGCATTGGAAGATTATGAGGGGCTTCCATGTAGGGAGAAGATCTTCTCACATAGCAGCATGATGGTGGATGGATTTGGCATATGTAATGTCAAAGGGAGGAGTCATGGAGCCTTATTTCTAAGGCCTACAACGTTGTCACATGGGAGTGTGTTGTTATTGAGGGAGTGTTCCAAGGAGTATATGTATCCCTTATTCTTGCAAATTTTTATGAGGAGATCCTCATGGGGGGACTTATACATGGACCTCACTTTCAGCCTACTCACCATGCATGGTAAGAAATACATTTCTGTACTTTTTGATTACTCCATTTAGTATTTGTATCTTCTCACCATACATGAGTAGTGCGTTGCTCCACAAGAGAGAAAAAATATTTTTGGGTTTCATGGTCACTTTAGGGCCAATGTTTGTAATGACAGTAACCCATCTATACATGAATTTTGGCAAGTGTATTTTTATTTTTTCTATGTACAGCTAATAGACATTTATGCTTACTTCCCCATGTTGGAGGAGCAAACATGCACAAATTATAACTTGTTGCAGAACCACTTGCCACATGACATTCTCAAACAATGGTTGGGAATACTACGTAATATACACTTGGAGAACCTTTGGTACCATCCAAAATTGCATATAAATTTCAACATTTTTCTAATTTGGATGCCAAATGATGATGATGTGCCATTCATCTTTAATGGAACAGTTTGGGTTGGCTTGTCTCATGATTTTGGAGGAAGGGTCCTTGGAGAATCAATATTCTTCTTGCCATTGGAGGGAAATCATGTTGCAGCCCAAGATCAGCATGCCCTCTACAATTATCATAAGTGGAGAGGAGGACAGTGGTGTATAGGCCCTCTTTCCTATCATGTTCATCTATTCAGCCCACCTACACTTTAGGAGCCCAAGGTGGAGGAGATTCTTCATGAATTTCCATATTTGAGGGTGACTCATTTCATATGGATGATAGCTTGGGGATGGAGGTTCCATTTGGCAATGAGAGTTTCCCATGCACTTCAAAATCCATGCCTTGAGAGGACCTCCAGACAACACATAGTTGTCTCCTTGAGTATGTTACTATTGCATGATGATAACCATTTGGGATGTGCACCAAATGCTGATTTGTTTGCTTGGGAGAGGCACTATGAGTTTTCATTGTTGAGACAACATCTTATTCTTTAGGAGAGCTTATCATATGAGGATGCTACAGTGGGAGAAGAGGAGGTTCTTCAGTTCTACCTTTATAGTTGCTTGAGGGCAAGAAAAATTTGAGAGGGGAGGACTGTAATATTCCAAAATTTTCACACAACAATTTGGAATATTAGATTTTGTTGCTTTCACTGAGAAATAAATGGGTAAGGAGGCCCATGAACAATAAAAATATGAATAAATTCCAGCTTAATGAGGAAGGAGATCACCTTAGGAGATGGATTTTACACTTTCAGGTGTGAAAAAGGGCAAAATGGATGTGGACAAAGTCAAGTTTTACTAAGTCAACATGCATTCTTCAGGAGGAAGAGATCACCCAAGTAAACTAGCTGAATGTGAGCAAGGATCAGCTAGACACACATATGAGAGCTGCATTGAAGACCCTTCAGTGTGAAAGGAGGAAATATAGGTGAACTAGTTCCAGTTGACCAAGTCAACAATGCTGCTAGAAGAAGAGGGAAGCCAACAAGGACATGGCAGTTTTGAAGGAGGAATCTTCACTATGAAGTCACCTCAACAATGTGTGGGGTCTGGGGTGAGGAGGCTCACCAAGGATAAAAAGGAGGGCATAGTAGCAAGGATATAATTCAGTATTCAACTATCTTTGGTCTTTTGACTACTTGCATGCTTCAGTTGTTTAGCTGTGGCTGCAGCACTGCTTAGTGCAAAGAATTCCCGTGCGAGAATTCCATCCTATTCTTTGGATCAACTTGCTTAAGGGATCTAAAGGGAAGGTTATGAGCTTAAATTCCATCATATGGTTTAGGGCCAATTATCTAGCAACAACCATAGTGCAGCCATCTTCAGAAACTGCATCTTTTATGCAGGTGCAGTAGCAACAAGGTTGCACCCCTAGATTTTGTGCTAGTCTTTGAGGAGGAGGTGTTTATTTCCCTTCGGGAGTTCTAATAAGAGGTCCTAGGGCCGTTTTTCTGTATTGATCAGCTATCTTATGTCATATTCATCCATTTTTAATATAGAGATGTAGTAACTGCCTTATTTTCTGCAGTGTTGCTTTTTATACATGTATAATGTTGAAAACCCTTGCCGAGTGTCTTATTCTTTGTGTAAAAGAGGTTAAACCTCCATTTCTCCGCTATTTGATTAATATAATCTCCAGATCAATCTTATTTCATCATTTTCTGTAGAAACCCTCATGGGAATTACGCTCTCACAGGCTTCAGAAATTCTATTGTAGAGAATTCACGGGATTGGGGTGTTTTTAAGCTATTTTGAGTTGGGGAGATCTATTTATGGTAGCTAGATTCATTTGTTTCACCTAAAATTCCACAAGTGTGTTTTATATTGTACAAAATCAGGGATCCAAGTCCCAGTATCCACTGTTATTGCATTATTTTCTAAAGACAACTATTTTATCCCTTATATCACTCAATTTCCCCACTTGGGAAGGAGGATATAGGCCATATTCTTGCTGAGGTTCTTACATATTCTGGTGAGATGTTATTTTACATATAATGAGCTGATCTACATTTCCATGCTCATGATCTGCTGAAGCTCCAACTTTGGAATATCTTAAGATATTCCATTTGTTGTAGAAAATCCCAATTTTGGGATATTACAAATCTACAGATTGCCTCTTGCTCTTATTTCTCATTTTTTGTGCTTTCTTTCTTCCTGTACTACTTTGGAGAACTATCTAGGTTATTGTTTCTTCTTTTATCTAATTGAAGTATTTTCCTACTATAGGTTAAATAAGAGTTATCAACCACATGAATTTTAGACTCTGATATGCTAATTTTATGATCATAATCTTCAAATCCAAACATTGGTTCTTATGTCTTCCATAGGGCCATTTGATCTACCTCTCTTATGAGTGCTGATATAAATATCGCACAATCTTATTTGCTAGATACCAACATGATTATTGCCTTTGTTTGACTTGTTATGGAAAGGAGGTGAATTATTTACAAGTTCACATGAAGTTGCTTTGTTCCCATAAGTATTACACTTGTATCATTCAACATGAATCAAGAAGGGTGCAATGAAATTGTTCTTCTTACGATAAATTCTATTCATCCAATTTCTTGGTTTGATGCTCGCTCTCCTGATGCTATTGGGAAACTACAAATTTTTCCTTTGAGGGGAAAAGGATATTTGTGCATGTATATTCGAATTTCTCTAAGAAACTCATGATTATGTCTAAAATGGAGCGTTATACCTTTGTTGTTGCATGCTATTTTTCCTTTGTGGAAACTTAGAGGAAATGTGTCCTACATTACAACAATAAAACCATATGAGGGGTTGTATAATTTTCTATGCTACTGTGGTAATGTTAGGTATTTATTTAATAGGGTTGGTGGGTCTTTTGATGTTGTTGTTGAGTCACTTTCACCTTCCAATATTGTCTTCACCTGAGGGGGACTTTGGCTTCTTCAAATTTCTTCAAAAGCTTCAAAAAGTTTTGCATGCTTCTGAAGATTCAACAACTACTCTTTTAATGTTCTATTCTCCACTTCTAGCTCCATACTCATGGCTATGAGTTTCTTGACCTCATAAAGGGATGAAATAAGTTTTTCTTTAAAATATATCTTTTCTTCAAGATTTTCTAAATAAATAGAGGAGCCACTAGATTCACCACTAGTGTCTATTCTTATAGCCTATGAAATATCTTGTTCCCTTGCCGACACTAGGAATTCTTCTACTAGAACATGAGATGCCATTTCTTCCTCTTCACCAGATATGGACCCATTGACTAGCTCTTCTATTGGAATCAAAGTAGTTCCTTCTTTAATTGTAATATATGAGTAACTCTCACTAGAACCAATAATTCCAATTGAGAAACTTGAATATAAATGGTCCGTTGTTCTATAATAAAAACAAACAACAACTTACTTTCATATTTCATATACTCTAAAAATTCTATGTGTTGATTAGAAACTTGGCCTATTGATGTAGGTGAATCATCCTATGATTCATGATCATCAATACTCTTCAAATACTTGACTTCTTCATTCCTTAGAAAAAGTCTCTTGACATCAGATGAAATTTGCGTGTCTATATCATTGATGTAGTGCAACTCATTCCATATCTCTTTGGAAATATCAAAACATATTAATTTCTTGAGATATGACTTGAAAAAACCTGTAAATATTTCCTCCTTGGATTTTTCATCAAACTTATCATATATTACTCCATTCTCCACAGCTAGCCATTCATGCAAATCAAGAGCTTGTAAATATATTCTCATTCTTACCTTCCTGGTTGTATAATTTGATCCATTCAAAAATGGAACTCCATTTGAGGTAATCTAGTCTTGGTTCTCCATGATCCCTGGTCTTCCTTCCAACTGTTAAATTGATCCTGAAGGAACTTGGTTGCTCTCATACAAATTTTTAGAAAAAATGGAAACCATGACACTACTGAGAGGGGGGGGGGGGTGAATTTGTAGTGTGACCAAATTATATAACTCTTGAGAATTTATACTTTTCATTCACTTCAACAATTACTCGTGTAATAAAAAAAGCAATCATGTAAAACATAACATCATAATCATCATCAAGTACATGTGCAACATATACATAATACATCAATCTTCCTTTTATTACTTTTGAAAATACAAGCTTCAACTTGATTAAATATTTTACCTGAATGCTTCTACTTGTAGGTTTATCAACTACTACTGAACGAAATTTCTATCCTTTCTTGTTTATAAATATTCACTGAAAGGGAGTACTTCCCCTGCTCGTTTATCATCCTCTACTGAAAGATACTCTTTCCCATGCTCTTTTATCAACCACTATTGAAAGAGACTCTTGACCCTACTCATTTATCAACCACTTCTGAAAGGGAATATTGCCCCTGCTTATTTATCAGCCTTTGCTGAAAGGGGCACTTTCCTCTACTCATTTATCAACCTTTGTTGAAGAGGAATATTTCCCTTGCTTGTTTATTCACCACTGCGGAAAGAGACTCTTTCCCATAGAATGCAAGCTACCACTTTTTGGTCCTGTTGATCCATCTTTCATATATTTTCAAATTAGAACCAATATACTACTTTCTTTCATAAACAAATAAACTTTATTACTTCAACTGCTCGCCAATACTGCCATTAAACACCTTCAACAGTCCTTGATTACTCATAAAACACCAAGCATACCAATAATCACTGATCATTGATAAAATCACCAAACATACACACCAACAACATCAATCCTTACCGTAAAATCACCTTTAACCAACTAGTCACCAATCACCAATTCATTCTCTACCTTCTCAAACACCTTTGAGACACCAAGATTGGTCTCTGATTCACCTATTATGCATAACCACACGATGCATCTTATTTCACAAAAAAAATTCCACTCTCTCTTCCACTCTTTCATACTTCTACACACTCCTTGATTATGCTTATAAATTAAGTTAGATTCATATTTTTGGAATCGAAGATTTTGCTATCTTCAACTCTTACTCAGGCATAAATATTTACTTTTCATTTTTCCTACTCCATTTCAGACTTCTAAATGTTTTTCCAAGTTATAAAATGGTCCTTACATGTTTCTACTTAAAACATTTAGCTTAACTACTCAAATTTGTTATTTTGGATTTTTTTACAGGTTTTAGCACAGGTCTTCTAATTCAAGTGAATCTCGAAGTTTGGCTTAACTGAAAATTTTTCCTCTAATTTGGTTCATGCTACCAATAATGCTTCCAACTCATTCATTCATTCATTATCCAGCTTTATCTTTCTGTTTTTATGTTTGGCATAACTACCAAACTCCAAGCTACCAAAAATATGTGCCATAATCTTTGCACTTTATTGCTATGTTTCCACACACACATATAGATAGATATGTATATATAATTTCCAATTATATATAGCTATGAGCCCTTTGATATAGTCTATCTCTAAGGCATTTAACTCAATACTACATAAAATCCTCTACTGGCTCCTTTACGTTATATTCCCAAGGGTTTAACACAATAGTTCCCAACCCATTCATACAAAGGCGCTGAGCATTTTTCTTCATCAAAGAAACCCTTTTATTTCTAATTAGAAGGCCCATGGTTGAGTAACACATGAAAAAAAAACAAAACCATGACCTGGGCACGCTATCTATCACCTGACGGAACATCACCTGTTAGCCGTTTTTCCATCTCCTAGGCCTGTCATCCTATCCATTTCTCCATTTGCACGTTTGTTTTCATCGAGGAAAATTCCTTCAGGATGGAGTGTGTGATGTGGATTCACCCTACGCTATGTTCTCATTGGTCTTCGACTACTACCTTGTATGTTTCCATCTCCTAGAGCCCTACTATCCCGATAATCCTCTTTTATGCGTATCTTATTTCCTTGAGGAAATGCTTCCAGGATTACATGTTTACTGTGGGGCCAAATTCTTACACGTGTGTTCTATTCATTGGCTTTTGCTACCTAATTGTACTTATGTTGTGTCTTGTAGCCGTGTTAACCTGAAGATTCCTCTTTTGCGCTCTTAAAATCCTTATGGAGTCATAGGTCCAGGATGAGCTATCAAGGCGGGTTCACATGCTTCTTTCAAGGACCAATCAACAACAGGTCAGGCTCACTATTACTGCCAGATTCTTCTAACACCAAGATAGCCTTGAGAAATTTATTGCGCACCTTTCAAACCTTCCAAGCAAGCCCTTTCTGAATGATGTCATGCTGATATCACCAATTCCATGTGTTTCGATCTAAGTGGTGACACATGTCACTCAAATTTGGCCCACTAGGGAACCTAAAAACCCTAAATTTTCTTGCCACATGTCCTATTCTCATTGGAACACATCATGCTGATGTCATCATCCATGTATGCATCCATGATCCAATCACCTTATGTCATATGTCTTCTACTGAGGAGAGAGAAAATGGGTCTCGAGCTTTGGTTTGGAGACCATTTCCTTCGTAATTTTCCTAAACATATAAACATCGGATTCAAGGTTTTGTAATGTCAAATGCCATGTTAGTCTAGCTACCTTTCTATTGGGCTAATGCTACAACTACTCTTTTCTATGCTAGCCCAGATTTGACTCATCCCCAGCCTTTATAAACTACACTTCACATTTACCTTCCAGGGATAGACCTCTTGGGTCAGGCTTACATCATCCTTGGTGCTCCCTTCCTCACACACTTTGAAACCTTCCAGGATACTACGTACTAAGATATGTTGGCACTTGGGACCACTTTTTCTTAAAATCTCTCTCAACTAAAATTTCTTCCACTACTGCTGACCGACCCAGATTTAGGTCATCTAAGGTTTCACCGCTTTCACTACATAAAGTTATTCCTGGAAACGTTTTGTCAGGTTGATGTGTTATACATGGTCTGCTGTAATAAATATTCCACCAATCGCTTCCTTTTCGACCGCTATGTAGACTTCCACCTCCACCCGAGATAATATCATCCTACCTACTTACCATTATCCACTTCTTTGAGTCCTCTGGGAAGAGAATCCATGGATGATGTGTTAACGCGCTCCATCGTTGAGCCAATAGAAATGCTTCTTGCTTCACTATTGTATAGGACACATTTTCTCGATCCTCTATTTGGATGGTCTGATAAAAGACTCTGCCATGTTTCGGGAATGCACCAAACTAACCATGCTCCGAAATTTCCTCCACCACTTTAGCTCTACAATATTTACCTTTGAGGGTTCTTCCTTTAACTGGACATAACTTTCAATCATGGAGGCCATTCTTGATCTTCCACATAGCACTAGAAAGATCTTTCAAAGATATTTCCATATAAGTTTGTGTTAACTACAATTGAAGTTATCTTATGATTTAGAAATGACTTCAAATATATTTCACATTCACTAATCAGCTCCACCATTTTTTTTGACATCTCTGATTCGAAACATCTAAGCCTTGCAACACCTTTTTTCAATACTTGGCATCAATGAGAAACCCCTTGAGAACATATTCTCACAATGTCCCATCATCTTCATTTTCTTTGTTTTCATCCTCATCACCTTTCACCTTTTCCATCAATGAAAACATCACAATTTTCCTTTGCCATCAATGGAAAAATATTTCCAACACCCACTCTGTCCCTCCTCTCCTCTCTTCTTTCTCCTCTCTCTTCCCTCTCCATTGCCTCCATCCCTCCCTTTCTTGTTAGGTCTCATTATCTATCTCCATCATTGTATCTCTCTTCTCCCCTCTCTATCTCTCACTTCTTTCACTGTCTCTCTTCCATATCTTCATATCCATCCCATCCTTCTCTCTTTCCTCCCTTTGTGTCTATTTCCCTTTCTCTCTTTTTCTTCCCCCCAATATCTTTATTTACATTTAGATATTTTATTTTTTCTTTATATCTCTTCTTCCCTATCCCTATATATCTCCCTCCCTCATTCTCTTTATCTACTCAAAACTATCTCTCTCCCTCTCTCCCCCATGACACACACTCTCTCTCAACCTCTCACTCTCTCTCTTTGTATTTCTCTTCTTCCCTATCTCCCCACCCATATTTCCCTCTTACACTTCTTATACCCCTCTCTTTCCATATTCCCTCCATATCCATCTCTCTCTCTCTCTCTCTCTCTCTCTCTCCCCCCCCTCTCTAGCTTATATATATCCCTCCTCCATCTCACTCTATTAATTTCTATTTTTTCCCCTATTTTCCACTTACCCCCTTCTCTCATTCTCTCTCTCATGTCTCCCTAGTATCTCTCTTTGTTTCTCTGTCTCTCTGTTTGTCTGTCTCTCTCCTTATATCTCACCCCTCTCTCCTTCTCTCTCCCCCATCTATACTTCTCCCTCTCCACCCCCCCTCTCTATCTCCATATCTATGTATATGTATCTCTTTTTATCCTCCCCCCAATCCTCTATTTCTATATTCCTCCATCCCTCACTCTCTAAATTTGTGCTTCAAAAAAACCCCACTCCAACTATCTCTTTCTCTCTCCCTCTCTACCCTTTATCTCGGTCTCTACCTCCCTCCCTTAATCATTATCTATCTCTCCTTCCCTTCCATATTTTTTTTTACCCCCCCTCTCTCCTTCTCTTCGCTCCACACTCTCTCTCTCCCCCCATATCTCTTCTTGCTCCCTCCTCATTCCTTTATTTCTCTATCACTCCCTCCCTCAGTCAGTTGTTCACAATCTCTCTCTCTCTCTCCCTCTCTATGTACCCTCTAACTTTGTCTCTATATTCCTCTATTTATACTTCTTTATCTCTCCCTCTCTTAATTTTTCTCCCTCACTCCCTCCCCCTCTCTCATTCTCTCCCCCCTTGTGCCATCTCTCTATCTCTCACTTTTCCTCTTTTTTACCTGTTGGTTGAGAGGGGTGTCGACCCAGGTTCAGAGTTAACTGTGCACCAACAAAACCCTCTATTACCAAACCTTTCGGAAATGACCTACAACGTAGATCATAGTCTCACCCGAGGCAATATTGGGGGATCTCATAACTAGGTTTCTATATCCATAGGGATAATAGGATGTGGATCTAATGATATACTTCTAGTTATTATTATTTGGAACTGCACAGATGCATGTATCTTCTTTAGCAGCTTATTTTTTATTCATAAATAAATACTTGTGCGCACTATGCCTTTATCATAAAAACCCAACATAAAGCATAGAAATAACTTCACAACACAGAGATGCCTTCAAAAATATTCTTCTTTTCTTAGGACAAGTCACTTCAATACATATACTTTCTTCGACCTACGCACACAATTGCAGGTGGTTTGCACACAAAGTTGCAGACTCTTCAAGGCATCCATGCACATAGTTGCAGAGCCTTTCCTTAGGCCCAAAACACAAAATTGCAATCTTTTCCCAACCATTCCATTCTATATATTCTTCTTTGACAAAGCCTTACAACACTTTATATATCATTTTCTTTCATACAAAACCATGGTCCACATATCATGGGTAGACAAAAACTAAAAAATAAACTTGAAAAATTTCCAAAAAGAGGGGCTTCGACCTACCCCGAAGCCCCAAACCTCTGTGTGGTAGATTCATCTTCGTTGGAACGTGCACTCCGCTTCTTGATTTGCAGAGTATTTTTCCCAAAAATAGATAAAAAATAGACTAAGTTGGGCAATGCCCAACATTCACCCTCCACTCTCTCCCTCCCTCCCTCTTTCTTTCTCCCCACTCTCACTCACTTGCATATTTCTCCTTTCGCTCTCTCTTTCCTTCAAACAATTCCCCTCCAAATTTGTGCCTCTCTTCCTCTCCATGTAAACCACAAATATCTCCCTCCCTATACATTACCCACCTTATTTACTTATCTTTGTCACTTTTCAACTCTCACTCACTGTCTCCCCTCACTTACCAACTCATTCTTCAGCACCCCCACATCTCTCTCTCTCTCTCTCTCTCTCTCTCTCTCTCTCTCCCTTGGCCGGTCTATCCCTCCCTCTCTCACCCCCTCCCCCGAAACCCACCTCAACCATTTCCCACCATATTATTCTTCCCTTCCCATTTCCATCTCTCTCTCGCTCTCTCTTTATTTCTCTCTTTATCTCACTTGACCCCTCTATCTCTCCCTCTCTTAACCTCCCACCCTCTCCTAAACCCACATCAACCATTTCTCATGTGTTAAGTAGTCACTAGCTGCAGGAATGCATGCACTTCCTAGCACTATAAATGTGCACATAACTTTTGCACAAGGAACATGTACACATTATTGGTACTAAAAATTCACACATGCTAGCAATGCACACACATGTTTTTGAATTTAAAATTTTCCTAGTAGGAATCCGACATGCACATTGACTTGGTTTCTTTGGATATAGGTTCAAAATCACGAATATGGTGGTCTGGGTTGAAAATACAGGAAAGTATCAATATTTGTGAAAACACATATATATCTCTATCTTTGACATTATTTTCCAATAAGCTCAATAAATCCTTTGTCCGTGAAACTACATGAACATATAGAATCGACTTTGTAGATTCTAAATATATAGTTTTTTTAAAATAATAGTTTCACTATTTTAATACATTTTTCTTGACATATATCAAACCATCAAAATACATCCCTCGTCTGTTTCCGCTATAGCTTTTGAGGCCTTAACCATTTGTAAAAAGAATGATATGGTGCACTAGAGGATGTTAAGACCTACAATCTAAAAAAAAAGGAATGTTTGCTATTGGTAAGAAAATTTTAAGATGCACTAATGGAAGGCCTTGTCATTTCAAGTATATAATGACTTTCATAATTTAAAAAAAATCAAAATTAAGATTCTAAAATTTGGAAAAATAGTTATGAACAAGAACAATATCTTCTCTACAACTCCACAAAATTTTGTAGCAATATTCCATAATTTACATACACAAATGTTACACTAATGGAAACATATATATTATATTTTTCATAAAAAATAACATAAAAATGTTAGGAAAACTCAAAATTCACAGAGTTAGATACAAATTTTATAAATAAAATTTATATTTTTGCAAATCTAACTCATTCCTGTACATTTAATCTTTTTACACCATCTCAAAATTCATTGCGTACCTCTAATTATCCCTCTAAGTTAACATATTGATGTTTTTCCAAGTTTTCATTTCCATTAACATGTCATGAGAGGCCATCATTAACTTGAACCCACCCATGTACAATCATATTTTAACTCTTAAATATTCCTAATCTATTAGTGATACAAGGTTAATAAGAGGCATGTTGTTTATCGCTTGGAAAAACAAGAAATAATTCATTATTTTACAACATAAACCATAGTGACATATTCAAACAACTTACATAGGAAATAATGCCTAGTGAAAAAATATTGAATATATGCCTACACTAAAATCCATAAAAAAATTATAATATTTCCTATAAAAGAAATTGACAAAAATCACAAATTTCCAACTCTTAGGTCTTAAATATTTTCCTCTAACTTGGTAAGAATATCTCAGTCAATGTATTTTACTTCCAACCACCGATTACATAGAAACAAACTCCAATATACTTCCTCACAAATTACAATCATTTCCTTTTCCAATTCATGATTTAGTATTATTTCCTAAAAATATTGGAGAACCTTATCAATATTTTCTAAAAAATAGGATGAAGCACATCCTTTCTATGAGATCCCACCAAACTATCACATTACGACCTAGTTTCACTTTGGAGATTTTGTGGTATAACCTTATGAAATCATTGTGCTTATATGAAATATCCTCACAACAATTTCATAGATCTCGTTGCACGTATATCAATTTCAAAACAAAATTAACATATAAGTAGGAATATGATCTAAAAATAAAAAATATTAAATACTATCACTTAATCGATTATAAAATAGATACATGTTTTATTAAATTAAATATAACGAAAATATTGTTAGTCAATAGATAAAATAGTTCCTTGGATTTTTTTTTCTTCTATAGCTCTCTAAAAAGTTGTCTCATGCTAAATTTAGCCGCCGGAAACTCAAGATATGGCTTATTGAACCAAACGCTCAACAACGATTAATTTTCTTTTTAGATAAGTCTCAACAGATGATTTATGACATTGTTTTACACCACATTCATTCCTAGAAAAATTATAACATGATTATATAGTTTTGACCTCTCCATATGATTTTTGTGTGAAGTCAAATAAGCTATGGAACCTTAAGCAATCTCCCTTTATAGTATAACACTTTAATTTCCACTTGATAACCATTATATCGTGTTAAATTGTTATTGTGATATATTGCTAGTATAGGTGTTCTAATCATAGAATTACATGTGTCCTACTTGAGTAGTTCAGTAAAGCATTCATATATTTGAAAATTTGGATTTAGATACCCATAAATTTAAGAAAATCTAGAAGTCATGAAAACAAAAATCCCTAGTCTAGATGCCACATATGATAGCCACGTAGGATTAACATAAGATAAAGTACAAATCAACTAATAAGTTGAATTCCACATAGATTACATGTAGGATAAAACTTCTTGATGTGGAAAGATGATGTCATCATCCAGATATCTAAAAATTCCAAATTTCGATATTTGGAAAACCAAATCTTAATATTCGAAAATCCAAAAAAACCCAAAAAAATCATGATGAATAGAAATACTATATTTTGATGCCACATAAAATAGAAATATATGTTTCCATTTCTTATCTTGGTTAGAAAGTGCTTAGGTGGAATGGTAGGTGTATGTTGGTGTGGCATCATGAGATAACTAGTAAGAGAGTTTGATATACAGACATTTCAAGAAAATATAGATCTCACATTAGCATAAATTTGATAGGTTAGATTTCAAAATATGAAAATTTGGATCAAGATACCAAGAGATTCGGAAAAATCCAAAAATCATAGAAACAAAATCTCAAACCTAGATGTGACGTAAGATATATATAACTTCCACATTGATGACACATAGGACAAGACTAGATGCCATGTAATATGGCATATGTGATCCCATATAACTAGATAGATCATATATCATGATGACCTAGATATTATAGATGACATGTTGTAGGCCATGTGAGATGCCATATGTGAGAACAAGAAGGTGATATGATGAGGCGATGTCACCAAAATATCGATATTTGAGAAGATGTTGGATATGAATATTTGAAGAGTTGATGGATCTAGATATTAACAGGTATAGATGTATAGAAATTTGAAAAGCCAGACTTAAATATCTGAAATATGGAAAAATGTAAAAATCACCATAAAAGAAAAACCTATATTTGGATACCACATAGAACAACCCGAGTCAGATGACACATAGGACATAGGAGTGTTGAAAAGTCTTGCAGAGATGAAAGATGAAATCCCCATATTTAGATGATGAGCGGTAGGTAAAATGTTGAATACCATAGACGATAGGATGTGATTGAACCACATTGAAGTACGGAGGACATGAGGTGGAAGCTGACGTGGACTAGGTGACGCTTCAAGAAAACACAAATCTGGATATCGAGCTGGAATGAAAAAAGACAAATACCATATGAATAAAAAGAACATAAGTGTATCATTTTCCACTAGTGAAGGTCATAGTTCCACATTCGAAATTCGGGTTTTTGAAAAATGACACAGTTAAATATTTTTCCATTTTTTTGGATTTTTGGATATCTATATTTTTTCAAATGACAAAAAAGAATTTGGTAAAACATGAAAAGAAATAAAACCCAAAATTTGTATGGTGAAAGTGATAGATCCATCCATCGAGATTCTATTTGTTGATAAAATTATCCATGAGAAAAATTATCCATTATGTGCTAGATCTACATATTGAAAAGTTGAATATTTTCATTTTGTCTATTGATGAGATGACCCATGACGAAATATTATGATTATCTTCTGGACATGCATAAGTTAGGATTAAAGGCCAAAACAAATTATATGTATGGACATAACTAAGTCTATTATAAAATTTGGGTTTCTAAAGGAATTTGGGGTTCTCTAATATAATAACATCTTAATCATATAGTTGGACATGCAATGTGCTATTTTATTTTGCTATACTCTTATTCCGAAAGTCTAAATAAATTAGACGTAATAAGCAAACATGCATAAATGAAGTTATAATAATCTTTTTACTCAAGCTAATTCTATAAAACCAATTAGTTAAAAAGAATCAAACCAATTAGTTGAAAAGACTCACAAGACATTTTTTTCAATCTCAGCCAAAAGGTGAAAGTGGAATATCATAAATGAAATGACATAATGAAGAATATTAAGACCAAACAGATCATGACTACCAATGAAAAAACTCACTTACAATGAAAAATATCACTTTCAGATCAACAATCAATAAATATTCAATCTTTAACCTCCCAAGCAATCAAAGAATAAATAGTAGGGTCATAATAGTAGTGGAGTAAGCATTAAAGCTAAAATTTATGGTAGGGGTCCCCTTTTCTTTACTTTTATTAATCAAAATAAACGAGCTAGTTGTTGTGGCGTAAAGAGCAGTCTACATTCTCCAAAGTCCCTATGTGAACCTAACACATGGATTCATCCTAGCAACCTTCCATGACTACCATGTTGTGGTTGAGGTTAGTGATGGAGAGTGGAATAAACATGAATGAAAATTTAGAGTAGCTAAAAAGATTGACATAATACCATCATTTAAAAAAAAAAATACTATTAGACTCTGAGATTGGATTGCAAGATTTGCAAGAACCAAATCTCCACAAGTATTCGTCGGACCACATTCTTTGGACTTGGTGAGATGTTTATATTGGGATCATTTTTTCCTTTTTGGTCCTACAATTTCTTAGGAAATAATTATTTTCCAGCACTATTATTTTCGAGTATCTATATTAACCAACAAACAATCTAGATAAAGAGACAAACAAGGAGAGATAGAGGGAGATATAGATATAGATGGAAGGGGGAGAGAGGGAAGAATATTTATTGCACTAGATGCATTGATTTCAATGTATATGGTGATTTCTAATTCTATTTGATTGCTTACTGGATGCATCGATTTCAGTGTAGATGGTGATTTCTAATTCTATTTGATTTTTTGCACTAGATGCATTGATTTCAGTGTAGATGGTGATTTCTAATCCTATTTGATTGCTTGCACTGATGCATTGATTTCAGTGTAGATGGTGATTTCTAATCCTATTTTATTTTTTGCAATAGATGCATTGATTTTAGTGTAGATATTGATTTCTAACGATATTTGATTTCTTGCACTAGATGCATTGATTTTAATGTAGATGATTTCTAATCATGTTTGATTTTTTCACTAAATGCATTAATTTGAGTGTAGATGATAATTTATAATGTTATTTGATTGCTTGCACTTCTGCATTGATGTCAATGTAGATGTTCATTTATAATTGTAATTCAGATTGTTTGCACTAGATGCATTGATTTCAATGTAGATGATTTCTAATCCTATTTGATTGCTTGCACTAAATGCATTGACTTCAACGTAGATGTTGGTTTCTAATTTTATTTTCTTAATTGAACTAGATGCATTGATTTGAGTGTAAATGTTGATTTCTAATCTTATTTGATTTCTTGCATTAGATGCATTGATTTCAGTGTAGAAGTTGTTTTATAATATTATTTGATTGCTTTCATTAGATGCATGGATTTCAGTGTAGACGTTGATTTTTTATTTGATGTAATTTGATGTATGATGGTAGATTAATTATAAAGTGATTGGATTAACAATGTGCATTGATTTCAGTGTAAGCACAAAAAACTATTGACAATGTACATTGATTTTTGTGTTATAGTAATTCAACCTATGACAAGGTACGATGTTTACTACAACAACTCGCGCTAAAGATTTAAATGGTTTACGATATGAAAATATGACAAATCTAACAAGGGTGACAATAAAAATAGTAGAAGAAAATAGTTTGAGATTGATCACAATGAAGACTCTTTGTAGTTGACAACATTCTTATTATTCACATTCTTTATCATTCAACACTATTATTGTCACTTTGCATTGAAAATTTGTATTTCATTTTTTTTCACCATTAAAGTTACTAAAAATATTTATCGTCTCAAAAAAGAGGTAACTATGCTAATTTAAAATTACAATGACTAGGTTAATCTTACACATATTTAGCATATTGAAAATGATTATATTAATATTAGATATATTTACATATTATTGATAAAAAAATTCGTATCTTTGATAGATTTTTCTTGGCTGCTGAAACCAGCCTAGATCCATCTTAACTATGGCTGTGAGAGGAATCAAAACTCTCGAGGTGCAAACATTTCCTCAAGTTTTGCACTCAAAAAAGAGGTTTGCACCTAGAGAGATTTGATCCCTTTGACAACTTGATAGATCTGAAGTTAAGAGGGATCTAGACTAGTTTATATCATCCTCTAGATTTACATCTTTCTCTAAAAACAAAGAATTATTTATATTAATATTTTCCATTAAAATGAGGATTTCTACTGTAATCTAATGTGTTTTTATTAATTTTATTATGAACAAGCATGGTAACAACATCGTAGTAATCTTGTGCCTCCAGTCTTCATGCCTGAGATGATATTCATCCTTTAATCCTCTAACCTTCTTATATTGTTCTTTTCCTTAATCTTTTATTTTTTCTAATTATTAGTTTTATCTTTTATTTTTAATTATTATTTTTATCCCATTTTATTTTTATTTTTAATAGATTTCTATTTTTTGGGTTTTTATATTCCTATCATAGATAAAGTGTCCACCAAAAGACATTTCATATTGCTTTACACACTGCAGCTTTCAAAATAATACAAACAGCATTTCTTGCTCAAGATTGCTTTGCACAGTGCAGCTTTCAAAATAATAGAAACCAACATAAACAATTATGAAGAATTTTGTTCTCAAATATTATAACGTATCCGACATTGTTTTACACGGTCCAGGTTTCAAAATAATACATTATGAAAATTTCGTTCCTAAATATTATAACTTATAGGATATTTCTTTTTACATCCAGCTTATTATAAGGTATCCAATATTTAAATAAACTTTGAAGGTCCATCATAGTAGCTGGATCTTACATCAGAATTTAGATGGGTTTCACTGTACCACGTTACACTATTATCGCGAGTAGTTTAGTTGATAAAAATTTGAAAGGAAACGTGGAGTAAACCAAATGTGCAAGCGTGATCAGGTGTTCGTGAATAGAGCACGTAATCGTTAATATTGCCATGTAATTCATTTGTAAACACATCACACTATCGAAATGCGTTTTCAAAACAAACATGATATTTAATTTAAATTATTTAAAATTAAAAATTTTCAATTTTCAACCCTTCAAAATTAGTATTTTTTATTAAAATTCTGAAAAAAAATACACCACAAAATCTTAAAATAAATCCCTTCAAAATACTCAAAAAAATAAGTCACATCAGATTTACTGCATTTAGGAATAACTACGTACATGAATCTTTTCTATTTTTGATATGTGCAAAACAACGTGCGCGCAGCTCTCCGCTATTTTTTTACATGTGGATTGCCACGGACACGTATCAGAGTGAAGGGCAGATAAGAAAAGAAAAGTCACAACTACCCACCGATTATTTGTTCTTGTCAACCAATCTTTTTCCATTCTCATGATAAGAGACGTATACAAGCCGCCGTAGGGGGGAAAAAAGTGAAGGCATATCGGGATAAGTGGCTATTTTCTGCAACGACATTTCAATATATGTAGATATACGTCATACATATATGACGACTTACAGCTACACGTTCATAACATTTTGGTGATGAGTATTCATGTAAGGTTGTTTTAGGTTGAAGGTTTAATCAACGAGATTAATTCACATTTTTACAAGTTATCGTTAATTACGCATTCACACTTACTTATTTCGCACAATAATTCACATTTTTACAAGTTATCGTTAATTACGCATTCACACTTTCTTATTACACATTCACACTTTTTATTTCGCACAATGAAAGCTACCTTTCTATAACATTCCGCACTTCCGAAGTCCACATAATGAAAGTCATCTTCATAGAGCTTCTTTTATTCATCTAGTTGTGCTAGGAGATGAGGAGGTAGATTTTATTGTAAGTACAAATTTTTTATTGTGTATAATGATGGATATGATGAATTATTTGTTCTGTTATAAATTGTGAATCTTTGTATGTAAGGTTAAACATTTTTTTAACAAACTCTTTCTCTTGCGCTTTTGTACTTAACAAAATTCTCGCAATGCAGGCAATAATAGCTTTATTTGCATCTCCGTATTACCCCACAATGTGTTATTAAGGCTATGCCTTTTTGTGCAGGGCTCGTATTTTATCTGCAATTAAAATGCATATCAACTTTGTTTAGGGATTTACCATTGTATGGAGTGTGATGGACGACGAACGTGTTAATTATGCAGAGTGCAAAGGGGCAGTGAAGATTTTTCATTGTACGAAGTACGGAGGTCGAAGATTTTATTGTACAAAGTGCTTCTATGCACTCCCTTATCTTCACACCTTCGTACTCTACACATGCGGTTGCACAGCAATGTGTCTTAGAATCATAATAGAATATTAAGATTTTTTTTGATACATTGTACGAAATGCTAAGATGCAGATTGATAAATTCTATAGAACCACGAAACTCATATTAAGAAAATATTGACCAATATTATATATTCATTTATTTGTTCGGAGGGGAATGTGTGCATAAGTGTGGATTCATACATTGTGTGATTATCCCTAATACAGTAGGACTTTTTTCCCAAACCAAGACTTTTATTTCCCATAATAGTATATATTGATTATGCCACTAACCTCTTGTTGATTATTTTAGGATCTAGATGGAATCAAATGCTATGGAATGTTTGCATTTCCGTAATTTTTCATTATTTGATAGTTTCATCGACACTTTTATAAACTTGTAATAGTGTTACTTTAATAAAATTAAAGTAATAACATTCATATATTAACTCAATTCATATATGATGTGTTTTTTTATGTAATGCATACAATGAAAAATTTACTCACATTTATGTGGAGGGGTAGTGAACGTATTCATTGTAAGAAGTGCAGAAGTGAAGTTGAAACTTTTATTGTGCGATGCGTTTCTCCGCACTCCTTTATTTCCGCACATACCTTTTCTCCACACCTCTGCACTCTTCACATATGGCCACCGAACAATATGTCTTAGAATTATAACAAAATATTAACATTTTTTGATACATTATGTGAAATGCAGAGATACAAATTCATACATTCTATAGAGTTGAGAAACTCATATTGAAAAAATACTAATCAATATTATGTCAATTTATTTTCTGGAAGGAGAATGTGTGCATAGGTGAGGGTTCATATATTATGTGATTATCCCTATGTACGAAGTAATAAAATAGGCCTCCTTTCCCAAATTAGTATTTTGATTTTCCATAATAGTACATATTGATAATGCAGTTAACCTTACTTTTTGTTCATAATTTCTAGATCCAAATGTAATAAAATGGTCCAAAATAGCCACAATTTTTACAATTAAAAATCATATCAAGTTCATTTCGAGGATTTATCATTATGCGAGGTGTGTAGGGGTAAGAAACATTTTTATGGTACAATGTGCAAAAGTGTTGAGAAAGTTTTCATTGTGAAAAAAAATGAAATCTTGATTATTGAAAAATATACACATTTCTGCAATCTATAATTATTTTTACATCTACACCTCCATATTCCGCACAATGACAACCACATTCCCATAGATTTTCTCTGTGCCTCTATATTCCACACAATGATAACTTTTTCGGCACTTCGATAAACTTGTATTGGACTTATCTTAATAAACTTAAAATAATAAAGATTCATATATTAATTCAAATCATATATGAAGTATGTGTTTCCATGTATTCAATATATTGGTTAAGAATTCCCATACCCACAATGAAAGCTTTATTCCCATCGTTGCATTCATTAGTGTCTCGTTATTTGAGAATGCTGTGTTTTAGTATTTTTCATTATAATAATTTGCATAGTATGCATCATGAAAGATTTATTCACATTTTTTCATCTGACACAATGTTTCATTATTTGAAAACTTTACATTTCATCATTTTTCATTGTGCATGTTTCACATTCCCCACAATGAAATTAATTCAATTAAAATCAAAAGAAATTAAATGAATTAAAAATTATATTCGGAAAAAGTACATATGCTCAAATTTAAGTCCCACAAAGTTAATGTATCAATTTCATTTCGATGATTTAGCATTGTGCGCAGTGTAGAGGAAGATTTTATTGTGCAAAGTGCAGAAAAAGCACAATGGAATTGACTCAATTAAATGTAAAAGGTTAAAACATATAATTCGATAATCCAATAACGTATCAAAGCTGATGAACATCATTTTTAAAATTGATTGGCAAGTGGTCATATGTATTGTTCACAAAACTATATTTGGTAGCACTGAGATTGGAGATATGGTTATGGGTAGGTATGGAAGGAGCATAATAAAATATTATTTCATGCCTCTACATAAATTATTTAAAAAAACAATGCTTTATATTGCTTTAACTTACTAATGTTACTTGAACTTATATTTATTTATATTACTATTTTTAATTATTTATTAACTTTAACATAATTTTCACTTTCGCTAAACTATTAAATGGGTATTTATTCAGGAAAAGAGAAACTTCGAATACTCGAGAATGTTGGAATCATTTGTAAATGAAACTATATAGTGTATATGCTGAGAAACGTTATGCGGGAAATGCAACAGAAACTGTATGCGGGGAATGCAATAGAAAGTGTGTGCAAAGAATACTGGTCTCCTCATCCTCCATTTGGCTTACTAGTTCTCTAGAACATGATAATGAAATTAAGAATCAAGAAAACAATCCTTAAATTTAATGGCAAATACACCAAAATGAAAAGATTCCACGGTGCATTCTGCGAGCCTTGTCAAAGATATGATTTCCACATTGTTTTTCTCATATAGGCTCATCATTTTCATTGTACAAAATCCATGGCTTTTAGCAAATTGAAAGTAATGCTAAAATGTGTTAATGAATTCATAAATAGTTTATTTCTCTATCTTAAATCAATTTAAATAATGGAAGCAATATAAACACTAAGAAATATTATTTTTTGACGTTATTTGAGAATGTTTCTTTTTTGCAGTAAACACAAGGAAAAATTTCTTCACATTTTCATATTTCACACACTGAAACTAATTGCCTCACCATAAAGGGAAAAAATACATTTAGTGTTTAACTTTGTGGAAACCATAGTGAGGATAGTTAATCATTCTGCATCTTAGGCATCTCCACACTCAAAGCCATTAAACATAGTTAATAATTGTGCATTAATATGAAAAGCATTCAAAGATGAAAAACTCTATGAATTAAACTGCATGCTTCACACTCATTGTTCCACACAACACCCTTTTCTCACACACATTAAAAAAAGACTTTGTTTAATATTAGATATTATCCCGCACATATCATCTCTTGTGCACAACCTTCATTCCGCACAGACTCATAATTATATGCAATTGTTCTCGTTCACATGTTCATTGAGAAAATAAAACAAAGTGGATGCAACTCTCATTGTGCTTAATATTAAAATATTTAGTTCAAAAATAAAAATATAAAATTTGTTAGTCATCTAGTAATAAAGAATTAAGATTAAATTAATGCAAAACAAATGCCAAAAAAAATTATATATCAAACAAGTGTATAATCGGAAATTCAGGTTGCACAAAATCAATATATAAATTTCATTTCAAAGCGCACAAGAAGCATTAATTATGCATAATGCAAAGATACAAGAGAAGTGCAATGAAAGTCTTTCCCACACCTTTGCACTATGACACAAAGTCTTTCCCACACCTTTGCACTATGACACAAATTAAAAAGATTAAAACATCCAATAATTTTTCGAAATGCATGAATTAATACATAAATAGTTTATTTCGTTATCTTAAATCAATTTAAATAATGTAAGTGAGACAAACACTAAGAAATATTATTTTTTGGTTTTATTTGAGAATGTTTCATTTCCCTAGTGTACATCGTATTTTGCACAATGAAACTAACTACCTCATAAGGGGCAGAGTACACTTTAATATTGGATAATAACTTGTAAGTTCACAAATGTGAAGTCACTCTTAGTATTATGGAAGATCAAATAAAACCACTCCACGTAGACATCATATGGTGGGCAGTTAATTGTATATCCAAAGTTTTCATGCGTCAAACTTTTGTAGTCGCTTTTAATGTAAATCTCTAAAAATGTTATAATTTTTAATCATTTAGAGTTATGCAAAGTGTGGAGATGTGGAAAAATATTTCATTTTACTTCTTTCACATCTCTTTACTCAAGTAATTTAACATAGTTAATAGTTACAAGTTAATATAGAATGTATGCGAAGATGAAGAACATTATAAATTAAAGATTTTTTTTGCACATCTGTGTCTCATATAACACCTTTTTCTCACACACATTGAAAAAGAGACTTCATTTAATATTAGATATTAAGTTTTTGTTTAAAGTTAAAATAATTTGATTTCTATTAAATAAAGTTCTCTTTTCAGACCTATTCTCCCACACATATGTCCTCTTCCATTCTCCCTCACATACCCTCTCTTCTAAACATCCTTCATTCCACATATATGCATATCTCTCTTCAATTGTTCTTGTTCACATGTTCATTGAAAAAATAAAACAAAGTGGAGCAATTTCTAATTGTGATTAATATTAAATTTTTTTATTAAAAAATCAATGTAATAAAAATTGTTGTACATTATGTGGAATATGTAAATATGAGAGAAGCACTATGAATTTCTTTCCTACGTCCTCTCACTCTGCACAAATTTAAAATATTAAACCATTCAACATTATTCAAAATTCATAGTAAATAAAAATACTACAATTAAAAAGTTCTTAACTGCATCTTTATTATGTATCATTGCTATATGCATGTATGCGGTAATATAAGAGCTCAAAGCATAAGTTTTGAACGTTAAGAAACCTAATTATAGTAACAAGAATTGTATCGATATTCAAATTCCAACCATCATAATTATGATTAAAATAGATACTATATATAAAAAAATATATTTATGAAATCTAAAACTATTCTTGACTATTTATTTTCATTGTAATTAGTAACCTAAGATTAAATATAATATAAAAGTTAAAATAATATCTTTGAATATTATGTTCTATTAATGTTTTTTTTGGCAACACCGTAGAATTTATATCCATACAATATATTATGAAAGACATTAAGAAACTTGATTTATGGTGGAAGCAGCTTATATGGGTAATGAGAATGCTAAGTACTCAACATACTAGCTTATTCACTATGATATTTTGGCATATTTTTTTTAACTATCCACTAGTTCATTCTGGGTAAAATGAGTAATCATTGTTCTCTAGTAAAGTAAGTAAACATAGTAAATTATAATTGATGTTTGAAACAAAGATATCTTGTGAACTAAAGGCATATGCATATGGAAGGGATTTTGTAATTGTACTTACATTTATGTTTGACATCTAAAGCAGTCGTCAAACTCTTGTTTCCTAATCTCAAAATTAAATGTGATTATCTCAATGGGGACTAGGATTGGGCTCCCGTTAACTATAACATGGAAAAATGTAACTACAAGAGAAAACAAGAAACTTCATTGAGCAATTAGTTCAGGTGACATTAACACAATTAACAAATATAAAAAATTAAATACTAGTATATATAGAAAAACAGATGTGCGAGGATTTAAGGAAACTCATAATATGTGAAAGAATATATACTAGTGATTTTTTGGCTATTATTTGTCTTAATTCATGGTGTTTTGAACAAATTTATCCAACATATCTTTAATATATTATTTCATTAGACAGATTGTAATCTTTAGCATAACATGTTAATTGAATATCTACTTCTCAATTTACATAGCCTCTTTTTTAAACTAAGAAACCAAGGAAGAATTCTCTTCTTTAATACTAACAAAATTAATTACCCATTTGCTAATTTATTTTGTAGTAAAATAAATTATATCATCAAACTCTCTTCTCATAGACTCTTTTAGCCTCTTCAGTTCAACTATTAGTGTATCTCTTGTAATTAATTTAGAATCATGTGCGATGTGTGGACCATTTAGATCCTAAATAGTTTGTACCTTCTTTAGAAATGCATCACCTCTTCTATTATTTATGCTTTCACCTTAAAAAATGATTTTTTCTAGTTTTTTTATTCTTTTAGACCATCCAGCTTTGATCTGCTTCATTTGATTAACATGTGGGAATCTGTTTTTTTCTAGGTCAGATAACAATCCAAGCCTTTATTGTGGACGTTAAAATTAAGTAAGTCATTGTTAACAAAATGATTGTATTTCTTAAATTAATTTTAACCAAACTTACAAATGAGTTAATTCCATATGCTAAATGCAATATATTGAATGTTTCTTTCCATACATGTTCAATGGTTTCTAAATCTTTTGCACATATTAGCAATAATATGAGATTTGATTGAATTAAGGAATTTGAGAGCTTTATTAGGTCCATGGGATGTGCTCAAAGTAGGACTTGCTAATGGTGGTGCTCCTATTGGTAGTGGAGTCGTTAAGAAAGGAACCAGATTTAAATAAACTTCTAGCTCTTTTATTATTGCTTTCAGTATTAGGTTCTCTCCATTATGTTGGCCAATAAACACTACAAGTGTGTTACCAGTAGCAAATTCAATCTCGTGAGTCCATTGGAAGGAACTCTAGAAACATCAACTTCCGTTTATACTTTATCAGTAATCTTTGTATTATGGACCTTTACTTTTTCAATTCTTAATTTTTACTACCCTTGTTATAGTTTGAATCTTGTAAAGTGACAGGGTGATCATTGAAAGTTTTGTCTTATTTGGTAATTTTCTCCATTATTTTTTGATTTTCTACTAGAAAAGTAGTAACCCAATTATGCAACATAACACTCTCAATTTCCGTGTTCACATCTTGTTCAATGCTTCCCTTTTTAGGGGAATTTTTGGATTTGGATGATTCAAACATGTGCGTTCTGTTTGGAATGAATGTCCAAGGAGGATATTTGTCATATCTACCACCTGATAGTGATCCTGAATTAGTTTTTCACTTGCAATATCCTTTCTCTTTCTTTGACCAGAGGATGAAGTCAGACCATAACATACGTGCAGGGTCGAGATTGCTGCTTAGGATTTGCGCATCTTTGGTTGTATTATGTTTTTGTGTTGATGATTGCTTCTTTAGTGATTTCTCTAGTATCCACACACTATCCATTACTGATTCTTGATTATTTATTGGAGCTCTGTGACTCTTTTTTTTTTCCTATACAACTCTTGTAAACAAGTTCTTGTATTTGATAGTACCTAGGTGTGTGTTAAATAGGCCTTATATATCAAAGCCTTGTCCAATAGTAAATTTCAAACAAATAATTTATTTTTTCTATTTATGTTGAAATATAACAAGGAAATCATGATATTGTCTACAAAATTTGACAAAAAAATACCTATTTATAACAATTAGTGGCAACAACAATGGTACCTTTAAAATCATAAATTCAAATAACTGTATTATTTTCTCTTTCTTCATGTACCCATTTTCCCCAGAAGAAAACATGGGTTTAGGTAGATATTTTATGGGGCTAGATCCAGTTATCATGTATATGATATTATTTACAAATACATCTTAGATTACACAAACATTTAAAGGAAAGTCCTTCTTCCATAGTATGCGATACAAAAAATGCATTATTTCTTCATTAGAATTGAATTTAGATTTATGGTATAAGTCATGAAATACATGTCTAAAGGGAAGGAATGTTATCAAGTACGCGATCATAAATAATTTATTAATTTTAGATGAACTAACTAATGAAAAAAATAGTTTATTTGAAATAAGATAAGTCGAGTCAGATAAAAAATATTTTTTATGAGTAATAGAGCAGATAGAGAACAAATTTTGAGACATTATCTATAGTTTCTAGGCCCATCAGATGTGCATAGAGCTAACATAAATTTTAAAAGACTGTTTACAAAAAGAAATATCTAGAAAAGAAAGATCATAAGGAATATGAGAACTTGGCGAAATGAATTCTTGAATGATTTTCAAGTTGCCTGTAACTCCAGAAAACTATATTCTTCCAACAAATTTTAAGAATACATCTCATTATAGTAGATTGAATATGCATCTAAATGCCTTAAGAGTAGGAGGAATTGGAGTCCTCTTCATTGTTGGCATAATTGTTCCTATACTTTAATCAAAAAATTTTGCGCATAAATAAACAATTTCTATGAAATAAAACACTTTGGGAATGCATGCAACATTTGCTAATCCAACTATACCAAATATTATATGTATTTTTCTCTTATGTTGTCAGATTCACGTATTTTTGATACACAATTGACCATTAAAAGCTTGCATCATTAAGCACAAGTGAATTAATCTTATAGGTTCAAATAAGTTATTTCATTCCTTTGCTAGAAATTTATTCTTGATTTCAAAATTTTCTCTCAATCAATAATGTTTTCAATGAAATTTAACTGTATATTTCTTGATACACCAAATAATCACCATCTGTTACTATTTTTCATGTGAAATTTGTTTGATAGGATACCCTTAAATAACAATTCAGGATACTAAATATGACGTTTACAGGAAGTAGTGGCAATAAATATAGAAATTCCAAAACCATCTACTCCATTTACTTTGCACTTTTCTGTTGCTTTAATATCATCGATATATGTACCCTAATTGTAAAAAATTTACGAACAAAACTACATGTGAATTCTTTATGACAATGACAACTAGCATACAAGATGTCATTAATAACTCTAAGTTAAGAGGTGTGCAAGGAAAACCACAAAGAAATATTGTTTTGAAACATGGGAAGTTATATCTATTACGAAACAAGTACATAGCAGGGCTGGAACCGACTACCATGTCGATCTTAGTAGGCTCTATGTGATAGAAATGATGTTTTGTACGTGGCAACACTTCCCATTACTGACTAGTTGTTGATTCACTAATTCGCTAAAAGAATGCAAAAATGTCTTATTTTATGAGTTAATGTCATTATGCAGAAGATGAAAATATGGAAAACACAATCCACACATTGAAAGCTCAATTTTTCTGTGCATGATGCTAATTTGTAGTTTTGTTCCATTTCTGTTCATGTTGTGCTTATTCCGCACTTATTAAAATGAAAGATTAATTTTCATTTACTTAACGATGTCAATTGAAGCACTATATATTATAGAATACTTGAAGAAAAATCAGATAAATGAAGCCCTAGACATATAGTGAAAAATATCCATACTTTATATTCCATGTCGATATTTACACATATTGTTTTGATCACTTTGTTGAGGATTCTATAAAACATATTTTCTAAGAATACAAAATATATTTCTTCAAAGTGGACAGATGTGGAACAAGATTTCATTTTTCTTCTTCTATAGATATTCATCTCCACATCTCACATAATAAAGGTTTTTTTAGTATTTCACAATGAAATTGATGTATTAATTTTATGGGGACTTAAATTTATGAGCACAACATTTAACAATTTGAAAAATAAAATGTAGAAACAAAGCTCAAGAAGCCAATAAGAGTTATAATTGGATCCTTTAGCACTTGAAAAAACTAGGTATTTTTATGTAGTTTCAATGAAGAGTACTTCACTGAAAGAGCGTGCATACATGATTTTTTTTGGAAGTCATGTAGATATGCCAGGGTTTTGCAGTATGGCTTGTTGATGACATTTGACCAGTTCTGTTATGGTTGCAGCTATTTGTCGGAGATGTATCTATCATGATAATCTTCATTTTATAGCATTGGTTGGGTTGAATTTGATATGAAATGAAATGTTGTTTAGTTTTGACGCTACATTATGTTGATATGTAATTTGTTTAGTGATCTCTGATTGTTTCACTATATGATTTAATGGTTTTTTCAATAATGCAGTGATTCAAATTCAGTAGTCAATGAATTGATATGTATACGCAGATCATATTCAGCGGAAACACGTACATACACGAGTGTGATTCATAAAATTAGTGTATACATTCTGATGTTTGTTTGACCAGGGTTTAAAGTGACAAAAAATAGTTTTTGTGATGAAAAAAGTATGGTTTGGTGTACTTATGAATGGTTTTGCATTGATATGATCTGATATGAATTGGTTTGATCTAGGTGCATTGGTTTATTGGGATTCAATAATTGATTTCTTGATTCAACTGGTTTAGCTATTGGGTGATTTGATTCAGTGATTGGATTCAGAATTATTACCTGGTTTTGGAGTTCATGATGGAAGTGGGTGCAGTTTAAAAATATAATTAGAGGCGGCCTACAATTTTGATGGTTTCAGTTAGGTGGATCCAGTATGAAATGTTATTAAACGCGGTTGACATAGGTGCTAAGGGTTGGAGCCTTCAATGAGGGAGTCAAATCTTCCTTACAATGGTAGATGGTAAATATGTTTAGGGGGTAGGAGCTTCCTTCCTGTGGGTGTTGGTAAACGAGATCAGGGGGTTGAAGCTCTCTCCCAATGGGTATTGGAGAATGAGAGAAGGTTGTAGCTTTTTTTAGGTGGGTACCTATGTACCATTATGAGTATGCGCTAGTACAATATTATAATATGTTTTCCTTTATAATAAGGAAGAAGACAAAAATGAAAGGAACGATTGTTTTCTACCTCATTGGGTTTCCACCTAAAAATCCTAGTGTTCATGTGTATTGATATGTTTCTTGTGTATTTATTATCTATTTGTTATTTAGTGCTCATGTTTTTTTCTTAATGAATAAATATTGAAGTAATGATGCACTAGTCAAAGATTAACAGATGATGAAATATATGAAAAGTTAGTTAACTGCATATATGGAATTTGTAGTCATCACAATCCCTAAAGAACAGTAGAATATAGAAATCAAAATAAGAAAATAAAAGTTTAAGTGAGCTTAAAAATATTGATTCACAACCCCCCCCCCCCAATTATTTTTCCCAACAATTGGTATCAGAGTAGGTCACTTCAGTTGAATCTTAACTGCATGGAGTAGATCATGGACGATGGGAAAGAAGAAGATAACTCATGGGAAGGAGTTAGAAAGTTGTGGTAGCGAAAGGGATATATCAGATGCAGTGACAGTTATAGATTCCATCAAATATTCAACTTTGGAAGTACCTTGCTTTCTATTGATCAATAATGAAGAAGACGGTAACAAAGAATTATTAGGTAAATATTTTTGTTCTACTTGTGATCTATTTTCGTGTTCACGTAGTATTGATGCTAGTGAAGATGAAAATGAATCCACTGAAATTCATCTCATGGGTAAAAGTGAAAGTAAGCATTCTAAAGATAAAACAGATTAAACAATGATGGCCCTAGAAGAAAAAGAACAAGGAAAGTCAGAAGCAATTGAAAATGAAGGTATGCCTATGCTAATTACTAATTATAATTATCAAGAATAGAAAGAAAAAATGCAATATAATCTAATGAACCTTGGATATGATGTTTGGCATTTATTATGCAATGGATTCACTAAATCTAGACCATTAGGTGAAGAAGTGCAAAAGGAGAAGAATGAATGAAGTGGAATTATTAATAGCATACCTAATTCAACATTAAAAAAGGTTATGCATTATGCAACTACAAAGGAAGTATGGGACAAGATACAATAAATCCATGAAATAAGAGAAAAAAATAGTGTTCATCAAAATAACCAACAGGTAATATTGTTTCTAAAGAAAATAATGATGTATCAAAAGATGAGTATGTTTTTTCAAATGAAGTCACAAATTCAAAAGAAGACAGGCTAGAGGAAGTTATTAATCTTAGAGGAAAAATTGATTTTGATTTGAAAAGGATCAACAATCTTAGTTGTAGGCGTATGATAATATGGATCATGTTAAATCGATAAATGTTGCAGTAGTATCTAATCAATATTGTGAAGGACTTGGCGTAGAGATCATCTCTCTAAGAGATGATCTTTAAAATTCAAACAAATGAAATGAAGAGCTACTTCAAGAATTTAAAGAACAATATAATGGGTTCAAGGAAGATATTATCGAATTAAAGGAGAAATTGGAAGAAGGAAGAAAGGATGAATAAGGGATGAGGGATAAGTATCTGGAAAAGGAAAACAATGTCAAAAACTGGAAGTTGAGGTTAATATTCTAATAGGTAAAATAGAAGAAAAGGATAAAAATTTGAGATTCCAAGATAGTACTAATACTTTGGATAACATTATTAGTATTGAAAGGTCTCCTTCCATTAAATTTGGTCTTGGTTTTCATAAAACGTTAAAATGAAAACCTAGTTCACAAGATTGTGCAAGAATATTGAAGCATAACAATATTAAATATGAAATTCTTGTTAAAGAGATAAGAAGTCAACTAGATAAGCTTCCAAGGAAGATGAATTTTCAAAATAAATCATTTTATCCCAATAATATAAACATTAATGGATTCTCTCCTCCGATAAAAAATGTTGAATGATTTATATGTCATAATTATGGACATGATGCAACCAATGGTAAAATAAGAGTAAGCAGTCACTTCACAAGAAGATCATCAACTCCTAGGTACTCATGTTTCTTTAGGGGATATTGTTTTTATTTCAACATATTTGATCACAAATCTATTGATTGTAATAGAAGGAATATGAAACAAAAATATTATGATTCCTCTGCTCTATTTTGGGGTCAGGTAAGATGTTAACCTTGTAGGAAGTTTTGGCATGTAGCAAAAGAATGTAGGAACAAGACAATGAATCTCTACACACAGGAAGTTGGTTTTCTCCAAGGCAAGAAAATAGACCAAAATATTTTTACCAAAAGGACTAGGAAGGATGGTTCCACCAACACTTATCATATTAAGCAAAAGGAAGAAGAACAAATAAGGTGAAACCTTGCCCTTTTCTGATTTGAAAATGAATATGAATGGTACATAGACAACATATGCTCTCATCACATGAATGGACCTAAGAACAAGTTTGAATATATAAAAAAAAAAAATAGAGAAGGTAAAGTTGTTCTCGAAAATAATGCTCCATCAAAAGTTTTATGAAAAGGTAGATCTAAACATTATAAGTATAGAAAAGTAGTTGATGCACTGTTAGTTCAAGGGCTAAAGAAAATTATTATAAGTGTAGGTCAATTAGCTGACAAAGGATGTATAATTGTGTATACATAAACTAATTGAAAAGTTAGAGATGAAGAAATTGGAAATGTTATAGAAAGAGTATATAAAAATCTAGATAAATTATATGTGCTAGTAAAGAATAATTCACGCAGAAATGAGGATAGTTCTTCTTCTTCAGATTAAGAATAAAAGAAGATGGTTCCCATTATAATATATTTTGTTTAAGGCATAATTCTAATAGTGAATGCAAAAGTGATGTGAGATCACGTGATGATTAGGTCCACAAGATCAATAGTCTATGATCTCAGGGGGAGCTATGCATGAGTATCTTGGTGATAGTTCTCTAGTTTGGTTTGATATTCATTTGGTGATGCTTATATTGATAACATTGCATTGATCAAGTAATAGTGAACCAAAAATGTATGGTATGTTTAGGGGGAGCTACTGTTATGAAAAATTCATCGTTTTACTTTCTGTACAAAGATATTATGAAGGTAAGTCACGTATATACATGAGATTTGATCTAGATAGTCATGCATGTTTCTCTAAGATGAGGAAACAGTGGTAAAAACTCATAGAGAGTTTCTGATATTCTTCAATCAATTATTATTTGACTTTCTGGTTCTAACATTGATTGGTTACAACATGTTGATGATTCTCAGATGTTACTTAGAAATGATGTTGGTTTATGATGGTTCATGAGTTTATGCAAAGTGTCATTACTTCTTTGGTTCTTTGATTAATTTTTTGATTGATGAAGTGGATATAATCGAGTTTGACAATGATTAGTTGGCAAAATTTTAAGGTGGTGGGAGGGGGGGGGGGGATTTTCTATTATTCTAATAATGCATTATTGGAATTATGATTTCTTGAGCACTCCTTGTTGCATAATAGTGTTCATGACAAGTATATATCATTGGTAATGCTTCTAAAGACACATATGTTATTTAAGTCCTGGATTATGACAATACATTTCTTAAGTCTACGAGATACACTAGATGAAGAATATATGCATGTTATGATTGATGATTCTGTCACTACTTGTAGACATTTATATTTTGTTTTCATTATGTCTTCTTTGATGCATAGATTATGGATTATTCTTATATGTTGCTCGAAGATGTGCATCTGACATTGGTCAATGATGTTGTTGGTCATATTTATGATGGCATAATATTCTCTTTGTTTTCACACCTAGTGATGATGCATGTATATGTTATCTATATGCTACATATGATATGTTGCTTGAGGATTGTGTCTCTTCGTATGTAGATCATGTTGATCTTGATGATATGAGGTCAAGTAGATGGGTTATTAAGAAAGCCTGATTGCACAATATTATGCTATGATTGGTTGATGATGATGAGTTCATACATATTGCTATCTCTATGTCATAGGTTATCAATGATGGATGATTATTTGAGTTGTAGTTGATTATGTTGCTTGATTATGCTTGAAATAATTGGCCATTTTTTGATGTTGTTGATTATTGATGTTGCATTACCCTATATTACTTCATGATGATTATGAATATGTTCACTTTGTAGGTTCCTATATGGTGTATGATGGATTTTGATGACTATCATGGTCTTGCTACCTCATGATTGAGGTCTCTGGTTTTGGTTATAAATACCATATTTGTCTCTTGATGTAAAAATCATGTAAAGAACCATGTTGAAAATTATTATAAAATTCAGTTAAGTTTTGGGCTATTGGGATCAATGGATTTATGTATGTAATCCCATTATTTTGGGCATTTGATGTAATGGTGATTCAAATATGTAACCCCATTGTGTTGGGTGATTGATGTAAGCTTGATTCCTCGATGATAGGAAATGTCATACTTTGTTGAGTCATAGGGTCAAGTATTTCATTAAATATCTTCAGTATGTGCTCAGGGAGAGCATGGTCCAACAGATAAGATATACAATGATACTTCATTCAGCCTTGGTCAACCCTTATCCCTTGATGTCAAAGGGAAGAGACACTTGGTGTTTGGAGTAGAATGCTTGGTGAGAAGTCTTGGGAGAGAAGCATGGAATTTAGCTTGATTTGTTTACAGATGTGTTTACATGTATTTATAGGTGGTGGTTTCCTTCATGTCCAAAGGGGGAGATTGTTGGCATTATGGGTAATGTGTCGTCCTTGATAGAAACCCACTTCATAAAGATATCAACATTATTGTAACATGATGATTATGTAGGATGATACATATGTGACAAAAATTATGGAAAAAGGAATGCAAAGTTCAGAGATAGATGAATGATAAATGTGAATTTTGGGAAAAGTATACACAGTTCCTATGACGCATGGTTTCATACATATGCAGTTATGGTGAAAAAAAGTCACATACATAATGCACACCATGGTTAATTGAATACCAGGGGTATTTACCATGGTATTTTCCATAGTAATGAGTGTGACAATGGATATTTGATCCCATCAAATAATACCAACAAAATTACTAATGGATTGGCCTAAGGTATTGGATAAGGCTATTGCCATATAAGGAGATGGAGATAAAAGTGTTATGTGTGCAAGTATGGATTTTTTGTGAATGATTTTATCTGAAATGGATGTGCACCAAGGAGTAAGGAGAAAACACAGATCTAAAAGATCTGAAGATGTGTTGACATATATGCTTGATTGATTTTCATATTGAAAATGTCTAAGTAGCTAACAATGATAGATCTGTGGTGATACTCTAATATCAATATGTGACAATGAATTTTGCACAAAATGTGTTGTGGGTGCAGTGAAAATATGATTCAATGATTTCATATTTGTACGCAAGTTTATCTCAAGTTACTCACGTACATACATGGATCTTATTTTAGGTAGTTGCATATATATTCTGTGAAGTATTTTTAGTATGTTAATAATATGTATGCAGATGTTGTGAATGGTAAGAGCGTATATATGCGAACATGTTTTATGGAAGTCCCGTACATATGCTATGGTTTTGCAGTATGGCATGTTGATTACATTTGACAATTTCTTTTCTAGATGTTGTTGTTTTTCGATTATGTATCTATCATGATAATAAACATTTGATAGTACTGGTTGGGTTGAATTGGTTATGAAATGAAATTTTGTTTAGTGTTCATGCTAAAATGTGATGATATGTAATTTTTTTAGTGATCTGTAATTGTTTCACTACATGATTCAATGGATGTTTTAGTAGTGCAGTGATTCAAATTTAGTAGTCAGTCAATTGAGATATGTATGCAGATCGACCTCAGGGGAAGTGCATGCATACGCGAGTATGATTTAGAATAGTAGCATATAAATTTTGATGTATGTTTGACGAGGGTTGACAGTGATAGATTTTTTATTTATTTATGAAAAAAGTATGGTTTGGTATATTTATGAATGGTTGTGCATTGATATGATATGATATTAATTGGTTTTATCTAGTTGCATTGGTTGATTGATATTCAATGATTTATTTTTTCATTCAATTGGTTCAGTGATTGAGTGATTTGATTGGATTCAGAATTATTATCTGGTTTTGCACTTAATGATGGAAGTGGGTTGAGTCTAAAAATATGAGGAAAAGTCCCCTACAATTTTGATGGTTTAAGTCAAGTGGATCCAGTATAAAACATTATGAAATGTCGTCCACAAATTTGTTGATATTTTGAGCCTTCATTGAGGTAGTCGAAGCTTCCTTCCAGTGGTAGCTAGTAAATATTTTTAGGGGGTAGGAGCTCCCTCCTGGTGGCTGCCACTAAATGAGATCAGGGGGTTCAAGCTACCTTTGAGTGCGTATTAGAGAATGAGAGAAGGTTGTATCATTTTGCAGGTTGGTGCCTACGTATTGGTACGAATCTGTGCTAGTACAATAATGTAAATTTTTTCCTTTATAATAAATAAAACAAAAAAGATGACGAAAACGATGGATCTCTCCCACATTGGGTTTCCACCAAAAAATTTGGGAGCTCATGTGTGTTGATATGTTTGTTGTGTATTGATGATCTATCTGTTCTATACTCCTGATGGTTTATGCTTAATGAATAAATAATGAAGTAATGATGCAATAGCAAATGATTAACAAATGATGAAATATATGACAGTTAGTGAACTGGATACACGCAATATGTATTCATCACACTCACATGCATACACAAGTTCCTTGAATAATAATAGCATATCTAAATCATAATAAGAAAAAAAAAGTTGAAGTGAGTTTAAAAATATTGATTCACCCCCCCCCTCGCTTCTTGGAATTTTTCCCAACATCCCGCACTCCAGATATTTGTGAATATTATATATGATATTATTTCATATTTTGTGTTATCACTCAGAAAAGTGAAACATTATTTGACATGTTCATAGAGTTCATTTGTCACAAGTTGGTACAGGAAAATTTAAATTTTTAGATCTTTAACCTATCTTAAGGTTCAAAACCCACCTCCATATAGGTTACATCATGTCCCATCAGTCATCATTTGCTGACATATTTCATTTCCCAAGATTTTTATTTCAAAAAGGTCACTTTAGCTAACTTTTCTTCTTTTCGTAGCGTTTTAGACTGTAAAATGGCAGTTTTCGATACGAAACTGCCTAATAGTTTCGTAGCGAAACTATCATAAAATGAACTAGCCATGCTACGAAAAATGGTTTTTCTGTCTGTCTTGTAAAATCTGATACAATGTGTCAGTCCATGATTAGAAAAATTAGGGTGGATGTCATTCGAGTTAGTTAGGGTTAAATCAAGGTACAAAGGTCATGTCTGAGGTCATCATTACTGTTTTTAGCATGCATGCATCACGATTAAGGCATGAGTTGTCATAGAAACTTTAAAACATTACCCAATTGATTCTTTTGTCACTCTCCACTTCATATTTTCATGCTATTGAGTTCTGGAGACTTGCTTCACCAAGCCAAGCTGGTTGCTGACATTTTCAAAAGTTGTAGGTGTCATTAATCATGCGAGGCTAAGAAGGTATAAAATAACCATGGCTACAAGGAAGAAGACCAAAAAAGCTGGTCACTGCCTTAGATATGAGCCCATGGACATGAATTTGTTAAATGAAGGTCCAACTGCCTTGGAGATATTTAGAAGAACATATTGTTTACAGTTCTGCCAAAGGCTGTAGGGTTTTCATTTGCAGGTTTCTAAGGAGTTTGCTATCAGTTTCAATGGGACAACTTCGAAGGTGGGAATTTAAACCTCATAGTAACACCAGAGACCATTGCAGCAGCGACAGGAATCCCTAGGGGAGGGGAAAAATGGTTTAAAGGCATCAAGTTCACCATCTAGGACTGCAAAGAATTTATCAAGACAGAGCATAGTGAAATTGATCTCACAAATGCTATTCCAAGGAGATACATGAAGGAAAAATACTCAAAGTTGTTGCTAATCATCCAAAAGTACTTCACATGTGAAGGGAGGTTTCACATGTTATATTCCTATCACCTTAGGCTTCTGTTGCATTTTGTGAGTAATAGGTCTCTTGATTTTCCTTTTTACTTATATAGAAGCTTAGCTAAAATGTGAGATAAGTTTCAGGTTAAAACAGAAGGAAATGAAACCTCTCTCTTTCATCATGGTTTGATCAATTTGTTGGTGTTAGAGGAGTTAAAGAGATTAGGTAGAGATTGGTCATCTTTTCTATTCATTAGTGGTTTTGAAGTAGATGTTGTCACTCCTAAAAGAGTACCCAAACCTAGAGATATTCAATCACCATCAGTGGTAGAGAAGTTAGAACCATTGATCATGGAGACAGAGCATTTGCAGAAGGTTGATACACCAAAAGCTACACCTACAAAACAAAAGCCATCAGTTATCAAACATGGAAGCAAGAGGGTTACAAGTAGCCAAACAATGGCTAAGGGTAACTTAGAGGACATCTTGCATGCTATTGATATTGAAGAAACTCCCATAGTCCAAACTGAAGACATAGATGAGGGAAGAAGGAAGCTTAAGAAAGGAAAAACAAATAAGAAGTTAGAATTTTCAGGTGATGATGTTGGATTCATGTTTCAAGCTAGAAAAACAGTGACAAGACATGCAAGAAATTTCTTCAAAGGAAACAAAGAAGCTCATAAGGTCAGTGAAACTACTCAGCCACCACCACGCATCATAAACCTCTCCTCACCTACAAAAGAAGAATTAATAAACAAACAAAAGAAGGGCAAAGAAAAAATTAATGAGAAGTTAGAAGTTGAAGTCCTTAAGGAATAGTTGAATGATGCAAGTGAAGAGATATTAGTCTTGAGGAAAGATGCAAAGAAACATAGAGCTGAAAGAGCGTAGTTTGAACAAATGAGGAAGATTTGGGAGGATCAAGTCACAAGTGTCTCAAAGACCTTGAAAATCATAGAAAAACTGATAAAGTGGACTCAGCCACTAAGAAAATAGGTAAACATGGAAAATTTTAGGGGCTAATATTCGCAGATGGGCTAATTTTTCATGATTTTTCCAAAAAACAATTCTCCAATTTGCATTTTTTATAAAAATGATTTGCCCAAATTTTACAATATAAATTTATGTTAAATTAAAAATCGCCAACATTTTATAGATATTATACACAAAATCATTATAAATTTGAATAATTTTACAAATACATCAATAAATATTTTATAGCTTGCTTATTATGAACTAGTGAGATTTGCCAATGTTTTAAACTTCAAGATAATTTTTCATCCTTAAAATTTTCCCTAGAGGTAAAACACATAAAAAAGGAAAACCTGCACTTAAAATATAAGAACATGACACTGAAGGACCAAGTCAAAGACCTTCAAGAACAACTGGACTTGATTCATGAAGAGTTGGAAAAGAAAGGTTTGAAGATGATTGTGGTTGGAGATCCCATTGCTCAACTGATTATAAATGAGGAGGAAACACCACAGGAACCATAATATGAGATTGAATATGCTTCAGAGGATTCATTACATGCAGAAAATAAAGTTTTTGTAGCTGGAAATCACTTTTTGGAGACATTTTTGAAATGTGCAATTTCTGCACTTTTACACAGTTTCGTAGCATTTCCTAGGCTTAAAGCCAGGAAAACGCTACGAAAAAACTTCTAGCAGCCTTTTTGCCTCTAAAGTAATTTTTTTTTTTTTTTTTTCAAGGAGGGAGATTGATGGTGGTTATGTGTCATGACTTGATTGACACCATGGAACAACAAAGGAGTGGAGTTTTTGGGTGCATAAGCTACTTTTCAGCGCTACCAATGCTTGCTACGAAACTGTCTTGTTTTTGTAGCGAGCTATTTTTGAATGTTTTGGAGCATCTTAATGACAGTTTTGGACAGATGAAATCCTCCCACATGTAAAGGGATCTTAACATCAAATATTTATGACTCGAAGGAAGTGTTGTACAGACAGGTCATCAGCCAAAGAAGTCTTTGAAGATAAGGGTTATGCATTCCTGAAAAATAGGGTTATGTTCCATATGTCTAGGAGAGTCTTAAATATGTAAAGTGGTAATGAACCTATCATGTATCTCTCGAGCATGTGATTCTTATTTTGTAACTGACATGTAACTATTTCACAGGATAAGGTAGAGTTATGAAATAAATAGGATTTAGAGTCCTATTAGGAGATGATTTCTTTAAGGTATAGTTGTGAGTTTTCTATTAGGAGTTATGTATTTTAGTTATGTGATGTGTAATAGGAGAATTCGATGGTCTAGCCACCAGGCAGATCATCCTAGTTGTAAAAAAGGTCTATTTAAAGACAAAGCATCAAAGTAGTGAGGGGTTGGAGAGCTTTTGCACTAAATTGTTGCTTTATGTACTTGACTTATATCAGTAATGCAAAGGGAATTTCTTCTTGACAGGCCAGATATTATCATGGGGTTTTTAATGTCTGATTGATCTATATCTTCATGTTTTTACCATTTGCAGTAGATTTCATCTCTATTACTCGGAATTCATAATTTATGCTCTGAATTACTTTATTGATGAAATGACTCTATTGCCCTATGTTTTATGTGTGGGTTTCCACTGTTAAAGACCTCTATCTGCCTCAAATTCCATGTCAAGAAACTTTTCCACTGAAACTACTGATTTTTGACTCCATAAGTCCAATGGTAGCAAGCGTACATTATTTTCAACATGCAAACATAAAAAACAAGTTAAATTTTCCATAGAGTTAGCCATCTAGTACTATCATTATTCAATATCATAAAACCCCCTTGAGAGAGCCCTCTCAAACTAAAGAGGCTAAGCTTCAATTAGAAGTGGTTTGAAACAGTTACATAGAGTTGTTTGATAAGAAGCCAATCAAGTACAATTTTGTGATAAAATTTTGGTGCTTCTGCTAAGAGTCTAAAGATATAATTTTCCCGAAATTTTGAAGCTGAACTCTTGAAGGTATCAGGAGCTCAGTATTTTTTCGAGGCTGCAACTACCTTGGTGACTCCATTCAAAATTCTCATTTTTAAAGGTGGCTTCATTAAGGAGATATACGAGGAGTAATCCTAACCAAAATCCACCTACAATTGTGGATAATCCAAACACAATTTCTAGAGGCATTCAAGGCAGTTCTGCACAATCAAGTACTCCATTACACACAAAATCCTTGTCCTCTGAAGTTTTAAGATGTCCTGAAGATAAAAATTTTGATGATAAAATTCCGGAAGTCTTGTTTAGGTCTGAAAATGAAAAATAATTGAATGAAATTGTCTTAGACCTACATAGAAGAGGTATTGATACCTCAGCCTTAGTGACCAAAAAAGATAAAGAAGATTTCTGGGAGGCAGTCACATCAGAGTTATTGTTAGAGAGGGAATCTTTAGATAGGTTGAAGGAACTAGACCCATTTGAAATATTGCTAAGAAGTAAATCTGGTTTTCCTTTACCTAACTGGAGTTAAATTGTAACTGGACTACAAAGACCAATTACTCCAGCTCCTAACAATTCCTCTTCCTCTACTATTGCTATCCCTAGATATACCACAGTCCCTGTCATCATGGCTAGAAATAATCCTCCTACACCTACTGCTGCACCTACTAGGTATGTCCTACTTGTTCTCCCAACTGTCTTTAATGCCCTTCCTAGCAAATATTCTGCTAGAATCCAAACTTGGGGAAGCGATGAAGAGATTACAGCTGAAGAGCATGTAGATCAGTTTAATGAATTTATAGATAGGGAGGAGGTTGACCACGAGGATGTCATGACAAGATTATTTTCTCAGAGCTTTATTGGTGAGGTCAGAAAGTGGTTCAAAGCCCTTTCTCTAGGAAGATTGCATAATTGGAATGAATTTGAAGATAAATTCTTGATAAAGCAGGGAAATAGAACCAACCTTGTGCAAGCCCTCACTGACTACAGTAGTTTGAAAAGAGATTTTGATGAAACTGTCCAAAATTTCTCCAAGATATTTAACAAATTTTATGACTCCATCCCTGCCCATATTAAACCTCCTCTAGGAGCAGCTCAAATAATATATGCTGAGGCTTTTGAATATGACTTTTCTATCCTTCTCAGAGAAATAAAATCCCCTACACTAGAAGAAATGAAAAATGATGCTGTGAAGGTGGAGGTCAATATGATAACAGCTGAAACTTCCAACATGGGAAAGACAAAATTGAAAGAAGAAGATAAGCCTTCCACCTCAGATGACAAATTTGACTCCATGATGAAAACAATGGAAAAAATGATGGATAGGCTTGCCCTTGGAAACACTTCTGCTCCTCCTACACAAAATGAACCACAGTTTAGAAATCCTGAGTTCAAAAGACCTCAAAACCAGCAAAGACCAAGGGAAAACATAAATCATCCTGACCCTCAAGTAAGGCCTCCTTTTCAGCAAAATTTAGTTGATGAAGAAGATCAACCTGAAATACCATAAGAATCCATTCATTTCCTAGATGAAAACATGTCAGGAATGTTTTTGACTAAGGAAGAAAATTATTAATCTAATCATGATGACAAGGGCGAGGAACCATCTGATTACCTTAAAGGCTACTAACATGCAATCTTTGAGATGCAGAAACAATACAACCTCAAACAAAAATGTTCCAATTACTACAAACCAAACACAACCTAGGAAAGATGCCCCTAAAGCTGCCGAGGTTAGAAAAGATCCACCACCTCGTCCTCCTGTCAAAGAGATTGAGAAAATTACTTTTATTTTTCAGTTTGGAGAATGAGATTTCCAAAATCAAGATCCCAGTCACTTTTGGAGAAATTCTTAAGGTGAACGAATATAGAAGTAATATTGTAAAAATGTTGAATTCCCAACCAGGGGTTGCCGACATCCTTAATGTTCAAGAAGATCATCCAACCATCTAATTGGGACCAAGATTGCAAGATGAGCAGAATGAAGAGGCGCTTCCTTTCTGTTTCAGCTTGAGTATTCATGACATGACATTACACAATGCCATGTTGGATTTAGGGGCCTAAAATAATTATGGAAAGGATAGGGTTGGAAATTACTAGGCCATATAAGGATTTGTTTTCTTTTGATTCAAAAAGAGTTTAGTGCATTGATTTGATAAAAGATGTTGTTGTTGGTCTTACACAAGTCCCTGCCAAGACAGTGGTAATGGAAATTGTGGTAGCATACATTCCACCCAAGTTTGGAATACTACTATTAAGGTCTTGGGCAACAAAGATCAAATGCACCATGCAGATGGACCTAACTTATGCCACCATTCATGTTTTTGGTGAGCAAAGAAGACTATACAAAGAAATAAGGATGGCTTATATGGTAAGTATTAAGGATAGACCTTAGAATTTCCCAATTTATGACATTGAGACTGAATTAGGATCTGCTATAATTTTCAATGAACTAACTGATGAAGTAGAAGATGAGAAGAAAGAAGAAATTCAAGAGGTTGAAAATCAACAAGCATAAAATCAGCAAAACTGTAAATAAAAGGTAGAAAGTTGGTGGTTGTTACACTTTGATGGATCAACAGGAAGAGAGGGGGATGGAGTAGGAATTTGGATCACAACTCCAGAGGACGAAAGTAAGTTCTATTCTTTCAAACTGAACTTTGATTGCATAAATAATATGGATGAGTATGAATCTCTATTTTTGGGTTTAGAAATTTTGAAAAGATTGGGTGCCCAAAATATTTATGTTCGTGGAGATTCTGAATTAGTTATTAAATAAGTTGAGGGTGTATATCAAACCAAGGATGTGAGAATGAGAGCATACAAAAATTTGAACATGGAGATGTTAGAGAATTTTCAAGAATATTCCTTTATTGTGGAGACTAGGGATCAAAACTTAGTAGCTAATTCCCTAGCTGTTTCTACAAGTTTGCTTATTATTCCTGCACATTCCACTAAAATATATTAGGTTTAAGTTCATCATAGGTCTGCTACCCCTGAAAACATAATTCACTAACAAGTTTTTGAGGATAACGAGAAAGTCAAAAACTTCATAGAATTGAAAGAGGAGTTTGAAAACACACAAGTAGATCAACAAAACATGCTTGCTGAAACTAAGGGTAATTCTGAAGTGTTGCAGCTGAAAAATAATTCTATACCTAAAGGTCTAATCCCACTTGAAAAGCTTTTTGACCAAAATGATGTGTTCAAGTCTCCTAGGATACAAGCTGATGATGAAGAGGTAGAGAGTTGTAACCTTGGTACAATAGCAATGCCAAAAATGATCAAACTTTCTAAGTTTCTTTCTGCAGATATGAAACAAAAATATATTGAGATGATGAAAAGGTTCATAGATTTTTTTTAATGGAGTTATGCTGATTTGAAGAAATATGATCCTATTTTTATTGAGCATACCATTCTCGTTAAAGAAAATGAAAAGCCTTCTAAAAAAAAACTGAGGAGGATTAATCCACTTCTCATGCCTCTGATTGAGAAGGAAATTAAGAAGCTCTTTGATGCCAAAATTATTGTCCCAATCAGATTCTCAAAGTGGCTTGCAACTTGGTTCCAGTCATAAAAAAGAGTGGAGAAATCAAAATCTGCATTGACTTCAGAAACTTGAACAAATCCTCTCTAAAGGGTAATTACCCTCTCCCAAAGATGGACCAAATTCTGCAGAACATTGTTGGTTCCCAAAGGATGTCTATGCTGTATGGTTTTTAAGGATACAATCAGATACTAGTGCACCCAGAAGATCAGGAGAAAACTGCCTTTACCACAACATGGGGAACATTCATGTATGCCATGATGACCTTTGGTCTGATGAATGCAGGAGTGACCTTTCAAAGTGTAATGGACATTGCCTTTGCTGAGGAGAAGCATAAGTTGGTTTTTGTATATTTGGATGACATAACAGTATTCTCAAGGAGAGAGGAAGACCACTTGAATCATCTGGAGAAAGTTCTGCTAAATTGTACAAGGTTTGGTATTTCTTTTAATCCCACTAAGAGTATTTTTGCTTCAACTTCTGGAAAGTTACTTGGGAATATTATGTCTAAAGATGGGATAAATATTGATCCAATTAGGGTAAATTCTATTCAGAAAGTGGATTTTCCTAGAAGTAGGAAGGAAATTCAATCTTTCCTTGGAAGGGTGAATTTTGTGAGAAGGTTTATTCCCAAATTTGCTGAGATTGTCAAATATATAACCCAGATGTTGGAGAAAGGAGCTGACATTAAATGGACACTTGAAGAAAAGAACTCATTTGAGGAGATCAAGAAGGCACTCACTCAAGCGCCAGTGTTGATTAGGCTGAATTTTTCAAAATAATTTTTGTTTTTTACACTTGCATTAGAAAATACAATTGTTGGAGTTTTGCTGCAGAAAGGATAGCAAGGTATTGAGCAGCCCATTTCATTTTTTAGTAGGACCCTTGCTAATTCAGAGCTGAAGTATAATATCCTAGAGAAACAGGCCTATGCCTTGGTCAAAGCCATCAAAAATCTCAACATTTACATTCTGCATTCTCATGTCATAGAATTTGTTCATAATGTTGTTGTAAAGGACATCTCAACTCAAGCTAATCCTGATGGTAAGAGAGGGAAGTGGATATTAAACTTGCTAGAATATGATCTAGGGATCAAACCTACAAAATTGGTGAAAGGTCAGGGGCTAGCAAAGCTAATGGCTCAGTCCAATTTTTACTGTCCTAATATGAATTTAATTATAGAAATTTCAGAATTATCAGATGAAGATGAAGAGCTGATTCCCATTGAAGAGAAGTATATCCTATTTGACTGGTACAAAGACACTATTTTTTTCTTACATCATCATAGAGCTCCTGTTGAATTGATAAATCTAAGGCAACATTTTTGAAACTGAAATATCTGAGGTACTGCATCATAGATAAAAATATGTATTGGAAAGATACTGGTGGTATTCTTTTGAATTTTTTGCTGAAAAAGTGATTGAGGAGTTTCACAAAGGAGATTGTGGAGGTCATCATTATTGGAAGGCCACAACAAATAATATTCTCAGAGCAGGGTACTATTGGCCTACTATGTTCAAATATATGTACACAAATATTGTTGCTTGCCATGAATGCCAGGTTTTTGATGGTAAGAAAAAGCTTATTCCTTTACCCTTGATGCCTACCTATGTTGTGGCGTTATTCTAGCAGTGGGGGCTAGATTTTATTGGTGAGTTTCATCCATCATCTTCAAGACATCATCGCTGGATCCCGACAACAACTGATTATTTCACCAAGTGGATTGAAGCAATCCCAACTAGGCAATAAAATGATTCAGTCATCATTTCATCCTTAGAAAATAACATATTCTCTAGGTTTGGATGTCCTATGAAGATCATCACTGACAATGCACAGGCATTCAAATCCAAGAGGTTGATTAGTTTTTGTCATCAATATCACATTACACTTGGACACTCTACTGCTTGCTATCCAAAAGGTAATGGTCTTGCTGAATATTCTAAGAAAAGAATTGTCAGAATTGTTAAGAAGGTACTGCAGCAAAACAAAAAGTCATCGAATTTGAATTTGAAGCATGCTTTGTGGGCTGATAGAGTGTGCACAAAAAGGTCAATTGGAACTTCATCCTATGAGTTGGAGTATGGAGATGAAGCTATCTTTCTTACATCCTTGGGAGTGCCTGTTATGAAGCTGCTGTAAGGATTAGAGGAGGAGCCAAATGAAATTCAGAGGAGAATAAACCAATTGATAGCTCTACAGGAAAAAATGGAGGAAGTCTATAATAACAATCAACAATCTCAAAACAGAATTAAGAAGACATTTGACAGGAAGGTCAAAGAGGAAAACTTTTAGATTCAAGATGTGGTATTGAAGTGGGAGACCAGAATTGAAGAAAAGGGGAAACATGGTAAGTTTTAGAATATCTAGAAAGGTCCATTCATAATGGCTACATTCCATGGAAACAACACTTACATACTATAGGAGATGGATGGACAACCTTGTGCTGGAGGGCCTGTCAATGGCAGGTTTTTAAAGCACTATTCCTCTTAAGTTCCACTGATATTTCATTCCATTGTATATATTCCATTTTTTTTTTCTTTGTTAATAAAGACAAGCTAATCATCAAGCTTGAGCCTGAGGTGAAGGCCATTAGAATTTGAAGGAAGCTTGGCAAATTTCAGAGTTTTTATATCCAAGAAGATGGCTAGCACTGGAACTACAGGTTCTTTGGTGTACCATAGGGGCACATCATCCAAAGTGGAGCCATTTTTATCACTTAGAAACCATGAAACATTATTTGACATGGTCATAGAGTTAACTTGTCAAAGGTATGGTCATAAATTCCATTTGTCATAAGTTGTTATAGGAAAATTTAAAATTTTCTATCTTTAACCTATCCTGAGGTTCAAAACCCACCTCCATATAGGTTACATCATGTCCCATCAGTCATCATTTGCTGACATGTTTCATTTCCCAAGCTTTTGATTTCAAAAATGACACTTTAGCCAGTTTTTCTTCTTTTTGTAGCGTTTTACACTGTAAAATGGTAGTTTTCGCTATGAAACTGCCTAATAGTTTTGTAGTGAAATTGTTTGGAAAATGAACTAGCCATGCTACGAAAAAACAGATTTTTCGTCTGTCTTGTCAGATCTGGTGCAAGGTGTCAGTCCATGATTAGAAGAGTTATGGTGGATTTCATTCGAGTTAGTTAGGGTTAAATCAAGGTACAAAGGTCATTTCTGAGGTCATCATTACTGTTTTTAGCATGTATGAGTCATGACTAAGGCATGAGTTGTCATAGAAACTTAAAAACGTTAGCTAATTGAGTCTTTTGTCATTATCCGCTTCATCTTTACATGCTATTGAGTTCTGGAGAGGTGTTTCACCAAGCCAAGCTGGTTGCTGACATTTTCAAAAGTTGCAGGTGTCACTAATCAAGTGAGGTTGAGAAGGTATAAAATCACCATGGCTACAAGGAAGAAGACCAAAAAAGGTGGTCACTACCTTAGATATGAGCCCATGGACATGAATTTGTTAAATGAAGACCCAATTACCTTGGATATATTCATAAGAACAGGTTTTTTGCAGTTCTGCCAAAGGCGGCAGGATTGTCATTCGCAGGTTTCTAAGGAGTTTGCTATCAGTTTCAATGGGACAAACTCAAAGGTGGGAATGTTAAACCTCACAGTAACACCAGAGACCATTGCAGCATCAACAAGAATCCCTAGGGGAGGGGAACAATGGTTTAAAGGAATCAAGTTCACCATCCAGACTGCAAAGAATCTATCAAGACAAAGCATAGTGAAATTGATCTCACAAATGCTATTCCAAGGAGCTACACGAAGGAAAACTACTCAAAGCTGATGTTGATCATCCAGAAGTACTTCACATGTGAAGGGAGGTCTCACATGGTCTATTCCTATCACCTTAGGATTTTGTTGCATTTTGTGGGTAAGAGGTCTCTTGATTTTCCTTTTTACTTGTACAGAAGCTTGGCTAAAATTTCAAATAAGGTTCAAATTAAAATAGAAGGAAATGAAACCTCTCTCTTTCATCATGGTTTGTTCAATTTGTTGGTGTTAGAGGAGTTAAAGATATTAGGTAGAGACTGGTCATATTTTCTGTCCATTAGTGGTTTTGAAGTAGATTCTGTCACTCCTAAAGGAGTACCCAAACCTAGAGATATTCCATCACTATCAGTGGCAGAGAAGTTACAACCAGTGATCATGGAGACAAAGCCTTTGCAGAAGGTTGATACACCAAAAGCTACACCTGCAAAACAAAAGGCAACAGTTAGCAAACATGGCAGCAAGAGGGTTACAAGGAGCCAAACAGTGGCTAAGGTTAACTTAGAGGACATGTTGCATGCTATTGATATTGAAGAAAATCCCATAGTCCAAGCTAAAGAAATAGATGAGGGAGGAAGGAAGCATAAGAAAGGAAAACCAGCTAAGAAATTAGAATTTGCAGGTGATGATGTTGGATTCATGTTTCAATCTAGAAAGCCAATGAAAAGACATGCAAGAAAGGTCTTAGAAAGAAGAAAAGAAGCTCAGAAGGTTAGTGAAACTACTTAGCCACCATAAAGCATCATAGACATCTCCTCACCTGCAAAAGAAGAATTAATCATCAAACAAAAGAAGGAAAAAGAGAAAATTAATGAGAAGTCAGAAGTTGAAGTCCTTAAGGAATAGTTGAAATATGCAAGTGAAGAGATATCAGTCTTAAGGAAAGAAGCTAAGAAACATAGAGTTGAAAGAGTGCAATATGAACAGATGAGGAAGATTTGGGAGGATCAAGTCACAAGTGTCTCAAAGACCTTGGACAACACAAAAAATTGATAAAGTGGACTCATCTACTAAGAAAGGAGGTAAAACAAATAAAAAGGGTAAACCTTCACTTACAATCTAAGAACAGGACACTGAAGGACCAAGTCAAAGACCTTCAAGAAAAACTGGTCCTGATTCATGAAGAGATGGGAAAGAAAGGTTTGAAGATGACTTCTATTAAGGAGCCCATTGCTTAACTGATTATAAATGAGGAGGAAACTCCACAGGAACCATAAGATGAGATTGAATATTCTTTAGAGGGTTCATTACATGAAGAAAATCAAGTGTTTGTAGCTGGAAATCACTTTTTGGAGACAACTTTGAAATGTGAAATTTCTACACTTTTACACAGTTTCATAGCGTTTCCTAGGCTTAAAGCCAGGAAAACACTGCAAAAAAACCTGTAGCATCCTTTTTGCCTCTAAAGTCACTTTTTATAGTTTTCAAGGAGGGAGATTGATGGTGGTGATGTGTCATGACTTTATTGACACCATGGAACAACAAAGGAGTGGAGTTTTTGGGTGAAGAAGCTACTTTTTCAACGCTACCAAAGCTCGCTACGAAACTCTCATGTTTCCATAGCGAACTAGTTTTGAAGGTTTTGGAGCATATTAATGATAGTTTTGGACAGCTAGACTCCTCCAACATGTAAATGAATCTTAACATCAAATATTTATGACTCGAAGGAAGTGGTGTGGAGACAGGTCATCAACCAAAGCACTCTTTGAAGATAAGGGTTATGCATTCGTGAAAAATAGGGTTATGTTCCATATGTCTAGGAGAGTCTTAAATATATAAAGTGGTAATGAACCTGTTATGTATCTTTTGAGCATGTGATACTTATTTTGTAACTGACATGTAACTGTTTCACAAGATAAGGTAGAGTTATGAAATAAATAGGAGTTAGAGTCCTATTAGGAGATGATTTCTTTAAGGTATAGCTGTCAGTTTTCTGTTAGGAGTTATGTCTTTCAATTATGTGATGTGTCATAGGAGGATTTGATGCTCTAGCCACCAAGTAGATCATCCTTGTTGTAAATAAGGTCTATTTAAAGACAAAGCATCGAAGTAGTGAGGGGTTGGAAATTTTTTGCACTAAACCGCTGCTTTATGTACTTGACTTATATCAGTAATACAAAGGGACTTTATTCTTGATGGACCTGAGATTCTCATGGGGTTTTTAATGTCTTATTGATCTATATCTTTATGTTTTTATCATTTGCAGTAGATTTCATCTCTATTACTCAGAATTCATAATTTATGCTCTGACTTACTTTATTGATGAAATGACTCTGTTTCCCTATGTTTTATGTGTGAGTTGCCTCTGTTAAATACCTCTATCTGCCTCATCTTCCATGTCAAGAAACTTTGCTGCTGAAACTATTGATTGCTAACTCCATAAGCCCAATGGTAGCAAGCCTACATTCTTTTCAACCCGCAAACATAAAAAACAAGTTACATTTCCGATAGAGTTAGCCATCTAGTACTATCATTATTCAATATCATAAAAACTCCTTGAGAGAGCCCTCTCAAACTGAAGAGGCGTAGCTTCAATTAGAAGTGGTTTGAAATAGTTCAATAGAGTTGTTTGATAAGCAACCAATAAAGTACAATTTTTTGATAACACTTTGCACAATGAAATATTCATGCACACAATGAAATCCTTTTCGAATTTCCCAACACCGCACAATGATTATTACAAAATGTGCCTAAGTGAATCATATTAATCACTTGAAAAACATCATGATTATGTGTCAATTAAGCCTTAATTATTTTTTCAATAAACGTCAGTGCCCACCATAGATGATTGATTAATTTAATAGGAGATTTTATATATGTGAAATACCATGGTAATTGAGACTTTGGGGACATGCACAAAAAAATAGAGAAAGAGCATGCTTAGATTGGATTTCAATGGATATGGGTGCTTTGAAAAAGTGTAATAAAATATAAATGTTATAATATGCAGTAGTGAGTATGTATAAACATGTGACAAACTAAATCATGTGCAAAAATAAACAATGTACATAGGTAAAATATCTATTGATTTAAAGGAATAACTATCCTTTGAATCCTTGCAAAATTGCATAGTCATGAAGTAATTTAGTCTTATACCTAATTGATGAATGAAACATAAAAATAGATCAAAAATTAGTAAATTAAAAAATAAGAAAACATTATATATCATATAAAATCTCGCAATATATCCTAAAAAACTTATGCAAAAACATTATCTCAGAATTGTACACAAAATTGGTAAACATGCTCAGAACTAGAATAGAGTAATCAGTCTTTGTGCCTGATAAACCTTCATAATTAACCAACAAAGTTACAATAACAACAACTATATTTAAACTCATATTCTAATAACCATAGCTATGAGAGAATTAAACATTACATATGGAACAAATATCTAAGATCCAAAACTCTTACTAAATGTTCATTTTCATTGTGATCAATTACAGACCATTACATATAAAGTAAAACCTCAAAATCATATGCTCATAAAATTATATTAAATCAATTTTGTTGGAGAAGGCTACATAATGCAAAGCTATAAAATTTCATATGCAAAACATTATCGAAAATTTCTTGACAAAATTGTTAAACAATTTCAATATTAGAATAAAATAATTAGGAATTCATTTTGGTTATAATCAATTATAGAACATTAGCTAATATATAAAAGCTCAAACTAAATTCTAGAAAACATCTAAGACCTACACAACATCTCATGCAAAAAACAAACCCATAATTCTTTACATGATTAGAACACACAAGAATAAAAATTGAAATGATGATTGAATACAGAGACATGGTATATAGAATAATATTTGTTGCATAAATCACTTATCAAAATCTTGATACCGAAATCACAAAAGTAAACTCATTTGTCCCAATGGGGACTAGGATTGGGATCTTCAGAATTGTCATGTCAAAAAGGCACCTCCAATGAAAAACAAGAAATTGTATCCAGAAATTAGATTAGTTCACGATAACATATCCAAGAAACATGAATAATTAAACAATATAAACAGAAAAAAATGTTCCATGATTTTAAAATAGTTACAATATACGAAAGCATTGTCTGAGATTGTTTTAATTCTATATTTCTTTCAGAATCACGATTTCTCTAAGGAATTCCTTCATTTAGCTTTAATGAAATCTTTTATCAAAGTGATAGTAATCTCCTATTTGATACATTAATTGAATATCTGATCCTCCTCAATGTCCTTAGCTTCCTCTTGTAATTACAAAACTATGGAAGAGTACTCTTCGTCAACACTAAGAAAAGTAATTATCCATTTTCTAATTTCTTCTGCAATAAAATAAATTATATCATTGAACTTTGTTACCTTTGGTTTTTTTAGCTTCTCTAATTCATCCATTATCCAATCCTTAGAAATTAATCTGGAGTGACATGTAACACACATACCATTTAATTCTTGAACAATCACTACCACCTTGACATAGGGATTAGCTCTTCTACTTTATATGCTTCCACACTAGAAAATAATGTCCTCTAATGTTCTGATTCTCTTAGACTAACCAACTTTGATTTGGTTCATTTGGTCAACATCCGAGATCCCTTGTTTCTCATTCTCTGTATTAGATTGTAAATCAAGCTTATGACTAGATGTAAGTCATTTTCTATGAATTCCCTATCTCCCTCGATATCACTTTTGATTGACTTGATAGATGATTTAATTATTTGGAATAAATTCCATAGATAGAAAGCTGCTTTCCATGCATATTCAATAATTCACAACATTTTATATATATTACTCATAATATACAATTTCATTGCATTAAGAAGCTTTTCAAGTTTATAAAATCTAGGGGTTGTTCCGGGGGTATAAATTTCCAATGGTGATGTGTGTATTTCCTATGGAGTCATTAACAATGGACCCATATTTAGATCATATTATAGCTATTTTATTCTTACTATCAGTTTTATATTTTCTACTTCTTATTAGCTAATAGACTCTAGAAGCACATCACTAGAAGATTGATGCAATTTCATGATCCATATCATTCCAACTCCAGACACATCAATATCAATTTTTTATTGATTAATAGCCTTTTATTGTGAACCTTTACACTTTCAATCCTAAATATTTTACCTCCCTTATCATAATTTGAATTTTGCAATATGATAGGGAGGTCATCGAAAGTAGTGACCTCTTCAGCGATTTTCTCCATCATTTTACGAATTTATTGCAAACAAGTACTAACTTAATTGGGTAGTATAGCAATGTCAACTTCTATAACCGCAACCTCTTAAATCCTCCCTGGTTTATGCAAACTCTGGGATTTGGTTAATTCATCCATGTGCTCTCTTTGTGGAGTGAATATAGGAGGAGGCTCTCCATCATCTCTGCCACCTGATAGCCCACTGTGAACCAATATTTCACTTGCAATATTTTTTCTCTTATTTTGATTAGTAAATGAAATCATACCAATACCAAGTGTGTAAGATTGAGATGCCCCATAGGGTTTGTGCCTCTTTGATTGTATCTTCCTCTCTTGCTAACACTCTCTTCTTCAATGGTTTCTTCAACATCTATTAACAACCCTTTATTTTTTGTTGGCGCACAATGACTTTCCTCATTTTTCTCTATATCTCTTGGAAAGACGTTTTGGTACCTAATACACTTTAGGTGTGTGCCAAAAAAGGCATATGGATGAAAGGCTTAAATTTCTTCAACTACACTTAATTTTAAAGGATCTAAAGACTTTGCAAGATTTTTAACATGAACAACATTCTTCACAATGACTTCTCCAAAAGTAAAAAAAAATGAAATTCTTTTTTTGTTCAATTATAACTAGCCAATGATGGTATTTACTACAAACTTCAACAACAAAATATATATCTAGAATTTTTTTTTGCAACAAGAATGTCTTATATTCAAAAGTATAAATAAAAATTGCCGTATTACTTTCTCTTTCTTCATGCACCCCTTTTTGAAATAGGATAAATTGATTCTGTGCAGATATTCAACAAGGCTCTTGTCTAGTTATCACGTAATTGACTTGCTTTACAAAGACATCTTGAATTAAAAAAAAATTAAAGAATTTGTTTGCTTCCACAATATAGGATATGAGAATTGCATTGGTTCCGCATTGAAATTGAACTTAGGACTATAGGGTAAGTCATGAAACACATGGATTTCCACAAGTAATGTTTTTAGATATGCCATCATAAAGAATGTATTTCTCTTGGGAATATTAACTAACTAGAAATATAATTAATTGGAAATGACATATGCCCAGTCGAATATACATTTTTTTTATATGTGTGATAAAGAAAATAGAAAATTAATTTTGGAACATTTGTTATAGTTTATCATATTTTAATACATTCACAAAGAAAATAAAAGTCCTTAAATGGCTATGTAAACAAAGAAATATCTAGCAGAGAAAGATATTAAGGAACCTACGAAGTTAGGGAAATGGATTCTCGAATAATCAACCCATGTTACTTCTAAATTTAGAAATCTATTTTCTTCAAATAGTTTTAAACATTTATTTTATTCTTGAGTAAGCATATGAATGCCTTGGGATTTAGAGGAATCTTCTTCACTGTTAGCATAATTTTCGTTGTTCTCGAATTGAAATTGTTTGTGAACAAAAAAACAATTTATTTGAAATCAAATACTTTTAAAACACATGCAACATTCACTAATTCACTACTCCAAATATTTTTGCTTCTTTTCTTTTCCATTGGCATTTTAACATATGGATCATACACCATAAAATAGTGAAATTTCTCATTGATATTGGAAAGTGATTTAATCGTATCACTACAAATAGCCTCTTTCCATCCTCAAATACTCCTTTTCACTTTTCACTAAAAAAATACTCCGTCAATGAATATTGTTCTGAATCATATTTAAATATACAATGATCAACTCTCTTCACAATCACCAGCTATTAATATTACCCATGTGAAAACTATTACACACTGAAATATAAATAAATAGGAATCTAAGATACCAAAATCAACATTTATGGGAAGTAATGAAAATAAATCTCAAAATTCCAAAACGATATTGTCCATTTACTTACATTTTTCTCTTTCTTTGATATCATTTATATATGTTTCATAAGAAACATAAATTCATGGTATGAAATACATATGAATTAAATATGATCATGAGAATTAGCTAAGAGGTTGCTAACAGTAAATGTAAATACAAAAAAATTGCAAGGACAATTGCAAATAAATATTAGGTGAAGATGTGTTAAACTACCTCTAACACGAATCGACTTGATGGATGAGATGTTCCCCACCAGTATGTTAATGTCGATTAATTTTATTTAATATCACATTGCAAAAAAAAATGAACCGAATTTGATTTACTAATGACCTGACATGAGGTTTTGAAGACTGTGGTGCAAAAGTAACTATCACAACATGTTCAAGCTAGCTGCAAGGAGTAAGCAAGAAAAATTATTTTGAAATATTCTATACCTCCACATACATTCCCCTACACATTTCTTCTGCATACCTACCTACTACACAACAATAAACCTAAATCTTTGAATATATAAAAGGATTGGCTTTGATCATAATATGAAATATTATATAAAAAATATCACGATACACTAAAGTATTCGCGGACTAATGCTACCAACCATAAAAAAATATTTTATTCTATTAGATTTATGCTCAATGAATTCAAGTGAGTTGATTTTGGTAGCATAAATGCTAAGATTACACAAAGTGGAAAAGTTAGAAATTTCAATGCAAAGATAAATAAACATTACAATTCATTCGAAATAAAAAAACCAAAGCATTCGAGCTAGCTGCACGAAGAAAGGAACATACACACTCTTTCAAAATATTTTTTACCTCTGCATACATTACCTTAATTAGTTAGGAATCATAAAAAATGTATCCAAAAACCCAAATCTTTGAACATAGACAATAATTGACTCTTACCATAATACAAAATACTCGACAAAAATATATTACCATACACTAAAATATTCTTCAACTAATACCAAAAACCATGAATTAATAGTTTATGCCAGCTTCATACCACCAATTTTCTTATTCATTGTCACAAAAAAACATTTCCAATAACTCATGATTAAAGTTAAATAGTATATATTATTAATATAAAACACCATTGTGGGTAAATATCATTCTTTTCAACATTCAATTCACCAAATATACATGTGTGCAGGTCATCTCCTTGCATATCATTCATATTGTATCAATATTATGCTATTGTTCTTCCCAATTATGCCATAATTGATGCAATTACAGGTCACTTACGTAAACGATGGGGTGGATACAATTAACTTGGATCTTGACACATTGTATGGAGTTATGAGGTGTGGCCTAAGAAATGATGAAGTGATGGGGTCACACAATTTTTCAATGTTTCCTGTCAGTAGACATAATTTCATTAATTCAACATTCCTCTAAATTTCCCATTACAATTTACGCATAGCCATGATAACACTTGGAATTTCAATGTCAAATGCATCATATTAATTTTTTATAGATTTGTTAAAAATTTTAATGTTTCTAGTTTTGTCATCTTAACTTGTAACAACATCCTCTTACTATGAAATTTAATAATATTGAATGCATACACATTTATGTTCCTTGCTCTACACATTGTTCAAGCCAAATGAGTATTGTTATGTGAAACTATTAATGAGCCTTGTGGTTGCAAACTAGCTCACAAGCTCCACAAGCTTTTTCGACAATTCAATTTTATTTTAAATAAATCTTATTGCCTAAAATATTAATTAGTTAAATCAACATAAATTTGAGTTTCCCATTACAGTTTATAGATAGACATGATAACATACGAATTTTCAATGCCAAATGGATCACAATGTTTTTTTACAGATTTGTTAAAAATCCCAATGTTTCCAATTTTCCAATCCTAACCTGTAACAACATCATCTTGCTATGAAATTTAATAATATTGAATGCATACCTGATTTTGTTCCTTGATTTTCACACTCATTCTCCTACACAACATCTCTTCCTCACAGAGATTAAAAATATGCTTAATTGCATACCTGAAAATTAATATTTTATTCACAAATTTAATAAGCCAAAATGGGTGTGTAGAAGAAATTTACTGATGGAAAATTTATGCGGAAGGCTGCAGCATTATGGATGAAATTTTATATTACACTATGAATTAATTTTTTTGTTCCTTGCTCTGCACACTTGTTCTAGCACACACCACTCCTTTCTTACATGCATAAAAAAGAAAGTTCATTTAATATTGGATACTGAGTTAGGCTTCTTAAAGTTAAATAATTTCATGTTTTTGGAATAAATTTTCCTTTGCAACCCCATCCTACATTATTAATTGATGAATAATATATATTGTTATGTAGGATCTATGTGTGCAAAAGGAGGACCTAAACATTGCGGAATAAAGCCTCTGATCTTTTCTCTGCACACTCGTTCTCCCACACAATACTACTTGTTCACACACATTCAAAAGACACTTGATTTATTATCGCATAATAATAATAAGTATTTAATCCAAAAATTTGAAATCAGAAATGCATATAATATTTGGAAACCTTGAATACCAAGATCCATTATTTCTAGTTTATAAACTGCTATTTCTAGTTTTGAAAACTGTAGATCACACATCGATCCACCGAACATTACAAATTAAATTTTATATTCATAGTTAGATTAATTTCGTGTCTGTGGAATAAAATTCCTTTTGAAGCTTTGATCTCCTACACGTATGATGCAACCATAAGTCCGCAAATATCCAAAGATGTAGGGTTAGTGGAATTAACCCCACAATTACCCACCCGATGCAGCACGAAACTACATATTACACATATAACCCCGTGGACCTGTGGGTTATGGCCCACATAAAATCCCTTTGTCGCAGTGGATTACAATACTGGACTTTTATTAAACATACATCCATTAGTAATCAACAACCCTTAATTTATAACAGAACGCACATAACAAAAATCCCTTACATATTTGTGGAACTGGGGGTTTTGGGTCCCACAATACTTGACCAATCACAGTAGTTCACACATATCTTTCCCACAACTTTTAATGTTTAGCAATAAACATATCTCTTATCTTGTGCGATATGCGATCGCATCCAACATAACTTACCGTGTGAACCTTAAATACAAAACATAAAATCTGCAATGTGCGCTAATGCGCAGTGCCGACATGTGGCTCCTCCCTCATCATATCACATATTTCAATCCTTACCGCATAACAAACAAATTAAATTATCCAACGAAATATTAATGCTATCCTCTACCATTTGCGATGTGCAAAATCGCGATTCTCCGTCCTCTTTTGATCTGCACCCAGATATAATGGTCCTTACTGCTTGCCCTTCATCTCATCGCATCTTCCCAACTTGTCTTGTGATGTGATATCATCCATTCATCTTGGGCCTTCACATATGCGATCTAATCATGACCTTCCGCTCACCTTCACGTGGCTCTTCTTCATCTCTTCCACCTGCATTGATCTCTTCCATTAAATATTAAAACTTTGATTCTGTGATTCGATCCTCATTGTCTGATCGCCTTCTTGGAAAATATTCTAAGTGTTTCTGTCTTAGTCGATTTATTTTCTTTCTGCTGTCGATGCTTTGCAACACTCTTTCCTCCACGCTACTCCTCCTTAGCTTTATTCATTCTTTTAAAGCGCTGATCTCTCATGAGCTTGTTCTCCTATTTTTTATTCACTCTAACTTGGGATTATCATGCTTTCTGCATGCCTTACTTTCTATTTCAATATAGAATACATACCACCATTATATATTACTTCTTTGAATATGAAATTCATGATTTGTTTCTTACCTGATATGTACACACATCCGTTAGCTCCAGACTAGAATCGCACAGATTCCACCCAGCCATTAAATCCTTTATCACTCAGAAAGACTTATACATTCAATTTGAATTCATTCACCATGGTTTATCACACAGAAACCATAATTCCTCAGTTACGGATCACTCAACACGTAAAAGGAATGACACACACAGTAACAATGAATTCAATTTCCTCATTAATTAAATAAATGTAAAGATACAAATAAAAAACCTGTTTACAGTCTAGCTTTGGCCTGATGTTCCTTTACATGGAACTTTTCTCTTCCTCTCTCTCTATGCCCATAGGCTTATAATTAAAAGTCTATATCTTTACAAATATATACAAAAGGTTTGTAACCAATTCTAGTTCAAATCCATAGATTACTCAAAAAAATCCTAAAAATATTCCAAGTCCTCAATTAATTCCTAAAATATCTTCTTTATCCCTTGAGGATCTCAACATTCAACTAAATCCTAAGGATCCTCCATAAATCATGAACTACTTTATAATCTAAGATTTACAATATTTCAGAATATCTCAATCCACACTAATTACTCATCAATCACTCATGTTCTCCTACATTCGATAACATTTACAAATATGCCTCTCAATATTTAATTAAATGTTATTTTAAATGTCTCACATAAATCACCCAAAACATTGAAAATTACATTAATTAAATAATTAGGAAACCATCTCTTTTTGTAAAACATAAGACCCCCTATATTCTACTAAATGTAAAAAATTTCGGAACCATGATGCTCCTCCATTAGACTCCCAAAGTAAAAAAAATTCATGATCTCCAAATTATGTGCTTCCAATATTTTTCCTCCTGGATCCCATACTTTATTCTTCAGTGGTCTCTTTGCTCCTTTCAACCGTTTCCATGTATTATGATGTCTTTCCTTGCTTCTCCTAGTTTCCATATCTTCGTTTATAACAGTACATTGAATTTTCCTTCAATGTTTGTTACAGTCCAACCTTTCATCCAACTAGATGTTTGTCTTCTTCTTACACAGCTCCTTTCCTTATGTTTCTTCCTCATAAGCTTCATAAATTTTTCTATCTCTCTGTCTAGATTACTTTGTTGCTAATGTCCTTTCCTTTGTGTAAGAGTTTCAGAACTCTTGTTGTCTTTCTTTCCTTCTCTATGTCTTTCAAAGATGCATAAGACATTTGAATGTCTTATTCCATGCTTTTCCATGACAAAATTAACATTGTCACATACCCCAACATCTTGAATTGTATGAGATATTCTTTGTCTGTGTCAACATTTTCTTCCAGTTGCTAATTACAATTCCATTCTCCTTCATGCTTATTGTCTTTGAAGACAAAAACTTGTCCATCCTCATAATGCCTTTGAACTTCGCTCTTACCTTCAAAAGATAAGATGTCCTCCATCTCCTTTATTACAACTTCATTTGTATCTTCTTCATCACCTACAAACATACCATTAACTTGACAATTTAAACTCATCTCAGTCTCCTTAGATATTATAAACATATCTTCTCCTTTGGCTATAATTTATTCTTCACTTTTAGGCTCTCTCAACAATTCTTCTAGCACTCTAATATCTTCCTTACACTTAAAAAGTATGATGTCATGTTTGGACTTTCTCATAACAATTTCCAACAACTGTTCTTCTTTTTGGCTACGCTTGAAAATCAACTTCTCTTTTTCCACTGGATTAACAACTTCCACTAGTTCAATCCTATCTTCCTTTAACTGTGTATGATCTTCCTCATGAGACTTGACTGTCTCATATTTTTTATTTAAAACATAATTCATATTCTGTCTCTCTGCTTCCGCTTATTTGACTATTCCTAAAGATTGTTCATCATCATGTATTACACATGCAACCATACACAAATTGTTAATTTCAAAATCATAATGATCAGTAACCTCAATTGATGTTTTAGACATCATTGCTCCATATTCAAGTTCAAAAGGAACTTGTTCATCTCCAACAAATTTGTCTTGCTATAGCTCAACTCCTTCGATCTTCTCTATCCTCAATTGAACATCTATAATTTTCTCAATCTTCCTTAGCTCTTCTATTAGCTGCATATTCACCTGCTGCTTTCTCTTCTCCTGTAGCCTATGCCATTTCACTTTCTTTCTCATAGTCGAACCATACCTCTGGTCTACCTTATTTCTCTACAACATATCCATCAATAATGCAAGTTGGAAATTTATCTCAGCTTTCTGTCTCTTACATTCTTCATCACTCATTTGTCTCCATATGCCATTTTCTTTGGAATATTCTTTCTTTACTTTGTGGCTTCTTCTCGAACCTCTACTATGACTATCAATAGTCATATTCTTCTTCATTTTCATGAGCTTCTCACTCACTATGAGCTATACTTAAGCCTCTGTAATAGCAATTCTTACCTGCTATATTTACCTCTACAAGCTTTCCTCTATACTTGGTCACTTGTCCCCTCTCTAGAAATTTCCTTGAGCATTCCTATGCTCCTTCTAGGCTTCAACTCATATACACTTTTAAGAACAAAACTTTCCTCTTGTATTTCAATCACAACTAAAATACTAGGTTATGGCCACACTCTTCTTTCACTCAGAAATCCTTACCAACTTCTTTCATCGCTGCTTCTTAAGTCTGTGATCTTCTTTTTCTGAGATACTTCATTAGTTTCAATTATCAATCTTCAATCTGTCTTTTTATACTGCGAAACTAAAATTGGAGTTAAATAAAAAAATACCTGCATGATTTCATAAGCAGTATCTATCCACCTTTCAAATTCAAGTGAGTCTTCATTCTCCTAAAGAAAACAACCATCACTTTGTCAGATTTTACTATCTGACTTTTCTTTCTACACTTGCCTACAAATTTTCATATTTATAATCTGACTTCTTCTCCTCTGATCCACATTCACGCTGAACCTTATTCTGTTATGCTATCAAATTTTTTCTGTATAGTTTAACTCTGCCATCTTCATCAATCACTCTGATTGTTATGATTTCTCCTCCAAAGAACATACCTTCTTTAAAATTCTCCCAAAAGAGATTTTACTCGCTCTTATACCAAATTATGCAACCATAAAGATGCAAATATCCAAAGATGTAGGGTTAGCAGAATTAACCCCACAATTACCCACTTGATGCAGCATGAAACTGCATATTACACATATAACCCCGCGGACCTCTGGGTTATGGCCCACATAAACTCCCTTTGTCGCAGCGAATTAAAATATTGGAGGTTTATTAAACATACATACGTTAGTAATCAACAATTCTTAATTTATAACAGAACGCTCATAACAGAAATACCTTACATATACGTGGAACATGGGTTTTCAGGTCCCACAATACTTGACCGATAATAATACATCACACTTCTCTTGTTTTCAACTTTTAACGTTTAGCAATAACCGTATCTCTTATCCTGTGCGATATGCGATCGCATCGCATCGCATCCAACATAACTTACCGTGCGAAATTTAAGTACAAAAAATAAAATATGTGATGTGTGCTAATGCGCAGTGCCGACACGTGGCTCATCCCTCATCGGATCACATATTTCAATCCTTACCCCATCGCAAACAAATTAACTTATCCAGTGAAGTCTTAATGCTATCCGCTAACATTTGCGATGTGCGAACTCGCGATTCACCGTCCACCATTGATCTGCACCTAGATCTAACGGTCCTTACTGCTCGCCCTTCATCTCATCACATCTTCCCAACTTGTATTGTGATGTGATATCATCCGTTCATCTCTCGCCTTCACATCTACGATCTAATCATGAATGTCCCCTCACCTTCACGCGACTCTTCTTCATCGCATCTGCCTGCACTGATCTCTGCCATTAAATCTTAAAACTTTGATTTTTCAATTCAATCCTCACCATATAATCACCTTCTTAGGAAATCTTCTAAGTGTTTATGTCTTAGTAAATTTCTTTTCTTTCTACTGTCGATGCTCTGCAACACCGTTTCCTCCATACTACTCCTCCTGAGATTTATTTAGTATTTTAAAGCACTGATCTCTCCTAAGCTTGTTCTCCTATTTTTTATTCACTCAAACTTGGGATTATCATTCTTTCTGCACACTTTACTAACTATTTCAATCCAGAATACAAACCATCATTCTATATTACTTCTCCGAATCCAGAATTCTTGATTTGTTTCTTACCCGATCTGTACACACATCCGCTAGCTCTAGACTGGAATCACGCAGATTATACCCAGCCATTAAATCCTTTATCACCAAAAAATACTTATACATTCAATTTGAATTCATTCACCATGGTTTATCACACAAAAACCATAATTCCTCAGTTACGGATCACTCAACACGTAAAAGAAATGACACACACAACCACAATGAATTCAATTTCCTCATTAATTCAATAAATGTACAGATACAAATAAAAAACATGATTACAATCTATCTATTTCCAGATGTGCCTTTACATGGTCCTTTTCTCTTCCTCTCTCTCTATGCACGTAGGCTTACAATTAAGAGTCTATATCTCCTTTTTTTCATCTTATTGTGCCTTTGAGGCTTCACAAATATATACAAAAGGTTATGTAACCAATTCTGATTTAGATCCATAGATCACTCAACAAAATCCTAAAAGTATTCTAAGTCCTCAATTAATTCCTAAAATCTCTTCTTTATCCCTTGAGGATCTTAGCATTCAACTAAATCGTAAGGATCCTCCATAAATCATGAACTAATTTCTAATCTAAGATTTACAATATTTCAGAATATCTCAATCCACACTAATCACTCATCAATCACTCATGTTATCCTACATTCAAGAACATTTACAAATATTCCTCTCGATATTTAATTAAATCCTATTCTAAATGTCTCACATAAATCGCTCAAAACATTGAAATTACATTAATTAAATACTTAGGAAACCAACTCTTTTTGAAAAACATAAGACCCCCTATATAATACTGAATTTACAAATTTTCGGAACCATGATGCTCCTGCATCAACGTACCTTGTCCTTCACACATCGTTCATTCCACATAGATTTACCACTCTATGCAATTGCTTTCCCACACAACTAAATTTGTAAAAGTTTTAAATGGATGAGTTTAAAATGAAATAATAAAAGATAAACACACTAGAAATAATTTTCTTATTTTCAGTTTCCGAGAATTAAACGAATAAATTCCACAACCCCCTACTTACGTAAAATACCTACTCAAATCTTTCTATCAATGTCAGTTTCATTTCACTCACCGACAACATGGCCACTCACAAAATTAGCATTTTTTTAATTTTAATTTTTTTTTTATGCACTAACAAATACTGAAAATAAATATCCCTCCACTAGGGGAATTACGTTGAATCAAGCTTTCTAAGCCAATGGAAAATTAGAAATAAGAATTGAAGAAATTAGAAAATTATTTTTAAATTTACAAAAGAATAAAAATATTCAACATTTTCCAAAACCTTGTTTAAAATTGCAAAAAACTAGTAGGATAATACACTGTCAATGCACTTTGACCTATAAGTGAATGTTATAGTTCCTAGAAAATAAATATTTTTTGAAAACTAGGGAAGCTATATCTACTATGAAACAAGTTCATAGTTGGCTCGCAACCACTACTATGTCGATGTGAGTTGGCTCTATATGATAGAAATAAATTTATGTATGTGACAACAGTTCTTGTTCCTGACTACATGTTAATTTGATTTATTTTCTAAGAGAATGTTGAAACGTATTAATATTTAATCAATGTCATTATGAATAATATGAAAATACAAAAAAATCACTATGCACAATGAAATCTCCTTCCACTATACATGATGTTAATTTGTAATTTTTTTTTCCATTTGCATTATGCTTCTTCCACACTCATTACAATGAAAGCTTCATCTGCATTTTCTTAATGATTTCAAATGAAACACTATTGCTTAAATACTATCTACAGATTAGTCAGATAAACGAATCCCTAGACATCTATTGAAAAATATCCATAGTTTATATTCCACGTTGATATTTACATATATTTGTTTCATAACTTTACTCGGGAATCTATAAAATATATTTCACAAGAAATACAAAAATATTTCTTTGGAGTGTGGATATGTGAAAGAAGATTTCGATGTGTTTCTTTTATGCATTTTCATCTCGACACCTTGCATAATGAACGTTTATTTCATATCTCATAGTGAAATTGATGTATTAATTTTGTGGGGAATTAAATTATTGGGAATAATATTTAACAATTTCAACAGTCAAAAGTAGAAACGAAGCTCAAAAAATAAATAAGAGTTACAATTGGATCCTTTAGCACCAACTAACACTTGGTATTGGTCTATACTTGTAATTAAGAGTGCTTCAGTAAGATTTTTACACAGTATTGAAGGAAAAGTAACATTTGTTGAGAAGATAAGTTAAATTGAATTTCGTTGTACATATATGTGTGTGAGAAGAGGTACAAAGAAAGTTTTCATTATGTTTCCTTCAAAATATGAACCATCATAAATAATGCTAATTTTTTTAATTTTGTACCTCAGTGTTCATATTGTCGAGTTAATTTGTACATTGGTGCAACAATTTTCATGTAAGTGATTGGAGAGTTCCATGGTTATACATATTGTTGTTGAATATTTTCGGAATAGAACTATGTGGTTTTGGTCTCACGCTAAATACATCTCACTATCCTTATTATCTATAGATTCGAATTCCATTCAACCATAAACCTATTTGGATATTTTAAAATTCTACTCACAAGTCAATATCATAATCATTTTACATCAACCGAGAATCGTTTCCACATATCGCACCTCCAAATTCCGCTTAATGAAGTTTATATTAAGCAAATAGATTAAATGGAACCAATTTAATTTAGTATGAAGAATGGAAATATCTTTCATTATGTGGAGTTTTATCTGCACTTTTTCACTTCACATAATGTAAAATCTTTTGCACAATTATTTATACAGATGGATGCATTTCTTTGCTCAATGACAATTATTATTCATTGTTTCAGAAGAAAAAAAATTGTTCAAGCATGTTTCATTGTATTTCCATGTGAAAATATTCCATACAACCAAATATTATTTTTCTTCAACGATTATATTCTCAAAAATTGTGGTAGTGATAATTAGTGATATTCATAAGTGGCTTGTCACCAAATTTTCATTTCAAAAACATAATATCAATATTATTTATTAATATTAAAAATTCATATAATAATTATCATAACAAAATTTAGCTCGAATTCTACTATACAGAATGCCAATTATCATAATAAGATATATGTCGATATCTTGGTTGTGTGTTGATTCATGAATAGACTTATGAAATGAGTGCAGAGATGCAGAGGAAGAAAGCTTCCTCCAAGCTTTACACAATGTATCAACATTATGGAGATTCTTCCTCCACACTCCGTTAAGCACCCCACCCCCTTGTTTGTTCCTCCACACTCCCACACTTTGCATAGTTATGAAGATTATATGTTTGCTTCTTTCACAATCCGCACAACAGAATATTCATGCACAGAATGAAATCCTTTTAGCATTTTCGGACACCGCACAATGATCTTTACACAATGCATCTGAATGAATGGTATTAAAAATGTAAAAAACATCTTGATTACACGCTTATGAAGACTTAATTAATTTGAAAGAAACATTTTTTTCCACCACAAAATATTTATTAAGGTTATGGGACATTTCACATATGAAAATACCATGGTAATGGACACTTTGGAGACATGCATAAAAAAAGAGAGAAATGGAATTCTTAGATTAGATTTCAATCGATATAGAGGCTCTGAAAAAAGAGTACGAAGAGAAAACTATGTCCAAATATGTAATAGTGAGTATGTATAGAAATATGACAAGATAAATTATGTGAAAAAATAAATAATGTAGATAAACAAAGCATTTGCTAATTTAAATTTATAACTATCACTTGACTCCTTGTGCAATTGTACAATCCATCCACATCTCTGCACAATGTATCAATGTTATGGAGATTCTTCCTCCACACTCCCACACTGTCGCACTTGCACATTCGACATCATTATGAAAATTATATATAAGCCTATTTCATACTCCACACAATGAAATATTCATGCACACAATGGAAGATTTTTCGCATTTTTGGACGCTGCATAATGATTGCTGCATTAGAACAAATTCTATTAAGAACTTGAAAAATGTACAAATTACGGATTAATTAAGCCTTAATTATTTTTTAAATCAACACCACCGCAGAATATTGATTAATTTTATGGGACATTTCGCATATGTCAAATACCATGGGAATTGACACTTTGGAGACTTGCACATAAAAATAGATGAACATCATGCTTAGATCGGATTTCGATGGATATGGGTGCTTCGAAAAAGTTTAAGAAGAGAAAAATGTGTATGGATATGCAGTAGTGAGTATGTATAGACATGTGCAAGCTAAATCCTATGCAAAAATAAAAAATGTACATTGGTAAATCATTTGCCGATTTATAGGAATAACTATTGTTTGACTCCTTTTGAAATTACACAAGCATAAAGTAATTTAGTCTTATAGCTAATTGATGCATGAAATAGAAACATAGATTTAAAACTAGTAAATTTGGATATAAAAACAACACTATATATCATATAAAATCTCAAAGTAAATCCTTGAAAACTTATGCAAAAACGTTATATTAGAATTATACACAAGACTCGTAAACAAGCTCGTAATTGGAATAGAGTAATTCGGCTTTGTGCTTCATAAGACTTGAATAGTAACAAACAAAATTATAGTAACAAAAAATATATTTAGATTCAAATTCCAATAAAATATCAAAGTATATCCTCAAAAACTTATGCAAAACATTATCTCATAATTATACAGAAAACGGGTAAACAAACTCAGAACTTGAACAAAGTAATCAATCTTTGTTCTTGAGAAGACTTGAACAGTAACAAACACATTTAAAGTAGAAATTTTTTATTTAGATTCAAATTCCAATCACCATAGCTATGATTAAAATAAACATTATAGATGCAACAAATATTCATTTTCATTAGAGATCCAAAACTCTTGATAAATGTTCATTTTCATTCTGATCAATTACAAACCATTACATAGAATATAAAATCTCAAAATAATATGCTCATAAAATTATGTTCAATCAATTTGGTTGGAGAATGCTACAAAATCTTGAGCTATACAAGTTCATATGAAAAATATTATCTAAGAATCCTTGACAAAATTAGTAAACAATCTTAATATTAAAACAAAGTAATCATAAATTCATTTTGATTATAATTAATTACAAAATATTAGCTAATATATAAAATATCAAAGAAAATTATGGAAAACATATAAAGCCTATACTAATTCTCATGCAAAACATTATCTCATAATTATTTACATAATTGGAAAAGTGACTTAGAATTAGAACACAAAGTAATCAAAATTGAAACGAGGATTGAATATACAGTCATGGTCTAGAGAATAATCTTTGTTGCATAAAGCACTTATCAAAATCTTGATACTTAAATCGAAAAAGTAAATGCATTCATCTTGATTGAGATTAGGTTTGGGATTGAATAAATGATAATTTAAAAAAGGCACCTGCAACAAAAGACAAGAAATTGCATCTAGGGAATTAGATTAGTTCAAGAAAATGTATCCAAAAAATTTGAGTAATTAAACACAATAAACATAAACACAAATTTTCTGAGTTTTTAAAACACTTACAATATGTGAAAGCATCATCTGAGATGTTTTAACTGCTAGTTGTCTTTCAAAATCACAATTTCTCCAAGGAATTAGTTCACTTTAACTGTAATGAAATCTTTCATCGAAGTGACAATAATATCTTGTTTGACATGTTCATTGAATATATCCTCCTCAATGTCCCTATATTATTATTACAATTGCACAACCAAGGAAGATTACTCTTCATTAAAAATAAAAAAAGTAATTAGCCATTTGATAATTTCCTCCGCAGTAAAATCAGTTATATCATTGAACTTTGTTTCCTTTGATTGTTTTGATTATCTAATTAAACTATTAGTTTGTCCTTCAAAATTATTGCAGAGTCACATGTAATGTGCGAAATGTTTAAATCCCAAACAATAGCTACCACCTTCACATAGGCATTAGCTCTTTTACTTTATATGCTACCACATTTAGAAATAGTGTCCTCTAATGTTTTGGTTCTCTTAGAGCATCCAAATTTTGTTGGCAATATGATGCAATGTGTTGTCCTTGATGGCAACCTACTTGATGAAGTTGTTCTTGATGAAAACTGACTTGATGAGTTGTCTTTGATAGCAACCTATTTGCTAATGATATAACTGCAGATCAGTTCAGAAGTAGCAGAAGAAAGAAATTCCAGTAAGTACCAGAGAAATAATAAACAGGATATATCACAAAGCATACGCGGGTTTGTAACAGCGAAGTCGCGTATGTACGCGGATTAGTACGTCCCAAGTTGCGTATGCCCTTTTGCGCTCCAAAATTACAATACCAAGGGGCATTACCATGGTTTTGGCACACAGTATTGAGCACTGTATGGTTTATTTGATTCCGTCCAAGAATAGCATCGGAAGTGGTGTGGTTTTGGCTCATGGTATTGGTAAAAGCTAAATCTATCTAAGGAATATATGCATGGATGAACTCTGCTCTTAACTGATAGATCTGAATCTATGATGCACCCATGGATCTGGCGATGGTTCAAGATCTCTAGATCTGATGATGATGAATCTCTAAGATGATCTACAGAAGAAGAAATGGTGAAGATCTGGCGCAAAGTCTGCTAAAGATAATGAAGAAATCTGGGTAAGTTTATAGATCTGATCTGTTTTGCAAAGTTTTCCATTTACAGATCTATACGCTAGTTTGTCTCGGAAAAAGCGCGTATATACACAGGTTCTCTTAATGAAAAGCACGTATAGGGTTTTCTGAAGAATAAAATACACAGAAGTATACGCGGGTTGGTGTGCAAGAAAGCGTGTATGTACGCGGCTTCAGTAAAGCAAAGTAGCATATGCTATTTGAATTAATGAAAGATCAGGGTTGAGTTTGTATCCGCATATCTATTCTAAAGTCTGGGTTATTTCTGATATTCTGGTTACAGTGGTCTCACTGTTCTGTTTGAAGTATTGGGCAAAGTATGTTTGTTGATGTTATGTAAAGGGCTGTGTTGAAGCTGTTTGATCCAGTATGAAAATTGATGAAACGTGGTCTGCAGTGGGTCTGAAGGTTGAAGCCTTCAGTATGGAAGTAGAAGTTTTCAACCAGTAGAAGCTGGTGTTGAATTAATGGGGTCGAAGCTCCCTTCCAGGAGAGGATGGTAAATGATTTCAGGGGGTTGGAGCTCCCTTCCAGTTGCAGCTGGAGAACGAGAGAAGGTTGTATCCTTCTGCAGGTGGGTGCCTACGTGCTAGTATGAGTCTATGCCAGTACAAAATTGTAAGAAGTTTTCCTTATAATAAATATTGAAGACAAAGACGACAACATCGGTGGTTTTCTCCCGAATTGGGTTTCCACCTTAAATACTGGTGTTCATGTGTGTTGCTTATGTGTGATGGTCTATTATGTTATTACTACACATGCTTACTGCTTACTAAACATCTGGTGAATAAATGATGCAATGATTTAAGTAAAGAATTAAAATACATAATAAGAGCTCTGAGCATACGCGAGTTTTCTTAAGGATATCTGCATGTATACACGAGTTTTGTTCAGTAAAGTAGCGTATGGGTTTTTGAGAAAGAAAAAGAAAAAGTTTTATCAGTCAGCTCTAAATACTGATTCATCCCCCCTCTCAGTATTTTTCCCAACAATTGGTATCAGAGCAGGTCCTTCTGAAAAATCTTAGCCGCTAGAAGGAAGATCAAGCAAGATGAGAAATCAAGATGGAACATCATCTATCAGGCCTTCGCTCTTTAACGAAAACAATTTAATCTTCTGGAAAACAAGGATGAGATCCTACCTTCAGTATCTGGGAGCAGATGTATGGGCTATTGTTGAAGGAGGATATCAATATCCAGCCGCAGTACTAACAGATCCGACGGAAAGAAAGAATTATGAAACAAATGCAAAGGTGGTCAATGCTCTATTGGGAAGTCTAACTGAATCAGAATTTGTCAAAGTCATGCAGCTGAATATAACAAAGGAAATATGGGACAAAATCATTCTAAGTTATGAAGGTGATGCAAAGGTAAAAAGTGCTAAACTCCAAACTCTCAGAATTCAATATGAGAATCTAAAAATGGATAATGAGGAGAGCATTGCCAATTTCTTTTTACGTCTTGATGATATTGTAAATCGTATGAGAAATCTGGGAGAAACAATAACAGAATCTACCTTGGTTGAGAAAGTCTTAAGATCACTAACGACAAAATTTGAGTCAAAAGTTTCTGCTCTTGAAGAAAAGCAGGATCTTCAAAATCTTATTGTGGTGCAACTTCATGGCATACTAACTGCATATGAAATGAGAAGAGGAGGACCATCAGAAGTCAAAGAAGCAGTCTTTAGAACTTCTACAAAAGGGAAGGAAGTACAAAAAACAGAAGGATCAGGATATATCTTAGAAGAAGATGAGATAAACTTTGTAAAGAAACTTCAACTTGGCACAGGACGGTTCAGAGGTAAGCTTCCTTTCAAATGTTTTGATTGTGGAAGAGTTGGTCATTATGCTGCTAAGTGTCCTCATAAAGAAACACATGAAAAAGGGAAGGTAGTAGCAATAAGGAATAAGAATTGGTTTAACACTAGAAAAAGTTACTATAATCATGAAGACAGTGATGGGTTATCTGATAGTGAGGAAGAATGTGAACAAGATCTTAAACTTCTCATGGCATTTGAAAAGGAATCTAGAGAAGAAAAGGATGCTTTTATGGATGCTCTAGAGGACAATGATTTTCTTGATGAAAACAATCAACTCAAAATATGCTTAGAAGAAAGTAAAATAACCATAGAAACTCTGAAAAACCAGCTTGAAGAAAAGGAGAAACACAATGAAAAATTAGAATGTGAAGTAGTAAGTCTAAGAAAAGAGCTTGATAAAGTAAAGACTCTGAATCTTAGATTTTCTAAAGGATCTGGAACCTTAGATGAGATTATCAAGGTACAACGTTATCCCCTTATAAAGACATGTCTTGGATATATCGGAGAATCCTCTCAGGCTTCAGCACCAAATTATCTAAAAGCAACTACAACTGGTATACAACATTCTGCCACTCAGCAAGGGAATAAATAATCTTTACAGGTAAAGCATGATCATCTCAATTCAAAGAACACTAACAGGAATATCTTTCAAAGAAACACCAATCAACAGGTAAATTCAAGTAGAAGATTTCATGATCGCAGAAATTTCTTCTTCAATGGACAATGTTTCTCCTGTCACAATTTTGGTCATAAAGCTGTTCAATGTGTTTCATATAAAACCATCATGACAAGATAAGAAAGAAAGAAAAGGATTTATGTTGAAACAAAGAAGAATACCTATAAAAAAATTTCTCCTCTTCAAAATGAAGTTGAATGTGCTTATTGCAATAAATTTGGCCATGAAGAATCTGAATGCAGGAGCAAAGTTCAGCCAAAAGAGCATTTTCCTTCAAGCTCCAAAGTGTGGAAAAAGAAGGAATTACAGGTTGAAAATTGTGGCATAGCTTTATTTGTAGAAGGTGAAGAAAATCAATGGTACATTGATAGTGGATGCTCTAAACACATGACAGGTGACAAAAACAAAGTTCTTGCATATAGTGCTCTAGAAAAGGAAAAGAATGTTACATTTGGAAATGATACTCCTGCTGTCATTAAGGGAAAAGGGTCTGTTTTTCTAAAAGAAAAAGTGAAAGCCAATAATGTCATGTATGTGGATGGATTAAAGCATAACCTGTTGAGTGTAAGTCAAATGTGTGATCAAGGAATTGAAGTTGTCTTTAGTTCAAAAGATTGTGTGGTACGTGATCTTGATACAGGTAAAACAATTATAAAAGGAAACAGAACTCCAAGCAACCTGTATGTATTGAAGAACTGCAAAGAACAATGTTACTTGAGTAAATATTCAGAAAACTGGCTATGGCATAGAAGGTTGGGGCATCTGAGCTTCTCTCAAATCAACAAATCAAGAAGACTCAAAGTTGTTCGTGATCTTCCCAATATTACTCTACCTGAAAGTATCATATGCAAATATTGCCAATTCGGTAAGCAAACTAGAGTGCAATTTAATGCCAAGGAAGGATCATCAAGTAAGCCTCTTGAACTCATTCATACTAACATATGTGAACCTGTGAGGAAAAAGTCACGATGTGGTGAACAATGCTATATCTTATTTATTGATGATTTCTCTAGAATGTGTTGGATTGGGTTGATTAAACACAAAGATGAAGCATTTGAGAAATTTCAGATCTTCAAAGCACTGGTTGAAAATGAATTAGATCTAAAAATAAAGTGTCTTAGATCTGATCGAGGAGGAGAATATACATCAGATGAATTCCTTGAATTTTGTGAACAACATGGCATAAAAAGACAGTTTTCTGTAGCTGGCACTCCACAAAAAAATGACGTAGAAGAAAGAATGAATAGAACAGTTCAACAAATGGCTAGAGCTATGCTTGATGATTCCGGAACACTTGACACTTTTTGGGGAGAAGCAGCACATACAGCGGTAAATATTCTTAACAAGGCACATGTTCATGTAAATATTGATAAAACGCCATATGAACTCTAGTATGGTAATCCTCCCACTGTGAAGCATTTTAGAGTTTTTCGAAGCAAATGCTTTATAAAAAATAATGATGAAAAACTTGGCAAGTTTGAACCTAGAGCAGATGAAGGAATACTTCTTGGTTACTCCTCTAGGAGTAGAGCATATAAATGTTACAATAAAAGACTTCGGAATATTGTTGAATGTATTGATGTTGTTATTGATGAGTCTCCTGCAGCTCCAAAAGAAGAAAAACAAAGAACATATGAAAACGATGATGACGTATATCCTTCTACATCAAATAGAAATGATATAGACAGTGGACCCAATGAAGAACCCGAAGATGATTTATCTGAAAAAGCTCCATCTAGATATGTTCAAAAGAATCATCCAGAATCTCAAATTCTGGGAGACAAGGGATCAGGTGTACAAACAAGGACTCTTGTGGGATCTTCTAGCTATCTGGCATTTCTATCCACTATTGAACCACACAATGTCAATCAAGCTAGCAAAGATGAATGTTGGATTCAAGCCATGAATGAAGAGCTTGATCAAATTGAAAAGAATCACACTTGGGAATTAGTACCAAGACCTCATGACAAAAATGTCATTGGAACTAAATGGATATTCAAAACAAGTTAAATGAGAATGGGGATGTTATAAGAAATAAAGCTAGACTTGTTTTCAAGGGGTATGCTCAACAAGAAGGTATAGACTTTGAAGAAACTTTTTCTCCTGTAGCTAGACTTGAAGCCATAAGAATGTTTCTTGCTTTTTCAAGCTTCCAACAAATCAAATTTTATCAAATGGATGTTAAATCTACTTTTCTCAATGGTGATTTAGAAGAAGAAGTTTATATAGAACAACCAGAAGGATTCATTTTGGGAAATGATGAAAAACTTGTTTGTAGACTTAAAAAGGCTGTATATGGTCTCAAACAAGCTCCAAGGGCATGGTACTATTGTCTTGACAAATATCTTCATCAACAAGGATTTTCAAAGGGGTCTGGTGATAGCAACTTATACACAAAAACTGAAAATGACAAACTGTTGATTGTGGTTGTATATGTTGATGATATCATTTTTGGAAGTAATGAAGAGTCTATGAGTCAGAAATTTGCTTCTGATATGCAACAAGAATTTGAAATTTCTTTACTTGGGGAACTAACATTCTTTCTTGGCTTGCAAGTGCAACAAGCAACAAATGGCATATTCTTATCACAAGAAAAATACCTCAAGCAAATCTTGAAGAAGTATGGCATGGAAGATTGCAAACCTGTAAGTACACCAATGATAACCGGATGTAATCTCAGTTCTAATGATGACTCCCCCACGGTGAATCAACCAGAATACAGATCTATGATAGGAAGTCTACTTTATCTCACTGGGACAAGACTAGACATTATGCATGCAGTTGGGATTGTTGGACGATTCCTAGCTAATCCAAAAGAGTCTCACCTCTAGGCTGTCAAAATAATATTCAAATATCTACAAGGAACTCAAGACTTTGGACTATGGTATCCAAAGAATGCTGATCTCACTCTTCATGCTTACACTGATGCAGATTGGGCTGGAAATGTTGATGATCGGAAAATCACTAGTGGTGGTGCATTCTATATGGGGCCCCGGTTAGTATCTTGGTTCAGTAAGAAGCAAAGCTCTATTGCCTTATCTACAACAGAAGCAGAATATGTGGCTGCTGCATCATGTTGCACTCAACTTCTTTGGATGATGCAAACCTTACAAGACATTCAAATCAAATGGTCACCTCCTATCTCCATTATGTGTGATAATACAAGTGCCATCAGTATCTCAAAGAATCATGTTATGCATTCCAAGACCAAGCACATTCCCATCAAGTATCACTTCTTACGTGAACAAGTGCTTGAACAAAAGGTGAAATTGGAGTATGTTCCTTCCAAAGAACAAGTTGCTAATATATTTACCAAAACTTTACCCAAGGAAGCATTTGAATATCTCAGACAAAAGCTTGGAGTAGTCTCTGCCATGCAGAGGATCAGATTTGCTTAAATTCAGAAGATTAAATTGGATACGTGGATTTCATGAAGGATAGTCGCGTATATATGTGAGTTTATACATAGAAAACCGCGTATGGGTATTTGCTGACAAAATTCTGGTTCAGCATTCTTCAGCACAGCTGCAGTGCTGTTTGGTATCTTTGGTGGTGTTCCAGTTCTCTTAATTTTGTTTCATTCTCTGATGTTTCTTCATAAAGATGTCTTGATGATTTGCTGTTGAAAGTGTTCAAGATGCACAGGCTAAGGGGGAGCATTGGTCTTGTGGAAAGGATGCATTGTTGGCATTCTTATTATTTGCTGTGATCTAATCTCATGGTTGAGATTCTTTGGTCTTTATTGTATAAGTCATTTCTGTAATTTGATGAAAAGGTCATGTTAAGACCTATGATGTAAAATTGTAATATTCAGTCATGTAAGGACTTCTTCATTTTTGTAAACCCACTTGGTTGGGTACTTGAGTCACATATGTAAATCCACTTGGTTGGATCATTGATGTAAGTATGAGTCCTTGGTGATAGGAAAGGTCATAGAGTCATGTACTTCATTGAAAAATATGTTTGAAGATTCAGCATGAAATCAGGGGGAGCATGGTAACTTCAGATCTGCCCTTTGCCCTTGATGTCAAAGGGGGAGAGTATCATGGTGTTTGAATAATAGTTATAATCAATGTATCTGTTGTGGTGCTCAAACACCATAATGGTTGCCATCAAGTCCAAAGGGGGAGATTGTTGGCAATATGATGCAATGTGTTGTCCTTGATGGCAGCCTACTTGATGAAGTTGTTCTTGATGAAAACTGACTTGATGAGGTGTCTTTGATAGCAACCTATTTGCTAATGATGTAACTACAGATCAGTTCAGAAGTAGCAGAAGAAAGAAATTCCAGTAAGTTCCAGAGAAATAATAAACAGGATATATCACAAAGAATACGCGGGTTTGTAACAGCCAAGTTGCGTATGTACACGGATTAGTACGTCCCAAGTCATGTATGCCCTTTTGCGCTCCAAAATTACAATACCAAGGGGCATTACCATGGTTTTGGCACATAGTATTGAGTGCTGTATGGTTTATTTGATTCCGTCCAAGAATACCATCGGAAGTGGTGTGGTTTTGGCTCATGGTATTGGTAAAAGCTAAATCTATTTAAGGAGAAGAAGATCATAGGGCAAGGTGTGCATGAGTAAGGGTTGTTGATGAATAAATATCTCTAAGGAATATCTGCATGGATGAACTCTGTTCTTAACTGATAGATCTGAATCTATGATGCACCCATGGATCTGAGGATGATTCAAGATCTCTAGATCTAATGATGATGAATCTCTAAGATGATCTACAGAAGAAGAAATGGTGAAGATCTGGCGCAAAGTCTGCTGAAGATAATGAAGAAATCTAGGTAAGTTTATAGATCTGATCTGTTTTGCAAAGTTTTCCATTTACATATCTATACACTAGTTTGTCTCGTCAAAAGCGCGTGTATACGCGGGTTCTCTTAATGAAAAGTGCGTATAGGGTTTTATGAAGAATAAAATACCACGAAATATCTGATGGGTTGGTGTCGCGAAGCAGCGTATATGCGATGGCCGATAAAGAAAAAGTAGCGTATGCTATTTGAATTAAACTTGAAAGATGGGTTGATTTGTATCGCATATCTATTCACGAGTCTAGGTTAATTCACGATGTGCAGTTCTGATTGGTCTCAGCGTTACGTTTGAGTATTGGGCAAAGTATGTTTATTGATGTTATGTAAAGGGTTGTGTTGAAGCTGTTTGATCGAGTATGAAAATTGATGAAAGCGTGGTCTGATGGATACGAGTTGAAGCCTTGATATGGAAATAGAAGCTGCTGGACATAAGTGGTGTTGTTAGTCGAAGTGAAGCTCCCTTCCAGGAGAAGTGGTAAGCGAGGATTCGAGGGTTGGAGCTCCTTCAGTTGCAGCCCGAGGAAACGAGAGAAGGTTGCATCCTTCTGCAGGTGGGTGCCTGCGTGCTGGTATGAGTCTGTGCCAGTACAAAATTGTAAGAAGTTTTCTTTATAATAAATATTGAAGACAGAGACGACAACAGTGGTGGTTTTCTCCCGAATTGTGTTTCCACCTTAAATACTGGTGTTCATGTGTGTTGCTTATGTGTGATGGTCTATTCTGTTATTACTGCACATGCTTACTGCTTACTAAACATCTAGTGAATAAATGATGCAATGATTTAAGTAAAGAATTAAAATACATAATAAGAGCTCTGAGCATACACAATTTTTCTTAAGGATATCTGCGTGTATACGCGAGTTTTGTTCAGTAAAGTAGCGTATGGGTTTTTGAGAAAGAAAAAGAAAAGGTTTTATCAGTCAGCTCTAAATACTAATTCACCCTCCCCTCTAAGTATTTTTCCCAACAACTTTGATATACTTCATTCAATCAACAACCAGGAACCCTTGTTTATCTTTCTCGATCGGATTATAAATCAATCTTGTGACTAAAATTAAGTCATTTTGTATGAATTACCTATCTCCCTCGAGCTCACTTTTTACCCACTTGACATATGACTTAATGTTCTGGAATAAATTCCACATACAGAAAGCTTCTTGCCATGAATTTTCAATAATTCATAACCTTTTTTTATATATTACCGATAATATATGACTTCACTACATTAAGAAACTTGAAGGTTCTATCAAGTCTATGGGATGTTCCTGGGATAGAAATTTCCAATTGTGGTGCATGTATTTCCAGTAGATTTATTAATAAAGGACCCATATTTAAAGCATCTTCTAAATATTTTATTCTTTCTCTTTGTTTCATATTTTTTTCTTCTCAGTGGTTAATAGACTCAACAGGCATGTCACTCGTATCTTGATACAATTTCATGAGCCGTGTCATTCCAACCCTAAGATATGAACATCCATTTCTCCTTGATCAATAACCTTTTAGTTGCGAACCTTTACTATTTTGATCCTTAATATTTACTACCCTTGTAATAATTTGAATTTTGCAATGTGACGGGGAAGTCATCAAAAGTGGTGAGCTCTTCGTATATTTTCTCCCTTATTTTCTTATTTTCTTGCAAATAAATACTAACCCAATAAGGTAGTATAGCATTGTCAACTTCCATTTCCATATACCTCTTCAATACTCCTTGTTTTGTACAGACTCTTGGATTTAGTTGATTCAAACGTATGTTCTCTTTACGGAGTGAATGTACGGAGAGGCTCTTTGTCATCTTTGCCAGATGATAGCCCACTATGAGCCAGTCTTTCACTTGTAGTAGTTTTTCTCTATTTTCGACTAGTAGATGAACTTGAACTAGTACCAGGTGTGAAAGATTGAGATTTCCACATAGGATTTGCACCTCTTTCCTTGTATCTTGCGCATGTTCCGACACTCTCTTCTTCAATGATTTCTTCAACATACATTAAAAACTCTTGATTTTTTGTTGGTGCACTGTGACTTTTCTTGATCTGCTCTCTAACTCTTGGAAAAAAGTTCCCGTACCTAATAGAGTATAGGTGTGCACTGAAAAAAATGTCTAGATCAAAGGCTTTAACAAATTCAACTTCATTTAAGTTAAAACGATCCACTACAAGGAAAAGACCCTCTAGTGGAGGTTATAAAGGAGGTTTTTAGTGTTATAAAATTGGCCAAAATTGTCAAAAAAAACATTTGCTACAACATATGTTTATGGTTATGGAGGTTTTGGCGGAGCTTTTAACGTAAATTCAACACAACTAAAAAAAAGGGGCGGCCAGAGGTTATTACAGATGTTTTTTTCAATGGTGCACTACTTTGGATTTAACGCACTGGTGCGTACATGTAGAAGGTGCCCCAGGGTAGTCTCAGTTGAACGTACCAGGACATTTTGGTGTAAAACCACACCGGGCGTAGTGTTGGGCATACAACGCATGGGGTTCTTCTAATTGATCTTGGGATTTGTGCGGTGCCCATAGGTCGTATCAACACACTGGTGTGTAGACTTATATAAATGCACCAATGCACCATATCACAGAAAGGCACCAAGATTTATAATTGGGATCGATATTCGTGCAGTGCCCATATATCGTACAAATGCACCAGTGCTTATAGATACATAAACGCCCCAGTGTGCAGTATCACACAAACACACCGATATTTATAACTAGTATCGGTATTTGTGCGGTGCCCTTAGATCATACAACAACACCAGTGCGTATATATACATAAACACACCGGTGTATAGTTACTGACACACATTGGTTTTCATTTTGTATTTTTTAGAAACATCAACTTGTGATAGTCCAATTACTGTGATAGTTTTAAATTCATTATTCATTAAAATTCAACACATATTATAACAATATTCATATTAATTACATTTTTATTAATGCATTTGAATGTGATGTTTGGATTAATTTTTTATATCATATCATAATTATTGTGTTTTTTTAAAATTCATTATTCATCAAAAGTTGACACATATATATCTTATAACAATATTCATATGAATTAAATTTTTATTATTGGATTTGAGAACAACAATGGAGAATGCGATAACGACAATGGAGAATGCAATAGAATAAATTAAAACATATTTTATGATATATATATATATATATATATATATATATATATATATGAATAAGACAATATTTATCATACAGAATGGGATAGTTATTGGTATTCCTTTATCTTTTAATTGGGACACTATGTCCATTACATTAAAAAAAATGTCTGATTTCATAGACATATTTCAAAAAATAAAACACCTTGATTTGATATCCAAACATAGTGATCATCATTCTTCACTTGAATTGTTATCACTGCTAGAGCTACTTCCATGACTTGGGTTATTTTCAGGAATGTTTTTTTCACGGTGTTGATTGTTTTCTTCTTCTTCACCTTCCATCTACAAACATAAAAATAAACTGAAATGAGTGTATATACAATGGTGAGAATAATGAAAATTTTAATATTAAATAATATACATCAATGTAAATCGAAAATAAAAATGACGTACCATAGCAACAATTGACTCATAAACTATACACACTCTTTCAAAACCATGTACTAATTGCCATCTTTCAAAATTTCATCTGTTGGCGCAGTTCCATACTTTGTTTCCTGCAAGTTTTATACCCCATAAAAAATCATACATTTAATATAAAATATGTTTTTGTTCTATTAATTATAGACAGAAATAAGTAAAACAAGATCGATAGATGCTTACAAATTCCACAATTAATTTCTGATATGCCAACATATACTCACAACCCATATTTAACCCAATTTCAATCAATTCGTCTCATGGTTCTTCTTTGTATGTTAGCACCTGTTTGAAGACATTCATTGATGATTTTTGTAAAAGAAACTTAAAAAATACAAAAATTAAATCTAGTTAAGTTGTTATAAGGAAGTAACAATTACTCACAAAATTAGAGATCAACCCTTTTCTTCCTTGTCGTCCTGTTTTATGTGCTAAACGGGTTCCATTTTCTTTTCTTTTCTGCAAGAAAATTCTTGAAAATTAATATATTTTAATGCTAAATTGTTTATATATTGTACCTAATGATCAAAAAATTCAAGGATTACATATTAAATTTGAAGCATGTTGTTGTTGAGATGGATCCTCCTGCGATGTAATTTTGTCCATTTCTTTGACCATCTCCTTGTACACCTTTTTGGACATCCCTACTGGCATATTTCTGATATCAACTCGTTTATCTTTTGAGATTTTCATAACCTTCCTGAAAATGTAACATGACAATAAAATATTTAATTTTTATATTGATATATGAAAAGTAAATATAACAAAAGTGATATTTATAAATAATTCTAGACAAACATTTAAAGAAATATTACTTTTTCATTCTTTCTTTTTTGTTGTTGTACGTTTTTGCTATTAAAACTCTGACATGTCTCATTGACCAATTTTCTAGAAACTCTTCTTGTAGTTTAGATAAAATTTGGTTCTTAGAATCATTGGATTGATTTTTGTATTGTAAGTCGAAAGAACGTCTATACATTCGTTCCACTAGATCCCTCAAACTTTTGTAAACGATTTTCCCCATTTCGTTAACTTCCAGCACCACTCCAAATGATCTAAGGAGAAATTCATTTTCATTTGCATGTTCTATTTTTTTTTTCTTAGAACAACATTCCTTTTCTGAGTTGTTGGTCCCTGTAGAACATTAAACAGATGTGAATTAATAGACTATTTGACACATGTTATCTAATAATTTTAAGTATATTATTAATGATAATTAAAAAACTAAACTCATATTGGATTGATAGTATTTTTTTCATTCACCTGATTCATCCTTTCGCAATTTTTCCATTAAGATTTAACACTCTTCTGGTCCTAGATCAGAAATAATCATATCGAGCTTCATCATTTTGTGGCTCTGCATGATACCCAGTAAACAATACATATTAGTTAAACTTACATATAGTTCAAAAATAATATTTTTTATAAAGAATTTACAAAGAACTTGCCTTTTTTGCTTTTCTTGATGTGTTATTAGTATTTTTGTTACTTGATATCTTATCAGTCATTTCTTTATCAATCTGAAACCTATACCATATTGTTAATTAATATATTTATAAATAAATTCTCAACTTTTCAGGTACAAAATAAATCTCAAGACACCGGTGCGCCTTTCATGAGGTACGCACCTCTATTGGTGTGCAGGGGTATTAAAAATGCACCGCAAAATAGTATAATAGACCATATGGTGCGTGAGGTATTATAAAGACACCACAAAAATAGTGTAATAGACCGTATGGTGATATCCTCATAAAATGGAGCATCGGTGCCCTATTTTAGATATGGCACACTGGTTTAGAAAAATTATTTTTAATTTTTTTATTACAAAGTACTTGCGCGGTGTGCTGTATAATACAGCGCATCGGTGCGCTAGGGCATGTAGGGCGCACCAATAAAGAAAAATCCATTTTATCCAAAAAAGCACGCAATGGCCGAATGGATTGGGATCTGACTATGCAAGTCATCCCGTGGGTTGGATGTCAATATAAAATGAAAAACCCTAATTCTGAAATCACAAAAACAAGGAGAAGAAAGGGAAAAAAACAAAAAAAATGAAGGGTTTAGGGTAAAAATGGATAAAACTGTAGAAAAAGTAAAAAAAAACTGCAGAAAAAGGAAAAAAAATAATCAAATTTAATCATGAGATGGTTTGAAATTCTATGATACAGGGTTTGAATCACTAGAGGTTCGGTTTCTAATCGTCTGAATACTTCTGTTCGAACATATTTCACTGCTGCACAATGGCCTCGAGCTCTCTTGCTCTAGGTTTGTCTCCTGCAAATATCTGGCTGAAAATTTTAGCAAAAATAGTGAAATAATGAAAAGTGTTTAATATTTAAAGAATTGTTTTATGAAATTAGATTTTCTAAAATATTTTGCCGCCCATTTTTCAAATTGCCACTTTTTTGTTCACTTAAAGAAAATAGAGTTGCACTTTTTTTATTTGTGTTTATTCATGACCGGTGCGGAAGAGTTGTGAAGCACCAGTGCGTCTGAGTAATACGACGCACCGGTGTGTATTATGATGATAAGCGCACCGGACTGTATAAAGTTCTTTTTTTTTATGTAAGATCATAATAAAATAATGATAATTCTAAAGTACATGAATTTATTTGCATTATTTCCTAAACTTTATTATGTTACGAAAATTCATATTATTCGAGATTTGTTATTTTACAATTATTTGCAAATTTACAAATTTAAATATTTTAATAAAATCATTTCACATTACTACAAACTTTTCACATAAATACAATTACAATTAAAATTAGAATTAGAATTAGAATTACAATTACAATTACAATTTTACATTAATTTCACATACAATTACCATTAGAATTACAATTACAATTTTAATTTTATGTAGAATTACATTTACAATTTTACATAGAATTACATTTACAATTACAATTACAATTTTACAAATATTTTACATACAGTTACAATTCTAATTACAATTACAAATACAATTCCAATTTTAGAATTTTACATACAATTAGAATTACAATTACAATTTTACAATTTTTCATACATACAATTACTATTAGAATTAGAATTAGAATTTTAATTTTACATACAATTACATTTACACAGAATTATATTTACAATTTTACATAGAATTACATTTACAATTACAATTACAATTTTACAAATATTTTACATACAATTACAATTAAAATTAAAATTACAAATACAAATACAATTTTACAATTTTACAACTTTTCATATATACAATTACAATTAAAATTACAATTACAATCATTTCACAATAAATTAAATATTATAATTACAATTAAAATTTTACATTAAATATTTTACATACAATTACAGTTAAAATTACAATACAAATACAAATACAATTTTACAATTTTACATACAATTAAAATTTAAATTTCAATTACAGTGACGACATAATATTTAATAAATATCATGGTCATTTAATATTAAATTAATTAATAAACATCATCACGGTCATGATAACCATCGTACAAATATCATATTCGACCAAGAAACACATTCAAACATCAAATTAACATTATATATTAACATCATCACAACACAAACATCAAATATACATCTGATGTCAAATAACTCATGCTATCACATATACACATCTATCTGCAAGCTAAACATTAAATGAACATATCTAACATGACCTAGCAATATGCACATCATGATGATCACCAACATGTAAATTAAGTACAAATGCAACATGAACATAAAATACATGGACCATATATATATATATAACTGAGTAATGTTAAAAATATACAAATGTAATATAAATGTCATGGATCCTTTGGTGGTAGTACAACATCAATAACAGTACAAGTGGAGGCTTTCTCACTAAGTGGTGCAGCCTCAATGGTTTTTGGTCAAGCCTCCTCATGATCATGACTAGTACTGATGGATGCATCAACTGGTGGTAGTACAACATCAATATAAGCAGTAGTAGTGGAGGCATGCTCAGTCAATAGTGCAGCCTCAACGGTTGATGGTCCAGCCTGCTCATGATCATGACTAGTACTGATGAATGCTGTAGGCTGCTGACTGGACGTGGCCGATGGTCTAGCCTCATCTCCATGATGAATGCTAGATGCTGCTATTGGAGCCTCATGCTCAACAGGCACGACGCGAGGTGAACGATCATGAGATGATGAGTCGCTGCTCGTGGACTGTCCATCACGTGCTGCGGCTCGACTACGCCTATAACGTGCAAAAATCCTCCTCAGTCGTGTAACAACTGTCGTAGATCCTATGACATGCTGCATTAGGCTTTACATGTCACGCGACATGCCTCTCCACTAGGGAAAATTTTAAGAACCCCCCTAAATTTATATATATAATAAATAGGCGAATCCCCATGATACATAGGAAAAATGGAAGGTGATTTTATTAATAATATAATATGTATATATAGTTTTTTGACGAATCTGTCACAAGATTATATTATCTTGTAAAAACATGGTGAATCACCAGTACAAATGGCGAATCACTACTACAAAATGGTGAATCGTTGTCTAGTGGAGTTCGGGTTGTTGGTTCCAATGAAGATATGGTAGTTGAACTAGGAGTAGAAGGAAGAGAACCACCGAGACCAAGCATGGCGCATGGTGACTCATGAGGGAAGTAGTTCTCGTGCAGTTTGGAAAACGCATTCTTCTAGTTCTGCTAAGCGTAGTGTTGTTGCTCATGCTACTAATAGCACTGATATTGAGGTTGGAGAGGAGTTTCAAAAAATTGGGATCTTTGTAGATCATTTTGTTTCAACAATCCTCCAACACAATGGACCATGCCTCTGTCGATTTCTTCAATGAGCAGAACAAGTTGAACAAAAATTAAAACACCAATAACTAATGAAAAGAGTCAATATGACAATCCCAACACACCTCCAAACCGACAGTTGTGCCTCACTGTCTGCTACGCACATCCAAACCGACTCAGCTCATGGCAGAATTTGCTCGTGGGAATGGATCAGGGAATTCGAGGGGGCGGTATCATAAATTCATGAAGCTCAACTCATCCCTCCACAGTCCAATGCAACAATGGAGGTCGACTCTCCTCCATGCATATAATCACCAACAAGCACCAACAGTTACACAACTATTACACAATCCAGGCCTCTCACAATAGTGGCCTCTCACAAGTTTGACTGGCGACGGTGGTTGACTAAAAACTTTAAAAATAAAAATTTGACCAGGTAAAGTAGTATTCAATTTTTTATCTTGTAATTAAATAATTCAACATCCCAATATATAAAAATACAATCAAACGAACATTATGCACTCCACTCATAAAATAGTTCAATATAAAAGAAAGTGTAACTTCTCATTCCATTCATAACACAACTCATGATAAGAGAAAGTGCAACTTCCCATAATGGTAAAACAAAAGGAGGAACTTTAATAATGATAAAAAAATTCCAAAGTGTGGGGTATCCCACTTTTTATTCACACACCAAACAACCCATCAACAACTTACTTGCACTTGTCCTTGCTAGAAATCAGGAAATTGATTTTACATTAGAAATTAACGAAAAAAACTGCATATGGTAGAGAGCCTTAGTCACTGACTAAAATTTTAATGTTGGTCGTTATGGAAATCGACTTATTGCCAACTATCCAAACCTTGAAGTGAAAATTACATTACAGAATGTACAAAAATGGATATAGTTTGAACATGTAAACTCCCCAAGTTTTCTTGTGCCCCTCATTCATGGCTGTTGTTAAGCTGTAACATGGGAGACCCCCCCTTCCCTTACAGTTCGCTGCTTAGGGTTGCAGACTTTCCATATCCAAAAATCAATCCAGTCAGCTTCTTATTATTCAGATGCTGTTGGTAGACCGTTGGTTTCTCAAATCTGTTACCAAATTATGAAAAAAATCAAATAAATAATGAATTCATGATTATCTTTGGAGAGTATCTATGTATGATTAATTTCATTGTGACATGATAGCTAAAGGAAAAATATCATTAGGTAAGCAACCCAATTTAAATGTTGAAGATACATAATCTTCAGTGATTTCAATAACTGAACAATAATTAATTGCTCTGTACCTGTTAGGGAATGGTATGAGGTGTGGCAAACTGAGCATGTTTGAAGTCAAATGTAATCTTCAGAATTTTATAATATAATACGACTCTCGCTTACTTACAAAAAAAAAAAAAAAAAAACATATTATAATTTCACTATCAAATATCAAATATGAAAAGTATGAATTATTTCTTTCATACGCCCCCTTCATGGATTCTAAATCTTTGAGTTGTTTACATCTTTAGTCTTTTACACACATTTTTTTCCAAGAAAAAACTATGTTTTCTATTTCAAGTGTGAAAACAAAATATGCATGGAAAAGTCTGCGCTTTCATACAAAACTACTAGTTTAAATACATTGGAACTTAACCATTGGCTTTACCCCAAATACATACCACATCCATCTTCTACAATCGGTATACACTATACATGACAACAAGAGTTATAAGTCAACTAGAGCACCTCCCATTGTTCTTCTAAGTCAATAGAGGATGTATATCTCACTGGGAAGCTTGCTTCCCCTTTGAACTCCTTGAACAAGAGCAAACCTTTCTGTTGTGTCATAACTCTTTTTGAGAGTCCATTGGCTGATTTGTTAAATTCTCTATACAGATGTTGCAACAGACCAAAGAGTGAACCCTGTCTCTCTAATTATGTGAAGCAAAGGAGACAACACTAAATTAGTGATTTGTCACTTCTCATTAAACCAATGCAATTTTCAACATTGAAACTCTTGGTAGTTGCAAAGATCTGATTTGACACTTCTCAATAAACCAATGCCATTTTCAACTTTGAAAATCCTGGTACCTACAAATTTGATATCATTTTCTAAAGCAAACTAAGACTTCAAAAAAATCTACAAGGCAAATAGTTCTATCCTCTTATTTGAACCCTTGATCAAGTCCAAACTTTAAGGTAGAGTAACGGGTGAGATAAAAACAAAACAACACCATATCCACATCTTCTGGAATACCTTGCTCCATCAAAAACCCTTGCTTCATTATGATTTATCTTAAAATCCTTCGGCTTTTTATCTTTGCAACTTTCTTTATAGGAAATTCAAATTATATGCGCTGCCAGATTCTCTATCTTATTTCAACCGTCCACTTATTCTGCCAGATCCTCAAAATTCCACTTGTTCCAACCATTTATAAGCCCCACATAATATAGCTAAGAAGAGCTCAAAATTGAGTGTGTGAAAACCATGTGTCAAGACCCTGAAGTAGGGACCTAGAATTAAATTTCCCTCGGCAATTTAAAGATTGGAGAACATCTTGCCATACAGAAATAACATATGAACACGTAATAAAGAGGTGATCCACAAATTTACCTTAATATTTGTAGAAAATACAGCGATTTGGTCCCTGCCAATAGCACTTTTGTCCATTGTCGCAGGTCAGAATTCTATTTGATAGGGATAACGAGGAGAAGGTTCTAATTTAAGAAATCTTCCAGATGCTTACCTACCATCAATGTCTTTCTTGCAGCAAATCCATGTAGGATAAAGCCTCATAACCTAACTTTTATGTAAGGATACTTGTGGCCTTATTCCAAAAGCATACTATTTCATCCCCTGAAATCTATAAAGAAATAAAATTGTGACATAGTAATGAGCTATAGGGAGTATATTCAACAAAAAAAGCTCCTTGTAAGTTCAGATATTCTGCTACTAACCAATTTTTTTACCATCTTCTAGGAACACCATGAACCCCAGCATTAGCCAACACTGATGCTTGATTTGATTGGATATCGACGCTTCTGCTTAGATAATAGGTTTGATCATAGTGGCTAAAGGGGGAGAAAGTAAAGACTTGTCATTTACAAAAAAGTTGTGCAGATTGTTGCTTTAAATCACTAGATAAAAATCGGTTGAGATCTTCTTTACTGCCACATTATTTTGAATTCTAGATCGTGTTGATTTTTTCTGTGTATCATGGCCACCTCCACCTGAAAACATTGTGAATTACTTTATTCTGAATTTTAGATTTCTTTGAGCTTAAATTCGATGCATTGACATGAACAGAACAGGCATACTGCTTGAGGCCACTAAAGATTCCATGCAAGAAAGGCTATGCATACATGAATGCTTCGACGAACTTAAGTTGGCTAGTGATCACGAGGAATTAATTTCTGAGTAAATAATGGCGGGGCATACCTCTTGGAGTCTCCTCTGCATTGATTTTTTGGCTGAGTGACTGAGCTTTAATGGCGGTGCACTCTTTGAGAAACATTTCAAATTTGAAATTTCGTGTGTCTTATATGGTTTGACCTACTATGGACGACATATTCACCTAGCTAGCTCAAGAAAAATGAGATCCTTCACACCAGATTGTATTTGTTCATCTCAGGTAATTGTTCATCCAGATCTTGCCCCAAGAATGTTTCCCTGATAAAATGTGAGGGTTTAATAATGGAACCAATAGCTAACAAGATAGATTATCGCCAATTCTGAGATTGAAAGGGACTTGAATAAAATGGGAATGTATTTTGATTAAATAGTTCCAAATATAATGATTTCTTGGAGTTAAGAATCAATAGTAAATTTAACTATTTTCGCACTATAGAAACAAGTGAAGCTAGGAAATAGAGTTGGATAGCTAGAACCAAATCCAGAGCCAAAGGGCAGAGTTGAGGTCCATGTTCCAAAGATGCTGATAGAAGAAACATTGATCCAAAGTTTGGTTTCCTGAAGCTCTGGTTTCCAAACGTGCTCGGTTTGCCACACCTGATACGGTATTGGAATTACTATACCAATAGCTTAGATCCTCTCCAAGGGATTACTATACCATATTTGTACATTCTAGAACAGAGTCTATTTGGTATGCAGATCTCTCACCCTCACCTTTAAGATATGCAATGGTAGATCCTGAGCTTTTGTATGTGATACCAGGTCCCACAATAAGAGATGCGTTGATTGTCACCATATTCAACCCTTTGTCCATGGCTAGCACCCATGCAACCCTCTCTGACAGTGTCTTGGCTAATGCATACCATAAATGTGAACAGGAAATATTGCATAATTAGAACAGGAATACCACAGATACCCTAACATTGGCTATCTATTTCTGCACTTCTTTCCCTTTCTTCTATAAACTATGTTGCAGATTTTGAAGCATACTATAGCCATAAAATAGCACCTTATGAACGGATTAATGAGTTGCAATTTAGCCCTTGAAGACTGATTTTCTACAACACATTTCCAGCGAACACATAAGGATCAAATGCATACATTAGGCCCTTTTCATCTCAAGTACACACCTTAAAGATGAATGTGTCAAATTGTTTCTTCATCTACTAATTGGTAGAAAATGGTAAACAAAAATCTTCTACCGTATGACCTGCTTCAAAGTAGTTGTTTGTAACATAGAAGTTCTCTCATTTATACAAATGCCTTATGGCTCCATTAGCCCATAACTGATAGGCACCAATTTCCTTCCTTCTCATTCATTCCTTGTTTTTGTCCATTTTTGTTTCTTCATCCTATTTCATACACTACAACCACCACTCATCTTATTAAATCACCTCGTTCCCCCATTCTATAGCCTAGCAATCCTACCTTTTAGGGATTCCCCCTTGAGTTGAAGAAGAGCCAACGAAAAGAGAAAGGAAAAGCTACTCAAAGTGAGTAGGTAATATTCTTGCATTGTAAAAAACTAACACCATCGTGATTGAGACTTTATACTTTTTGCGGGTGCTAGGTTTTGTTGTAACAACATGGAATCACAGTGTAGATGAAAGATCAGATCTTAAGCCAATTTTACAGTTCAAAATGTAAATAATTACGAAAACAAGATACAATCAAGAAATGTAAAAATCATTACCAATAACAAGGCATATATAAGTAGCAGTAAATGTGTTCAATGCAAGTTTACATACCAATTTAGCTCTAGGAAATAAACACATCCCAAAATATTAAAAATATAAGGTGATAATCACTAGTGTAAGTAGGGTAGCAGCAAATTACATATACAAATTCAAAGCTCCCTCAAAACAACTAAGGAATCACACTAAAGAAGGAAATGTGCGATAATGTAAACTTACCAGAACTTTCCAAAAACTGGAACACAAATTTATTAACCAATGAATTTTTCATAAATGACTCCGATATGATGTTGAGTAACAACATTAGTATCTCATAACATTAGGCAGTTGCAGACACACTCCATCCACTATCTTCCACAATATCATTTAGAAAATAGAATGTACTACTGAATAAAGGTATAAAAAAGCTGAATGTCTGGAGTCATGGAAAAATAAACTTAATTTTCTTCAAAATTTGGAAAATTAGACTAACAATAGTGGAATGAATAAATGGTGAAATTGCAATGCCTTGTATGAGGTCATTGACTTAATGTTGCTGCATGATCAACTTCATCTAGAAGTTATTCAATTTATGCATGAAGAAGCTCACTCAGCGTGTTATCGACTGTAAAGTGATTCAAAACCACCAATAACCAGGAAAAAACTAAAAAGGTTCACCCTAAAAGTAATTTCTTTAGTGTCAAGATTCAGTATGCAAGCGCACATAAGCAACGGATGGATGTGTGTCACAGCAAAGAAAACAAGAATGTAATTATTGTGGATTAAGAGGATAGCTTACTAGTCATGCTGAAAGAATTATCAGATCCCAACTAAAAAATTGTTTTAAGCCATAACCAGGAGCACAGATGCTCAAGAAAAATCGTTAATAGTTGAATTTCATGGTTCCATGGTCTATTCATCACATTCTAAATACCATCTATATATTTTAGCGGGTATCAAACTCTCAATACTTCAAGCAAAACTATCATACTGGCATTTTTCGAAGGAACCTCATATGAATACTCAAAATGGGTTAACTGAAATGTAGATTAGTGACTACAACAAGGCCATACTAGGAAACATGGTAATGAAGATACAAAAGTGTTTTAAGCATACTTACAGAGATTAAACTTTTAGCTCCTGTATTAACTCGTAACATTATTAAAGTTGAGAAACTTGACCACAACTCGCAGAAGATGATGTTATTTAACATAGGACGACTAGAAATTCTAATACAAGTGTTTTCTTGATCACTAAATCTAAAGTATTGCCGATACTACATAAAGGTTACTTAATAATAGAGAAAGTATACTTACCTCAAAGAATAGATACTGCAAGTGGATTGAATTTCTCAGTCAAAACAAAACCATGCAAAAAAACAAGAAACAAGATATGTACAACGAAAAGCACTTTATGAAAGAGACATATTTCCATAATTTGGCCACATATACAAGGAATGCATGCAAGAAATATAACATGAGCAATAAAGGCATCAACAAGAGGGAAAAAAAATATTTAGATTGTCTCAATGTGTACTTCTAGGAAGATTATATGGACTGAAAATCCATATGCCTATTTTAGAATCAACTGACTCAACTGCATTTTCCAAAGTTGTCTCTGTATTTCCAGGTGATTCATCCTGCTGAATTCCAGCGTCACCACACAAATCCTCATCTTGTTGATTTGGATCTAAGCACCCGACATTTATAGTATCCAAATCTACATTATCACGCCTCTCATGAAATTCAGAGACTTGACTAACAGTTTCTGAATTGGGCATCATATAAATAGAATGTGATTCTCCTTCACATTCCCTCACTAAATTCAAGGATAGGGAACTAGAAATTTACAGAAATGCTACAGCTTTATTTGTGACAACAATATCTGTACAACTGTCTATTGGTATAGGAAAGTCCCTGGAAGAGTTTTCAGTCACTCTAAAATCAATTTTTCCTGTGTGTTTATTTTACATTGTCTTGTGCTCTTCAGTATTCAATATTGAAATATTTCGTTTTATAAGGGAAGGGGAATTATTAACTTGCAACGGACGTACAATGTTAGCCTGCCCTTCTGACAAGACTGCTGCATCAATAGGATCCACAGGTGCTTTTGAGACATGCATTGAATTAATGCCATAAGTAAGCTCTTCTGGAGAAACTATGGTATTAAGATTTGATTCTTCTGAGAAGCCTCTCGGATCATGATCATCCACCAGTTCTGGGTCAGTCACACCATCTTCAGGTTCTGTTGAAAACACCCTAGTATTAACATCATCCAAAGGATGTTCTGAACAACCTTTGGAATTGGTATTTCATCCCAGTACCAAATAATCTGCATCCTTTACATTCACCATTGGTTCTTTCACATCAAAAATTGGGTTGTTTTGACTTGAACTGATAGAGTTATTCATTTTTGTGTCATCTTGAAGAACCATATAAGGGTTTTGAAGAAAAATTCCTTTGAAGAACCATATAAGGAAAACTCATCAAGAAGGAAGGATGACTTTATTTTTCAAGATTAGTCTACATTATAGGCTTTATTTTTCAAGATTGGTCACATTCAGAAACATTTCTCCTAAAAATGCTCTACTTTCTTGGTATTAATTGTAGGCTTAATATGAATTTTTCTGTATTTGTAAGGTAAAAATGTAACTGTTGAATATTAAGCATAGGTGATTAATTTTACGACAAGACCAAAATCTCAAATGCATAACAGTGATATATTTCCCTATTGCTACTTTGGAGTACTTCTAATGTAAGGCACTGGATATTGAACTTGAAAGCTAAATTTGTCATACATTCCTTCATGTCAACGTATTTATCATCTAGGAGGGATATATGAAAAGTTTGGAAGGCAATATAGTAATACAAATATATAGGATATCCTGTAAATTAACAGTGGGTGTAGAAATCCAAACTGAATTTTGGTTATCCATGATCTATTATACACTAGTATGATTATGATCCATGCTTACAATGACTGCTCACCTCAAAACCTAATTGAAAAAAATACATTTATCATCCCCATTAAAGAACCTCATTGCTTACTCCTCTTACCCATTTATCTCACACCTCCATTCATCTATATGAATGGGATCCAGCCATGTTGAGCCAGCATTACTGGTTAAAAAAGCAAGGAAGTAGTTACTAGACAAAGCTTTACCCCTTATTATCACTTTGCACTTCTATGACAATTTTCCTTGGACAAAGCTTTACCCCTTATTATCACTTTTTAGTTCTATGACAATTTTCCCTGTATCAAAAAGAAGAACCTAACTCTTTCTTGCGTACATAAAAAGATATCAATTAATTGTTAGGCATTGATTGATATCCAAATCAATCAATGTTCAAGCAATCCAATACAATATGATAAAAATTATTTTTGTAGTCATGGTGTGCAGGTAACTATTTGTGCAGAAGCAACAATACATTTACGGGAGATGAAATATGGACTTATCTCATAATGTTGCTGAAATAATCCCTCAACAATATGAAAATATTTGTCTAGAATAGTTACAAATGAATAAGAGAGTTCAATACCTAGAACAACAACTTCAATACCCAATTTCAAATGAAGATAGGCACCAACCATATTATATAGCATCTGTGACCCCTACAAATTTCTTTTCTACAACCACATTTATGAGGCAGAAAAATGGTGATGGAGGGATGAGCACTGTGAATATCTTTAGTTCTCCTTATGCATGTAAAAATTCCAATGTTCCAAACTTTGGTGGAAAAAGGTTTGAATCCAATTTGAATAACTGTAAGAAATTTTTTGGAGAAAGTACAGGGTGCTTTAGGACGACTCCTCTATATACTTCACATGATTTTGTTGACAATAAAAGCAAATTTTTACATCAACCAGTCAAGGGAGGAGCCCATAATGTCCAATATAGCATTCAATGCATTAAATAAGATTATAAGAAAATGGGATATCTAAAATAGAAAAACACATTTTAGTTTATGAAGGTCTCTTAAAACAACTATTTTGGACTATAATATGTGTATTGTCCTCTCTGAAAAAATTCATTTTGATTCAAATTTACCACATTACAAGACAAAGCATGGAGTATACAGAGATCGATCGGGAAATGGGTGTGTTGTGTCATCACCTTTGATATGGGTAGAAGCTCTTTACCTCATACTGAACAAATTGAAGAAGGAGAATTTAAAGTTTGATAAAATCTGGGCTAAATCTGGAAGTGGGCAGTATATCGGGAGTGTTTATTGGAGAAATGGTTCCCTGGAATCCATTCTAAAAGGAGTGAATCCAAAAGATCCTTTGGTTTTCTAGCTTCAGGTTGATTTCTCCACAAATGAATCATCTATTTGTATGGGAAATAGTACAACAACACAGTGCAGAGAAATTGAGAAGGTTTTCGGTGCAATACTTGAATTGGATTTTCTTACTGGGTCTTGTGCACATGAAAGATACACATGACCTTAGATACAGAAATTATATAAAAAAAACAAGGATATCTATGATAACACTGAAATCATTTCTCTTGTAATTTCTTTCATGACATCCCTTTTTATTGGTGGCTATGCCAATATTGATGAAACTAATGGAACAAGGATGAATTTGATGGATCTAAGAGAAAGAAATTGGCCTAAGGAATCGTTAGAGGCCACTGATCCAAACTTGGAAAAGAAACTGGGACCATTGGCTCCATAATATGCTATTGCTGGTAATTTAAGGTCATATTTTGTAGACAAATTCATGTTTGACAAAAATTGTTTGGTTATCCAGTGGTTTGGAGACAATCCAAATAGATTGGCAGGTTTAACTTTGAATCATCCTAGAGACCTTGCAATCAATTTGGGTACAAGTGATGTGGTTTTTTGAATTAGATCTGAACCAAACCTTGGCCTAAAAGGACATGTTTTACCCAATCCTGTTGATCCAAATTTCTATATGGTGATGCTGGTTGAAAAAAATGGGTCGCTAACACGAGAAGAGGTTCGAAACTGATGTGACAATGGATCATGGGACATGTTCAAGAAATTTTTATATCAAAATCCTCCTCTGAATGGACACTCCACCTCCAGACATGATGACCATTATAACTGGTCCTTTGGAAGCACTGGCCACGGAAGTTACAAGTTCCATTTGATATCCAGGTAACAATAGAATCTGTCTATCATGTGATTTTGCCTCTCGATTTAGATCTAACCCCACAACCAGAATAGTTGCATCAGCTTCTTTGGCTGCCTTTACTACTGCAGGTATCAAACCTGAATCATTACATGCCACGTCCAAGCATCCAGGTCGATATACAGCTTTAGTGTATTTTCCCAACCCATGTGCAGGTGAGATGTATTTACAATGAATCCCTACAATGAAACAACATACCATTACCCTACCCTTAATAATTTCATTTTCAAAACTTCATAAATCTAGAGAGTTATCAACTATAATTCAAATGAAAGACAAACAGAAAATGTACCTTCATAGTTGCCTATCATAGGTTTTGTGGCATAAGCATGAGGTCCAATCACAGCCAAATGTTTAATCTCATTTGTTGATAGGGGCAATGATCCATCATTTTTCAGAAGAACTATACCTTCCCTGGATGCTTCAATAGCTAAATCTTGATTTTGAGCATTGCAGACATCCTTGGGCCCCAGATTGGCATAATACTCATCTACCTCAAAGAAAACTAATCTCATCAAACCGATGTACATGTTTATCAAAGCTTTATCCATATCCGATTCCTTGGCCTTCCCATGCAGAACTACGGATTCTAGATAATCCAGATAGAACAATCTACAGTCCAAGTTCAATCTTGAATCAAAGGAAAAAACCATGAAATGGAGTGAATTATTCATTGCTATGAGACACTAGATTGAGAAGAATATAAACCATTGCAACATTGTCTATATTTCAAAACTGCTCTCAAAACAGATGCCACTGTGTCTTCTGGAGTTTCTCTGTAGTTCTGGTCATCATATAATACTTCAATAGAGTCACAGTTAGACACAATGTACCTAAAAAACATAAGTTAGAATCATGGCAACCAGTTGAAGTGTACCATAATCATAGCTTTGAATTTCTAAAGTACTCAATACTAATATTATTGTTTTCTTACCCATTGAGATTCCATTCCCCTCTGATGGTTTCACCCAAAAGCTTCGGATCTGCACAGGTGGGAATTCCATCAATTTGATTATAAGAACACATTGCACTACTAACATCCCCATATTTAATGCATGCCTCAAAAGGAGGCTGGAAAGTATCCATCATGTCCTGTTGAGTGACTTGCATCCATTCCAATCAGAATCAAAATCAATTCAAATTTAATGTTATATTTTCACACTGAAAATTAAATTGGTATAATTTATTTCTTTCATACAGGCTTATAATTGTCATCAATTACCCACCTGTGAATTAAAGTCATAACGAGTGTAGTTGTTCCACTGGTCGAGATCATAAGCAGTGTAATGTTTGCAACAGGCAAGAACTTTAAATTTCCTAGATGAGGGATCTTGGTGATCCTGCAAACCTCTGACATAGTTCACAGCATATCTGCCAACAACAAAAGGGTCCTCTCACGGAGTTTCTAGGGCACGACCCCATCTTGGATCCCTTAAAACATTAATGTTAGTAATCCAATATGTTAAGCCTACCAAGCCAACGTTTTGCATGGCTCGTGCTTCAGTGGAAGCCACTTGTATTCAATGCTATTCTATTCAATTCAAAGTCTTAATTGTCATCCCATAGATCCTTTCAAAAATAGTCTAGAATTGAAATTTTTGATTGGGCGTTGGGTGCTGAAATGTATACTAATTAATAAACAATTAGTACTTACGTCTCCAATGGTTCTCCATAGATTTTCATTAAAGGAAGAAGTTGTTAAAATGACAAGAGGAAAGCTCATTGCAACAGACACAGGGCCTTTGAATTTCACACCAGGACCAACGTTAGACACTCCATGCAATGCCTCGGACCACCATTCATATTTGGGAACTCCGAGCCTGTGTATTCCAGTAGCAGTGTTTCCCATCTGGTTAGCTTTATCAGCCAAAGTCAACCTACTCACAAAGTCTTTTGCACACTCTACAAATGGAAATTATTTATCACAATGTGCCAGATCCTTCATATTCAATCCCAAATCTTGAAATCTCAAAGGATCACATAGATATTCGGCAGACGCTGCTGTGGCATATTCAGCCCATCCGAGTACAACAATAATTACTAAGAACGCAGCCATATAACTCCGAGCCATTGTCAAACTGAATGACTAGCTTTTGCAAAGATCAAGCAATAGATTCAAACACACGCCCAATAAAAATATGGATGTTTTCCAAGTTTTATGGTTTATGGTGGGCTTGCAATTCCAAGAAAAGAAAACATGCTATTAAAAAAGTGTTGATAAACACTAGATCCAATCCAGGTGTCATGGTACAATAACAATATCGCAAAATTATTTAGATGTTCAACTATGGAAACATAATTTACATTACAACACCATCACGAATCTTACACAACCATATTTATGGAAATGATTTGATGTTGTGAAGCTCTAAAAGGAAGACCTAGCATGGTAACTATGATAAGGTGAACTGCTTTTCACTTCTTCAAAATATTATTCCCTCTTGTGCCTTCAAAATCTGGATATTGAAAGGAATATGTGCCAGTTGCAGCCACCCTGCTGAATCTGTTAAAATTATAACCATCAACATGAAGAGAACCATTGGAAAAACTCCATTCAGAATTCCCCATGTCTTGCCCCTTCCATGCCACGAATATTTTTGTAGCAGAATCCCACAAGTATTAGCAGTGGCGCCCTGTATTTACCTGATAGCTCCATTTATTGGAGAGGAGATCCACTCTAGAACTTGCCAATGCTTTCCTAGTATTGTTGTACAAATGTTGTATTGTTTTAAATTTGTACAAGGAGAGATACATTTTCAGTATATGCATATTTTCAAATTTGGTAGTTATAACTTATAAGTCTAAATAAAATATAACCCAAAGAACCATCTTGTTCTATAGGCATGACAAATCTGGCCATATATCAATTACTGGCAAGTTGTCCATGGATGTTATGAAGTCAATTATGACTGAAACAGTTTTCAACCTGGATGAACCTTGACCTAATCTTACATTCAATCATGAAATGCACCCAAAATGGACAAGACAAAGGGATGAATTGGCTCTGGATTATAAAAAAATATCTAAGCATTGAACTGTATATTAAACTCAATCCCAGTTCAGTGCCACACACAATTCACAACAGTAATAAACACCTGCACAACTAGGAAACCTATGACAACCCAACAACAAGATCCCTAGAACATATATAGTATATAAATCTCAAATGATAAAGGGTTGGGAATAATTGAAGTGTTCAGACTCTGTTTTTTCATTTCCTGAAATTGTACTCTGTTTCAGTAAATATTTTTGCTGTCAATTTAAAAGAAAAAAGAGAGAAAATAAAAACTCAAGAGAAACACAACAAATAATCATTCAACACAATAAAAACACACAAACACATTGAGATTACTTGATTGCATAAGAAAATTTGATTATCTTTAGATATCTACATGCAGCGCATTGCATGCAAAGAACTGCTACATGTTATTTAATCCCGCAACTAATCTTATCCTCATGCATGATAATTTTACCCACCAACTTCACTAAGATGAATCTATGTAGATGGAAATCTAATTTAAAGGGTCATGTATTTTTTTGGTTAATAGTATTTTTGGTTAAAATGGGTATAGTCAAATTTTGAAGCAGATTTCATTTCACTGAAATGTGTGGCAGATCTATTTGATTATTTAGTGTGAATTTCAACAACAAAAACTAGTCGAACTTTGAGGGCATCCAAATCCAAACCTGATTGTCAGTGAAGGCCCCTCGGTGCTGAGGAGGATCATTGTGATCGAGTAAGCTTGCAGTAGTGCCCCCTGGGACAACTTTATATCCCACTGGATTTCCAATCTTTGTCTTCTTTGATGGATTGATCACATGAAACTTAGATGGCTGATAGAGGCTCAACTTAATTTGGGCATCCTTCTCTGTTTTTGTTATGTGTCTCCTTGCTTTCCAAAAAAATTTTCTTGGAGTTTGTCCATTCTTCACCGTTTTCTTGGCCATCTTGACCTGAACAAAGGAATTGTCTGTACCATCAACATCCATGTCCAGGTAGAAAGTAATATAATGGTCATGGATGACACCAATTGTATTCTGAGCAAGAAAAGTCCCATGAATCTCATCCTCGGATCTGATCTGGTTGACATTCTCATATTTTGTACCTTTGATCATCAAGATCCCACTTATTCCAACCTGTGTGCCAAATAAAAGGGTCAAAATCTTAGCCCTTCTAATCTGCACTTGAGTAAAAATAACTTGACAAGTTTCTTTCTCAAGGAAATATTTCAGAGTTTCCTACCTTAATTCCGATAAGGCCATCAGTCTGAAATTCCCAATCCACAATATAATCATAGTTTGCAACAGATGCTGCCATGCGGGCTACTAAGGTAACATTTGGTCTGACTTCTCGAATCTGTCACACAATAGATTTCATAAATTAGAAATACAAACAATATGCCAGTGCAAGCAGAAGCAAGAAAAATTTTCAAGGTTTATACACGTGCCAAGAAAACAATATACCAGTGCAAACAAAAGCATCATCTTTTTTTCTACGTTTATACAAGTGCCAAGAAAACATCTAAATGCCAAGGAGATTGTCAATGAGTACCAAGCAGTGACCTAATCTTACCCACCAAGGAAACAATATACCAGTGCAAGAAAAAGCATCAATTTTTTTCAATGTTTATACAAGTGCCAAGCACACATCTAAATGTGAAGGAGCTTGTCACTGAGTACCAAGCAGCGACCTAATTTTACACATCCTAACTTCGTTTGTGGAGATTGTAAGGAGATATATGGACAACCAAGCATGAGATGTATTCATATTAAGTCTAGTCTTTATAAGAACATTTATTACCACCATAAGTTATAGTCTGTCCATGGAGATTTGATACTTCCTGAAACGATTCCTAATCACGTGGATCAACAAAATTTAGAAGACACATTTCTGACACATTTCTGGAGAAAGCATGCTTATACCAAACAAGACTATAACTCTAAAAGAAGTCAACGGGGCTCAAATTATAAAGCCGTGGAATAAGAGCAACAGGAATGCAGAAGCAGCTCCTCCCTATGAGGTCCTAAGTCACAATAATTTCAAGAGGAATGCAAAAGCAGCTCCACCCTAAGTCAGAATAATTGCAAGAGGAATGAAAAATCAGCTCCACCCTATGAGGTCCTAAGTCACATGGTTTGGGTTCCACAATGATTAGGTTTACGTAAAATTTGAATGTTTTTATAAGGTTTAGATGAGGTTTGCCATTATGTTTCTCTATACATTTTATCTATATTTACTTCAAACTGAAATATAACATAAAATGGGAAGAACTCAACATTAAAAATGTTATTATAAATTTGGAAACTACGACAATAGATTACAAGCTTGAGTTGTGACACAAAGCTATCAGCTTGAGCAGTGGACTTGATGAATGACTAGAAAGTTCCATAAAGTTCATCGAACCTCAAATTTGATCAATGACTTGGAAGCTCCCCGAAGTTCATCGAACCTCGAAGTTGAAATTTGATAAACCTTTTGACATATGGTCTAATAAACAAGAAGAGTATAACCCAAAGTATCTTAAAGGGAAAGAAGCCAGAAAAATAGGGATGAATACAAAAAGTGGGAGGAGAAGGAAACCCTTTTCTATTCTATCTTGAAACAAAAGCATCTCTTCTAGCATCCAAGGCCAAAGAATCTCTGTAGAGATAGAGAAGTTGGAGACAGGGACAGAAAGCCTATGAACTTAGTTGATGATAGTCCCAGTTACTCTCAGCAAAACTACATAGAAGACTTCAGTGCAAGTTTGGAAACAAAGATTACATAGTGGAATTTATTTTAATCTGTATGAAATTGGAAATCAATTTCAAGAAACAAAACACTATTTACCTCCATGCCTAAAATTGGACACTCTGTGTGACGCCAAGCTATGTCGCCTTCATATCGCTCAAATATGCAGACCATGTTAGGTCTTACATAAGGTGTTCCATCATCGCTAGCCATGACCCCGTCCATGTAGTAGGCATTTCTTGGAAAGTCATTGAGTGGATCAAGAGACCTAGCAGTCAGTCCAAATCCATATTCACCTGCATCCATATAGGTTTTAAAATACCAAGCATCACTAGGCACGAAGAGTTCGGAGGTAAAACCCTTGTACAAAACCCTCCTCAGTTTTCCAGTGTCTGGATCCTTAATAGCTGCTTGTGATATGATCACCCCAGCACGAGGATCAGGCTTGAGATGGAACTCCCAAATCCCCCATTTGACTTAATGACCATCAAATTTAAAGCTGGGACCTTTGCGCTGCTCAATGGAGATAGGATTAAGAGGGGGCAACAAAGGATACTTCTGGGCAGACAGTCTATAGTCTGTACCCTCTGGATTTGGCAAGGGTATATCTTTTCCTTTTTCTGTGATTTTCAAGACCTCCTTAGAATCCATATCAACTAAAATTGTGAGACCCTCAATGGGTCTCATGTAGAAATTTGTTGTCCCTGCACTTGAATAACACTGAATTTTTATCAATCTTCGGCCTTCTTCATCAGGTTCGAACCAGCCCAGAGAAATAGGCAGGCATGAAAGGTCACTTACGTTAACCCCTCTCTTCCCTATAATTTCTACGAATTTTTTGCTTTTCAGAGGTACTTGAACGACCGAAGTCATACCCTCCATTGTCATAGCAGGATACCCATTTTCATGAGTGATTTTATTGTCAACAATTTGACCTGATGCAAGGTCTACAATGAGTTTATAAGCATGCCCATTAGCCCAAGCTATTATTGTGGCCTTCCTACTCGGAAGGATACTTCTTGCCTTCCACAAAAGGATTTGTTCTTTTGGGGGCTCTTATAGGACCACAGAGTGAAGTGCAAACTTACCATGATTGAAAATTGAGGACTGCTGCAGAATCTTCTGGACTTTCTTGATCTCCTGAAAGGTCAAAGGATCCAGTGGATGGTTTGCAACTTCTTTTTCGTGATCAACTTTCTGCTGCATCTTAGGCTTTCCTTTCTGAATAAGCACACCATTCTGCTGCCTGGAACACTATTCTTAAAGGTGCAACAGGACCCATACTCAGAGCAATCCAGTTTAACCTTTGCCTGAGAAGGCAAACGAACCGAAGTCCTAACAAAAAGCACCAGCAGCAAAGATCCCGCGAGAATAAACAGGAATTTAAGATATGTTGTGAAATCCATGGCTTACAGGCTAACAGGTGACACTGCAAAACTTTGTTGAATCTCTGTACCTATGCAATTATATTGGGTTTCTGGGCTTCTAGGGCGAATTAACTAAACTGACTGATCTAATAAGCTCTAGGGCTTGCTATTTTGGATGGTATCTGCCATACCCTCACTCAATTTTGTTTCTATTTTACATTGTCATGCAGAGATCAGTCGTCCTTCCCAGATAAGACATCTCGTCTAGGTTTTCTTCTGCAATAGCAATGAATTCTTCAAAGAGATAAAAATTCACTTAATAGAGACTGTATGAATCTAGCCCCTTCCATGTCAGGGTTTTTCCAGCAATACCAATGAATTCTTCAAATATCAAGATTCAGTTAATAGAAACTGTATGAATCTGGCCCCTTCCATGTCTTCCGAAAGGAAGCTATGATAGCTTCGATTCCTGCGAAATTCTTCAAAGATCAAAATTCAATTAAAAATATTCAAAATTAAAGTTAATAGACACTATCTTGTGCAATGAATCTGGCCCCCTTCCATGCCTTCCCAAAGAAAGCTATGATAACTTCGATTCTTGCAGATTAATGCAATAGGTTCTACTCTGATACTGAAAAAAAAAAAACTTGGACAATCATGGTAAAAGAGGAGCCAAACTCTAAAAAATAAAATCCTGCAACCTTTGGATTTGAATGTACATCCTAGCACCAACATTCAACTTTCATGCCCATTCCAAGCCCAACCACCCCGGCGAACCAGTGAAAAAATGGGAAGAAGATCGGCAATCGGCGAGCCTATGCACATCCCAGCACCAACATTCAACTTCCACGCCCATTCCAAGCCCCAACCACCCTGGCGAACCAGTGAAAAAATGGGGCGAATCACTCCAACCCCTCCCTCCGACCCTGTAAATCCAGGCGAATGCCATTGAAATCTACTCCAACCAAGAAAATCGAGGGCGAATTCCATTTTTTTAGTTTTGTGCGCATTTTTTTTGGTGGGCTATTATATAATAATTAATTTTTTTAAAATAATTATTGGGCTAATTTTATAAAACTATAGAAAATGGGTTTTATATAAAAAATTCGCCCTATTAAAATTTAAAAATTTCTTTAAAAATTTCGCCTTTTTACTTTTTGGCTAAAATTCGCCTTAAAATTTTCTCACCAGAAGCTAGCCACTAAAGTATCGTCGTCCCACGTGAGCATTTGAGTCTTGAGCTTCTTGGTAATAAACTACCAGTACTGAGCATTAGATGGGTCGGGTAGCCTAAAAAAGTATCGCGCGCACTAGGCCTAAGCTTAACCCCCTCTGAAACGGGGCTCTAGTAAAGCTCGAGTATTCGTTCCGTGGGCGAATAAACGGATTTGAAGCTCCCTAAAAAGTCAACATATATGTATCAAAATGTATTATGACCACGACGGCTTATTGGATGCCTACCCCCGATGGTCCTAACCTGAACTATAATTTCTTTTGTGGCCTCTATGGGGAGAATTTAGTGAGTTTGGTTAATGATCTTTTTTAGAGAGTCTCAATTTTCTTAGGGTGTGCCTTGGTGAAGTAACTGTAAGAAAAGGGTAAAGGTCCCAACACATTGGGTGCCTTTTGGTCCAATGATTACCAATGCTTCGTGTGTGCTTTGGATTTTACAATCAAAATTGTTATGAGATTTGGATATGCATTGATCATTTTACAATCCTTTTCTAATTACCCTATGTGTGATTGTTCCTTGCAAAAATGAACGATGTGCAAATTATGGGCAGCTTACACCTTGCCTAGTTAGACTATGTTTGCACTATAGGGAGATGGAAAATTGTCTTAGGAAAGCGTTCATGTGCATGCCCAGGCTCACCGTGAGGTGCAAGGGTGGCAGAGATTACTTGCTTTCTTTTCGACAGTTTGGTCCTAGTCCAAATTCCTAATGAAAAATTGAACTAATCTAATCCAAAATTTTTAAAAACTTGAATTAGCTAAAGATATGTGGATATATGGGCTGCTTACTTTTATGTTAATTACGCTATGTGTTTCATATATTTTATCATCAAATCATTTGTTCGGACAACAGATGTGGATTGAAGGCCACTTACTTTTTCCTACTTAAACTATGTATTATTTGCAAAAATATGAAAACTAAAATTAAAACTACTTAGTTGCTAAGCTAAATTCTAGCAAATAAGAGTCATAATCAGTCATGAAATACCAGAACACAGTGATGGAAATTTTTTTTATGGGTTTCCAAGCACTTTACAACTGAAAACAAATGGAAAAAAATAAACAAAAATGAACTTGCTACCTACCGCGCGACTTATCTTCCCACGGGCATGGAGCGCATGCCTGTCAAAGTAGAATGCGCGTGGTCGGGCATAATGCAAAAAATTCCTCCTCTGCTGGGAAAAAATTCTCAGTAAGTATGACTGGAGATGCCAAGAGGATGCAAGGGTGATTTGCGGCAAGATGAGCAGGAAGGAGGACCTGCATCAACAACCATTAACTCAAAAGAAAGAATATAGTGGAGTTGCCATTCCTGTGGTAGTGTATTTGGTGCATGGGCAGACGAACTACACTTTGCTTAGTAGGGAGGTTGCTTACCTACATAAGGATCACAAGTCAAAATTGCTTTTCAAACGTTATTGGAACAAGTTTAACATATAATAAGCTAATTTAGAAAGGAAACGTAGCATGCTACATAAACAATGAAACAAAAACAAAACAACATGCACAAGATACACGATCAACAGAGCAAACACACTATAACTCAACAATGGAGAGCTTATTCCTTTATTAGGTGTTGGTAGTAGTAGAAGATAGAATGCTAAATCTCTTATAGTGGATCCTTCGAGCTACGAAGCTAAAATATCCAAGACAAGGGGGTCTCTTCCCCTCAAGTTCTCAGCAAGCCTCTCTTCCCTCTCAAAGGATGGTAGATCGACAAACATGTGGTGAACTCATCTCTCTTGGACTGAGATGTTGAGTGGCTAACAACTGAGTCCTTCCAATCCTCCTGCTACTGAACAACACTCACTGGTTTTCTATGGAGAAATTTGGCCCACATAACAATGTGTCTCCCATTTCTCTTCCCAAAGTTGGCTTTTATAGACCATTTTCAAATTTTCCCTCCTTCTCTTGGCCCAGAATGGATGGTGACACAAGAGTGGGGGGTATGATTCCTTTATGTGTTGCACTAAAGCCTAAAGGTGGCTCAATGGCGACTATACTTGGTTAGGTTGAGAGGGAATCTTTTTAACCAAGTGTGCCAAGTGGTCTCGGATGGTGACATTCTTTCATCCCCAGGACCGCGCGATTATCGAAGAAAAAGCCACACTGTGCGCTAAGAGCCAGTGTTGCCTGTGCACGGTCCATAAATTTTTCCCTTAGGAAAAATCAAATTTTTTTCTCCTAATGTATTTCTTCTCTGGAAACCCTCTATCTGTACCTTCTGCTTAGATTTTTCATCAATTCAAAAATTATTGATGAGGTTGAGTTAGATGTGGTTCGTCTTGATATTTGAGGAATTGTTTTGGGAAGCCTTTATTTATATCACAAGAAAGTCATATTCCTCAAAAATGAGAATATATCACCTCACTAAGTATGGGGTTGAGTTTATTGTAAGAGTACACAACATGAAGACTAACTTATCACTTGTTAATGCAAGGCAAATGAAGAAGCTCATAAATTCTAGCAAGAATTTTGTATTTTTGGTCATGAAAGCAAAGGATGTCGAACAATCTGATGCTTTTAAGGGTTATGACCCTTATCATAAGAATGAATTAGTTAATCTCATTTCTAACTAAGATGATATTTTCCAGGAACTTGAAATATTGCCTCCTAAGAGGGAGATTAAACATGAGATTTAGTTTGAATAAAGTGTTCCTCTACCTAATGTTGGAATGTGTAGGATGTTCATGATTCAAAATTTGATACATGGAGAATGTGCATTGACTTTCGTGCGCTAAAAAATAACACGATAAAGAATAGATACCCATTCTTAATATCGATTATTTGTTAGATCAGTTAAAATATGTAGTTTACTTTAATAAGATAGACATTCAAAGTGGTTATCATGAGATTCATATTGCAAAACGTAATGTTTGGAAAATTTCTTTCAAAACAAAGCATGGTTTGTTTGAATGGTTATTGATGACTTTTGGGCTTTGTAACGCCACGAAAAATTTTATGCGTGTGATGAACGATTTTTTTAAACCAATCATTGAGGACTTTATGATTATCTACTTAGATGATATTATTGTATTTAGCATAACTTGTGATGAGCACGTCAAGCATATAAGGCAAGTAGTTGAAAAATGGGAAGTTGTATGTGAAATAGTTGAAGTGTGAATTTGGAAAGACATCATTGTTGAAGTTTGCAACAATAAACAATGAAATTGGCATCCAGAAACAACATGACAACACCTACACTAGTGTGGGACCATAGGTCATGTAGTGGATGAGTCCTAGCAATACATTAAAGGCAATTCAATTTAGTTTAATAAATTGAAAATGTGTCTAATTTAATTTATCCATTAATTAATTTGGACAATAAAATGGGATCTATCTCATAATCACTTTTAATAGTTAACTAAGTGTGATAAACTCGGTTTAGCTCATGAATTTCAAGTTGAGGGTGGTTGGTGAGGCATGTAGAGTGATTCTATTATTTCTAGAGTTTGAATTGCAGTAATGCATTAGTTTAATGCATGAGAAATCAATTAACTTAATTTTATTGAATTAAAGTTATGTGAACTAATCTGTAAATGTTTGTTGCACTAGTGAGAGATCAAGTGAATTTAATCCATATGCGATGATATGTCGTGCAACCCGATGATTTACTATTAATAGGCCGCATGCATGTCGGGCCTCTAGTGGAGACCCAGTTGAGACAAGGTTAAAGGGATGTCATAATCGTCGTTTGTATCATTAGTAGGTTGCTCGTATGCAACTAGACATCCATTGGATTTCCCATGATCTTGCGCGCTTTTTGGAAGGCTGAAATTCCTAAAGAATAGGGATTACATTCCACATGAATTGACGCAAGCAAGGCATGCTTATTAGAGGCAAGAAAATTGGCTAAGTGTTGGTCGATTTTTTCTGGGTCGAGTGTGAGACAAATGCCGAGTGTAGGGACTCTTGTGAGAAGAGTGCATTGTAATTGTTTCATGATTCCATGGTGAATATAAAAAATAAGATAGAGGGGTTTTGAGTCGACAGAAGCTTTCGAGAAAATATATGTGTTGTGGTTTGATTTGCTTCTTTCTTTACTTGTTTTGATAGCGATCGTAGTTTATTTTCCATAATTGATTTGTAGAAGGATTCAAGATCTAGCTTTAGTACATTTGCTTGATCGCATTGAATCCATTGATATACATATGTTTGTATAATTTCTACATGGTATCGTAGCAACAGGAAAATCACTATAGTGGAGAAGAAATTGAGTTTGTGATCGAATAGCATTCGAATTTGCAAAAGTATTCTTGGTGCGACGGTGAATCGGATCAAGATGGCTTTTCGGTGGCTTGAGTTTGGAGTATGCACTAAGGGCAAGCCTATGATATTGTGTATACATGATGGAGGCAAGTACTAAAGGACAATGGGTTGAAAGAATTCATTGATAATGACATTCCAAAACCCATTGCGGTAGATGCCGCAAATCTTGATGCTTGGAAAAATAAAGGTAGCAGGGCGAAGATGATCTTATTTGAGGGAGTACGAGACCACAATGTCTCAAGTCTCCATGGAAAAAGTGACTCCATATGCAATGTGGAAGGCTTTGATAGATCTGTTTCAGAAGCCATGCACCACGAGAAAATTGGCACTCGAAGGACAAGCTCGAGAAAATAAAAATGGAGAAAGGTGATATTATTCTCAAAATATTTAACTAAGTTTGTCCAATGTCGAGATGATCTTGGGAGCATTAGAATTACCATCGCAAATGATGACTCTGGTGAGCTCTAGATCTTCTAGGACTTCCCAAGAGTTGGCATAGTTACTGCGACTCGTCAATGGGAGGGAGAAGTCTGCTAGATTGGGAACGACTTTGATCGGATTTTGTGCAAGAATAATTCAGGGCAGAATACTCAAGGATGGATCTTCATCTAAGACAGATGATGAAGAAAATTGTGCTTTGTGTCTAAGTCCGAGAAGGGGAAAGGAAAGAAATCCCTATCTCCTACCGAGTCCGGCGAAGAAGGCAAGAGGTGCGACATGTCTAGAGTGAAGTGTTTTCACTCGTCACTGCAGCATGGACATTATGCCACTCAATTGTCCACAAAATAAGAAGAACAAGAAGGCTTCGAGATCTGAGCTGGTGAGGCTTTGGCATCATAATTTGAGCTTTAATTCTCGCTTCGTTTGCATGCATGGTGTCAAGTGAAATGGGATTAGTGTGGTACTTGGATAGTGGTGCATCTTTCCACATGACGGAGACAAAAAAATTTCAAAGAGTATCTTGGGAGGAGAAGGACCTCCGTGATGCATATCGAAATGGGTGATGACGAGCTTCTGTATAGTTCTACCAGATTGGTATAGTTACCTTCCAGAGACACTGTAAACCCTTTTTTATTAAAATATGTAATGCATGTACCAGGCTTGGAAAAGAATTTAGTTTTCAGCTACAATGTTGGAGGATAGAGTATTATGATGTGGTTTTCTGGAAGGAAAAGCTTTCCTTTGACACAAAGCCACAGATAAAAACCAAGAATATTTGGATTTGTGTGAAGAATATCTATAAACTTGATGTAGATGGTTGTGCGACATTGACGGAGTAAGGCTGACAAAGTGGTGAGCCTGGATGAGGGTGATTTATGGCACAGATATTGGGCCATCTAGCACCACGGAGCCTTGAAGGTCATGCAGAATATTTCTACTAGTCTTCCCAAGGGTACTTTCGCGTAGTTAGAGACATGCAAGGGATGTACTATGGGGAAGTATGTAAAGGCCACTTTTCAAGAGAAGAGAACCGAGCTCCGAAATCTCTGATAGAGTTCACTCGACGTGTGTGGACCATTCTCTCATGCTTTGACAGTAGAAATCACAAATACTATGTGATCTTTGTTGATGATTTTTCTAGAAAGTGTTGGATCTACTTCATGTAAAAAGAAAGATCAAACGTACTCTCAAAATTTCTGGTGGGGAAATATATGGGGAAGCATGTGAAGGCTCTGATGAGCGTTAATGGTGGTGAGTACATATCCAATGAATTCAAGAACTTCTCGAGCAAAGAAGGAATTCGGGAGAGAGTTGATTGCGCCTCATAACCTACAACAGAATGGGGTCACGGAAAGAAAGAACCAAACAATTTTGGGTGCAGCACGAGTGATGTTGCATGATCAGGGGCCTACCATTGGATCTATGGATCGGAGGCATGCAACGAACGATATTTGTGCAAAACCGTAGTCCCTCATTGGATACTTGTCATGAGTACACGCGAGGAGGATTTTTCCGGTAAGAAATTTGATGTTTCAAATTTTAAATTTTTGGCCTCATCTATATATGTGCATGTGACCAAAGACTCTGAAGTAAAGTTCGAACCAAAATCTAAGATTGGGATATTTGTGGGAGTTACACATGATACTCCCCACAACTATCGGTGTATTTTCTCCAAACAACATGATGATCATGTTGTGAGATGGGATATAAAATTTGATGAGGAGAAAGCCATGCGATTGTCCCTTAAGAGGGGAGCTTGATTTGTATGCATATCAGGAACCCTTGGTTCCTAAGTATGACCGGGAAGATGTGGAGTGCCACAAGATGAGGATCATGGAGAGTGCGAAACGCTCATGCAGAGAGACCTCCAGAAGGGGAAATTTAGAGCAGATGGATAGAGGGAGTACATGCATCTATACCTCCAGAGTGTGAGGTGGGGTGATGTGCAAGATTAATCCCAAGAAGAAATTTGGGCAAGGTCCTAAAGATGGTGTGTCTCATGGATCGAACCTAGTAAATAAAGGAGCCCATAGTACACCATAGAGAGGATTAGTTAGATTGATGCGAAATCGCATGTCAGAAGACTAAAAATCAAAGTGACGAGTGTCGGATGCACTGGAGCACAAATCGAGTTGGGAGTAGTGCAGAGTGCATGGATGCATATGTCAACAACGCGGAGGTCCGGTGACATGTGCAGCAGCTAGCGACGCAATCGTAGGACTCTAATGACATATGCATTATATTGATTTAGTTATTTGAAAGCTATTCAGGTTTCGTAGTGTGTTGGATATGTGAGAAACACTAGAGAAGTGTTGCATGCAAGAGTTGCATGTGCGAAACAACACTAGAGAAGTGTTGCATGCAAGAGTTGCATGTCGCATGCAAGAGGTGCATGTGTGCATGCAAGTGATATTCCAAGGTACCGGATCAAGACAGCATTGATGATGAGCATCTACACTAGTGTGGGACCATAGGTCATGTAGTGATAAATCCTAGCGATACATTAGTGTGAAATTCAATTTATTTAATAATTGAAAATGTGTCTAATTTAATTATCCCCTTAATTAAATTGGACAATAAAATGTAATCTTATCTCATAATCACTTGTAATAGTTAAGCGAGTATGATAAATCTTAGTTAGCTCGTGAATTTTGAGTTGAGGGGGGGGTTTTATGAGGCATGCGAGTGATTATATTAGTTATGGAGTTCAAAATTTGCTGTTAGTGCACTAGTTTAATGCGATGAGAAATCGAAGTAACTTAATTTATTGAGTTGAAGTCAACTGAACTAGTTGTACCTGTTTGTTGAACTAGTGAGAGATCAAGTGAATCAATCGTATTTAATTCACATGTAGTGATCTTCCATGCAACCGATGATTTACTATTAATAGTTGCATGAATGTCAGTCAGTGGAGACCTAGTTGAGACAAAGGTTAAAGGGATGTTAACTATCGACTTGTATCATTAGTAGGGTTGTCCCGCATGCAACCAAACATCCATTGGATTTCCAATGATACTTGCGCAATTTTGGAAAGTCTTAAATTTCCTAAATAATAGGGATTGCATTCCCACATGAATTGTGCGAGCAAGGAAAGCCGATTAGAGGCGGGGAAATTGGTTAAGTGCGGTCATTTTTTTCTAGGTTAGCAGGCTAGTGGGCAGAGTGCACGAGACTCCCGTGAGAAGAGTGCATTGCAATTGTTTCATGATTCCATGAGTGAATATACAATAGAAGATAGAGGGGTTTTGAGCAACAAGCTTTCCCTGGGGGAAAATATTTGTGTTGTCGTTTGATTTTCTTCTTTCTTTACTTGTTCGATTGGAAATCGTGTTTATTTTCACAATTGATTTGTGTAGATGGATTCAATATCTTGCTTTAGTATTGCTTGATCGGATTGAATCCATTGATATACATATGTTTGTATAATTTCTACAATCATTAGTGTGCATGGGTTACATCGTAGGGGGTAGTGAATTAAAAATAGATCCCCTCTAAGGTTTCAAGTGATTGTGAAATGGTGCGAAGCCTACATTAACTACAAAAGTTAGAAGCTTTTTTAGGGAGCAAGATATTATTGGAGGAAATTTATTGCTAACTTCTCATTCATTACATCTCTTAACATGCTTTCGACTAGCATGAAACAAGTATTTCAATGGGGAGGCACCGTATAAATCCTTTCGATACATTGAAAGAAAATATCAATACAACATTAGTGTTACACATTGCCAAAATTGAAATAGTAGTTTGAGATAGAGTATGATGCAAGTCGATCCAACTGAGCATTGCATTTATCTACGTAGATCTCTCCATTCGAAACTTGTTTTGGGTATCTTCCAAAAAAATCTCCATTGGATTTGATTTTTGGGAAAGATTTTGATTCCGATGAGTACAAAGAGATTAAGATAAAGCCTAAAGATTCATTCATAAGATCTATATGGTGCATCAAATAGAGCAGGAATAGTTGGAGAAGATCCTGCTGCGAGTACATGTCTAGGAACGATAAACATAGGATGGACCATCACTTCCAAGTTGGTGATCGATTTTGGCTACATATCGCAAAGATAGGTGTTGTAGCTCTAATCTGCCCTCTTTAAAAACTGTCAAATACCTCTACAAATTCTACGTCACATGAACCTTTTATCTTGTTACTACTTGTCTTATTTAGTCTCTCAAATTCATTTTCATTATCCTAACCTACTCCTTATATTTAATCTCTTCCATAATCTTTTAAAGTCAATCTCCCCTCGAAACATTGAAGTATAATAATGATATTTACTATATTTGAATCATTTTGAGGGCTATTTATTAGATACCAATAATAGCTAACATTAATGATATAAAAAAAATTTATTACCTACATTGAATAATGTCGCATATCATGCATATCATTATATACTTATATATAACAATATTACTAATTACATATTAATATATGCACACATATGTTTAAAAACTCAACCTAAAAAATGATTAACAATCATAATACATAAATACTAATAACCTCACAAAACATGTTTACAAAATAGAGAAAATATAAAAGATACATATAAAACTAATTTAAGAATGATTGTGCTAACACATTCTTTAGCTAACACATGTATTACATATAGTAACATAATCCTACCCAAGTAAATAAAAAAATAAAAATAAAAAATAAAAATAAAAATAAAAAATAAAAAATTGAAGAAAAAAAAGAAAAAGAAAAAGAAGAAGAAAAAGTCAACCAATCTTATTATATTGTATCAAAATAAAAAAATCAATGTCATACAATTCCACATCTCTATATTAATTTTAAAAAGTCATTTTATTTGAAATCTCATTGATATTTATAAATTATTAATTAAACAAATGCAAGTGATTGATAATTATAAATTATTAATTAAACAAATGCACAATTACTTGCATGGTTTATTTACATTCGTAATATCAAAGTTTAAATTTCTTTGACAAACACTTTGATTTAAGTTTTATTTGGAGAATTAAATTATTTAAAGGTTATAAGCAAAAGTATAATTGCACAATTGAAACAAATTACATTCTTATGTGTAATTGTATATTTATGTGAGTGAATCGAATAAAGTTTAAAAACCATTTTTTCAAAAAAAAATTAACACCGGAAAAAAACCACTTAAAATCTCTTTTTTTCAAAGTCTTATTAAAATTAACATGTGAAAACTCGCACTTTATACGATAGATGGGTGATTCAAATTTTCTCCATAGGTCAAAATTCAAATTCAACTGACTTTTATAGTAGTCTCTCTCCTCTACATTTAGATGGGCATATGTATTTTGTTTTTAAATTCACTTTTGCATATATCTTTATAAAATATATTTATGCATGAGAGACCCCCACTTGATGAAACACGTGGTCAATATAAATTCAAACACGTGGGTCGATATAAAGTTCTCATATGGTAGATAGTGGTAAAGTCACGGATATGTCCCCCATCCCATATTAAATAAGGCCCATTCATCAAAGTCCATACGAGCCTTTGGATCCCATGGGAGCTTGTATGTTGATGAAAATATTGGAATTGTAGGAGGTGCTGTTAAAAGTGGTTGGAATTTGGGTAAAAAAATTTAAGAAATTTTTTCAGTAGTTAGAAGTTTGAATCATGTAGTTGATGATGGAAATGGATTTAGCACCATCAAAAAATCTCTAGAGCATCCAAAATATTGAAATTTAATAATTATTACTTCGATTTACAAAATTACTGCAAGCATTTTCTTAAAATTTTACTAAATTTCCATAATTTTTAGAACAAAAAAACAATCTAATTAAACTACGGTGAAAAAACATTGAATGCTTTTATAAACTACCATTTATTTCCTTCAAAGTTTATTTACTTTCATTATTAGTTTATTGAACTACATTCATTTTTATGGCTATGAATTCATCAAATACATTCTAGAATTTAAGGTTTTCTCTAGAATTTGAAGAAATTTACCTATATTTACTCGAGGGAATTAAAACTGAGAAACCGTTATTTCACATAAAACATAAGATATGTAAATGGTGGCTTTAACAAATAATTTTACGTTGAGTTATTAAGAGAAGACCTCAACGAAATGAGATAAGAGAATTACAACGAAATGAGATAAGAGAATTATATTGGTAGCACTTGTTTATGAGTTATGATGTAATTATTAAAAGATTAATTCTCATTTGTGTGGTATCATTTATGTGATGTCGGGAAATAAATTATGAATGGATTAAAGATTGGGTATAAGTAATTCAATTAAAGAATAACATATTTTTAAAAATTACATGAATATATTATTAATGTGAATTATTATTAAAGATGTTATTAATGGGAGCTTATTAACACTGAATGGCAACCAACTCCCATAAAGATAAAAAAGAATTGGAAATTATCAAAGGGCGAGATTTTTATGCACGGACAAGGAGACCATGTTCAACTGACTAACCTCACTCTCATAAACAATTATAAATCCAAAGTGGAATTAATTAAATATTGAAAATTAGGAATTTATGCCTAATTTTCTAGATTAAGTTTTGTTCCTCTCAATTAGGAGCCACTTAGGCCTAGAGATTCTCTCCACCTAACTAGGGTCCTAGATTGGTGTATAGTTGAGATATTGTCTCAACTAAAAATGTCCAAGATAGACACACTATCTTAAGACAGGCATTCTCCTCTTGGTATTTAGTATCTGCATGTATACATATTGTATTAATAATGAGAGTATGAGGAGTACAACAAGGTTGTGGCCTTTTTCCGCCATGTATAGGTTTTAAATCTTCATGATTTCATGTGTTTTATTAGTTGTTTAATTTTCTAATGTGGTATCGTAGCTTATCAAAGTTAACCCTTTATGGGAAAGCCTAAGACAGAGAGAATGTGAATGTTTGCTTGTTGTTAGAGTAGGCGTTGGTTGCATCATAAGGTGTGTTGTCTTCACAAGCGCCGATTGAGAGCTTATTAGAGTCGCAGTTTATTTGATATAAAATCGATGCGTTGCATGTTTTGAGTCTAGTCATTTTTATCTATTTCGCGTGTTCTTAGTAACAATCACGCTAAAGCTTTCTTTCACCACATAATTCCTCCCCGAAACGCCACAAATATTACAAAAGTTTGGAAAGAAATGGGCGTGAACAGAACGCTCCTGGAGAACTTCAGGTGCTAATTGAATGCGTGTCGACAGACTTGATCATGTTCATGTTTCTTTTTGGAGTGGAGTTGGTGTAAGGAATATCCTCGCTGTAGCTAAAGATCCGTGATGTTGTTTGTTAGTGTATGATTATCGCTAAAGTATTCGAAGAGTTGTGTATATGACTCATACTCGCCGTTGCTGAGTTCGTGTTTGAGTTGATATGTGGTAGTCTCATGGACTGTGAAATCATGAAGACCAATGTAAGGAAGATCTCGTGTAGTTTTCCTCAACAAAGGCAACAGGCGTGGCTTTAATTTGGGCCTGACATACCAATCTCGTGGGACCACTATTTTCGAAATCCCTCAATGGTTTAAATCCTAGGAATTTGTGGCACATTTACAACCACAAAGGTAAAAGCTCCTGGGAGATCCATGGTTTTCGGGGATAATTTTGTGGTTGTCTGGCCTAAGATCTATCTTCGAATAGACCATAAAAGTTGAGTTCACGCTATAAGAAATGTCGATTGGATTAGCTGGGATATGTGAGGCTATGCGTCATGAGAAGTAAATAAGTTGGGACTGGTGTTGTGGGTTGTGAGAAGTAAATTGTTGTTGAAGTGATTGTAAGCCAAATGGAATCACAACAATCTGAATTGTGATTTACCGGTAAAATTGTGATGTAAAATTTGTGGACAAGCTTGACTAAGGCGTAGTCAACCGGGGCCCAGTTTGTTGGACGGATAAGTCGTTTCGCCGACAAGACAGACCTCCCAAATGTCCTACGTATAGCTAGCAACAAACAAACAAACAAAAACTATTTTCTCTAGATAATATTCGATTCTCCGAATTAGCTACAACCGGGGTTTTGAAGACCCACCCGTAGTCCGGGTCGTTCTCAGAATAATGATCTTCTTTCTAGTTTCTTGAAAGAATTGTCTTCAAAGATCTCGTAATCACAAACATGGAAAAAATCAATAGCACCCGGTGATAGTATAAACTAATTCACGAATCATATATCTATCAAGATGATCAAGGAATTCAAGAAACAAGCTTAATTTATTAAATAACTCATTGACAAAACATGATAAACAACATACTTAATTAAAGAACTCATTGAGAAAACGGGATTCATTCGTATTATCTTCTATGAAGAAAGAGCCTTACAACCGTGTCCGCCTTGATGTCGCACAGGCCTTCCTAGGGTCCGTAATGTGCGTTTCCTTTACTCCCCCGATGCTTTGCACTCTCTTAGCTAAAATGCACATGGGTATGTAATCATTCCCACATAATGATCAATTAAGAGAGTTTGAGTTTCTACAACATTTCTCCTCAAAAATTCTCAAAGTCTAACTCCCCTTGAGGTCGCACTATGGCTTCAATTTATAGAAAAGAGAAGAGGTTGCAAGCCCACATAAGAGGGGATAGAATCCTCTTTGAAGGATTGAGCTCCATAAACCAAGCTAAGAAATTCACACTGAGGAATGAACATACATGATAGGAGCGAACCTTCAACCGGATAATTGCTTCTAGAAGTCGCATTTGGCTCCACAAGCTTCTAAATATTACTTTCCGCCTTCATTTTACCTTTTACAAGGGTCCACACCCTTAATGAAGAAAAAGTGTGTTTAGCTCCGCATGATTTAGAGCAAAATGTAAGCAAGACCGCAGAAATGTTAAGAGAAAGTGCGGTACAAGTGTTTTTAAGACTTTTTATGAGCTTTTCTCTCAATTTCAAGGCTTGATTTTAGGAACTTTGATGTTGTGGACTTCTAAGGAGTAATATATGAGTAATGATGAACCCATATAGACACTAAAACGTCATAGGTGACAAATTTCAAGCAGTAACAAATTGCCCCCTAAAGTGCGAAGTCTCGAGAGCATTCGAAGAGTGATGTGCTTTATCGTTTCAAGGATTAGCTCAGGACACCTAAATAACTCTCGTAAAACATTCAATGCAAAACATATATATATATATATATATATATCATCAATGAGGTAGGCATTCCCATACTCTGATCAAAAACCAACTAAACTTGTTCTGATACAAAACGAATATTACATCAATAGTGTGGACACAACATGGACACAAATCATCTATAATGAATAACAGCTCATTGCATAATGACAATAAACTCCTCGTAGGCCTGATAGTGGAAACTAAATCCAGGTCTTGATTTCTACTTCTCCGAACTAGTACGATTCTATCCATGCTATTTAAATATGTCGAAGTCGAACATGGTAGAACCCACTTGATTACCACCAATGATGAACCGTTAACAAGTGTGAGAGAACCACCAATAATGACAATGGCTTTCAAAGTACTCAAGACAATCCATGAAATATGAATAAGTGATCTGAAGTTGAACATTTCACTTAATCGTTCGATCAGTCACCACGCAACCCGGTTGTCGAAGTAGAAAACCCGCCATTAAGGCATGCATATTCTAAGGTACCGATGGATTCTAGATCAACTTCCTAGATGATGAGCTGCCTTCGATAGAAAGTGATCCGTCGTAAGTAAGCTCACGACACGAAACCATAGATCAAGTTTTGAAGAAATTTTTTAAAAGGACCGACCAAGGATGGTCAACGCGAATGTGGAGATGGCAATATTTGCAGATACAGTTGGGTCTGTTTACTGTCTCGAAACACATAATGACAATGTGATGGTTTATGACAATGCTCTGGAGCTAATACACGCAAATCGGCTGGTACACCTCAATGTGGTTTGATTAACCGACAGGGGCAAAGGATCTTCCAACCTGTATAAGTGTGAAAAAAGTGTCATGTTCAAGAGTGGTATACTACTTTTTAAATCAAAGTGTAAATAAAGTGGATTCATTTTCATTTTTCCCCCACCATTTCTCGTGGCACTCCTCTTTATTTTGTACAAGCTTGAGGAGGATAACATTTGCTTGTTTATAAGTCTGTCCTTCTAGATGAGTCCAACTTAGGTTTAAAATCAACCCCAAGAAGGAGTGGTATGTTCCTATTTGTAATCGACAGTCTCATCGTTAAATTTAACAAGTCCAAGATATGAGAAACTGTGTTTTTCATTTTTAGGAGTCGAAGAAAAACTTAAGAAAACTCCATGGGTGTACTTTTTCATAATTTTTAGTATCTCGTGCCCAAAAATGATAAAATAATGGGAGAGAATCTATTGACCATGATTAGTCAACATATACCTTTTTCGTAAATAGTCCATTTCATCTAAAAGGGGTAAACATATACCGAAGGGACTGACTGCTTCATTTTTAACGAGTTCGAACAATTAAGTACTGCAATATTTTCATATTTAGAGAGTCTAAAGGGCTAAAAAGAGGACTCATGGTTTCACTTTTCGTAATTTTTAAGAGCCCGAAAAAGTGATAAAAGTATACTTTCGTCAAAAATGACCATTTCAATTCAAAATCTCGTATTCTCGCACAAAAACTCAAAAATTAAACGTACCTCTTTTAAAAAAATAAAATATTTTGAAAACCATATCTTTAAAGTGAAAAATAAACAAAAATTAAATTTCATTTATTCGAAAAAGAACTTATAAAAAATAGTTTTCCAAAATCATTTTTACCATTTAAGTTCGCAGTGAAAATTCTGAGAGCTTTTGGCAAAAAATGCCCAGAGAAGATTCCTGGACAAACCAACCGTTCAAAATCGAAAACCGTCTACTCCAAGTAATCCACATTCTCTTTTCCTTGCTTTTCATCCATTCATTTCCTTAATTTAGGGTTTAAAATTCATTTTGGGGAGAAATATTTCAAATTCCCATCTATAACATCCACAGAGTAACCACATGAGCCTGTGAACCTAAAATTTTCTTGACAAAGAAATGTGTGGATCTCAAAAGACTGAGAAAGTCACAAGAACAAGACTGTACTAATGACTGAACAAAAAAGTGCGAGAGCCGTGAAGAATATAAAAACACATTTTCTCTCCAAATTACCCAAAATTTTCTTTTAAAAATGATTCTAATATTTCATTTTGTTCATTGTAGGATATTTACAATGCTTATATAGCAAGAACATGAACACGAGGAGGTGGATGAAGCCGCAATGATTCATCCACCTAAGCATTACAAATTTTGAGAGCATGTGGGTTACGAAATTATGGGCTAATGTACTTTATTTAGAGAGCCTTAAGTAGATCTACTCCCTTGGTTGGTAAACAAGGGATGTATAGACCAAGGTTTTGTGATTGAGGTGCAATCGGCTCAATCGAAATGGAGGACATATAATTTCTAATTAGTTTGTCTAAAAGAGGCAAACCACTTTCTCTATTTGGGGCCAGGCCAAGTGGCCAGCCTCAAGGTTAGCCCGCAACTAGAGTTTTGCAATCATGAGGTTGATCCTAAAGACAAACGGATTGATATTAAAACCATCATCCATCCCGAGTTGAAAGTAGTTGCATTTATCATAACCAGGTTATGTGGAAGTGCGCTTACATGTTGCTACCGGATCTCAAATGCGGATTGCAAAAGTGGGATCTGCTTCCAAGGCACCATATTCAATTGGTGTGAGGCAATGTTGGCCAATATCAAAGGCCAACTAACTAGAGCAAAACGGGAAGTTGAATAACTTCCTGACATGGATCGATCGTGTTACTTTTTCTAGAGAGGATCTCTCTACCGGCCCTGCAACATATTCCAGCTTGATCATGGTAGAGTCCAAGAGCCTGAATGGTCCATTTGGTTGCATTGATGGCCCGTCACAATGTGAGGGTACAGAGATTGTTCGATTTCCGTCTACTTCTCGTTGGTTAGAGAACCAATCCCTTCGTGTGATATAAGACTTCCTTATGCCAGATGGATTACCACTGATCACAATATACCACTTCCTTCCTAGAGTTTAGAACCTGTAAGAACCATTTTTACATGTTCTAAGTTCTAATTTTTATTTTGTTTTTAAATCATCCAAAATTGATAACAAAAAATTTCCAAATGCAATGTGGGTCTACATCGACCAAATACTCTCCGCCCTTCAGTGAGGCAAAGGATGCACTGAGCACCACCACCACCACGTGATCGCACATCGTAGATCCTTAATGATTTGGAACACTATCTAGAGCGACTAACTATGGACATCCTGCAGACTACCATAGACAACATTCCACTTCGCTTGCAAAGATATGTCATTGGGGTTCTCGAACTGCTCAGAGATTCCCGAGCAAGGTGGTACGGTTATGCATATTATCATGACCATTACCACGAATAGACATCGATCGTATAGACTCATATCATTTTTTGTATCAATTTTTCCCGATCATATGTCAGAACTATGATCGAGGACGATGTACTATTTTTTGAAACACTACTCTATGCTATGATATACTACAATTTCCAAGCATCATTCAACATGTTATCGAATGTTATTTTGATTTATCAAGCCATTATCGCAAATGTCTCCGTTTATAACACTAGAAGCTATTGCATCCAAGTAATGTGTTTAAATTTCTTGAATGTGTCGATACTCAATATAATCAAATTCTTGCCCAAGAGATGAACTTTCAAAAATAATCTTAACAACACCGAGTTTCTAATTGCATACACTCGATTTAATTGTAATACAAATAATTCCTCGTAATCTAACCTAAAGATCAAACTCCGAATTCCAAATGAAATGGATTCTATTAACTCAATAATCAAGCGCTATATTCTCGTAATATTGTTCGTCGTTTGACCGAGGCTTACCCCATGCATAGATATTAACTCACAAAGGTGAATAAACAAATTCCAGGCTACTGAAGAAATGTTCTCATGGTACTATGACAAGCACCATCAACAAACCAATGTATGTTGAAAATACGTCAACATCCGCAATATCAAGAGTAATCCGTATAAAGGTGAATAAGAGTAAAAGCACACTTAAGCTAGGCACACGTTTAATCTACAAGACACCAGCTAAAAAAACTAATATACGTAAAAGATTCCACACAAGAATCAAGCGTAATATCTCTTCATATAAAGTCTATCGTAGGGTTTGCCTAAAGAAACCTCACAAAATCAATCAATTCATAGGCCCATTTTGCAAGTCGTCGTTTGACAATATAAGGACCATGCCACATGGGTTTGAATTCTCCGTAAATTTCCTAGATTATCATTAGCTTGATCATATACCAAAACTAGGTCTCCTTTCCGAAAAAATACAAGGTGTAAAACTTCTATCATACCGAGATTTCATTCAAGCCAAGATGAGTCCTTTAGCCAATTTAGCAAAGGCGCCGATTCTCATCTAATTGAGCTAAGTACAAAGTGTTTTTCCTCCTCGAGGTAGTTGGTAGTAACTTTATGGCTAGTTGGAGTGATGATATCTCACGCTAATGGTAATACCGCTTCTAAAACCGTACACCAATCAAAAGGGGTAAAACCTATCATGTTTTTGCTGAGGTCTCATATGCCCAAACTACTAAAAAAGCATGGTATGCCAATTCCGATTTATGAATTCCAATGATTCGTTTAATCATGGTGACTGCTTAAAAATTTATTAATTGCTTCAACCAAACCATTAGTCTACTGGATAATATGGTGTAGAATTTTCATGGCGCAGCCGTTGGTCAGGCTAGTCTTGGCCATCATGATGTTTCGAAATGGCTCCCATGGTCATGAATTAATGCTAGGTACATCGAAACGAGCAATCACATGATTGAACACAAAAGTAGTCAGCTTTTGCCATCTCGTCGCAAATGTAGGCATTGTCACCCATTTGGTAAAAAAATCTACTCGGCGAGAATAATATACCCATGCCCCCTACGAGTGAGGGTTACATGTAATGAAGTCAATGCCCCATTTTGCAAAAGGACCGACATCAATTATAGGGTGAAGAGGAGCAGGTGTGGTGCACGCATCTTTCAATCAAGATTTGACAATTATGGCATTTTCGGACCGCATAAATACAATCTTTTAAATAAGGATGGTCAAAAATAACCGGGCCACAAGTATATCTTTTTTGGGCCGTGCATACCCAAACATATGACCGCCACATGCTCCAACATGACAGCCATTTAAAACCTTTCTGCCTTCTTCATGGGTGAGACAACGTTGAAAAATGTAGCCCCCGTACCACGACGGTATAGTGTGTCGCCAACAATAAGGATATTGTTGAGACTCTGAAACGGATTTTACGTCATTGTGACCGTGAAAGTTCGGCCCAAATATTGGTTCTCAAGATAAACGATAATATCTCCATACCAAGGATCAATGGTACTAATAAGAAACAAGGATGTGTCCGCGACGCGCTGTTCCGCCACAGCTTCTGTATCAAGACGTGGAAAGTCACACATAAGTTCAACAAATATCAATGATTTCTTTGATTTGGATTTTCAAATTCCAAGTCAAACTCCCCGTAGGATAACAATCCATTTGGAGTATTTGCCCCCTAGCAATTGTTTGGTCAAAATATACATCATAGGGTTATAATCATAAATCACCGTTGTTTTTCGTAAAAGTATGTAATGACGAAACATTGGACAACTTGAACGGCTGCCAAGGCCAATTTCTCCACATGTGAATATTTGATTTCAATGGATGCAAATTGCGACTAAGATAGTAAATCACATGTTCACCATGGAATTCATCTTCTCGACCTAGAACCATTCCTATCGTGAATCGGAAGCTACGATACAAAAAGTAATCTTGGTTGTAATTGGAAGGATGCAGAATTCAGCATGGGTCAACGCGAGATGAGAGCATCAAAAGATCGATCAGCGATCTCGTCCCAAAAAGAAAGGAATATTTTGTTTTAACAACTCGTAAAACCTTTTGTTAACTCGGCATAGTTAAGAAAGAATCGACGTAAAATTTTGCTTTCCTTGCAAACTTTGAGTTACGAAGAGTAGAAGGAGGAGGTAAATTGATGATAGCCTCAACCTCGATGGATTGACGAATGCCTACCTTTGAGACAATAGATCCCAACAATCGGCCCGTATTGTACACAAAAAGCACATTTGTGAGGATTCAGACGAATCTTATAATGCCTACATCGCATAAAAATGGCTCATAAATGAATGATATTCCCGTTTCCTCGTTGTGAGAATGAGCAGAAAATCATCGAGGTAGGGTTACACAATGTGTTTAATGTCATGAAATGCATAAGACATTGCCCTCTCTAAAAGTGGACCAAAGATTCCTAAGTCCAAAAGGTAATTTGAGATAAGTAAAAGTACCCCATGGACAAATGAAAGTTAAGTTTTAGGTTGATCTCAGGAGTATGTTGATTTGATTGTAGCCGGAAAATCCATCCATGAACGAAAACATTTACCTCAAGACAATCACAATAATTTGAACGATATAAGGGGTTGGATAATTTTATTTTGGACAAGCTCGACTTATATCCCTATAATCGATACATACTCGTATTATTCCTTATTTTTTATTGATGAAATCCATTTTAGATACCCAACTGCTAACTAATCGGATAAATAAAACCTACACGGCAATTTTTCAACTTCTCGCTTTAATAGCGGCAAATTTTTCGTGATGTATCCACGTAACTTCACCGACGGTTTAGCATCCGAGTATGTCTTAATTTCATGAAAACAATCGACGGACGATTCCCCGAATTTCTTCATATGACTAGGCGAAAATGTCGTGAAATTCCTGAAATATGACTTTATATGCTTGATTTCATCACGTATAAGAAGCACCTATATGAATGTTTTCAATAATTCCGGATTTTATCAATTTCAATGGGAACCATTGTAGAAATGTTTTCAAATTCAATTCGTAATCTAAGATGAGAGAGGATTTTGAGGTTGTTTGACGTAATCGAGGTAAAATGGAGGAAAATCATTCTCAAAATGATCGAGATCGTAAAAACGAAGACCTATGATGGACATCTTCCCATGGTAATTAATCAATAGACAAGAATTCACTAATTATGTTCACCGGGCATTGAATACTTGGTTATCCAAGATCCTTAATTGATGTCAAAGTTGAGCTCGATATTGAAAGTGACTCCTCATTGATCACATCCACAGGATCGATTCGCTTGAAGGAGACGTAAATGACCTATTGCCCGATATGTTAACTGCAGATTCTAAAGTCATCAAGGCACTGCCCAAAGAATCAGCTCGATTCTAAGGTGTCATCCAAGGATCATCAAAGGAAATAGTACTTCGATGTAATCATATGGATGTTAGCAACAGGAGGCGGCACGTTGGGGAGCAGGAGGGAAAAAGTTCCCAAAAGAAAGCGTAATCTTTAAGCAAAACCTACTCCAACATCCTTATAAGGGATAGTCGATTTCTCCGATATGCCGGATGCCACGTAGAGGTTGGGTCGAAGAGCTGATCTATTTTAACGATATTTCCTTATGAGGAAACAAGATGAGACGAAAGACCGGGATGATGGCACAGCGCTCATGCCGAAGACCAATCACAATCTGTGAGAAGGTTGTAAATCTCCAGAGGGGCATCAACCACTTAAAACATCCAGATTAACGGTTTTTCCTTCGGAATCCCGACAGATCCTGTAAAATACCACGGATGGAAACCTCTTCCATCAAAAGCTTGAGGTATAGTCGAAAAATTGGTTAATTGTCGTAGAACCAAGTGATTTCCAACATTTTAACGACATAATACACGTAGAAGCCCCTTCATCAACAACAAGACGAAAGATATCAAAAAAAATAATGTCATCGAATTTGAAAAGCCATTTCGATGGGGTAGGTGGGGTGTAAAATTTAAATCAAAAGATCATGAGGTTCAAATCCTAGAGGTCTACTACTCCTAAGGCTGAAAATAGTAATTTTCTTTGGGTTGGACATGATTGCAACATTCTCCAGTGTCGACATTGTCAAGGGGAAATCGCGCATCTTCAAATAATATTGTAATTGAAAGCACCTCTCGCATGTGGATTGGAAAGCCGTATTTACTTAAGTACACCTTTAGGGCAGCGGTTTGATTACTAATTGTGGATTTTGTTTGATCTCGTAGCGGACTTAAAACTCGAGGGAGATGTAATGGAGGCCGAATTAGAACTTTATGCTTCTTTTCCACCATTAGGATTTTTACTATCGTAATTCAAGGATCGTTGGGCTACAACCATTAAGATATTCTCTAGTGTATTTGAGGAAGATCCAATCATGTTACTATCTTGAGCGGGAAAGGATCCTTCAAGACAAGCAGTATGGGCGAACATTAACGAATTTGGGATAATTTTTACTTCTATGCGCACTCTTTTGTGAAATGATCCTCATCATTGCATCGCATAAGGATAACGAGGTTTTCGTTTTTTTAGTTGATTCAGTTTATCGTTTTTATCTTTGAATATTTTTGTTTTTATTTTACCTTCTTCTTACCACCAATCTTTAGGTTTGGTCGTAGATGATTCTACGACATGAATATCTATTGTAAGTTTCAACTAAGAATCTCCTTTCAAAGGAATCGGGTAAAGTAAGTAATAGGAGAAGTCGTCTTGGAAGATTTATTCTTACCTTTTCTAGTGCTAACAGAACCAATTACACCACTGCTGACATGAGAGCCGGAAGGGAGTTATAGTTAATTGACCAGGTCTTGGTAAATTGGGGATTTTATCATAGCGTAGTACCTAACTCGTGTATATACAAGGTCAAGGTACCGAGCCCGAGCAATTAATTTCTTCTTCTAGTAACGATGCCTCCTTGGCCACATCTTCAATCATTTGGGAAATAATGATTTGATAAACCATTTAGCCAAAATTTGATCCATAAAGACTTTCATTAAACGCCTCCTACGTCTCTATTTATGAATGATCGGATATGTAATATGTGACGTAGATTGTTTTAATTAAGTCGCAATTCCGTACATTGTCGCATCCGATTGTGCAACTAAAAATGGGTTAAGAAAGCAAGAGTTAGCATTAAAATTATTAAATGAGTCAGAACTCAATGTACCATTTGGCAAAGCCTATACCAATGAGAGTCCTCTCAAAAAAGACGCACCGAATCGAATCATTGATTATTGAATTGGATGCACACCGAGGTGATAAGTCATAACGTGATTAGATGGGTCCTCTCTCGATTTACCCCTCAAACTTCGAAATATCATCAAGAAACTTATTAAGAGGCATCGTAATCTAATAATGTATGACAAAAGCAGGATCGCCGTAGTAAGCAGACTAAACTAAAGTTGCTATAAACGATAATCATGTTAGGTCTGATAATTCAGATCAAACTAATTCCAGAAGAGATAATCAGGATGTCCCCGAATTGATGCGAATTTGGAATCGCGGAAACCTCCTGGATAACTAGATTAACCCACCATAACGGGTCAAGGAGGTACTTGATAAGTATACCCGTGATATGGTTGATATTGCTGATGTGTTGGATTTTGTGTAGCCTTTCCAAATTGATATTGCCCCCGGTACGGTTGATAAGTAAATTGTGGTTGATCAAGCACAACCGCACTGTACTCATCTTGTCCCGTAGGCATCCGGGCTGTAGTCTATTCTGTGTCCTTACCGTGGGTACGTATACTTGAGGAATTTGCAATCGATACAGGATAGTATAAACAGAGCCGTGTATACCCGTAAATAGGTACAGTAGGTTGAAAATGTTGCACAGTTAGCTATAAGTTTGGAGGCGGAGTTCAGTGTACTAGCCTATGGCCGTCATCGTAACTAGGTGCAGTAGACGGAATGGTAGGTCGAACAAAGTTGTTAGGTTGGACCAGAACTCATGGGTTGTCCAGGTTGATTAGGTAACCGCACACACTAGGTTGTGTCTGCTTAATTTGAGATGGATCCCACACCATATTCATTCCGGGGGTATTGACCCATAGAAGGTTGTGCATATGAAGGACCATAACCGTGTTGAACATAAGTTTGATAACAACTGCAAATTTTACCCTTGTAATAATGGTTGGACTCAAGGAGGTTGAAAACTCTTGAAATCGGGTATTGAATTCCTGAGGTTGATTACTCAGAGGTATGTACTCGAACTGGGTTGATATTGACCCCGAGGAATAACCGACTTAGGGGTTGACCCCGAGGAAGAACTGACTGCTGATATTGCACCTTGGGGTATGTACCGTCCCCGAGGTTGATATTGACCTTGAGGTATGTACTTTCCTAAGGTTGTTCCCCAAAAGTGTATAATATTGTCCTACAATGGACCTAGTAAAAAATTACCCCGAGGTTGCTCTCCGCAATTGACTACCTTGAGGTTGCCTCGCGGTAAATGACTTCCTGAGGTTTCCCCGAAGCGGCAAATCGACTTCCTGGGAGGTTGAGGATTTGGAATATTGCTAGACATCATAAAATTTGTTCTCGTGTTCAACGTTTCGCATTTGTTCCATTTTGCCGTATGATAACACTGTTCACTGGTTTATGAGCCGCCCTCGGGAAAGTACCGCAGAGCGACTGTATCCCGAAGGAATGACTAACCACTCATATAAAAATGTTTCTAGAGATTGAGACAACATAGATGACTCACCCGATAGCTAATGAAGTTTGATAACCTCTCAAGCAGTAGGGTAAAAAGGAATTCGGTGGTGAATAAGTAAGACCCGTTTTGTAAAAATATGTCAATGATAAATACCAAGCGCTCGTCGAAATGATCGTAGAATATTGATTCACGCTACCTAAGATTCAAAGTTTATTGGTTTCTGGGAAGAACTACGTCTTCATCTAGACCAACAAGTTCTTCAATACATATGATCAAAGGAAGGTTTTCAAAGAATGCCAAGGTCTTACCCTAGGTGAATCAGATCACTAGGTTTAAGTAACAAATCCTCAAGATGGTTCCAACACAAGAGGTTCAATGCTGTCTTAAATTTCTCGTGTTCTTCACTAATTCAACTGCTGATAAATAATACTAGTAACTGAAATTGAAATCGCTCTTGAATATATTCTTACTATTTGTGATTGATAATTAGGATGAGTAACTATGGATGCTTCTCCTAGTTCTGCTGATCTGACCTATCAGGGTGAGGATGTGGGACTAAAGCTACCCTTCTGGGTTGGCTTGTGTATACTGTGGGTTTCCGAGTCTGAAAGGGACATTCATAATTCAAATGCACGATTAAAAATTATTAATCACACACAATCAAAGAAAATATCAATGAAAACTCCTAAAGTCGTTAAGGAAACAAATAAATGAATCACACGCTAAAATCTAGCAAATGAAACCACTCACAAATAGTAAATTCCTACACTAAAAACACTAGTTGGTGATGAAATCCAACATCGCATATTTTAATGTAGAAATGGCGCTTGGAAATAATACCTCGATAACCTCGCTAATGAAACAGACCGGGTGTAAGTTTCTCCGTTTTCAAACACCAGGAAGATAACCCTCCAAAGAGAGTCCAAATGAATCGTCAAGTTCACTCTAGGTATAGTGGATCTTTCCTCCACCATCACCTGAAAAGATCAGAATTTGTAGGGCTGACTAAGATTACCAACATGAACTAATATACCCTGGGAACATTCTATGATCCGACATACGCGCAAGGCGTAGTAACAAAACTTAATCCTCAAGGTCTTCACATAAATCCATATACCGACAAGTGACCCCAGGCTCCTTAACAAGGGTCTATCCGAGGCTTCATCAAGTACACGCGTACATCTTCTATTGTTCTAATGAGATAGAATTGATTATCCCACGGTTCAATATGACTCGTGCTTGACTCCTTTAAGAGGAGCTTCTGTGAGCATAAGAGACTATTGGATTTTTCCTATCATAAGATCGACTACTTTGTTTGTTTTAAATTGTCTTGAGAGTTAATTACTCCCTTCTACCCCAACATAATTAGCCTAAGCTATGTTGGTGGAAAAGAGCCCTAGAAATATAAAAATGATTAGATCGATTTTAATTCTACAAATGAGATTTTAATAGTTGAGCCTTTAGGACAATAGGTGCTAAAGTAAAACTGATGATACAGTGACACGACTCAAAACACACTAAAAATACATTCATTATGAGAAACACCTCCTTTCCTTTTCAATGAATTCTATCTAAAAGAAAGAGTGAGAAATGTAATCTGCTTAAAACAATTATTTCCTTCAAACAAGAATAAAATGAAAAGAAATCTAATTTCATGAGAACTCAAAATGATCAATTGCTTCAAATAACCTTTATCATTCAAGATTAGTCAGCATAAAACAAAATTTTCCAAAAGAACATCATAATTTCTAGAAATAACACTCAAAACTAAAAAACTAATTTTGAGATCTAAAAATTCTAAAAACTAAATCAATTAAACTTTAAATATTTTGAGGATGTTTTGCTTAGCTTGTTATCTAACTAAGAAATTCTTTGCTTAGATCTATAAGAACTCAAAACATCCAATTATGGTTTTTTTAAGTGAAATTCCAAACTTATCAACAAAAGTTTTTTAAAGATTTGCAAATGAGAAAAATGTGTGATCTAAATCTCATAAAACAATTTCGCTATGAAGTCAAACTCAAGAAGAAAGCAAGGAAATACCATGATCTAAAGGTATACCAAGGTTTATAAAATTCTGAGTGGGATAAAGACAAAGAAAAATCACTATAACATGCAGATCTTTTAGAAAATCATTCAAAACTTAAAAAATGCTAAAATAAACTCTCAACCAAAGCTTTCTCACTTAAAATACAAGTCTCGTATACACTTAGAATCTAACAACCGATCCGTAAAAGAGAATTTTAAGGTTTTCTAAAATTTCATAGGGTCCACAAGTTTGCAAGTAAATGTAGGTACAAATTCCAGATCGTTTATATAAGAAAAGAGCGGAGATGCCCGCACTATTTCTAAAAGAAAAGTGCTGTGGATACTAGAAAACTAAAAGAAAAAAACTCTAAAACATTTCTCAAGGATTCTACAAGGATAAACTACCCAAGCGTATAAACCAATCAAAAATTAGGGAAAATAATTCACCAACAAAAAATAAAAGAAATCAAAGTTCCAAATCCATTCCCCAGCGGAGTTGCCATTTTGTTGGACGGATAAGTCGTTCTTGCTAACAACATAGACCTCCTAAGTGTCCTACGGAAAACTAGCAACAAATAGACAAACCAAAGATATTTTCTCTAGATAATATTCAATTCAGAATTAGCAACAAGGGTTTTTAAGACCTACCTGTAGTCTAGCAATGTTCGTAATGATCTTCTTTCCAGTTGCTTGAAAGAGTCGTCTTCAAAGATCTGCAATCACAAACATGGAAAAAAATCAATAGCACCTGCATAGTATAAACTAATTCACGAATCATATATCTATCAAGATGATCAAGGATTTCAAGAAACAAGCTAATTAATTAGATAACTCATTGGTAAATCATGATAAACAAGCTACTTAATTAAAGAACTCATTGAGAAAACAAGATTCATTCGTATTATCTTTGATGAAGAAAGAGCCTTACAACCATTTCTGCCTTGATGTCGTACAAGCCTTTTTGGGGTCCAGAACAGGCGTTTCCATTACTTTGACAAGCTTTGCACTCTCTCGGCTAAAATGCACTTGGGTGTGTAATCATTCCCACATAATGATAAGTTAAGAGAGTCTGAGTTTCTACAGCATTTCTCCTCAAAAATTCTCAAATTTTAACTCCCTTTGAGGCTGCACTATGGCTTCAATTTATAGGAAAAGAGAAGAGGTTGCAGCTCCACATAAGAGGGGATAGAATCCTTTTTTGAAGGGATTGAGCTCCATAAACCAAGGGGTAGGCTCCCATAATGGAGGAATGAACATACATGATAGGAGTGAACCTTCGACCGGATAATTTCTTCTAGAAGCTTCCAGATTTGACTGCTGGGCTTCTAAATGTTACTTTCCACATTCATTTTACCTTTTACAGGGGTCTGCACCTTTAATGAAGAAAAATTGCATTTAGCTCCACATGCTTTAGAACAAATAGGTGCAGCACCGCAGGCAATGTTAAGAGAAAGTGTGGTAAAAGTGTTTTAAGACTTTTATGAGCTTTTCTCTCAATTTCAAGGCTTGATTTTAGGAATTTTGATGTTTTAGACCTCTAAGGGAGTAATATATGAGTAATGATGAACCCATATAAACACTAAAATGTCATGGTGACAAATTTCAGTGTAACATAGTTTGAGTGAACTCAACTCTTCCATGGCACCGGCGGCATATCAAATCAGGCATATCAGGGATATCTTCATGGAACATTCAGTGAAGACATGGTTCGTGAATTAGGCGACTCTGTTGTCAAATGACAGTCCCATACATTAATTTCATAAATCAAATGCAGATTTTCCCTATCTCTGTCTTTGCGTGGAGTATCTCTGTCTTCAACGAGTCATTTTTTTTATGAATATGAACACACTCTTTGGGTTAAAAAAGTGCCAGCGTGGAGGACTTTTCTGGCGTAAGTTCTTCAACAAATTCTTTTAAAAGTGTGCTTTATGAATTTTTTTTAAGGTGAGATTTGTCCTTTGAAGGGAGACTTCATCTTTGTTTTAAAATTTAATTCACTTTTAAAACGACTTCATCAACACTATTTCATTTTTTTTTAAGTGACATCAGCAAGTGATTTAAAAAAAAAACAAAAAAGGAGTTTAAAAAAGGAGTGATCATAAATTTTTAATATAAGGATAAAGTATGTAATATATATATCTTTTGGAGTGATAAGTGACTGGAGTAAAATTTACCATATAAAAATTTATATATAAAAGCATAGCTTTTACGAGTTTATGTAAAAACATAAGTTTTGGGAGTGATTAATGTCCACATTATAGGAGACAAGTAGTTTTACATTTTTAATTATGTGGGCTAAGTGGGAGGTATAAGGGTGGATTTATAGGTGAATTCTTGAACACAAAGTGATTTTTTTAAAAGTGATATTAATCTTTTGGAGGAATAAGGAAAAAGAAGGACTTATAAAATTGTATTAATGGGATGTATGGAGAGATAAGATGTGAGTTTTGTAAATTTGGAGTGATAATGTGAAAGTTTTTGTTTTGAATTTGGAGAAATAAACGTGTCCCATATTTTTTGTAATATGTGAATTGATAAGTGAATATTTTTTACAAGAAGCTCATTATTATATTTTAAAGTAGCATTTTTACTTCTAGGAGATTGAGTTATTTTTTGAAGACAACTTCCTTCCAAGGAGTTCTCATTACTTGAGAAATCTCAACGACGATGTTGTAAAGATAAAATATTGATGTTCTCAATGCTTAATAAAGAAATTTTTTCATTGTGCTTGTGTCCTAGATCCACCCGAAATTGAATAAGGGGATCTTAGGTACACCATGAGTGTGTTTTTGATAGCGTGCATTCTCGGAGATGAAGGAAGAAATCATTCATGCACTTCAAATCAAACTAAGTGAAAAACAAGATCTGCTTGATGCATAGTATATAGCAAAGATAGATGCAAGTTGCAACACTGAAGACCTCATCCAAACATCAGATGAAAGTTTTGATACAAGTGACATTATTCAGCATAGTGATGAAGGTTGTGACACAGAAGATCGCATCAATCAAGTCGATGTTAGTTGCGACACCAGTGATCTTATCTAGCTAGTTGTACTACTTAATGATGCAACGAGTAGTACCAAAGATCCCATTGAACAGTTTGATGCAGCATGTCAAACAGATGAATCATTAATTGAAGTGGTTGATGCTCAATGTAATACAAATGATTTAATCAATCCAACTCAGCATATCGGCAGCAGCAGCAGGTGTGAAGAACAACAAATCAATGATCTTTCCAAGAAAGTGATTAGACCTTGGGAAGAAATCTCCTTCAACAAGGATCTACATGGCCTAGGATACACTTGATCTGAAATTGATTGTTGGTTAACGTTGTGCTAATATCAATTTCATAATTAACATGAAAGTGCTTTGGTTTGCTTATCATACAAGGGTTTATACATGTGTTTATGATTGACAATTAATTGAACTTGGTGAGATTAAGTGTATTTCATGAACTTAAAAGCATGGAAACTCGATGCTAAATAGTAGCATAATAAAACACTGC